>OZ012549.1:22873317-23498317 GCA_963935595.1 Schoenobius gigantellus | reverse complement strand
CTATTTTTAGTCAATCTGATCTCTGTTGCATGGCATTACCGACCTATCGCTGTCACTAGTACGTACACAAAATTATACACGATTATGACATATCCTTTGCGTTTATAAATAGCAATAATAATAAACGTCGAATGTCGTATATACTCGTATAATCTGTGATCTGATTCACTAATATGATACAGGTCCGGGTCCGCACTTACAATTAAATTACGATGATACCCTCTAATCGATCGCCATCTTTACGTGAATCTCAGTATTACTCATAGTTTGTAATCCAGTGAAATGTGTACCTATAAATATATCTGATCTCTGATTCATTCTGTGACTGAGACAATTGTGTAGGTTTTCTCTGAAGTGTGGACAAATTGATTGGGAGGTAATGTAAGCTTTTTGTCGACCAAATTCAATCCCTGCAGGACCCATTGTAGTGTGCTCATATGTATATGTCCCCACCGACGGACTCGAGCCTATCCAAAGTTAGGGTGTCTAGGCTTTAGTCAATCACGCTGGCCCAGTATGGATTGGTCGGCTTCACATACACCTGTGAATTTCCTAGCAGATGTAAATAAAAATAAATAAAATAAAATGCATTTATTTTAGGTAACAAGGACCCATATTTGAAATTCGTCACAATACATTATAATAAATTACTAATTTAGACAATTACAAATTAATTAATTCAAATCAATAAATTACATTCAATAAATAATATTTAAAAAATATCAATAAAATTACAGTAAAATAAAAAAAATTTTTTTTTTTTTTTTAATATAGATATTTAACATTTATAATAGTTTCTGTATCCAGCACTGGGGGACATGCCTTTTACAGCAATTCCGGAAGTAAAGACAGTCCAACCTACCAGCAATCATTGCTAAGACGGCGTTGGAGCTGGCTTGAACCCTTCCTGGCGCACCAGGGAGTCTCCCCTTTTACGCATATTTGCATGGAAACAACCTGTGTTCGCCGCAGCAAACATCCCTATGATGTGCTACAGAAACGACACAGCCCCAACACCGCCCTAAATGCGTTATTAAATTGCACACGGAGGGAACTGTACTGTACACCCTCTGCGAGTATTTAACCCACAGTCTGCATGTATATAAAGATGTACAGTATGCTCGAAACAGAGTCATCTCTACATCGGTGAAACATCGTGCAAACCTGCTCGATGTAAGCATAATCCTTGAGGTTGACGTTAACCATATGCCCCAAATAAGTGCAAGTTGCCTCACGATGTTTTCCTTCACCGTAGGAGCGTCGGATAAATATACATATGAAATTTGAAAAAAGGAAAAACACATTGGTGTCTGACACGATCGAACCACGGACCCCCCGATTAGAAAGCCAGTGTCGAGTACACAGCGCCACCGACGCTGTGCAGTGTGTGTTATAGTGTGCGATGTTCAGCATCATACAATCGCATTGCAAACGCTACTATTGTATAGCCAATGTAGCCGGTCGATACAGTTGTTTACATTACTGCAGCTATGCAGGCAGTTACTGTATCACGTTTGCATCGCAACTTTATCACTCAAAAAGTCGCAAGGGGGTATGGTATGTTAAACATTTCCCCTATGCTTGTTCATTCTTAACGGTCATGAACTTGTTTGTAGGTAATTGATAATTAATTGCTTGAAGAGCACATAAAACAGTAGATCCTACGCCTGATGTCGTTCCGATCGTGTGGGCTAAACACAGACTAAGGTTTTTTTGGTCTGAGGGGCTAACCATCTCATCGGACTATAGATACGAATGAAGGATCAGAGAATGCACGTGTTATTGCGCAGACACATATGCAATATAATCCATTGCGCAGATGGCTAGTTTATTATAGATTTGTTACATAAATGACATCAATGTAAAAAAGGGATAAACCTACGATTATTTTTGTCTTAAGTCACTTCTTGCGTTCCTATAATTAGTCATTCTTAAAGTTCAAAACTTGTTATAATAATAATATTTACTCTCATTAAATTACTCCGTCAGAGTATTTACTATGTTCATTGTTGCTTCGCATGGTATAGTTCACTATAACTCGTATAGTACCTGCTGTTCTCGTGTGTTCTCGTGTATGTCGAGCAGGCAATGAACTTCGATCAATATAGAAGAATACAATAAATTTTAAATAAGTTAGTGTGAAATTATCCTTACCAAGTGGGAGCTTTGCCAATTCATAAGTGCAGTAGGTATGTTTATCGCCCGCTCCATCACAAACCATCGTCATCACTTCATGATTCTCGAAGCAGTGACGCGTTGAGTTATTTTCAGCCATCTTTGGCAACCTACCTTCCACGAATATTCGCAAAATACGACCTTAATCGTAAACTGTTAACGATCACCACCATTTTCAATGTAAATATTATCAGGAAACGCCATATTAATAATAATTACTTATACAATAAATAAATATCCGTATAATATGTGCCATGGTTGTACTATGTAAAATTTATAAGTTGCTATTAATATTACGTTCGTAATGTTCTCTGTGTCAAAATTAATTAACAAAGTTGGTTAATTTGCCAAGACAGATGTATTTGATTACGAATAAATCTGGACGAGTCATAACCGATTCACGACATGGCTTCGTCTCAGATGTGCGCCCACGCAAAGCTCTATGTAAGAAACAAAGCGCTACACGCTTCCATCTCTCAGTCTACGCGCAAGCTCGCCTTCAGACGCATCTCCTGGAGATATTTGAGCGCACAGTAAATTATTTATAGTGCATACACATTACAAAGGATTGCATTTTGATCTTCAACTTTTTTATAAGGTAATTTATCAAACTGTCAGTTTCGGTTAATAATGCCCTATTATTCCAGTAAATATTAGAAACTTTTTTGGATACATTGTTTTTTGTGGTAATTGATTTGTTAATATCTATATTGAGTATTGATTGCGATTTAGAATATGTATTGAAGTTGATAATAGACATTTCACTATTGCTACTGGTACTTCTTTATATACCCAAAATATTTTTCTAGCTTTTTATCGACGAACTACATTGAGGACGTATAAAATTAGATAGACATTCCGGCAATTTTTCAACGTATTGTCTTTAAGAAACACTCTCAGGGCTTTTTAGTAGTGGTAATATATTTTATCATTATTTTTAATTGTATAAAACTGTCTAAATACCGATTCTTTTGAACACATAAACGTTTAACATTTGATCAAACTTAATATTCTTAACGGCTTTAATAATAAATTTTCAGAATAAAGTGCTCGTTTTTTTAATGCGGTCACTGCATTTAAATAATTAAAAAAAATTGTTCTCAACTGATTCTTTACGATTTAGTGCGATGAAACAAATACAATAAATACCAAAGGGTTTGCACTAAATGAAAATTGAGGCATTTTTTTAACGAAACTCTGTTTTCTTTACTCTATTTTTACACAAATTGTGAAAATTTTCAATATAATGCCCTCTTTATCTACTTTTTTATTATGTTCAATCGTACTACAGGGCGTGAATGACCGGGTTATAATTAATCGTAGAACACAAAAAGAAAATTAAAAGCCATAAAAATGAAAAAAGAACATTTTTCGTCAATAAATTTAAGCATACTTTATTTCCACCATTTTAATTTAAATACAGTGTGAACCTTTATAATATGCACGCATTATGAAGGCTCACACTGTATTTATACAGCAGATGTTTTATTCCAAAGTCAGTTTATTATGATGATGATATTATTTTATCACAAAATTCTGTCTGTATATTTTGAAGTGAAGATAGGAGTATAATGACTAATGAGCTAATAATTTAATTCCGTCTCAACTATTGTTGTAATATTCGAGAAGCTTCACCTGTGATTCTAGAAACGTATTGTGTCCCCTTAATGTTTATAAATTATTAACTGAATTCCTTCTTCACGTGCTTCTAGAGTTCGTGTTCGTTTCAGAAATCACAAAGCTGCCATGCCTCAGAGACGTTTTAACAACGTTAATTTAAATATGACCCAAACATTTGCTTGGCGCATAGCCAACTATCCATTCCTATCAAACTAAGATTTCTAAATTTCAAAATGCACCTTGAATATTCATGTAATGTCTGTATAAAATCATAGCTAGACTTTTTTGTTTAATTTGATTTATCGTATTTTTAGATATAAATTCTACTACATCAAAATGTCTGAAAACAAGACGCTCCAAGCTGGTCAACAGCTAGTTAAGAAAACTATGGATGAACTTGTTCAACAAAAGCAAACTACAGAAAAAGTATCCATACAAGCCAGACAAGAATTCCGCGAACAATACCAAGAGAGCTACGAGGAAGAATTCGAAGAGGAAACATTCATTGATGAACTCGGAAATGCAACGACAAAAAGAGTTGAATCGAGCAGTGAAAGCAAAGAACATTCGAGAAGTGCAGATGTCAAAGTTAAAGCAAGTGGTCTTAATGCAGAACAAGTCAAAGCTCTGACCGATTGCGCAAACCAAGCGGGACAATTAGCACTTGATTCGAAGCCAGCCAACTGAATAATGTAAATAAAATAAGTTATAATTCATACACAGCTACTACAACACCTTGACACAAAATACTATTGACTAATTAGTTATAGCCAGCAAAACACTTCAGAAAAATAATTGATAAGGATTTTGTTGTTCGAGATTAACATTTTGCATATATCTACACCAAAGAAATTTATTTATTTAAAATACTCATAATCCAACGTTTTTGTTACAGGTGTACGAATACGCGTGTGGTGTGGTGGTCTCAAAGAGTGATTAAGACTGTGTCCAGTGTTCCTTAATATATGTTATCATAAGCTAAATTTTATAAGAATGCAATAAATATCATTGAAAGTTGGA
This sequence comes from Schoenobius gigantellus, assembly GCA_963935595.1. Classification (NCBI taxonomy): domain Eukaryota; kingdom Metazoa; phylum Arthropoda; class Insecta; order Lepidoptera; family Crambidae; genus Schoenobius; species Schoenobius gigantellus. The sequence continues at coordinate 23,493,502 of OZ012549.1, read as the reverse complement.
AATGGTGTATTAAATTTGTTAGTGTGGTGCACTGGTTAGTGAGTTAGGTCTAAATTATAATAAAAATGGAAGAAGAAGACGAGGAAAGAAAAAATAGGAGGCCAAACCTCGCGGCCTTCAGTTCACTGAATGCGCGCGCTGTTCACTCCTCATTGGAGGAGGGTACAATTCGTCAACAAGCATCATCAGAATCCAATGAAGCAAACACTTGTTCAAGTGTTTCAGCGGCGCAATATAGTGACAGGAGCTTTGTATCGAAAACTAGTACGTTCTCGCGCAGTGGGACTTCGAGTTCTAGTCAAGAAGAATGCGAGGTAGCACAAACGACCGTCACAAGTGGCCAGTATCTGGCCGCGGCTCGGGTTGAAACGGCTCGGTCTATGGAAAGTCTCCGTCCAAGTAAAGACACATCACCGGCGCGTCCTGCTAGCTCATGCACGTCGGTGCGGACACACAGGAGCTCATTTTTAACTGCGAGCGAGCGGGACGTGAGGGAGAGCCGAGGTGTCCCGGCTCGGCGAGCCCTCTCCGGCGAGGATATGGGTAATGCCGAGAAGCGGCGGGGCTTATTTGCCAGCACTGAGCGTCGTGCTTTGCAGCAACTTAGCCTTCCCCCTCCTGAGCGTCGGCTGACTATCCTTAGCCCGCACAGCCCCATGGCAATAACGGAGCTGCAGTGGCCCGCTCCGTCTGGTATCAGAGGCCGACGAAAGAAGGGAATGGTCTTGCCTAAGCTCATATTGCCCCGCAGTGACTCAGATGGATCAGATGTCTTCTTTGAAAGGTGCTCGATTTTATTTTAAAATATCTTGCATTTTTTTCTTTTGCTTAATTTTAAATTTATAGTTTTTGGTTGCAATTGATTCCCTCTTATTGTATTATATTACGCAGATGATTATTCACTTATGTTGGGTGTAAAATAATGAATTGTTGATTTTATCAAAATTAACGTAAATTTTAGGAAACATACTCATAATATTTTATAAAAAATCATCATTGTCCAAAAATTTCATCTCCCGATAACATTTGTTTGCTTTCAAATATGTAAGTCCTAAATACCCCTCTGGAAATCCCTGTAAATAAAACTGACAAAATAAGCAATAAAATTAAATTACTGGTAGTTGTATTATTGCCAAGACAAATTACCGTGGTCATACAAACTCGTGCGTCAGCCAGAAAACACTGAACTTTAGGATAGCCAAGTTTAATTTGTTTTTCAGTAGGTAAAAATATTTGGTTCTTTCTTCCACTTAGATGGATACTCATGATATTTTAATTGAAACAACATTTTTTATGCTTTTCTTCATAGAGTCGTCATTATTAATAATATATTAAATTGAACAACTGTTAAGAGCAAGAAGATGAGAGATTTAAAAAAAATCTGAATCAATTATAGGATAGCTATACATATGTATAGTATACAGTGAGATATTATTAAAACACTTTTAAGATTTACTATCTATGACAAATATAGCACAGCAAAAAATGCGCTGCTTAGATGATTACTATCAGGCAACCTTATTACTATTTTATTTAATATACTATTTAACAATGTCACAATCAACTAAGTAAAAAAATTTGCTTCCGAGGCGTTTCTGATGTTGTTATGTAAGCTTAATTTGTACTTCTGCTGTGTCTTTAAATTTAATAATATCAGGTAAGTATAAAAAATAAAATATTACGAGTATATCAGCAAGCTTTTCTAAAACCTATGGTAGCCTTGATCATAATAATTGCATGAATATGGCACATTAAAGTAGTTCGCTGCATAAAAGATGCAGCGAACTACTTTTATGTTATTACTTGTAGCATAAGAAAATTGCATTTACGTATTTCTAAAATTGTTTTGATACAGCCCACGTAGCGAGAGCTTAAATCTATTTTCGCTCACAATGTAGACTTCTATAAAGACTCATCCTGTGAGTCATGTTCTTGTTGGGACTCAGTATATGCATGTTGGAAAAATGAGATTAATACGCGTAAATTCATTTATGCTATAACCGTGTTAGGGTAACGAATACGAGCTTATCATTTGACCTCTTTCACATGTTTCTGTATGCTATATAAAGGCAACATACTTCCAATAAATTAAAATAATAGTCATCATTCATATTAGGTCATACGAGTATTGTTATGTTAAAAACTCTAAATAATAAATATTACTTTACACTTTTTGAAAAAGTTGTTATAATTACAGATAATCGAAATAAATATTAAAATACTCCTAAGAAAAAAATTGTTTTGCGTTTGTGTAATAACAAATGTAAATTAGGAAATAAATCGTCCGTGGGAGTGTTCAGACTTTCATAGCGAACACATGCAGTGCAAGCACAAGTAGGTAAAATGGTATTTGGAGAGTAATTTCACTAAAGCATTTTAGTGAAATTACTCTCCAAATACCATTCTACCTACTTTACAGACTTACACAAAAAAATCGTACTGTCCTTATTACACTGGAGGCGATGGTGAAGAAATAGTTTTCACGATCGCCTTGAAAATTGGAAAGCTTCCAATCGATCGATCTCATTTTTTTCTTGTTACATTCACCGGACAAGTGCAAAAAAAAAGGGGCTAACTAACATTGTTAGTCACGTCTAATAATATTGCAGAACAAAGCCCCGCCAGCGATAACAAAACTTTCATTCTGGTTCTTGGTGTCCAAAAATAAATTTTGTTTGAGCTCGTATGATGTCTCTCGCTATCGTACGAATGTTGTTTACGCCTTTTAATCAAACGAAGCTTGTGACGCTTTCGTTGTCATTATAATAAAGGTACTGTTCATAGTAACCATTATCTAATGTTTACCTAATAGTTTACTTTCTTTTACTTTTTATATTAGTATTTTCTGTCTAATTAAACAACATGTTTTTAAACAAAATGTTTGGTCAAACCCTATCGAATATAAGTTAACATTATTCATATAAAAGATATGGCTTCATTGAAATTCTACATTGTAAAATTAATTTTCTAATTTAATTTAATTTAACATATTTTTTGTAAACCCAACTATTTATATGGGGGATTTCGAAATGATGCATCGATATTACTTCATTAACAATAATTCAAAATTGTAAATTTACGTAGATTCATAATTACTAACGGCCGGTTTCAATATCCTATCTATTTGTGGATGTGTTTACTGGAGATAGAATTTTGACGTATTTTGTATGAAGCTTATCTCAAATGCCTATCACTAGAAACCACAGATAACAATAAACCGGTCGTAAGACAATATGATACTACTGATACAATTTTATCTTTTCAAAATCAAGAGAATAATGTCCTCCTAACTGATATTCATTTGTCTGACGCTCATACGGCGAAGGAAAACATCGTGAGGCAACCTGCATACATCTGCGAAGAAATTCTATGATCTAAGTGAAGTCGACCACTCCGCACTGGGCCAGCGTGGTTGACTAAGGCCTAATCACCATAATATAGGGTAGGTTCGAGCCCCTCGGTGGGGACGAGCTGCGATGAACCGATATTCGGTCACGGCGGCCAATCTCCACAGAGACTTGCCTTCTGCGCAGGAGATATTATAGTGCACAAATGACTGCGCAAATGCAAGCGCACTCTCTGTTCCTTGACTCGCCTAGTCCGATGGGACGGTTAGCCGACACGACCGGGGCGAGATCAGGCTCAGGACCCACTGTTTAACGTGCCTTCCGAAGCACGGAGGAGCTTGAGATGTTTATTATTTTGGTCACCCATCCTAGGACTGTGCACAGATAACGTTGCTTAACCTTAGCAATCGTTCGCTGAGCGCACGCGCCAATGCGCCACCAAGCTCCTCAAATCAAAACATTCTTTATTCAAATACTAGTGGGTCCGGCAGACGTTGTCCTACCAGATTCCAGCGCCACCTACCGGGTCCAACTTTATGTTTAAACCTTCCTTGGACCTATTCAAATACACACAGAAAATTTCGTAAGAATCTGTCGAGCCGTTTTTTGAGTTTTAGCGAGACTAACACACAGCAGATGTTGTGATAGAAAGCTCTTTTGAATCGTCCCAATTTCACTCATCCAGAGCATATTTTAGCTGAAAACATAAATTTTGTTTGCATAAGTAGTTATACACAATTTTTTTTTATTATTATAACGAATCATATCTAGAAATTGGCATTGGCATCATTGAAATAAATCGTTTACTTTATAATCACCTTTACTCATAAGAGTATTTTTTACATGCGCTTCAAGCTTATGAAAAGACAAATTAGTAATACTTTGTAGAACTTTATTGTAAAAAGTTATAAGTACATTTCCCCATAAACGAGCCTCTAGTTTTTTGAAGCCTGTATGTTAGAACGGCAAGTTTATTTTTATTTCTTGTGTATAAATGGTGCATTTGGAAATGAATGTATTGTAATTTTTATATACGTATATCAAATTTGCATAAATTTATTGTCCTGCTAATGTTAACATATTAATTTCTCTCAATAAATCCCTTAGAGAATCTCTTGCTCTTAAATTATAAATAGCGCGAACCGCTCTATCCTGAAGTACAAAAATACTTTCTATATTAGCAGCCGATCCCCACAGTACTATTACATATGACATGACACTGTGAAAATAACAAAAGTTAATCAATCTTGCCGTTTAAACGTCAGTAGTTTATGCTATTTTTTACTGCATGCATATGCTGCAGAACTAATTCTGTTTGCAAAGGACTCATATGTGGACCCCACTGCAATCTATAATCTAGTATAATTCCTAAACATTTTGTAGAATATTAATAGTATCGACTTATTATGTCTTCATTCTCTTGATCATATTTAAACAAATGTCCGAATCAAAACATTACACCATTGAGAGTAACTTAGAGTAAGAAAATTGTATAACTAATTCAATTAATAAACACAAGTATTAAAATGTTTTACATTATCAGTTATTCTTATCAGAATGTTAGATCACGCAACTTCGATATTGTTGGATAGGATAATCATACACATTGACAGACTTATCTTTTATTTACAAGATAAATTCATAGATATAAATACTTTCATTGAAACTACGGCCTTCATGGAATACATACGAATAAAAGTTTCAGCTGTATTCTGATTGATTCAGTTATAAATGACAAGAAATGTTTGCTTATTATTTATATTGATGTGACAAACCTTTGTTAACTACCTATATAGGAGTTTAAACATGTCTAATATAACATGTGCTTCTTTATCATTTATCTAATTCATAGTAATAGTGAGACTGTTTTTGAAGTCCGCAGATGCTTATTTTTCATAGAATAATATTTTTAACCTCTACAATTTAACGCTACTATATAAAGATTGTTAGTTTTTTAGTAAAAAGGAGTTATAATTTTATTCAACAAAGATATATTTTGCTTGTATGCAGATGTTTGTAACTCATAGTTTAACACGCTACACGGAGGAGCTATCAGTATAATGTGTAAAACTGCATAAATTGAGGCCACTGTGTGAAATTGGCATACATAATAATGAAATAATTACCTACACAACATCTTTAAATGAATGATGTAAAAAAAGCTAGAATCTCGTCATAAAATTAAAACTAAAACAGTTTACAAAATTTTTAGTGGCTATTATTTTATATGATTGCAGGAATTTTAAAAAACGACGCATGTTAAAAATTGGTTAGGTATATCGATATCGGATCAATAGATGAACAAAAATGTCATATAATAAAGTCCATGGCGCAAAGTTTTCGAGATAATCATTTTTGAGATCTCGTATGAAAATCTCTCGCATGGACTCTATACCTAGCCTCCCATACAAAGAGTTTAACAAAAAATCAAACCTGTTGATAACGTTTCTTAATATAACCATAAAGCTTTAATACTTACAAGAAATCAAAACTTTACCTTTCTTAATATAGCCAAAAGGCTGACAAAACACATATGTATAGAAAAGAAATTCAGCATTCATACTGAATATCACCGAATGCCATTAATGAGCGTAGTATTTTGTTTTTTTTTCTTTTCTTTGCAATTTAGATATATTAGGCCGCTGGCTAGAATGATGATTACACTAGAAACACTAAACACTCTATCCACGATGCGATAATATACCGTCCCTCATTTAGGCTTAAAGCGTAAGGTTTACCACTACCCATCCTAATTTCTAAGTACCTAAGTGTCTTCTATTAAATTATCCACGTGATCCATGCTATAGAATTCTGAAAAATGTCACGAATTTACAAGAACTAGAATATAATTATTTCAGAGATTCGTTGAATATTGTATGAGATTTGACAACAGAGCTAGGGTTGTGGTCTGTCAGTTCTGTCACCTTAAATGACTGACGGCTACATTCAGGAGAGACATAAATAGAAAAACAAGTTTAATTTTGCTTCGTCAAAGCGACACGGTTTTCGAAATTCATTCTTTTATTTTGTAGATACTTATTCTTCTTTTATATCATCTCTATTTCATTTGTTCCTTTTTAGGGATCCTCATCTCAAATGGATAAAACGAAACCCGTAAAGGATATCTTTTTCTCCCTGTGTATAGAGACATCAAGCGGAAACTTATCTATATTAATATTATAAAACTGAAGAGTTTGTTTGTTTGAACGCGCTAATCTCAGAAACTACTGATTCAATTTGAAAAATTATTTTTGTGTTGGATAGTCCATTTGTGACGCTACGACTAATAGGAGCTGAGCATCAATGAAAAATGTGCAAAAACGGGAAATATATATGGCGAACATATGGCGAAACGTAGTTCGCGGGCACAGCTAGTATCAAATATTCGAGTCTCGGTCTCTTTCAACTGGCATCAAATGAACTTGTGTGTCAAAGCGATCAGGAGGTATGATCGTTTATGTCGCATATTTTGCAACTTTACGAGAGTATCAAAACCTACAGGGTACTTCCCTTCCCATACTTCCCGTAGAATAAAAAAAAACATAAATATGTGCATAATCAGGAACTTATCTACTTACATAACTTTGTACAGAACCCTCAGTGCATGAGTCCAACTCGCACTTAACCTGTTTTTTTATAGATACATTTGGTAGGACGGCATTTGATCACATACTCGCCTTTTAATGATGGTCAAAGATGAGGCACGCTCCCCTAGAGTGCCTGTTTACACTAAGATGTAGATACAGCTATCAAAAACGCTTTAAAGCGCTTTCTTTTCTTTCTTTATTTATTTCAATAAATAAATTTTCACGCTTACAAGTATATGCTTCATACATACGAAACAAAGTATTGTCATTTCATTTCATAACTTAAAATCGTTGTTAAACCTCGTTTAGTCAATGTTGTCCCTCATTTCTTTTTACAAAAGTTAATCTTCTGTTAGAATACAACAAACACAGATTTACTAAACCACGCTTAACAAACGGTATCAGTGTAAAGGTTAAATCTTAAATCCATCGAAACAATCTGCAACTCGGGTCCGCCACTTGTGTGTGCACAGGTGATATCGCAAATTCGCAAACAACCCGATACTGGAGCACACAAAACAGTGATGCCGTAATCCCTCAGCTATGTGCAATTGTCTTGACACTCACGTACGCTATTGAACTCGTAAACAGGTTTACCTACCAATGTTACATTTACATAATAGATCCTCTAGTAAATTATTCTGTTCCACCTGTCAGGCTTATCTGTTTGTTACAGTTGTACGATGTGCTGAGTAGCTTCATTACCTATGCGAGTAAAGATCTCTACTATCGAGCTCTACTATGATCTCTTATAGCAATGTTAAAATAATATTTAAACAGAGACACCGGACGGACTTGCGTATAGCGCCGTCCTGCTCTCAGTGCGTTTTAGATATTGTTTTGAGCGGTCGTGGTAAGGGGGCAGGATCGAACATATTCGAGGCTTATTTTATACGTGTTCCTTTTGATATCCTATAACTCTAAGATACTAATGGGATCAAGAGAATAAAATTATTTTTCAATTAATAATTCTTTTTATTTTCATACAAAATTATTCCACAAAAATAAGATTTCACGTACAATTTAGCTCAAGCATTTCCGCGTTTACGACCACATTCATACAAAAGTCAACCGTAGGTGTTTCAGCAAAAAGTTTAAAGTTCAATGGTTTTTCCTTCATTGCGACATAATAATATAAGGGGTTGTACCGCACGAAATCTTGCACCGATATAAGTTGGGCAACGTCGCAAAAATAAAGACTAATGATCATTGTGTGACCATTTTGAAGCTATTTTATTTAAATTTGCTATTATCTTCGAAAGTATGCATTTTGGAACCTATGGTTCTTGGACTTTTACATTATTTTTATTCATAGAATATACCTAACTTTTAAAAAATGGGATATCAAAAATACCACCTTGTATATTTATAGAAAGTCATAAATAAGATAACTTTGAAACCACTCAAACGCCATTGGATATAGACGAGCAAAATTTCATGATTAATAGTGTTAAAAGAAAGAAAGAAAAAGTATTTATTTGGCGCCATCATAACACATTATGACAATTAGGCTAGTCAGTTTAACAACAAAACATTTTACAAAGAAAAATGACACACAATTTTACAAAAAGCGACCAAAAGCGACTCCACTCAGCTCTAAGTCACAGAGAGCTGTGACGCTGGTTTTCAGTGAAGCCGCGAGGACAATAGAAGATGATCCACCCCATTGTAAAACGCTAACCTATTTGCTCCGAACCACAACACGCCATACACCATTCACAGGCTTTAAACGGTTAAAATTTTAATGTTCTTAGTTTTAAGTATTTTTTTGATTAGGTTTAGTTTTTGTTGATTTGTAAAAATACCATATAACCATATATACACATACACACATACGCACATACATATATACATACATACACATGCATACATATGTACACAGACACATACATATATAACTGCTGTAACTTATAAGCTGAATTGGCCCCTCTGTTCTCTTACCATTATCGTTAGAAACAGAACGTATTGAAACCGCATCGAAGGCGAGATGACGCTATACACGGCAATATGTGTAGGTATTTGCTTCAATATAGTTATAAGTTATGTTACAGGTGATCGTGTTAATCCATTAGTGTTAAATACTCTGCTCACTTATCTGTTACAGCGATATTTATCTAATCATATAGTTATACGTTCTATTAAAAAGTATCTATTAGAAAATAACCCACACTACAAATTTATAGCTATAATAATTATGACAATGTAAACGAACTCGTCATTCGACTCATAAGCCTTATAGGTTTTCGTCGATATGACATTTCTTTTGTAAAAAATGTATTTGAATGTTTTGTACAATAAATGAAAAAATGAAAAGTGGTAAAGCCTCCAGTTTGTTAAGTTCCAATGCCATTACAAATATCGGCAGTAATTTTTACCAAAGTTGAAACATAGCTCCGCAGCCACTGCGGAATCCAGTTTCAAAGGCATCCAGAGGCCCTAGACGCTAACTTATCCGCAGTCGTTCCGCAGAAAAAATGTATGGAAATGACATTAGCTTACGACAACCTCACGCTATTTTTTCCGCAGCTAATGTCATCTCCATACATTTTATACATTTTTTCTGAGGAACATGTTTTATTGAACATGTTTAAACACTTTTGAGAGCAAAATTAAATAAGTAATCGTCATTTTAATTCATATTCGCAGGCTACTTACAGATTTATACAGAAAATATTATGAGATATTATTAAAATGGTAGTTTGGTAGATAAATGAACTAACAAGAAGAATGTTTTATTAACATGTATGTTTAATTTTTAAATGATAAACAAAAAGTTTAATCAATCACTCAAAACTAAGATAAGATTATTAACCAATAAAGTGAACTAATAATCATTGAAGCTAATGTTTTCGATTTCTTAAACCACTTGAATTAAAAATCATAACAAAAGACTTCTATATTTTTTCTGTTATGTATTGATTTCCTTAAATTAATTTAATTTAAAAAAAACTACATTCTGAAGTAACGCATAGATGTTATTAAAATAATATTAAGAGCTGTCATTGCGGGCTTATGATAATTAAAGTAAAGAGCGAAAATAAAATATTATCCTACACTATTATGTTTCTTGCTTTTCTTGCTTTATGTTAAATTTTTGGATTAATCTATAATAAAGAAAAGTGGGCCACCTTATTCTTTATTTGAATTGACACTAATGTATTGCTGAAAACATGACAGATGGCACTCATCAGCGGAGTTGGGTGATGTTCTATTCTCCGTCTAGCGACATTGAAATTAAAATATCTGAGGCACGAATATCGAAGTATGTCACCCGCCTTACAATTGCGACTGAAATAAACAACGACACTTTGCCTGCTTATATGTAATAATATAAGTTTGAATACAAATCAAAATAAACTACTCATTGGATGTAAATAACAAATATTTTTTATTTATTTGCTTTGTGGAAATATTTTTTTTAGTATATCATTATTATGGTTGTTCATTTAGATACAATGATCGTAACCAAGCGGGCAGCTCGTATATCTAGATCTGTATTTTAACCACTAGACTACAGAGGTGTTTAAATATCTAAATGCCTACAAGTGCTACAAGCTTTATATTGTCTCGTTACGTTCGAAGTTAATTTGAAAGCTTCTAACGAATGCATAAATTTAATTAAGAACAGTTAAATAGAACATTCATCTAATAAAAATTTATTTTGTATTATAGCTAGATTATATTTTTATATACAAAAATCTATACTGTTTTTAAATATAATCCTGATGTAAACTTCACCTTTAATCCATTCAGGGCGTCTTTAAGCTGATTAATGGAGTAAACGCCAGAAGTAAGAATAATCAGAAGTTCGGACACTTACAATGAACTTGTTACCATATAATATATCTACTGCAATTTAGTAAATAAACTGGACACAACTTTATTATTCTCTTCTGTTAAGAAAATTCTCAGTAACAGCTCAGAGGCTGAAATTAGTGTCCAGATTATAGTAATAGGCTGAATAGGCTTATCTATTAAGTGGGCCCAAAAAATAGTGAAATGTGGGATATTGATATACCTCTACATAAGCTTTAATTGGGAACTAGCATGATAATATCATACATCCTGCATACATCTGCGAAGAAATTCAAAGTTGTATGTGAAGTCGACCAATCCGCACTGGGCCAGCGTGGTTGACTAAGGCCTAATCACCCTAACATAGGGTAGGCTCGAGCCCCTCGGTGGGGACGTATATGAGCTGTGATGATGATGATGATGATAATATCTACATAATTATAAATAATTAATAAAATACAGAAGCTCATGCAGTTCTGTTACATGTAATGTGTAAATTAACATGCTCGCTAGCTGGCTACCCAAAGTTCAACCCAACTTTGTCGTGCTGCGGGTTATATGCAAATTTCCGAGCAGATAAGGCAGGCGCTTGCTTAATATTCCGTAGCAACTACATGTACAGTTACATTAGAAAATCTTTTATATCTACCACATTTTCATTATAACAATGTTTTATTCGACAGTACTAAGGTTGTGAAATTTACAAACCTAATGCTTAAAATCAATAAAGTTGTGTTATATAGTAAAAGGAAAAGACAAAGTTTTATAGAAGCCTTTCTTGCAATGTTCATGATGTTAATAATCAGGGATTATTTCATCTACAATTAGGTAAGATTTTTATCCATAATCAGTCACTATTACAGTTATTTTGATAGAATTAAATTCCACGTGATATTTTTAAAGGATTGTTTTACGTTTAATGGTAAAACCCTTTTAAACAAATATGAACGCAATATACTTCTCGGTTTGATACAACAAAGCCCTTATACGACCACGGAATATTAATTTTAACTGTATGTGTTCATCAAGAAAGTTCCTTGCGAAATGAAGTTATAAATTACCCATAAGCTTTATGGCTTAAATTACAAAACTTAGAATCACCGCCTTATTAATTCATTGGCTTTTCAGAAAACTTCCGCACCTACCTGGTTAATGATTCAGAAAATCTACTAAAGCGATTATGGAGCTATATAATAAATAACCGGCTTATTACACTCCATGGATTTTCCCTTTCATGGATAAGGTATTCTATACCCAACCCACTTCAGCGTGATAGGAATGTGAATTAGGAATCAATGTTGAAAGCATTTACATTTACTTATGTTAGGTCAAATCTGCATTATAATGTATGTAGAAGTTTAGAAGGAGAAAAAAATATACATACACTGTAGTAGCATGTAATTTTAACAAGTCATTCTAGTAAAAAACGCATTAAGGTCGTTTTTTTATTATTATTATCCTCTACGCTATGAAAGAAGGTCAAAAACTCCGAACCATTTGAATTTTTTTTTTATTAAAAATTCAAATTCATGTAAAAGTTTTAATTAAAATGAAAACTAGCTTCGTTTGATTAATTTAACGCTAGTGCTTAGACGCTAGTGCGCCGATGACAAGTGATGTTATACCCACATAAAATATCCATTATCCATTATTTAATAACGCAAGAGAAATAGTGAACGTAAATTTAATTAAGTATACTTCATGGGTGCGAGAACAATCAACCACTTTGTGGAGGTAAGTAAATTTTACCTCTCAAGGCAACTTGCAGTATAATTTTACGTCAACAAAGTAGATACCCGGACTTTGAAAACTCTATCTTAATAAATTGTTATAGACACTGTAAAAGAATATACTTACTTCAAATTTAAATTGACGTTCTTAAATTCTAAAATTAAAGATCTCGTATTTGTAATAGATGAAGCTAATGATTGAGATTATTAATATCTAAACGTGCTATATATCTCTGCTAGTAAATATAATATAGACTTAGATTCATACAAATCTGGGCGATGATAAACCATACATATTACATACAAAATTTTATGCGATCATTGTTGGGTCGCATTAATACGATGGTACGTTTTGATACGATGGTTTACTACATGATACAGTATCGATTTCCAATAGAGCACCTTAGAAATTGCACTAAACTGTGTGAATATTCAACATTTGTTTGAAATAGCTTATTTTTTCAGAAACAATAATAATTTATTGATTCTGAACCTCCAGTTTCCCAAGCAAAATTGTTTGATTAACATAGAACTGTTTCAAAAATTCTCACTTTCTTGTGAATACAAAAATTAAGAAAAATAATAGCATATTCAACTTTCCAATACCAGTGAGTATTGCATTGGAAATTATGGTCTGTTGGGAATAATATATTTATAAAGCTGTTTGATACTGTATGCTGTTTTATAGAGTGAAAATATGCACAGCACTACACTCCGGCCATTGACACGATTGATCAGAATAGCAAGGGGCAAGCCCGCAGTAGTCACTGGAAATCGATATGTATTGACACCCGGTAATTGCTGTTGCAGTTCAACTTTTTTATTTGTTAGGGTTCCGTACGTCCGAATAAAAAACGGAACCCTTATAGGATCACTCATGTGTCCTTCTGTCTGTCGGTCACAGTCAATTATCTCGGAATCTACTGGAGCGATTCAGTTGAAATTTGGTACACATATCAATTTCTGTGACCCAAACGCAGAGGTGTGACGTGAATAGATAAAGTCTGTATATGGGATGTCATTTTTTGGGGGAAGGTGGAAAATAAAATAAAAAATTTGAAAACTGCAAGGTCTTGTTGTGAAGATCTTAAGTGTATTTTTTTCGTAATTTTTAAATAAATAGTTTCCAAGTTATTCAAGAAAATAGACGAAAATTGACCAATCCCCCCCCCCCCCCCTTATCTCCGAAACTAATGAACCTAAAATTTTGAAAAAAATACAGAAATTAGTTTTCTACTTATACATAGATTATAGAAAAACCTATAAGAAATCCATGATATTAAAATAACATGGTAAATCACTCAATATAGGTAACATCGTACGGAACCCTCTTCACGCGAGTTAAATTCGCACTTGGCCGGGTTTTTTTAGACTAAGGGCCGATTTCTCAGTCGTCAGTTAACATTTATCTGAGGAATAAATATGATAGTTTGACAGCTTTTGAATAGAAAATCTGTCAGATCGCCATATTTATTCAACGGTTAAGAGTTATTTGACAGTTGAAAAATTTATTATGTTTTCGTAAAAAATATGAGATGTGAGAATGCGAGAAGCGGGGACGCCTGTGTCCAACAGTGACGTCCACTGTTGGACACCGGCTGACATGATGAATGTATTTGATTACTACACTGTTTAAATATTGAGCTCACTAAACAGATCCAGGAAAGTCGTAACTACTTCCAGTATTAATCCAGTCTTACCGGATCACCGCGAAGAAAAATTGACATCCCAATTAAATATTCATGAATTCCCCCAGTGCCAAAGACAATTCAACGACGGCGCCCGTGAGAAATTTCTTCCCCGCTTTTATATTGAACAAAGGATTGGAACCTGGAAAATGTATTCAATGTTCAGACAATTTGACACTTTATTCCGACAGACAATATGCCTTATTTTCAACAAAGTCAACCACAATGCATTCTAAAGAACTTGTATATTATGTTATGATTGGTGAATATAAAAATTAATTGTGAAGATGTTAAACATGTATAAATTAATTGTTTTTTTTTTTAATTTTCTTACTTGTGTCGTAATCGGCTACCACAGTATTATTTCATCTTTGTAACAAGACTATTAAAATAGATTAAAAAGGATTCTTTTTTCTACCTATGACCACAGATCAATGAAAATATTGATTAGAGTAATATTTTCAACTATATGTGTATATATGATTTTTCATAATTAAAAATACGAAGGCGACTATACATACATTGGACATTGTATTTTTTTGGAGCAGACTATTTACATTACCAATATTTTAAAATCAATTTTAACTTTTATGCAACTATTTGGCTTTGAAATGCCATTTTTTTCATCTTTTTACTGTCGACGTTACTATGATTTTACACGTGAACGTTTTCGCAGCATGACTAACTACATTTTATGTGAATTTTTACACCTCAGCAGAGTATCGCTCACCTGCAACATGTTTATATATGCACCATGCACCATTGGGTTCAAACGCGGGCGCGTCTATCTCAGTCTCAGAGAAGAATTTTGAGATAACCGTTTGTCTAACGCTGTGAACAATAAAAACATGGATGATGTACGTCGTGTGATTGAAACAGGCGGGTATATAGCTTAAGATGAGGTTCGTCATTCTTATAGGCATTATTCGGGTATAAATAATCTTACAAAAACACTTGGATGTGAAAAAATGAACTCCAGATGCGACCCTCACAATTTAATTACGGAGCGGGCGCCTCTTGGTGCAAGGCCATGCTTACGAGAGTTAATAATATGGTTTTACAGCTACACCCCTAGAACAAAGAAGCGTGCGACTGTTTGGGTCTTTCCAAGTAGCAGAAACTACGAAAGTGGCGATAGTGCGGTCGGTAAGTAACAAATTCTAAAACAAAATCCTAAGTTATGTCCCGACCCAGCACCACGCGACTTCTTGCTCTTTTTGAAATTCCGAGGTCACCACGGAGAAGTGGAACAAATGTTTTCGAGATTGGTTTATTTGTGTAAAGAAGTGCATTGAAGCTAAAGGAGAATATTTTGATAAACATACAGTATTTTTTTATCACCCCACGTTTTAAAGTTACATATTTATGGCAGTAAGTAAATTTTCGTAAAAAGAATCCGCCGGTATCTTGATAGACTTTTAAATTGAACGGCGAATTTGCAAAATAAATATAATGTTTAAGAGTACCATTATCAACGACTGAGCTGTAATAAATTGCCGTGAAAATTCAGGTTTATGTTGCCTTAATTGAAATGGTTTTCCGCATTTAATATTTCGCTGAAAGTCGAATTACATTTTCCGCAATCTGTCAAAACAGCTGTTGACTTGAAACCGAGTTGTCGCTTCAATCTGGTATAAGTTTAAACAACATCAATAAAGGGATTTATGCATACTGTACTGTGAAATCAATTACTGACAATTGATGCAGATAGAACTTTCGCCCTCACTCACTGCGACTTTCACGATGCACCGCTGCAGTCAACAAATTGCATCGCGATGCAATTCGTTCGCATTGCGTCTGTATCGCATTTGCATTGAGGCTCAAGCGCATCACGGTTGTATCGCTGCAGCTAGGCGGCAACTGACTCAATTCTACTAACGGCCGGTCACAATATTCTATCTACGAGTATCTGTGGATTTAGTTTTTTTTTTTTGTGATAATGGCTTTTGTCACTACGTCTGCGACAATTCCGCCAATGTCGAGTTCGAAAAAGACACGTAATGTAGGAAAATGAAGTTGACTATTTACTCAAGCCGGTAACTCGGTTGGGCTACCTGCGGACAAAGCACATAAAAATATTTTTAAATTACTTTGTGGGTTAGTAAGGGGAATAAGACATAGGACGATTTAGTTACTAGCGATAAGTATTTGACGTTAGATCCATACAAAATACGTCAAAATTGTATCTTCGGTAATGAAATACACAGATAAATTGAATATTGAAACCGTTCGTAATAAGTTAGGCATTATTCGGGTATAAATAATCTTACAAAAACACTTGGATGTGAAAAAATGAACTCCAGATGCGACCCTCACAATTTAATTACGGAGCGGGCGCCTCTTGGTGCAAGGCCATGCTTACGAGAGTTAATAATATGGTTTTACAGCTACACCCCTAGAACAAAGAAGCGTGCGACTGTTTGGGTCTTTCCAAGTAGCAGAAACTACGAAAGTGGCGATAGTGCGGTCGGTAAGTAACAAATTCTAAAACAAAATCCTAAGTTATGTCCCGACCCAGCACCACGCGACTTCTTGCTCTTTTTGAAATTCCGAGGTCACCACGGAGAAGTGGAACAAATGTTTTCGAGATTGGTTTATTTGTGTAAAGAAGTGCATTGAAGCTAAAGGAGAATATTTTGATAAACATACAGTATTTTTTTATCACCCCACGTTTTAAAGTTACATATTTATGGCAGTAAGTAAATTTTCGTAAAAAGAATCCGCCGGTATCTTGATAGACTTTTAAATTGAACGGCGAATTTGCAAAATAAATATAATGTTTAAGAGTACCATTATCAACGACTGAGCTGTAATAAATTGCCGTGAAAATTCAGGTTTATGTTGCCTTAATTGAAATGGTTTTCCGCATTTAATATTTCGCTGAAAGTCGAATTACATTTTCCGCAATCTGTCAAAACAGCTGTTGACTTGAAACCGAGTTGTCGCTTCAATCTGGTATAAGTTTAAACAACATCAATAAAGGGATTTATGCATACTGTACTGTGAAATCAATTACTGACAATTGATGCAGATAGAACTTTCGCCCTCACTCACTGCGACTTTCACGATGCACCGCTGCAGTCAACAAATTGCATCGCGATGCAATTCGTTCGCATTGCGTCTGTATCGCATTTGCATTGAGGCTCAAGCGCATCACGGTTGTATCGCTGCAGCTAGGCGGCAACTGACTCAATTCTACTAACGGCCGGTCACAATATTCTATCTACGAGTATCTGTGGATTTAGTTTTTTTTTTTTGTGATAATGGCTTTTGTCACTACGTCTGCGACAATTCCGCCAATGTCGAGTTCGAAAAAGACACGTAATGTAGGAAAATGAAGTTGACTATTTACTCAAGCCGGTAACTCGGTTGGGCTACCTGCGGACAAAGCACATAAAAATATTTTTAAATTACTTTGTGGGTTAGTAAGGGGAATAAGACATAGGACGATTTAGTTACTAGCGATAAGTATTTGACGTTAGATCCATACAAAATACGTCAAAATTGTATCTTCGGTAATGAAATACACAGATAAATTGAATATTGAAACCGTTCGTAATAAGATTAAAGTTACAATCGAATCGAAACTAAGCCGTTGCGATAGTCCAATCGGCGCTTATATTAACTTATTATTACTTACGATTGTTCGATGACGTGGTAGTATGGCGCTCAGCCCCCGTAGCACGTCCACCAAAACACGATATGATAAAGCGATTTATCGCGGTGAACTGTCAAATTACGACGATACCCTATTGTCTTTTGACAGTTTACCGCGATAAACAGCTTTATCATATCGTGTTTTGGTGTACGTGCTAGGGGGGCTGGGGGGTGATTTTGTAACAATCGGCTATCGTATAGATTTGATAATTCTGTTTGATTCAAACTGATTTTTAGTATGTTTAACATTTTGAAATGTCGTCGTCTTTAGTAGTCTTGGTATATTTGTTGAATAAATCAACCAAAACTTATAGCAAATAAACATAATTCTGCTTTTCTTCATTAAGTCACCCAGTTTGATAACGATTGCCGATCAATCGATGAGTTACAAAATCACCGCCCTGATTGGTCGAACGCAACGGTCTAGCTTCGGTTCAGCGATGGCTCATTAGCAGAATAGCCCTCTGCACTGTGTCACGGGCGTTCGCATCGATGCACACACACGTTTGCATCGCCAACTTACGTATTTGTGTCACGACTGAATCGCAACAAAAAGTCGCAGTTTTGCAAAACGCCTTTAAGAGATGTAAAGTATGAAAATATTTTCATTCACATTTTGTTTGACTTTTGAGAATAATTGTTTATAAATAACTAAATAATTACTTACGTTCTTAATCTTTATTGCCCTTATTATGAGGCAGTTGATACATAGATTTCTCTAATGCTCCACCGAAACAATAGTTTACTCGTACGCCTGGAAACAATTAAGTTTCTCAGAAGCGAGAAAACGTGAACATTTCTCGCCGCCTGAAACATTAGTCACTAGATACACCTGAGAGCTAGATGTGTGAATAATAAAATAATACCGACCTGGTGGGTTGGTAACCGGCAATTTGTAGACTTCACGCTTGCGGTGAAGTATGATATACTTATGAGGTCTTATTACAAAACCTGGATTAAACCTGGTCTAAAGTTAGTATAGGTTTAAAAGTAGTGCGCTTTCACTTGTGTCAATATACATAGATAGAGACAGCGTCAACTTAGTCCTGGTTTAAACCAGGACTAAATTTAGTCCATGTTTTGTAATAAGACGGATGCAGTTTTCGAGTAGGACTCTAACGACCACAGCAGTGATATTCAACGATAAAAAATTGAATTTAAATTCATTAGGAATATTTTTTATTTCTTACGGAAATGTATTTGGTCTTTTCAAAAGTGGTACTCGTATGTGAAAATGCAGTCGAAACGAACACCTATCAGAATACATAATCATATCACAAATTCAGGCAGCAGTTTTTTAAGCTTGTTTTTATGGGGAAAGGTATAGGTTAAATAGTTGTTTGTGGTTGCTTACAGCTTGGTGGACTCAGTCACCCAATACTAAAAACCGAACAGAAGAATTTCTGCCCTAATGCCATGGTTTTGCTGTGGTATCGGCCTAGAATAACACAACCCCGCATCTAGACGACTGCATGCGACATGGTTTGAATGGTATAAGGGTTATTATGTGTAAGTTAATCGGTGAGTAGAAATAATAAAGGACGTCGGCGGAAAAACGGGCCTAAAAGTCATTCTTGTGCGTTTGCCGTTACTGGGTAAATGGTTACCAGTGAACTGATCAGCGGCCGCAACATGTCCCGACGTTGCCTAGTCACCAGTGTAGGGGCAGCTATGAAGTCTGATTTCCGTCTGTCAGAAAGAGCTACTTAACTCGCCTGGTTTGCTACCTACATGGTATATTGTAATAACACTCAACCCACCTCAAAGTCCAATCTTATCCATTCAAATTCAAATTCAAATTCAAATTCAAAAATCTTTATTCAACATAGGCCTTTACAGGCACTTATTGACGTCAAAACAAAGCAAAACAATCTAATTTAAAGAAATTATATTAACCTTGTATGTGCATACATCCTAAATATACTCAAGATGTCTGCAAATACAAGTAGGAATGAAAAAAAAAAAAAAAAGTTGATTCTACACCTGTTCGGAAATTGGGAGAGCCTTCTCGAGAAGAACAGGCAAGAAACTCGAAAGGTCTAAATTTTTTATCTCCTCTTTTAAATCGCCATTTACAATTTTGGTTTGTTACAGAGTCGTCAATTGGAAGCTGACCTCAAAGCAAAAGTTTGAGCTCAACTTCCATTACAAGAATAGATGTGTTAATTCACATTATATAAGCTATCTCTGAGAGAACGGCGTGAACTTAGATTATAAATAAATTGCTCTCACTGAACGTTTCTTTGAAACAAAACGCAATACATTGTTAAATATTAGAATTGAGAGTTCAAACCCAAGCTTTTTTGTCCGTCATGTAATCAGACACTTTATAATATGCTTTTTTAATAAGTACATCTTTGATTGCAACTTTAAATTTGTTTAAGCTAAGTTCTTGTATACAACTTGGGATTTTCTTGTAGAAACGTATACACAGGCCTCTAAAAGAATTATTAATTTTTTGGAGCCTGGTATTTGGTAAAGCTAACATATTCTTTTGTCTAGTATTAACGGAACATTGGTTCCGTATTCCATATTGCACGGATTTAGAGTAATTTAAACAAGGCTGAGATACTATAGTATTATATTATCTGTGGCTGAGATAACTTTACTCAAGATCCACACAATACGAATCCAATTTAGTGCTAGTTTTGCAATTCAAGAGTATGGAAAATAACAATATCAATCGATTGGAAATGGTTTAAGGAGAACACCTACAAAACGCCAATCTGGCGACTGCTTCTTTTCATTCAACGAAATTGACAAACAAGCAGGCTAACCGCCTGATAGAACGAGTAAGAGCCTACAATCGCCTAAAGTACATGTGGTTCCTGTAAGTATTGCAAATCTACAAACACTACAAGAACGCCAATGAACGCCAACTTGTGACAAAGGATGTCAAGTCACAGTACCCAGCAATTTCATTGCTTGTCTTACCTTTGCAAGCACCGCTGTTTGGAGGCAGAAATCTACACTATATTATTATAAAGAGGAAAGATTTGTATGTATGTATGTAAACTCAAAAACTACTAGACCGATTTCAAAAGTCCGATTAACATAGGCTACAATATTGTTTTTCTTACGGGAAAATATACAATTGCCACGGAAAAACATAAACAACGCGGACGAAGCTGCGAAAAGCTAGTAGATAAAAAGCAGATAGAGGTACCCGTGCAGATGGCTCTGGTACAGTCTCCCTTAATACTTGATTGCGGCTATTATAAGGGTGTTATAAGGTTGCTATTAGTATTTTAGTATATTTTGGATGTACAGTCGACCACACGTCAAGCTTTACATTTGTACTCCGAAAAATCATAGCTATTGCGAGCTACTTAAGGTCAATCTCAAGGTCACTATGTAATGTCTGGGGTGTTGCCGTGCGTACAGTAAAATCGATAGCTACCCACATGGTGTTCTTTTATCGTCCAAAATAATAAATAGCACTATGGACAAAATTAGTCACCCGTAGTACTACCGGACACGTCAGTAGTACTACGGGCAAAAAAAAAATACCTGTGGTACTACCAGTAGTACCACTGGTAGTACCACGGGTAAGCACCGAATAATACCACTCGTATGAGGTCGTAATAGAGGCGTTTTCGTAGTGCAAATGTAAAACTTGATGTTGCGCATACTGAAAATACCTAATGATAGATTACTACGTATGCCAACGTACACAACAACTCTGTAATCCTTGTAAAATTAAAGTGCATTGTAATCCGGTAATCTGCGTCAGTGGCGCTGTGGCCTCGGCACTGGACTGTGCTCCGAGTAGAATCGGGAGTCCCGCGATCGATCCTGCCATGTACGTGAGGAAACCTACATACACTTGCGAAGTAATTCAAAGGTGTTTGTGAAGTCAACCAATCCGCACTGGGCCAGCGTGGTTTGACTAAGGCCTAATCGCCCTACCATAACTGGTTAGAGTAGGCTCGTGCCCCTCGGTGGGGACGTATATGAGCTGTGATGATGATGATGAATCTGCTTCTAATATTCCGAAAGCGCAATGGAAGATTCAATTGTGGTGGTGAGATCTACAATAAAAAGTATTTTTTTTTGATTAACCGATTTTAGTGACAATAAAGATGTAGATTAAGGCGCATAGTGGTCCCAATGACCTTGCGTCGATCGTCCCGCACTGATTACATAGGAGTGAGTGAGTGAGGCTGAGGGGAATATTTAAGCAAACCTTTACGCGTAAGATGAATTATTTCAATAAAACATTAATTAAGGCGAATAAGAAAAATCTAAAAAGACCATCCCCTAGAATATTGTTCACTTTATTTATTGAAATCGAAAGTATACGATTTAACCTAATATTTACGACGCGATTAGGTTTAAAGTTTTAAAATCGAGGCGTGTTTGGGTCACATTTTAACCAAGTTTTAATTAATTTATCAAAAAATTAAAAAGACCATCCTCTAAAGAATGCGTTGAATAATAACATATCTTTTTTAAAGATTTTTTTATTTATTATTCATGAAGAGAACCGGTTTTTTCTGCAGTGATTTTTTATGTTTGACCTTACTATGCGCCTTAGGTCCTAAGTACCAGCCATCACACCACTCTCCTCATCAATCTAGGTAGGCCATTAGAAAGCGCAGGACTGGTCGGTTTGGAGATCCCTGAGGACAAACTTCGTCCAACAATGGGCGTGTCTCGGCTGCAATGATGATGATAGTTCAGTTGTATAACTATATAGTTTATAGAGCAAAAATTATTCGCATCACAGAATTCTACGGAGCCTACATGCAGCATTTACGGTTTAATCTCTGCGACACATAAGCATTGTGCTTCAGTAAAGATATCTTGCAGTTTGCGTAAATTTGTCTAACTGCCGATAAAGTAGCTTACCTTTCTCGACTATTACACAATATTGTCATAGCACAAACATGGTAAGCTACAAGACAGACCACAATCTTGTTAGCATTGGAATTGGCCCGGAGATACCATTTCTACTGAACTCAGCCCTACGGAGCTATATTATAAATTGAAATCAACATATTCACAAAGGCGAAAGTAAATTTTCAGTTTACTTTGGGTAATGTTTGCGGTTTGATCAACTGTAATGTTAAATTTTCTGGTCTTTTCATGTAACTAGATTATACAATAATTTCTGTGTATTACATAATCAGTCGAATTCGGACGATATTTAATTACTTTCTGATTGAATAATAAGATGAAATAAAACAAGATACTTTTAAAAAATAATTTTTTAACAGTAAGAAATGACTTGAAAGTGATGAGGATAGTTCCTAAGGAAAAATGAATCCCACCAAAAATTTTGGGCTTTAGAGTTAAGGCGTGTAGAGTTACAAGCTTGGCTCTACAAGAGATCCGATAACTTTTTGACAGTGCAAACCATACGGTCTCGTCTTGGCAACATTTTAGATGGAAATACTTTTGGTGGGCTTTCACTTCTTTTTCTACAAAAATATGTATTATTTTTGTTAATTTTTCTTTCTTTTTTTTTTTGAAGGTGCATTTCTTGCACATCAGAGGTGATTTTGCTTCATTATCAATTCATCACAGAGCGGGTACACATTAGGCATTCGCGCCCTCTTAATTCCATCCCCTAATTTAAAGGGTAGGGGGTAATTTACTAAAAATCCTGAAATATGTATTTTATTATTTATAACAAGGAGTCCTGTAGTGCTTTTTCTTGCTAAATTGCAGAAATATAGGGAAATCTTAAAGTTGAAAGAAAAAAAACAAACTTATTCCTTTAGTCCGATACAAAATGAAAAGCTTTATTCTTGTAGGTACATAAGTCACTTATGCATATGTTACTAAAGTAAATAAAATCCCTTAATGCAAAGCACTTAACTAAATGTTTAATTAATACAAGCCAAGGGCAGGATGGTTCAGGTTTGTTTGATCAATCTCGGTAAGTTCTTGCTAAATTAACTGGGTACAAAAGTCATAATATAACCGGGGTAATAAGATACACAAACAAATAGTTTTCTTTCTTTTTCTAAAAAATTAGATTAGGTACCTTCGATTGTAAGTTCTTGCGATCACGGGTCAGAGATATGATATTCCAGTTTCTTAACTTATTCTCTCTCTATAGATATATTTATTACTTGTGTAATTCCACAGAATTCCTCCTTGATGTTAAGTTAGTTTGTCTAGCTAAGCAGCGGAGCCCTACGGCCTACGGGAACTGCCCTGGAGATTCATAGCACAGTCAATACATTTGAATTTCAGGTAGTAAACATTGCAAGTTAATTTCCAACATAATTTTCAATGAATTGTCAAAGTTTCTTATTGGTTAGTTAATAAAAAGGACATATGGAGGGGAGAGCACCTATTTTGTGTATAATTATTTCTATTAATAAAAAGAAAACAGCTTAATTTGTGAGTTATTTGCCAAAGAAGGATGTGAAACTTAATATTATGAAAATTTAGAATTTAACATGAAATTCGCAAGTGTTACTCAATATATGCCTTAATCCCACTAAGATGCCGCTTACTATCAGGTTTTTTTAATGAAATAGGGGAGGAAAAAGGCGAATTTTGGAAATGTAATATGTTTGATTTAATAATCAATTTACCCACAAATAAAAATAAAATTAACAAAATCTGTTTTAAATCATGAAATATAATAAGTTAATTAGATACCTTATTGTGGGCGGAGTATTATCTATTGATATAATTTATTTATTCAACTAATTCAATGAATCGCGCGCCGGCGATTAAAAATATGATTTTCCTGAGCTTTTGCTCGCCAAACTAAAAACGAAAGTAACTGACTTTTGAAATCTCACTGTAGCTTATAAAATGAAATGCACACGGAAAACGGGAGAAATACCTATGGATTTTCTTCGCAGAAATTAAGATTTGAAATACTGTTGGCAAATCAATAACAAATTACTTCGATCGATGTCTTACAGACTAGGTATCCAGTTCCGAGATCATAGCATAGACGCGTTCACAGACTACGGTGAGATAGGGCGCGTTCCATTTACGCACCTACTAGAATCGAGGTCCGTTCACCGAATGTTAAGCGTCGTATTGGCGACAGAACCTTCCCTAAAACCAAATTCATTTCACAACATGTGTGGCATGATGTGTCAAGTCAACATACGGATCTTTCGAAATTCTACAATATGCAATAAGTATTTCCAGTCAAAGTTATGTTTGGTTGGAAAACAAAACGTAATGTAAATTAACCATAAACAAACTGTGAATGCTCTCCAAATTCTATTCGACGAAACCATAATTATATGATCTGTAGCTTTAAGTGTATTTTATTATGATATGTCTCTAAAAAATGATCAAAACAAACAGTCTAAATGTCAAATTCCGAATTTTGAGAAAATCAACCCACCTAAAGGGGAGCACGGGATTTTGGGCGAAAAAAAACTATCTTTGTAAATAGCGCCAGGATAAACGCGAGATTTATTTTGTTTATGCAAAAAGTGAATAATGACCAAAGATAATTGCAAATGTCACTGACGTGACGTGAAACGACGTTGACGTTGACACTTGACATTGTGAAATTAATTGACAAAGTTATTGTAATTATGATTTTAGTTGTGAAATTTGTGTTAAAACCAGTGTTTTTGCAAAATTAGTGTTTTATGAAATGTTAAGAAAAAACGGTGTTACAGTCCCTATATCAATTTTCAGAACTCTAGCATCAAAATTTGAGTAAAAGTTACACATTTTGAGATTGTTTTGGTGTTTATATACTAATACTAGCTTATACTCGTACATGCAAGCTTTCTAGCACTTCAAAAAGTACCCTTAGAATTTTGATGCTCATAATGAGTCAATGATGAATTCGGGGTTTTTTAGATATCAATTAAATCAAAAGTACTATGAAACTTTATATGTTTAATAAATCCACTATTGACATACTCGTAATATCTTGAGAATTTTGTTTATCTGGTATAATCCAAACCCGAACACAACGAAGCGCTTCGAGAAAAGGTAGGTAGTGCCCTTGCGCATCGCTTGGCCAGTCTTCACTATTCATAAATACGCAATACATCTGGGAGAAAAAATAGGGAAGTTTCCTCTGTCTGAGCAAACTCTCATAGAAACTAACTACAAATCAAGTATACAATTCAATTTCCAAATTGCAAAATTTACATACTTCTTCCTCACATCACTCTACGGCCTTGTGTTAAACAAAGCAAAGCAATTTCACCGTTTCATAGCGTTGTTGATTCATCCCGCAACGTTTGACACGAGCCCTGTTTGAAACAGAAATGACCCGAAGGCTAACCCTTATAGAAGCGTTAAATGGAAACCAGTAGGAGAGATTTCCCAACGTGAAATTGAAATTTCAAAACAAAACTTTTATTCGAACCCTTCACGTGTAATGATGCAACTTTATAAACTACTATAGTATTAGCTAAGAAATATTTAATCAACGTCAGAAATGGCTTTTATCGACTACCTACTACTTCAAAAGTACACAACATATTGGAATATGAAATAGAAATATGTTTAGTAGAAAAGGGGTTAAAAACGAGAGACTTCTTTTTTTTCAAAATCTCAGGTCACGATAGGACCTTCATGTACGAGTATATGAATAGGAATAGGCTTTAACGTGCAAGTTTCTAACCCTTAAGACTTTTTAAAATGTCTCTCCAAAAATAAAATAAATTTGATAGATATAAAAATGTACAACACTTGTACCAATACTTTTTTTAATTACTAACGACTATGTGATTCATTTTTGGAGCTTTGAAATAACCTTATCTTGTTCTTATTTCCTGGCAATATTTGTACACAATCTTTACTGCTCTTGGCACCTTTTTCTAGGACTTGACAACTTATAAAAACTTTTCGGCTTGTTCATTCTTATTTTATAAGGCTCCCGAACTCAGAATTCTTATTTAAAAGGTCAATAATATGTTTACAGAAATAAGATGATTTTGCTAGCAAAACTATTTTAGACATTTATCAAAATGGAATGCACGCTCTAAGATCTTTATTACTGTGATATAAATTATTGTAGTTATATTTCTACGTCTTGTTTGAAGTCTTAATTGGATCTTTATTTTAATACAGTAATAAATGTTGGTTTTATGTTGCTTTTGCAGCTGAGTTCGGGGCCAATCGTTTCATGTCAAAACAAGGTTTCCGACGTACTACAGGAAAACAGTTGCAGAAATACTGTGTATGAAAATGTTCGGACTCAATGAGTGCATATAAAACATGAAAGCATTTCTGGCACTTGAAAATATTTTCACGAAAAACGTTTCATAAAGTTCCTTTGACATACATAACATATTCAAGCTAACCGCCAATTGTTTATTAAACACTTGACTATCGCCTCAAAATGACGTAACCGATTAGCCAAATGCTGTAACATCGATTTTTGACTGTTCATAATTTTATGAATATACTTACAATCGGTTGCACCAAGTTTTACGTTATACGATTTCGTAAAAAGTAACAACTTAATACCTAAAAATGGATCGTTTTACTATTAAATATATGATTCGCGCCGTACATTTAACCTTTTTAAACGTAAAGGATAGGATAGGAAATTAGGAACCCTTCGATCGATACATACCTACATTAATTTATTAGACTAATAGCCAATTTCCCAACCTTATATATTTTAACACCGCAAGAAATTCAAGAGATATTATTATACCAAAATCGAGGGACATAAATAGGTACTTGAAAACGTAAAAAAATATTCAGTCAAAAATGAAGGAAACTAAATCGGTCTCTGAAATCGTTTTCTTAGCTTATTTATGTAAAATGGCAACAAAAGTAAAGCCAAATACTATTCAAGTAATATATTCATTCTCAAAACGATTACAAATAGTTTGTTTGGCGCCAAGAAGTGTCTGTAAAGGAATATATTGAATAAAGATTTTTGAGTTTGAGTTTAATGAAGCATTATTACAACAATGGGTTGTAATTTAACCGCATGTTTGAGAAGAGCACTATACAAGCCTTGGCCACATCTGAGCATTGCCGGCCTCTGTGATTCTCACGATCGCCCGGCAATACTGCCCTTGCGGGCCGCGGCTGTAATGTACTATTTTGGCCGACTGTACAAGGATACGACGATACGATGTTATCGCACCTTTTCACCTTTTACTCTACTCCCATTTAAAATCACTGAATTATAAATGTTAATATGCTTACACTACAAAGTAAAACTGTTTCAAATTGATTTCGCAGATTGTACGTATTTGAGGAAGCTGTCTTGTTATCTCAAATTTACTTATTACCTTCCCGTAACTCAATTATCAAACAAGCGTATATGATAACACAGTAAAACTTTTTTAATTACTTTCATATACCGAAATAACCTTCGCCGATGGGACGTTTCGCCGAAATTAGTTATAATAGGTGGTAATTATTATTACACAGTATGTTCCCTTTTTAATAATGACGAGAACCTTAAATTAGTGCCCCATTGTTTGTCTTTCGCTCTGTATTATTTGCGATATAAACAGCTGGATATTACAAGAAGTAAAATATGTTTTCCAGACTGATTTTAATGAGGCTGTTTGAATAAGTGTTAACCGACAGAGCAGCGGTGTAATTAAAACAAATATTGGATTTTTAACGCTTAATTTTGTCCTCTTCGCAGAAGAGCTGAAAGCTGAAAGTTATATTTGAATCCGACACTTATCTCACGGCGGGTTTTAAAGCAATAAATGTAAATCTATTTTGGGCTTCTGTAAATTACATTTTACTTAGAAGCTTGGGGAGTTGCCTCTCTATAAATCTTTCTACTTTTATATATTTATTCTTAACTAGCTTTCCGCTCGCGACTTCGCCCGCGTTATTTTTGTTTTCCCGTGGGAATTTTATTCCCATAGGAAAATTACTCTATGTTTTTCCTCTAGTCTCGAACTATCCCTATACCAACTTTCATTAAAATCGGTTCAATATAGTTTCGAAGCCTATTCAATACAAACAAACAATCAAATCTTTCCTTTTTAGAATTCAACATAAAAGAGATGCACCAGACGTTGACATTATGTCAACTTCTGGTGCACCTCTCTCTGCTTGAGACGTGCTAGTTGACGATGTACGAGTTAAATATTATAAAATATTTCGCTACCTCTGCTTGTGCCTTACACAATAAGGTCTTCGCTGGGGCAAACATTACGATTGAAATAGATTTTCTTCAGCAATTTCACTCACGTTTTTTTATTTGCTTTTTCCCATTAAAATGCTTAGAATCATTGGAGATGATGAGTCATTAGACATAAAGTACTTTATCATTTTGGTGGTTATTTTTCAGATTCCCTAAAATGCAATCTATAGCCACGGTAAAAACGAATCGTTGTCTGATCTACAAATTGAAAAAAGTGGAGTACTAAAAGACCAAATGTCTGCTAATAGCGTCAGCAAATGCTAACGGTCTGTGACTGTGGTATGTGACCAGTCAATACCCAAGCTTGTTCTTACTTGTCAAGACGTCACAGACAAACTGTAAATAATGAATAGGATATAGTAGACAAGCGTCGAAAATGCAAAGTAAATGTAAGATATTATCAAGAGAGTCTCGTGAATTTACCAAAGGATCTATTGTAATATAAACATGGCTTACATTCGCTTGAATCCGTCCCGACCGCCGTTTTGTTACAGTGCAAAACAACGACCTAACAGTAACATTTCCGTCAGAGGGGATTAGTAGGGTGATCGATAACCCCTAATGCTAAACATTGGGAACGAACCTTAACGTTCACCCTTTAACCGAGAACAAAACGACTTTAATACATAGAGACAGTTTCTGAATAGAGCGGTATTTAGGCCGCCTAGGATTGGATTTGACTAAGTTGTGGTCGAACTTTTATAAATAACCGCCTTTGTGGTCTAGTGGTTCAGACTACCGGGTATTGATCAGGAGGTCCAGGGTTCTATTCACCGAGGCGGGCATTCGCGCAAGCAATGCCCGTCTAATGACCCTGCCGTTGAGGCCTGCGTGCACGGTTGGCCCCGTGTACGCCGCCGTAAGGCCCTCCGTCTGGGGATTGCCCTGGTGTTCTCGGGCAATCCCCCCTTGGCGAAAGCCCGACCAGCCAGGTCGGGCTAGCCCGGGCGCGTTGGTAGTGGTAGTCGCAGTGTGGACCCTACCACGCGCGTCCATAAGGGCAGGAAGAACACCGGGGGGTTTAGTGGGTAGGCCTGGCACTCTGCCAGGAGAGCCCCACACACGCTCGCCGTCTAGCCAACGGCGAGTATGGTGCGGTCACGCATTCCCCTCGAAAAAAAAAAAAAAAAAAAAAAAAAAAAAAAAAAGGGTTCTATTCACCGGGGTTCCGTGCCAGAGCTGCCACAGTACACCCGTGTCAATTCTAGTACGGAGCGCTTACCGAAATTGCATTGCAATTTTAGGTTTTTCAAAGATATCTTTGGTTCCGCCCATCGTATCTTCTTCGTTGTTTCTTAGTCGCATAGGTTGTTTTTTGGTTTATTTTGCTGTTTAAGTTGTTGATTTTTAAATTTAATATTTGTATTTTTAATTATAAAATTTTGTGAAAAGCAATATTTTATAATTTTCTTGTTTTTGTTAATATCTTTTTTGTTATTAGGTTTTTTATTGTTTTGTGTAGGCTTCAAAATACTAGTTTTTAAGCTCCTTCTGTCGGTTAGTGTGGCATTAGGCCTAATTTTTGTTTTATATTTTTAATTTTGATTTTTAGTATTTTTATTTTGCAATTGGTCATTTTTCATTGTTTTTCGTTAATATCTCCGGATCTGCAGGTTGCGGGACTTTCGGGTCTTCTGCAACCTTGTAGATCTCCCCTAGACGCGTCTTTTGATACCACTTGTGAAGTCCTAGTGTCTCTACAAGTGGGTCAAATTTCGTGTTGGGGAATTTTTGGGCCGAAAATTGGCCGACCTTACATCACCTCGGTGTACTGGCGGTCACACATTTTTCGGACCAAAAATCAGCTTTTATTAACTTTGTACATACTGTTTTTCTTGTAGTTTTAAGTTGTTTTCTGTATAGTTATGAGTTGTTTAAGGTAGGTTTAGAATATTTTGTAAGCATTTTTTTTTTTGTTTATTGTTTATACAGACGACATTGTGCTGTATAGACTTTGTTGCATTTCTGACTTTGTTGGGTTGGAAGAGTTACGACTCTGCTTTCGCCAACGGAGTCTGTGGTGGGCAGGGCCCACAACTGGAGCATGTCCGACTCGGACATAATATCCAAGACGGACGGCGCCGACGAGGGAGGGCCCGTTAGGGCTTCGGTTACCCTTGAGTTCCCGGCGGAATCCGTCAGGGAAAAGAGCCGCTCGCCGGTCGATGGCGGTGCGGCTAAGGCTGTTGAGGGGGTGGTGTCCCCGGTATTGTCGCTGTCGAGCATCAGGGAGGCAGCTCCCCGTCGGAGCGCTCGCTTGAGAGCGTCTCGTCCCGATTATAGGGACATTGTAAGTGAGACGAAGGCGCCAATAGAGGAGGCGGGTTCTCCGTCTTTGCCGCAAGACGGTACGAGGAAGCGGTCCATTCTGAGCCGCTACTTCAAGGATCCGTTCGTAACGGACCTCGAAACGGAGGTAGAGGAGGTGACGGCGCCTTATGCGCCCAAGGTCGCCCGAACGAAAAGGGGCAGAGGAGGTCTGGCGCATAATGTCGGGCTCTCTCAGGCTAGGTGGGAGGCTAGGCAACTGGAGACTGACTCCGAACAAGTAAAACCGAACCGTTAAATGTAAGAACAAGGAAAAGAGCTCCCCAGAGCCCACTGCCGAGCTCCTCTGTAACAAAGCTGAGGAGAGCGTGAAAGCGCTGGCAGGAGTAGCACGCAAGTCCCGTAACCTAAAGGGGACTTGTGTAAAAGAAATCAAGGACGCCTCCGCTTTTGAAGATTGTTCGTACCCTGGCGTCAAGGAAGACCTCGGAGGAGGTGCGTCGGCTTCAAGCCGACAACAAGAGGCTCCGAGGTCAGTTGAATGCTATGGAGGGCGAGATGAAGGCCCTGCGTCGGGCCTATTCGGAGCGGGGGTCCGAGCGCCCTAGGGGCCGTGCTGTGGTTGCGTCCCCTGAGATTGTTGAGCACGCCGAATCGGAGGCTGTCGAGTCTGAGGTCGAGATGCAGGATCTCCCGAAAGTGGCGCTGCCGGTGGCCCAAACAGCTCAGGCCGTCCCTGCTGAAGGAATATCCAAGAGGGACCGCCGCTGGCATCGGATCACGCGAGGCAGTCACAGCCGCAGCCTCAACCGCAGCGGCCTACAAAAACAGCAGTGGACAATACCACTCTTGCCCCGCCGGCCAACATGCCGAAAGAGGCAAGAGTGATGAAAAAGAAATCGGCGGCGGTCCCCTCATCTTCTGAGGTCGCAACATGTATGACAACGGTCGAGGATCCCTGGACCGTTGTTACCAAGCGTGGCCGGAAGAAGCCGGCAGTGGAGGAGGCTGTGCCCAAGACGGCAGCCGTGGCGCAGAAGACGCCGAAGCTGCCTAAGGTACCGCGTTCTTTAGCGGTGGTCGTGGCTCTCAAGCCTGAAGCGGTGGCGAAGGGCCTTACCTACGGTGAGGCCATTGCCAAAGCCAAAGCTTCAGTTAGCCTTAGCGCCATGGGAATCGGGCCGGCCAAGTTCAGGACGGGGATAACTGGGGCTCGTATAATAGAGCTCCCGAAGGAAACATCCCCGTCCCAGGCGGATACGCTGGCTGCAAAGTTGGGAGAGGCGCTGGGGGACGCGGCGAAAGTGTCGCGTCCTGTAAAAACGGCGGACATCCGGGTCATCGGCATCGATGACTCGGTGTCCGCTGAGGAGCTGTGCCAGACCTTGGCACGCGCCGGTGATTGCCCAGCCCACCACATCAAGGTGGGTCGAGTGCATACGGGGGTGCGTGGTGTTGGAGCGGCCTTCGCCTCCGTGCCTGTAGAGGCTGCAAAGCGCCTAGCTGATGCCGGACGTATCGAGGTTGGATGGAGTTCTGCCTCCATCCAACTTCTAGAGCAGAGGCCCATGCGGTATTTCCGCTGTATGGGCATGGGCCACCCCATACAGCGATGCCCCTCCGGTAAGGACCGCAGCGGATTATGTTTCCGCTGCGGGTCCGAGGGCCACAAGGCGGTGGACTGCGCGGCGGCGCTTAACTGCGCCGTCTGTGCGGACGCTAAGCGACCGGCAGACCACCGCATGGGGGGCATGAATTGTAACCCCCCGCCGGTTAGGGGCCGTTTGGCCCCGGTGAAACTGATCATGGCCCCGAAGAGTCCAACAGCGCCGTCAGCACCGACCGCAGCGGCGGCCCAGGAGGAGCCTATGGAAACCATCAATGCCTTTTTTTTTCCCGGGGGGAAATGCGCAACCGCACCGTACCCGCCGTTGGCTAGACGGCGGGCGTGTGTGGGGCTGGCCCGGCAGAATGCCAGGCCGACCCACTAAAACCCCCCGGTGTTCTCCCTGCCCTTATGGGCGCGCATGGTAAGGTCCACACTGCGACTACCACTACCAGCGCGCCCGGGCAAGCCCGACCAAGATGGTCGGGCTATCGCCAAGGGGGGATTGCCCGAGAACACCAGGGCAATCCCCAGACGGGCTTTTTCTTTTTTTTCTCGGGTGGAAATGCGTAACCGCACCGTACCCGCCGTTGGCTACACGGCGAGCGTTTGTGGGGCTTTCCCGGCAGAGTGCCAGGCCTACCCACTAAAACCCCCCGGTGTTCTCCCTGCACTTATGGGAGCGCTAGGTAAGGTCCACACTGCGACTCCACTACCCACGCGCCCGTACTTCTGAGTCCGCCTGGGTCCGCCTGGCTAGCTACCACACTGAGAAAAAAATCGGCTAACAAAGCGACAATAATCGCTTTGTTAGAATTTTATTGTCAATATAACAAAATGATTTGTCAATTTATTAATGTTTCATTAGTTAACGCGGCAACTTTTTTATTGTTAAAGATTTTACTGTCAATTTAGCAATAAAAACCTTGTCAATTTCACAATTTAAAAAAACATTGATAAAGTGGCAACTTTACATTGCCAATTTATTAAAGTTACGCCTTGTTGAATTAACAAAGCTTTTTCTATCAAAGTTAGCATTGTTGTTTTGTTTAAGGGAGCTTTGTAAATTTAACCACATTTAAATCAACAAAATAAAAATAAACTTTTTAACAAAGTAGCATGGTTAGAATAACAAAAGAGAGATGAGAGACTTTGTCTTGTCGCGTATACATATAAATGCTCCTTGCCTGTTGCTCGCATCAAATCAAGTCCCCATAATAGTCTGTGGAAATATGCGATCGAGTGCGGATGTGTGTTGGTGAGTGTCGGCCATTTCATGCTGGTGGTGTCGGCCATAACTGGTTTATTTCATTAATTACATAATTATTAATAATATTTATTAGTGTTAATTGTGATTATAATATTATTATAGAAATAAGTAAGATTGAATAAATAGCTTTTTGATTATAATTTCTATCTTTTAATTTTTAGCTTCTAATTATAATTTCTTTCTGTTACAGGCCTCCAGAGAACATTGCTGGTCTCGATCTCTGCACTTTAGCGGTACACCATGGGAGAACTGGTACTCCTCGTATCTTCGGTGCTATTATTACACGTTATGCGTAGCCTGAACGGAGTTCTCTGGCACCATGTATAGGTGTGGTGCCAATATCTTTCGTTCAAGGTACGCTTACCGTGTATTAATAAGGCTGAAGTCCGAGGAGTATCAGAATTCCCATGGTCTACCGCTAACAAGGTGCAGGAATCGAGACTAACAATGTTAACAACAGAGTATATATTATCAAAGTTACTTTTGTAGGGGCAACAAAGTCAAAGTTGTTAGATTGACGTAGGAACGTTGCCAATGCAACTAAGTTAGTTGATAAGATTTGTCATTTTAGCAAAGTAACTTTGTTATAGGTAACAATGTTCACTTTGATACCCACAGCAAAGTTACCATGGCTAGTAACTTAGTTGGATTAACAAAGTCGAATCGAACAATAAAAACATTGCCTCTTTAACCAAGGAACTTTGACGGCTCACAAGCAACCAAGTTTTTTTGTTACATTGACAACATTTTTTTCTCAGTGCACTATCTTACCTCAGTTTGTCACCATAATAACAATGTTTATAGCATTGTTATGTTCTGACAATTAGAGTGAATAGCCAGTCCCTCAGCTACTGAGGAGTCCAGATGAAGTTACATTCTTCAGCCTTCATGCCAAGAGCCTCCTTGTCGTATGTATGTAAAAACATACACAGATTTCAAGTGATTTTCAAAAGTGTCGTAGCGCTGGTACCAGAAATCACAATGTTTATATAATCTTTTCCAAAATCGATAAGTCGACATTGTCATCATCGCCCTTATCGCACTCGTCTGTAAGATCGGCGCAACATGTTTTCTTTTTCCATTTGCCTCAACAATACGTTTGTTTCTATCGTACCTGTCGTACCTGATGCACCGTCACGATGTGTACAAACACAATGAAGTATACCAGACCTACTTTACTTTTTGATGTATAACATCATTCCTCTCGCCTTTTCGCAATCTGTGAGAGTGATTTCGTGAAATGGGACGGAAGTGTGTAAGAGGAAGCCGGGGAAGTGTGCGCTATTTGATTTGACTAATGAGCGCGCGATACCAAGGTGAATGTCAGATGTTCCACATCATATGCGACTGTCTCGTTTTTAAAGCACAACACTTAGATACTACCTCCTTTTCATTGCACTGCCCAAAGATGAACCGGTAGATAATGCCCTCGGTATTAAGTCCGCTTCTCTACGTAAAGTAATAAGTAATAAGATACGTACTTATATACGTAATAGATTAATGACATATAATTACTAGCTGTGCCCGCGAACTACGTTTCCCTTTAATAAAGCTTAACACTCAACAATTTCACGAGAGGGCCACCCTTATCACCTAGGGGTATAAAAAATAGCCTACGACCTAATCTTAGACCTACCAAATATACACAAAAAAATCATAAAGGACATTGCTCTGCGTTCATACATTGTTCGCCCCAATACCAACAGCAGTGAAAAAATGCTTTTCGTATAATAAGACATTAATAAATACTGTACGTTCACATCAATTACTACGGACATGCTTCGAAATCGAATAATATATCAAAATGAATCAGATTTTGAGGCTAGTTGAAGTAACACTTTATTTCGCTAGAGCAATACATGTAGTCCATCCCTATACAATTATTAAAATAATAATTATTGCAATCAATCAAAGAACGTAATAGCCACGTAGTAAAGAACAAAAAATCTCGAAATTAAAAAGCAAGTCAAAAACACAACAAACCAAGCGACAGCGCGTGAGTAGTCAATTCACATGTGTTAACGTAAATTGTAAAAGAAGTTATGAAAATCATAATTTATACAAATAAAAAAAATTCCATACCTACATAAAATCCTAATCCTAATCGCCCTAACTAGTTAGGGTAGGCTCGTGCCCCTTGGTGGGGACGTATATGAGCTGTGATGACCATGATGATGATAACTTCTGACCTTTCAACTATTTACAAAGAATGTATGTAATGTAGAATCCACATCATCTTTGGATCATGAAAGGCATATGCACAAAAATGTGCTCGCAATGATAAATAGGATTTAAAATTTGGCAACGGCTCAGCTGAATATAGCAGATCTTTGCAACCATCGTTCTATCAAATCGTAAGGCACAGGTAGGTGCCCACCGAACAAAGATAACGTTTACTGTCAATAAACCATCAATATTCAATCCCTTTCAGTCCTTCTCGTCAGTACTATAAACACAGTTTATCTTTACGACTAAACATTCAAACACAAGCACTTTATGTCAGCAATCCGTTTCAACGAAAAGCTTTCGACGTTTTAACGTCAGAAATTGTAAAGACCAAAAACATCTTCCTAATTCTAACTCAAGAGGAAAATTTATTAATACTTTATTACACAATTTCTTCCCTCGCAATTTAATTGGAGTAATTTGGTCGTCTTGTACCAAATTTAAAAATAATTACGACAGAAATAATTTCGACTTTTATGACTATAACTTATGACCAAAATTATATAAACTTTTCGTGTGTTACTTTCGCTTATAATAATAAGCTACTATGGTTGTTTGGAACAGGTTGTTATTATTATAGGATTTATTTGAAAGAGATTATTATTTATCATAATTGTTTATATACAATTAAGTAGTATTAAAACAAATTATTTACGTTGCAGATATTATAGACCATCTTGGTATTAGATTCTTTTGCGAATGGATGTAAAGTAATATAGTTTTACTATTAACACTAGCATTTTCTTGTAATGTCTCCTCTATGGCTGGCATGTTTCCTTAATTTAATAACATTTTTTATGTATCCTCAATCCTCATTTACTAACTCTTCAGTGCTGAAATTTAGCAATATTAACTGCATCAATTTGTTTAAAATATATGTGCTTGTATTCTACAACAACGTTAAAAAAATTTATTTGCTTTTGTAAAAGTTTGACCTACCATTTCTGTCCCTACGAGTATGTTTGTGTATTCTAGAAAGCTCCAATTCAGATTTTGAAGTCACATAACTAATTAAGTTTTTTTTTATTCTAACACTTCGTTAAATGCATCATTTAAGTATTGTAAGCACTGTCACATTGAAATTGAAAATGCAATTTGGGAAATAGGCAAAATGTTACCGATTCATATAATATGTACAAATTACTTTGCTAGTATTTTTAATATTAATTAATTGATTTTGATGTATTCAAATGTATGCGTCCTACTTTTAATAAAAATATATTTATATAATATAAATATATTTGTTGTCTTTGAATTTGAGCTTTGCTTGTTAAAAAACTATAAAAATAATAAGGTAAACATAAAACGTATTACGTAGCTAACTCGAGTTAATATTTTAATAGCATTAATAATGATGTGAGCGGTTGACTGTTCGTTCATAGAAATTTCACGCGCTCTACGATTTTATTTTTGCGTCTCATCAATACTTAATTATTTAGTAGCTTTTTAGTTAATTATCTGCATAATCATTATGTTTCTTTTCAATATAACCTTTTATCTTATTTTTTTTACTTTTCCTAAATGTTCATTGATTGACTTTTACGTAACAACCAATATTTGAATATTAATTACATGTATGCTTAATTTTTATCATATTCTGTCTTTTATAAGTATCATCTATTAAATTCAGTTAAATTGATAGCCACTGATACCCTAATTATTTTGCGATTCAATGTTGTTATGAAGCTACGTTCGAGAAATTACGAGTTTTGTGAATACCTAATTGTAGTAACTCATTCCTTAATTTGCTTCGGTTATTCCGTCCAATTAAGTTAAATACTTATTTGAAACGATAAATTATTCGATTGTGCAAAATTTGTAATTTTGTGTCTTAATGTTTGGAAGATTTATTTTTAAACGTAGCTTGTTCGATTAATATTATTAGATTATTATTTATTAGATATAACCACTGAAGTAATAGGTAATAGTATGAGCATCGGTGGCGCTGTGGACTCGGCACAGCCTTCTTATCGGCAGGTCCGGGGTTCGATCCTGCCGTGTATCATTGTGTTTTTCGTTTTTCAAATTTCATATGTACATAATTGTCCGACACTTTTACGGTGAAGGAAAACATCGTGAGGCAATCTACATACATCTACGATGAAATTCAAATGCGTATGTGAAGTCGACCATTCCGCAGTGGGCCATCGTGGTTGACTAAGGCCTAACGAAACACCCTAACTTAGGGTACGCTTGAACCCCTTGGTGGGGACGTATTTATATACGTCCGCACCAAGGAGTTTGAACGAGGGGTTCGAGAGCTGTGATGGAAGGATAGAATAGTTTACTAAATACATTATCATATGTTGTGTTTCTAACTATTAGGAACTACATTGTTGTCCCAGACTTAAGTCCTTTTTATTCTTTTTCAGGTAAGTCCTGGGAACGAGTTGGAGCGGACAACAGTACCTATTTATTTAAAGCAATACTAATTCGTAAGTAATAATAATAATTTGTAGAAAATAGAGTGGTGTTTGACAAGCATTTTTCAGTAAAAAGTTTTAAACTTATTTAGCTATGTTTCCTCCAAAAAACTACTCGTGATAACCTTACAAATGATGTGGTTTACTTTTCTTTAAACAGTACTTAAGTAATAAGAATATGAGCTTATGAAAGTATAATTTGGTTTGTGTATTCTAGTTTTAAACAGGTACAATTATTTAAATATTTTGCCTAGCTTTATATGGACACATAAACTGTGTCACCAAGCCTGGGGTAGCAGAATTCAAATAACAACAATTTGACTCTAATAAATATAAAATAAACGTTATTATAGAGTTTTTTATTCAATGGGTAAAAATTACCCTTTTTCCTCCAAAGAGATTGGGACGGAAGGTATTTATTATAATATAAAACCCACAAAAGTCGTGAAATAAAACAATAAAATATAATTCTATGTTTCATTTATAATTTCATAAAATAATACCGACGTATTTTAACTAAGTCAAGTTAAACCGATTAAAATATAATGTTGATTTTGAATTGTATAAATATACGTAATGCTTAAAGCCTTTCTTACATGACGCCACTCAATAATTACGGAACCAATTAGTACGTAATTACAATTACAACGCTACTAAGTAAATATACAATTACAAAAACAATGCAACCCATACGACGTTACTTGAGTTGCTAGATTTCAGTCATTTCTATTATACATTACATACAAGTTTATTCTATTTTAATTTTCAAAATAACAAAATTATATTTAACTAGCTTTCCGCTCGCGACTTCGTCCGCGTTATTTTTGTTTTCCCGTGGGAATTTTATA
This sequence comes from Schoenobius gigantellus, assembly GCA_963935595.1. Classification (NCBI taxonomy): domain Eukaryota; kingdom Metazoa; phylum Arthropoda; class Insecta; order Lepidoptera; family Crambidae; genus Schoenobius; species Schoenobius gigantellus. The sequence goes on along the minus strand of OZ012549.1, from coordinate 23,453,977 downwards.
TTTTCCCATAGGAAAATTACCCTATGTCCTTCCCCTGGTCTCGAGCTATTCCTATACCAACTTTCATCAAAATCGGTTCAGTAGTTTCGAAGCCTATTCAATACAAACAAACAAACAAACAATCAAATCTTTCCTCTTTATAATATTAGTATAGATAATTTCGGGTGGTAATTAGTACCGCGATGACCGTATGATGTGCCGCACACAATCACGAGACGCATTTAGAATTATATTTAATAAAAATCTTGGGTGGTAATTAATAACGCGATGACCGTACGATATGCCGCACACGATCAGGAGACGCATTTTTGGATTATATTTAATAATCTCGGGTGGTAATTAATAACGCGATGACCGAACGATGTACCGCACACGATCAGCCCCCTAACCATGATCGCCCAAAACAATATTGAAACCGCACTGAGAGCGGGATGGCGCTATACGCAGCAAGAGCGGTGTCTCTGTTTCAATATTGTTTTAACCTTGCTATAAGCGATCATGGTTAGGCCCCAGGAGACGCATTTTTGAATTATAATTAATAATCTCGGGCGGTAATAAGTAACGCGATGACCGTACGATGTGCCGCACACGATCAGGGAACGCATTTATGAATCATTAGAAGTGAATCTTGAATTTGAACACGAATACAGATCACATGCAAATTTATTCTCTACCTTTCCCAATTTTAAAGATTTTTGAATCACTCGAATTCAGCGTTGTCATTAAAAACAAATTCTATACTAGATTCCGTTACACGCAGAAAAAATTAAAACAGTTAGGAAATAACTAATTAATTTAAAATGTTTGTGATACACATCAGTAAATATGTCACTATTAACATCATTCTTGCCTATATTCTAATAGAAGATATCAAGAACGTATTGGGCATAATAGTGAATTTGAAAATTCGTTTTCGAATCTTACGATTACGAATGCGAATTTGAATTCTATTGTTTCAAAAATGCATCTCCTGTTACTAACACGTGACTTATTTTATTTTGTGTTAGAAATGCCTTTGTCCATCAACAAAATGGAAGAAAGGCAACACGCAACACTCTTAATTATATTAGTCTTATTCATGCATTTTAGCCTATACATACTAAGCAACCCATGCTAGTATCGCATAGTTACGACCCTACGAGGCGTTGGTAAATTAGCTATTCCCCCAATAAATTTTATGCTTGCACGTGAATACAGAGCTTTTTTTAGTATTTGCATAGTATCCCTCTTATTGGTCGTAGACCAAGATATAAATGCAATAAATAAAATAATTAAATAAAAATATGTATATCAATCATTTGAAAACATTGAATTTGGTTTTAGTATGATAAAAACTTGTGTTTGGAGCTACCATTAAGTTCAAAAAATCATTATTCAGTTATAAAGTAATATAATAACAGAACTACGCTACGTTGTATTCTTCTTATTTGTTACTGTTTGCTTAAGGTTGCTCTGTTGTTAACAAGAAGCTTTTAAAAAAATACAGAAAATCTATAACTCCTAATCAGGGTCTGTCCTCCCGAAACCTTGCTCTAATTACGTTGGTCCATGTTTTTCGGATTACTCTTTTGTAGTCCATTTTTTTTTCGACATCTACTGATCATGTTATCCAAACGAGATACGAATACGTTTCACGTTTAACTCTGCCTTTAGTCGTAAAATAGTGAATGGTGTGTATTTGCTCAAACAGAATTTTGTGCACTCGCTAAGAAAAGCGTTATTTTGAATTTCGATCCACTACGGTTTGGAATGGAGTTTTGAAATGTATATGAAAAGCTATTCCTAATAAGAAAATCTAACTATTTTAATATCAAATTCTAGTAACAAAATGGATTTAGGTATGTGCCAAATAAATTTACGTATTTGTTTGTAACATACTTCAAATTCTGACTGTGAATTTTTAGCTAGGGTCGGTTGAAAAGCTAGGTTACTCTTTTTATTCCATTTCAATCGTTCCATTTCGATTTAATCGATAGGAATGCGTGATTCAGATTCCTAACAAGCGCAGACCGTATGGGAATTCGAGAATGCTTAAAATGCCACATGCTTTTGTGTACGCACATTTTTGGTGACGATACGCAAAGCCTACAAAAGAAACTGTGCCGAAAATGTTTTAAATTAAATTACAAACACGACGTACGTTAATAAAAAGGGCGATTACTTGGGTCGATTGATATTTGGTGACTGATCAACATTTTTATGTGAATAAATAATTAAACGGAATTAGTTAAAGTTTACAGTACTTGCAACCAGAGACTTGAAAATCTTTCAAAGTTACTATAGGCAATGAAAAAGCTAGAAATTCCAACTACTTTTTCTTAGCTACTTTATTGGATACAATAATTGAGTGGACGTATATACAAACCATAATGATTTATGTTAAATTCTAACAATTAACTAATTATATAAACAAATACGTATCTATCGACTTAAGTATTTAATTATTCAACAAGAAACATACGTTGAATAAGTTAGAAATTCGTAAGAACCATCTATATTTTGTCTCAAACAACTTTACGTTTACATTTGCACTGACAATATAAAACGAAGAGTAGGTAAAAATTGTTTAAAGGTAGAGTATTTTTAATAATAGGTTTAATAATAGGTTTAAACACTTTGTCTATGGCCGTCATTTTCATGATTTTCCTCATTACACTGAAAATCAAAATTCATGGAAGCGAAGCATAAATCGCTGTACACATCAATCACGGGAAGTCTCGGAAAATTGCTCGTCAAAATCGATTTCATAGCTGACCTGATATATTATGCTGTGCACATGCACGATGCCATATACCATAACACTGTTTACCGTGATATTAATGTACTATGTCTCCTATTTGATAAATTTATCGGTCAGTCGACGCCATTTCAACTTTTTATAAATGTTTGATAATTGGTAGGTAGGAATTTATCGAAAATTCAATATTTTTCAAATATAGGAATGATAAGTTAAAATAAAATATGGTAAATCACCCTGCTGGATCCCCAGCGATCTACGTACCGAGATCCATCCCCTTTGTTCATTATCGTTACCAAGTTTCATAACTAACTGCGAAAGAAGTATTTAATTCAGTCAGTTAAAAAGTTAGGACACAACAAGGAAGTGGTAAAACGTTTTAAGTTTTTTATTTACTTTATTGCTCAACTGTTAATGAAAAATATGTAAATGATGGTGATGATGTCCTCCTTGATGTGTCCGTCAAATGGCAAAAACTGGCTATTAATGTTTTGGGGTGGCCACGCAAATCCAAATTAGGTTTAAAAGTCTTGTTGCACGGATGGCAGTGCAACTGGCCTGACGAATCGTACATGTAACAATAGCCAGCCAGTTGTCGCTTTGAAACGTCTCTTTATTGAGGGTAGGCAATAGCAAAATATTAGGTATTGCCCTTTTATTGGTTATAATGCAATGCTACAAAGTTATAAAAGTTTTTAACCTGTTTTTTGTTTTTCCAATTGGCTTTTGTTTTCAACGATCCAATAAATAACTGCTTGCTTACATGTAAACGCGCCGCAGTGTGGCCCATAAAATGAACCGATTTAATGCTGCGGTCCTACAGGTTTAGCGTAGAGCTAAGGAAAGACCAATTTTCTAGTATAGGTAATGTGTAAATCAGATGCAGAGCTTCCACCGAAACGGCTGCTCGATACAATAAGCAGTAAATAGGGCTGTCGACGCTTCGAATATGAAAAGACAATTTAATAAAAAAAACTGTAAAAAGTTCATTCTATTCGTTTGAAATGTATCTTCGATTTAAGCATAGTTTGCCTCTTTGGTCAAACAATTACTTACGAGGCTAATTGCTTGGCTAGTTCGGGTATTATAAGCCTCTTAACTATCCCGGCTAGATCCCGAAGAACATATGGGACGGATTTAGGTTAAACACAATAGATTATCTTCCATCGATGTTTGTGTTGGAGCTAACACAAAATGTTGTAATGGCGAGAAAATAGCCAAGTGATTTAGATTCATATAAATAAAACTATTCACGAAAATGTTACATTGTAACGTATAACACAAAAGAATCGTTCGTTGTGTTTATTAAAAATTAATTTAAAAAATTCCCCATAGTAAAAGCACACAACTCCAAACTATTTTACACTTTTAAATTCTGCTTCTAAATATTTTATTACAGTTGCAATTTTTTAATATAATTGTATTCATTTATAAAGTATCGTCACAAAGGATTATTATAATTATTTTTCTAATGAAAATTCAAAGTAATGCGTTTTCTCAGTGATTCTTATCGGAGTAAAAACTAAGCAATGTAGTATACATTGAATCTGAAACTACTCGTATCAATGACAAGCGAATAATTCCGGCGAATAAAATAAATGTTTAGGTGTTTGTTTATGGGCATGCAGTAAGCCGCGAAAAAACGAGTAAAAAAACTTCAATATGTATGTAGAATAAAAGTTTTATTCATGGTACTTATGTAAACTTCGAAAAAGTAACTCAGGTTACCTTTGGCCCGTTTCCTTTTCGGGCTCGTGTATGCTCGAAAAGGAAACGGGCCATATATATAAACAATTAGTATAATCCGTAAGTAGGTAACAACTTGTCGGCGATGTAAGAAATCTGTGCGCTTTATACGAGTAATACAAAATACATACTTTCTTCAACAACTCGCTCTTATTTCAGTTTGACGTGATAAGTGTTTTTTTTTGGGATATCATTACACAAAGTGTTTACTATGTATAGTAGAACGGATAATTTAATGTGTGATCGGCTCCAATTATGAGAGCCTCAGAGAGCTAACACTGTTATCGACGAATGAATTAAGTCTCTTTATGTCGTAAACTTACTAAGCGAGCTAGTCAGTGATGAAAGAAACTCAGTTAGTTGGTTACTGTCATTTTATTCATAAGTTCAGTTGAGATAAAAAAAAACTAATAGGACGGATAGTAGCTATTAAGTATGAACACTTTTTACCCAAAAATTACAGTCGGCATACTCTGAAACACGTCATCGGAATAAAAATCCAGTGTCTTAATCATCCAATATCAACGATCCAATAAAAAATGTTATAATTAATCAAACAATTTGAGAATACTTTAATACTGTTAAAGTATTATTTTAAACCTATTGGTTTTTGTCTTACATGAATCATAATTATTATTTAGATTCAGGAGAGAAATAAATTTTAATGACCAGATTAAAATTATAAACCGGTTGAAAATTACTCCCATGTTAGCAAACTCAATAACTTACTCTTCATCTGTCCTGTGATCGAAACAGTATTACAAAACACAAGTACATTTTTCACGCCTCTTTTGTTACGAAAAGCTTTGTTCGGCGTTAGACATTACATTTTTCCATTTAATCTTTCTTTTTGGTGTTAATGTGATATTTTTTCTCTTCCTCTCAATGTATAATCAAAAGATAAGAACATTTTAAGATAAGTTGATTAATTTTTCTAGCAACAATAAAATTAATCAATCTTTGAGAATAGTCAATTGATGAGAGTTGTCATCAGAGACAAATTGACAGTTTTTGGTAGTTGGGACACGGCCGTACAGTGCATTCACAGTTATTTTACCTCTGAATTCATATGTGGAATCGCGTAACACACACAAAACACGTTGGACACACCTTAAAATTTAAGAGTTTTCCTCGATTTTCATAAGATCCCATGATCAGATCCTGACTTTGGTAACCTTGGGACCACCCTTGGAGTATAATCTATCGAATACAAAAATCGGTCCACAATTGGCGGGGTAATCGCGTAACATACACACAAAAAAAACATAATCATCGAATTGAGAACCTCCTCCTTTTTTGAAATCGGTTAAAAAAATATTAATCAAAAACCGACCAAGTGCAAGTTGAACTCAAACACCAAGGGTTCCCTTTCAACTTATCCAAGTATGTAAGTTCCTAACCACATATTTACGGTTTTTCAAACTTTTTCCTTTACAAGTGCTGTAAGACATTGCTTCTTGCCAAATTTCACCAAATTTCATGATACTAGGTCAACGGGAAGTACCTACTAGGTTGTGATACCCCGTCAAGTCGCAAAATATGAGACTTAAACGGTCATATCTTTTGATACCTTCAAGTTTTTTTTTTTCAAAGCTGAAAGGCACAGTAGACTCGAGTATTTGATATAAATATCAAATTGATATCCCTACGCGTTCCTGAAAAGGACAAAAAAAAAGAAAAAGACGTTCCTGAAAAGGACGTTCTTGACAAACAAACAGACAAATGGACAGACGGACAACAAAGTGATCCTTTACGGGGTCCGTTTTTTTCTTTTGAGGTTCGGAACCCTAACTATAGAGCTAAGACCATATAACAAGTCACGTTCGAAATTGATTTAAGAAACGATTTAATTTAATATATTTTGAAAAAATATTCGATTTGAACCTCATACAATATATACTTGTGCCGTTGCTTTAGACTAGTGCCAGACTTACATTTAACTTGATCAACACCGATTTATCTCATGTAAAGCATTCAGTTATCAATTATTTAATCAATGAAATGGAATCACTTACTTAGAGTAGGTAAGTGCTTACATTCCATTGAACCAAGAGCAAGCTAACCTTTATTTATAGCACGTAGCGCAGATTTTAAAATAAAGTCTATTTTCAGAGTATCAAATCATGAATGTGATTGATTTATAGTTGGTAATCGAGATTTTTAACTGACTTCAAAAAAGGAGGAGGTTATCAGTTCGGTTGTATTATTTTTTTAATGTTTGTTACCTCATAACTCCGTCATTTTTAAACCGATTTGCAAAATTATTTTTGTATTTGATAGAGTATACTGCAAGGGTGGTCCCATGGTCACCAAAGTCAGGATCGGATAATGGGATCCCATAGAAAATCGAGGAAAACACTAATTTAATACCAGGTGAGCTTCTTTCACTAAAAAGATTTCATTCACTAAAAAGGTAAAAATAATTTTTTTTTACAAAAAATAGAACCGACTTCAAAAACACTGAAAACTTAAAAATAATCTTCTTCTATATTGAAGTCGGTGACAAATTTTAACACTTTCTAGGAGATCATCGTTTGGCGCCGACTTCAATATAGAAGAAGATTATTTTTAAGTTTTCAGTGTTTTTGAAGTTGGTTCTATTTTTTGTAAAAAAAAATTATTCTTTGAGAAGAAGTTAGTAAATGGAAGAATCTCCATCAGTTTTTCAAACAAACAAAATTAGACAGCCATAAAATTATAATAAAGTCTTTGACAATGTTTATACTTACGAGTACATTAAAATCTTGATGTTTATCTTTCATACATATAATGCAAACTCTTTTAATAAATTTAAGTTTGAAAAAAATGAAAATATGGCATAATGATTGCACAAAAAATAGATTATATGTATTTCGTTTACCTATTTCAAATATCAATATAATAATTTTCACGTACATCTAGTATGAATGTAGTTAGAAAAGGGCTTATTAAAAGTAACAAGATAGAATATTCTATTCCGCAGGGGGTCGACCTACTAACTTAACTAGATAAATGACGCTTGGCGGGACAAGTGGGATCAAGAAGGAAATTAAATACGTTTCTGCGTATCTGTAAATAGATTACTTATGTATATACACGTCATAGAGTATGTATGTTATTAGACTTGCGATACTTTTTGACTCAAGTTAGTGTTTTGTGTTTCTTCACTCAAATAAGTTGTTGCAATCCCATTTAGTATTTTTATCTCTTTCAAAAAAGAAGGTTGTAATATTATTATATTCACACATGTCACATATTAAGAGGTAGGTACCTGCTACATATATTAAGTTTTATAGGATTATCGATTTCATTTGTATGTTTGACTACGTGCTTCCCCGAAATGAAATCACTGTGTCAATTATTTTTTGGCATACTTAAGTATATATACATACATATTCGACAATATACTTTCAAAAATCCGTTATAATAGTCATTTAGTGAAATAGAATATAAAAACATACCAAACGAGCTTTCAAAATATGCTATTGATCAAAACTTTATAGTTAATTAATAAAAATGACGGGTTACGACAGTGATTCAAAATCAATATAGCAAACATATCAGGTTAAATATTAGATTGAATACGACAAAAACTTGGTAACCATAGCCTATGCCCGCGAACTACGTTTCGCCATAATTGTAAAAAAAAATCTGCAGAGGGCCACTTTTATCTTTATCACCCAGGGGTATAAAAAATAGCCTGCGACCTATTCTCAGATCTACCAAATATACACAAAGTAAATCATAAAAAAACCGATCAAGCCGTTTCGAAAGAGTTCGATAACAAACACTGACACGAGATTTTATTAGATATTTCAACTAATTGTGAAAACGTGGAAGTTTACATACAGCGCCTGAGCTTGCCGTAAAAATTACAGATTTCTTTTTTTCTGCAAAAAAAACGGTAACAATTTACTTGTGACAACATCGTTCACAAGACAGACGGTCTCACAAAAGCAATCGCCTCTGGGAATAGCCAGGCAAACTATCTTTATGTAAAGTCTACAATTTTTGTTGTTCTATTTTATGAATGAAATGTGAGTTGGAAGTTTCCATCTCGTTAGTACGCTTGTTGTTTCAATGTTCAACAAACTAAGGATAGATCGTTTCATATAATATAAAATAAGACAAATAAATAAAAAATTGTGCCTTTTTAAAATGCAGAATATCGAGTCCATCTACGAGTACAAACATTTTTATGAGTTTTATGTTTTTTGTAATAATTTTGTTTTATTTTCTACACCCATCCAAATTGTGCTTGTGAATGACTTTCTATCGTTCTGTACAATGTACGTTGCGTTATCGATACGAATACACAGGATGAACATTTTTTAACGCCACCACCGACCGCCTGTATTACACCATCTCTGACAGGTGCAACAATGTCAAAATATAAATGACATGTCATATACTTTGTCAGTTGTCGTAACTGTCAGATAAGGTGAAATAGGGTATGTCAAATATTTTGTCAATTTTCGCACCTGTCAGAAATGGTGAAATAGGACCATAGAGGGAAAGTACTCTCAATACTGATAGTAGCAAAGAACATCGGCCAAAACCCCATAGTAGCTGGACCTGATATTAAATAACCATGGGCATCATTACTTTTGCAATTATTATAGACCTAACATTATTTGAATTAGTCCCATAGCTCAATAATTCATTAAGAACTTCAGGAATGGGAGATATTCTCTTTTTCCTTTTTTAGGTTGGCTGAGTCTATTCGGACCCGGATCCCTATAGAAGTCGATTGCTATATGGACCCAGAGCATGAAATATGCACTTTCATTAAAGTTTCTGTGTGTGGTCACAATTTATACCATACCTAACCGACAGTTTTCAATTTATCCTAAAGTTATTTTTCGATTACGATTCTATCGGGTCCGAATAGTAATCAACTTCTATAATCTAAGGATAGAGACCCGGGGTCTCAATAGCCACTCCGTTTTAGGTTAGGAGTAGGAGCAATATATTTTTAAATCCTTGAGTAAACTTAGAACTATGTTACGTTAAAATAATCGTTTCCAATCCAATCGTTTTCCAGTCTACCAAACAACTACAACAATATTCTGTGATAGCTTCCCTTCCAGACACAATATTGTCTATCAATATATAAGATGGTCGTAAGAAGCAGGTGATATCAGAGTCCGTGAAACAAAATAGGAGTCAAAACACAGCACAAAGGAGAATCACACAGTATACCTACTTGTAGAAGCAAAGGCAAAGATTGACTGTAAAGCCTAGTGTAAAATCAATGAAAGACATCAGTCATTCGATTTCGACAGTGACGATCCTTTACAGGCAAATCACCAAAAAAGAACCAATACTTTGAATTATGCATCGTTTGCTTAGTATTATTCGTATCAGCAAGTTAAAATACTATTCTCAAAAAATAAACACATTTTTAATGTTGTTGTGTTTTTTTTAGAAAATATACATTTTTTTTCAATTAAGTGCGAAGATGTAATGTTTAGACGAGAATGTGAAACGGAACTTGACGTCAATTTCAAGATCTATCATCTATGGTGAAAACCGTTCAAAAACTATATTACGATTTCATATGCGAGAAAATTGATTTTACGAATTCATTATTTTCTCTAAAACTCGAAGTTCTTGAGGCTTTAAAGTTACATTTTATAAATTAACTCATAAAAGCGTATCTTTTAACATATATTTGATTTATGCCCATAGTCAGGTCCAATTTGGCCATTGTCCTTTCATTCAGCCCTATAAGATTACATGAATTTTCAAATGACAAAATCTTGAGACCTTTTATTTGTGAAAGCATTATACTATATTAGCATTATTATATTAATTTAAAAATATAATATAATTCTCAACTTAGTGCCTACAATCTAGTAAACCTCGCGAATATTCACTCAATAACATTGTCCTTAAATCCATTATCCTGAATTTAATACGCAAAGAACAATGCCCACATCCAATAAATTTGAAAACCTGAGAATTAAATTGTATGTAAAGGCCGCAAATATAACAGAAATATTGGGTGCAAGATTAGGGAAAATTTTCCTGTTTTCACTTTATTCGTTGAATGCCACGAATTTAAAAAAAATATGTTATTACTACTTTATAGGTCAGAAAGTGCCGCGGACAAATCTATACAAATGTCAGTAAAGACATGGAGGCAATAGGTAGTATTTTAAAAATATAAGCTTAACAATAAGTTCGAATCACAATCACCCCATTTTCTATTCATGACCAAGTTTTTGCGTGAATTACAGTGAGCTTCCATACTTCCGTATCTCGTAACTATTGTTTGTGATTCACCTCCACATATTTATGCATTAATTTTATAAAGAAACCTATAAGTATTAAAAATGAAATATTGTGTTATTATTCTAAGAAAATATTAATATAATAAACAACTTTAAATATATTAGATTGTAGTGTGTGTAAAATGAAACATAACAACAGTCAGTAGCATATATTACATAACTAGTGCGGATTCATTGAAAAATCGTAATTATGTTTTGCGAGAATTTGGTTAGAGTTGAGAAGAATAAGAAACCCTAATGAGTAAACAACAAAATAAGCTTCGTTTTAAAATTTGTTTCATTTCTATACACACTCAGGTGGGAAAAGAGCAAACAAGATACCATAATAACCACACCTATATTTACATAATAGGGAACTTAAAAACTGATAACTACAAACAAACATAACTTACTTATTGGAACCTAAGATGTAAGAATATTTCAATTACTCTTATAGAGCTGAATGAAATTTGCTACTGTCAGTATTGAGGTAAAAAATTATACTATGAACTGATAACAACAAATAAAAATCGGTCAAGTGCGTGTCGGGCCACACGCATACTATTATTATTATTAAGGTTGTAATGGTTTTATTTTTTCATATTGTTATATGATTCATTGAATCTATATTTACTTCCTGTTTTACTTTAGCTAACTAACAACCCTATTTGACTAACAAATCAAACTGCACTTTAAATCTTAATATTTCAGAAACGAATCACTGAATCGAAAAATGGTGTCAACATGTCCACAATATTTTTGAAGGACCTATCCAATGACTACCTTTACAGCTTTCTACTTCCAAGGCCCGTATTTTAGAATGATTCTCAGTAATTCATCTCGTTTAAAACTAGTTTTTAAGATGAGATCTAATTTAAGAACGTTTCAAGAAATGAAATTCATTAAACTAGTATTTGCTCAGCTGAGTAATTGCTTATTAAAGAAGAACATTTACGTCTAAATCTATGCTCAAGTAAAGATTTGATCTTTCATTTCGTAGGTATAGTGGAATGCTCCCTTGAGAAAAGAATATGTATTATATTACCAACAACAGCTATAACGTGGAATTATAACTTTAATCGTCACCTAAAACGCGACTTTTAATAAGAAGATGAGCACTCAAGTATTGGTTTCCTCAAAACTAACTTTTCAACACACTTGCTCGTAAAGTGCACCTAATTTTACCGGTTTTAGACACATAAATCAGCTCATAAAACAGGCGTGATTTCATTTTATTTCAAACGATTATTTTTATGCCATTATTTAGGTTTGTCTACAAATTCACAATGATTTGTGTTATTTATCTCAAAAATTCGTTTGTTAAGTATTTTTCCTTACAAATGTGTTGAAAAAGATCGTACGATATAGGTGCGTATATTGGTTATACACACTCGGCTCTATTACGCCTGAAATTCCGTCTCGTGATTTATAACCAAAATACCGCAGTTATATCGTAATGTAGGTACTATTACGTGATTGAAATTCAAACACTGCTTGAGCTGCCTTCTGTAATGCGGACCTAAGAGTCTCAGAACTGAATCGCGAACAAGATAGACATGGCGAAATTATAAGGGCTCCTTGTTGGCTATAAAACCCCAAAAAATATCACAATGAATTGCGAAATTTGTTGCCGTGGCGGCCGAAAGGGTTAACAGCTGGGATGGGTAGCACGCGAAATTAAATCCAACTCTTCTATTACGTGCACGTGTCGAGTTTCATCCAAACCAATGAGAAAAGAACCACTATGCCTACTTATATTGAAAAGGCCTCGTGGCTTAGTGGTTCCAAAAATAACATATTAGTATTGATTAGACGATTTTTGTTGTCTCGTAGTGTCAATTTTTATTCGAAAAGTCGTTTGTAGAATTGGATTATTCTTCATCATAATTATGAGCCATAAGCTCAAAATTGATGGGTACAGGCCTCCCCCAAGGAAAAGGGAATTGGGCAACGTATCAACGTAGGTGCTGGAAGCGCCAGCTAGTGAGGTTGGCCTAGATCCCATAAAATGTTACTTGCAACCCCTCACACCCCATCACTAATATACAAAATCATCACAATCACAACAGCTCATATACGTCCCCACCGAGGGGCTCGAGCCTACCCTAAGTTAGGGTGTTTAGGCCTTAGTCAACCACGCTGGCCCAGAACGGATTGGTTGACTTCACATACACCTTTGAATTTCTTCACAGATGTATGCAGGTTGCCTCACGACGTTTTCCTTCACCGTAGGAGCGTCGGACAAATGTACATATTAAGAAATTCGAAAACGAAAAAGGCATTGGTACATGGTGTTCTCGTAACCCGGGCCTCCCGATTTGAAGGCAAGTGCCAAGTCCACAGCGCCAACGATGCTCAACGACTACAAACGCTCCAAATACAAATTACAAATTATTATATACTTATTATAAAACATGATGCAAATTTTTTTAACCCAGAAGGTTAAACATTTTTGCAACAACAAGCTCGTTGGTTTTGGTAACATTAGCAATGCTCCAACTTCTAAGTAAACTCGTAAGAAAAATCCGTTAAGACTAAACTTTTGTCACCGTCTATTTGATTAACATCACAATCCACTCTTGATTGGCAAAATGAGTTCGCTTAATTATCGACATTAGTAGGTAATGATTCACTTTGAAATCGCCCGCCGGGTTCGAAGCGAAATTGGATATTGGCTCCTATCACTTTGTCACTAAGCATATCGCTTGGTTTAATCATTCGCTGCCGTAAGCTTTGACAGACACATATATATACAACGTTTTTTGCTACATACTCTATCACGCCGAAGCCTACCCATGTTAACATATAGTCATATAAAAATTATTTCCTCGTTGAAAAATGAAAATTGTTATATTAATTTTCTATTTACCCATACATATTTTTTTATAAACGGACCTAGCTACTTATATGGAGGATTAAATACCACCCTTATAACCTAGGGGTATAAAAAATAACCTACGCCCTAAAAAAATCATAAAAATCGGTCAAACCGTTTTGTATATAAGTTTAATAACAAACACTGTGAGATTTTTATATATTAACCCCCTTACTAATCTAACTATTACTATATACCTCACGTAAGGTATATTTTACCAAATTGTGACTCATTATACATCAGCCCCCTTACTAATATGAGTTACACTCCCCCTGAACACTTGTTTAAAATGACATTTTCAATGGAAACGTTCAACGGGAGTGTAACTTATATTAGTAAGGGGGCTGATATATAATGAGTCATAATTTGGTAAAATATACCTTACGTGAGGTACATACACCTATTTCAAAGTCGTAAGTACCGTAAAAGTCGTATGTACCTATTTAAAAGTCGTAATCTTACCGGAGGGAAACTCTATATGAGGGTCGACTGCTTGGGTACCTCCGTCTTACCTTTTTCTACCGCAAAGCAGCAGTGCTTGCATTGCTGTGTTCCAGTTTGAAGGGTAAGATATGGCAGTGAAATTACTGGGTACCGTGACTTCACATCTTATGTCACAAGTTGGCAACGTAAGTACACTGTGGTTTTTGTGGGGGCTGCAGATGTGTTGCGAATCTCACAAGAATCACATATACTATAGGTGGCTGTTCTTATATTCTTATTGTCTTCTATGTAAAACATTTTATTAAAAAAGGGGAATTATGTCATCTGAACAGTATACTTAAATCACCCACACAAAAAAAATAAGAAACAGGTAAATGAAGTCTACTAAATAGTATACTTAATTACCCTAGGTGAATTAGCCCGGGTGAATTAAGTCTACGGCGCCTTACCACTTACCATCAGGTGGGCAGTTTGCTTGTTTGCCAACTTAGTTGTATAAAAAACGTATCGAAATCGCGGGCACAGCTAGTATACAATAGTTTGATCTGTTGAAAATATACTAGCCAGATTTTTTGACGACTCCTTTCGTTTTGATCTTGACAATTCATATATAACACGAGATATTATGAATATAACTTGGATTCTCTGAAATGCTTTAATGAGGTATTCTACGACCGTATATTTTCCATGTAAACGTTATAAGTAAAAAAGTTTTACAAATAAGCTGCTTAGATAGTAAATATCCTTCCGGGAATTCCTAGAAAAAACTCCAAGTGACACCACTGCTATTGGATTACGCAACTGGTTGCGATAGAAGCATATACTATTTCTATCTATGCTGTTCCAACAATATGAAAATTTGACTTAATCGTTCACTAATGTTTTCCACCTTAATCAGTAAAAATATGTATATTTAGAGCAATGTAAAGTGTTTAATAGAATCTACGATGGATTTCAAATTATTTCTTCAAGTCGGGGCAGCGCTGTCGCAACCACACAGTTCTGGTTTGAAACTATGTAGTTTAGAGGATCACAGTTTCCAGTCAGCACTCCAAAATGTACTAGTACCAAAAACTTATCTATAAAGTAATTAAATTAACTAATGTTTTCTGTAGTTAAGGAATCCAGATATACACAGATACTTTCTCGAATTTATCACCATTAAGCGAGATGAAGGACGAAATTTTCCTTTGTGAAAAAATATACCCAACAGTAATCGATACCTATAAATAACATTTTGTAAAAACCATATGTTCAGATTTTGGGACAAAAGTTCAAAAATTCATTCGTATATCGGCCGAATTGCAAGCTTTCGCGTTTCATTAAACGCAGATTATGTAGATAGCATCCATTTTAAAAGCATATTAGCTGTCGTGCTAAAACAACAAAATTTTCCGAACATAAAATAACAGGATAGTGCCTAGGCGATAACACGTTATTAAATAAATATCTTATCAGCCAATTTTATCTCCTCTTCTTTTAAGCCCCGCAGAAGGCAACAAAGGCGGGCTCATCAAGATAATGTGACTATACGAACTTATCTGACACTCATCGACTTCTATAGTGGGGTAAAGAATGAAAATTACCCCTTTTAACGAGTACGGATATAGTCTACGTGATTTCTTTCTTGATAATCTCAAGTGCATTACCATGCAATAACGTGCAATTTTGAAAGTTTTTCGATTGAATCGATACTGTTTCGATAAATCACCCCAAACTTTTTCTGTTAATTCTTCTGTTAAATATGTTCCATACTTAAGTGTCACATATCATATCAACGAAAATTCCCGTGATTTTTTTTTTTCTTGATATCTTTGTGGTAAGACAAAAGAATCAAGTCCATACAACCAATATATTTACTCGTGTAATTTTTATTTTTCAACATAATTTGGAAGTTGTTGAAGTAGAAGATTATTGCACAACATAATACAAAATAAACATAAAACTTTTTTTTAACTCCTAAGTCTACTTTGATTTAATAAAGTAGAGAGGAATTAATAAAGTTGGAATTTCGTTCGGGTTGCACAAGTCCTCAGCGGACTTATTGGTCATGACGTCAGCAAGGTACGAGTATGTTGAAAGGTGTTATTTGTTTTGTTTTTCAAATACTTGTGTTAAAGGCTAATTAACACAAGTATTACACAAGTAATTAAAGTATTTAAAGTGCCTGATAAAAGGAGTATTCTGATAGGATAAATTATATAGAAATTTCTATCTTTATTATATTTTATAGAATCAAACTATAACTAATAATATCAAAAATTATTGTGCATCTTACACTAAAATATATAAATAATTTTAATATAATTTTAAAAATATCATATATATTTGTTATTTTAATTTTTTTACATTAAATTCCAATAGATTTTTTTTTTCTTAGAACTTTAATTTCCATCTCTTCTAATTCATGATTTGGGTGTTTAATTGGATTAGAAATTAATGTATTAAGATTTATCCCAATAATCTCTCAAACTAATGAAATGAATAAAACTCTAAACTTCGTAGTTATTAATAACTCTAAACGTAGTTATTAATAACTAAGTTTGATGTAGTTCTGCCCAGCTGTTTAAAAGTTGCTTTTCTTCTTTTCCATTTGTACTGTTTAGGCATCTCAATGGGTCGATCGCTTTCATGCGGTTTCTTTTGATCAAGAGTAAGAAATAAAAAGATAGTTATTAGGTTTATTTGATGAAAATCTGTTCCTCTGTTCAAAAGCTAAGCAGTTTTTCTTGATCAGCAGGGCGCACTGCATCCAGGAAAAGTTGCCGTTGGGTTTATTTACATAGCAGCTCCCCGACGCAATGTATAAGATAAAACTAAGAATTATTTCCTACTTTCCAAAGGGCATTATGTAAATGTTGGGGGTTACTTACTAAAACATCCGTTTTTCTAGCGTAATAAGTGATTTACAATACTCTCTTTTGGTGATACGTAGTCGTACTATCTAGGAACGCGTACGAAGGCGCAGTCAAAAGCTAGTCTTTTATCGAAATAAACAACATGTGCGAGAAAACTAAAATAGTCGAGTAGACAGCAAATCTCTGGCTTTGTATAGTTGTTTCGAAAACATTATTAAAGGGGAAATTTGTTTGAATAACTCTATGTTTGATTAAAATCATGAAAACTTAATCTAATAAAGCTAAGACAAGGGACTCGCTTTCACATTTATATCTGTCTCAAGTTGGAGCTTCTAACTCGCTGCTGCTTAAGTTGGAATTACAAAGGTTTCGTCAAAAGCTTTCCACTTTTATCAGTCAGTCAGTGAATTAAGTTTGTACTTACGGTTTAATTTCGCGGCGGAATATACATGTTTATATAACATTCAACTCGGAACGTAAAAGTCGTAAGCGATTCCAAGAACTCGAATAGAAACCTACAAAACAAGTAAAATAAACAGAGGGTCGATTTTGTGCACAAATATTGGTTCTGATGTCATAAACAATGTATTTTTTTAGCCCCAAAGCCTTGTTGCCTAAGACTCAATAATTTGTACAAAAAGTGTCTACGCGGCCGCCTTCATTGATTAACTGCGTCAATGCTAATTAATGAAATGACCATTTCAGACGTTTGCTTCATCAATCACTTGGCCAAGCCCCAAATTCACTCGAAACGAAGATAAAAATCATAGCAAACAGAATCTACTTCCCTAACCACTAAGTATTTAGAGCTTACGTACCTAATATAGAGATGGAAATCTACAGTAAGTTACTTTACTTTTACTAATATTATAAAGCTGAAGAGTTTGTTTCTTTGTTTGAACGCGCTAATCTCAGAGACTACTAGTTCGAATGGTAAAATTATTTTAGTGCTAGATAGATCATTTATTGGGGAAGGCTATACGCATAACATTACGCTACTACCGAGCGGAATTTCACGCAAACAAAACTGCGGGCACAGCTAGTAATTTATTGCCCAAATAATACCTCGTGCGTTTCGTGTGGTTTGCAAAAACACAAAGCACCTTTGTTCGATATGAATAGCGAACCTTTTTGGGGCGCTAATTTTTTTATTTTTTTTATTTCGTACAACAACATCATTATATTCGTGTGTAGATTTAAGCGCCAATATGAATTCAGAGAAGAAATCTTTTCGGTATTTTATAATTGAATATTAGTTGGCGAGACTAAATTAAAAACTGAAAGTACCTAATTATCTACTAAAAGATTTTCAATTCAAAAGTATCTTCTACACGCAAAACTTTATAATTTGAGATGCGCAAATTAATCGCTTATCATATGCTTCTAAGCCAAATAAAAATTTGATTAATTCAAATATGACTTGATAGAAAGCTCTTTTGAATCGTCCAAATTTTTTACCTACCCGTTCAGGACATCTTTTAGCCGATAAGAACGGGCGCAAGAAACTCATCAGCTTTATCACAAGTTGACATTTACAATAAGGTATGTCGCTACCACACAAAAATATTTGTTTATATAAATAGTTATACACAACAACATTTCTTTACATTATAACGCGTAATATCTACAAATTAACACCAGATATTGGCATCATTCAAATTAACGTTGACTTTATACATAATTCTTCTTTAAATGCGTTTTAAGCTTATGGAAAAGCAACAAATCAGTAACATTTTGTTATAAATAGTTGTACGAGTACATTGCCCCATAAACGAGCTTCTTAGCTCTGGTCTCAGTGTTGCCAATGCTACCGAAAAATAGGTATTTTAACCGATTTTTTTAGCGATCTACCGAATGGTTTTGAAAATCTACCGATTTTGCCATTATTGCAACAGAATTCGAAAAATTAAATAAACTTCAACTAAACTTATTTTAAATTATGTGAATTTTGGCGCTTTCTTGTTTACTTATGTTAGGCTGTGTTTCGATTATTTGCAATTGTATCTTATTGATATTATGACATAACATCGGTGTAGTTTTGTGTTTCAAGTGTGGTGAAGAACATTAGGTAAAAATACAAAATTAAAAGTTAACTAAGGAAATGGCAGTATGTCATATTTCCTGAGCTTATGGTCGGATAATTTAAATTAATTAAATTCCGATTTTTTTGCTCGGTAACACTGTCTGGTCTAAGAGCCTATTACCGATCTCATGGTTTTGCAAATGATATATGATATCATAGTGCAAAACGAAAAATACGATTTTCGGACAGATTTTTGATCATTTATTTATTATTTAATGATGACATCGTTGAAATTATGCCATAGTTAAGATATCATTGGAGATCGGTAATACGAAATGCAGCATATCATGACTTCTTTTTCTCAAATTTATACCATGTCATACAATGAAAGATCCATAAATTGGCCTGCAGATCCTCTTTTCAACTCTGTACGTTGGAACGGCAAGTTTATTTCTTGTGTAAAAATGGTGAATTTGAAAATTGGTACTAAATGAATCAAAACTATAGAGACAAAAAATTTTTCGTAAAGTCAGTCGCTGCTAGAGTCAACATATAAATTTCTAATAGAATCCCTGGCTCGTAAATTAAAAATAGCGCGAACTGCTCCTTTTTGAAATTAAAAAATACTTTCTATACTAGCAGCCGGTCCCTACATACCTAAGTAATCTGTATGACATCACATGACACTGTGAAAATAACTAAAGTTAATCTTGCCGTTTTAACATCAGTAAATTTAGAAGGTCAAAGTGGTAGAAGTAATTGATATTATTTCGCCGAATTTTTTCTCTTTACAGTGTTTTCTTAAAATGTTTGAAATAAAGCGGATAAAGTAAAGTTGGTTCTGACATCTGTGATTTGGGCTGTGAAGCGGAATAAAACGCCCGGAAAAGATCATTCCCTTTACGTTCAAAATAAGACACCCCATTTTTCTTTGCCTGCTTATTTTTCTACTGGTGACTAAACTCCCAATTTCCGTAGGAAATGGCAGAAAGCATGTATACGTAGGTATCTGCATGCTTACCTTTATATGTATATTTTGAACTTTTATTCACGTAATAATTCAGTTGATATAACAAAGAATATCAACTTCTTTATCCTCAACTAAATACCGACCGAAGGTTCGGTTTCGGCCCAAAAATCTAGTTTCGGTTTCGGCCAAAAATGGCCACCGAAACTTTGGCCACACCGACCACAGCTTAGTGTTCGTGACTGGTTTGCGTCACTTCGGGTGTGTTCATTAAATTGTTAAAATAACATAAATCAATCATCATTATTATTGTTACCAATTTCATTTCTTGTTTTCATTTCATTAAAAAAGCATTTTCATTATAAAAACTAAGCAACTAAATTAATACCTATAGCATGTTAAATAAATTTAAATTTGTTATATATATATATGTATAAAAAATATAATTTAAGTTACTTGTCTATATAAGTTTCGGTTTCGGCCGAAACTGGAGATCAAAACCGAAGGTTCGGTCGAAAGCTGAAAATCATGTTTCGGTCGGACACTATCCTCAACCTTTAATGCCTCAGCTAACTAGATCAGGAAGTAAAAGCCTCCTTTAATGTGTCGATCCGTTTACATAACTAATTATGCTACAAACACACGCAAAACACTACGTAAGTCTACTAGATTGGTCTATTGAAATTTTAATATTACTTGCATTCAATGTAATATACATATTTCGGTTGAAGCTTATTTTCCACAGTTATGCGGTATGCGCAATTAATACCTCGCCTGAAGGCGACCCAGAATGAATGCGATGATGGGGCTCACGAACATTTTTTATTCTTTCTTAGGTGAAATATCTTCGTGAATAAAATAAATCCATTGAATTTCCTGATGTTATACAATTACGCCAAAAATTATCCATTGACGGAGTTTCACTCTTGTCAAATAGTAAGGATAGTGAAATATAATAATTTGGTGCGAGAAATTGATATAATAAATTTATATCTTGACTTCAGGTATGTCAACTTTGTTGATATCTTTGAATTGTAGAACAGGCCATTTGGTATCGTCTCATAATAGAAATTGTGGTCTGTGTCACCAGAGATTTGATGTTAATATTTGATCAGTAGTCATACCTCTGGGAATTATCTTCTTCAATCTAGACTACATCAATTTATATCTACGAATGATATTCAATTAACTCTTCTTTTGATATTCTATCGATTGCATTCAATTGCATTCTATTTTATTCAAAGCTCTGACATTAACCCATCATAAAGTTTGCGATACCTAATGCTAGTTTTCACAGAACCAGGCTCATAAAACCGCTGTCTTCCAGTTAACTGGGCCTTTACCTACCAAAACCATGTTAAAATTCGCTAACCCACCGTCTTCACAATCGCTCACGACTGAAAAATCAACATAGGTACTCAAAATTGGTTAATGCGAGCTGCAGAAGCTCCCTCTATTTTCAGAAGAAACAACCAGACTCGAGTAGGTAGCGCCACCTATGAAAAGCGTCGCTGTCGGAACTAAAATAAGCTTGCTTTTCAGGTTAGTTGCCGTAGCGCGTCGCCAGGCGTTCCAACTGTGTATTTGTAACGAGTTAATTTTGAGGTGGTACGATAGATGGCGTTCTTTCAGTATTTCTGATTTTCACGGTTTTGTCATTTGTTCATCAAAAAAATGTCAGTTTCATATAAGCAGTTAATAATTTAAATTTGCTTTTTGACTATTTTTTAATTCCATTTGACATATTTTGATTGATTGATTGACGGAGACACCAATTATTTTGGTCCTTCTAAATTGTTGTTTAAGTGATCTAAAACAATTTACAAATTTGAAAGCGGCTATAATATACCAAAAGTGCAATATAATAAAAGCTTGTAAAATAGCTAATAGATGAATAAAGTTCATACGCAATTTGATACACTGCATGTAAATTAAAATTTACCTTCGTTGATCAAGAAGTACTCGAAAACAAAAATAATCATAATATTTTCGATTAGTATGTACATACAAATATATAACTGTCTCCATCAAGATTTTTATAGGCTGGATGTTGGCTAGACGGCAGGCATGTGTGGGTCTGGCCCGGCAGTTCCAGGCCGACCCACTAAAGCCCCACGTTGTTCTCCCTGCCCTTTTGGGCGCGCATAGTACGGTCCACACTGCGACTACCACTACCAGCGCGCCCGGGCAAACATACCTTTTTTTTTTTTTTTTCGAGGGGAATTCGTGACCGCCGTTGGCTAGACGACGAGCGTGTGTGGGGCTCTCCCGGCAGAGTGCCAAGCCTACCCACTAAACCCCCCGGTGTCCTTCCTGCCCTTATGGACGCGCGTGGTAGGGTCCACACTGCGACTACCACTACCAACGCACCCGGGCTAGCCCGACCTAACTGGTCGGGCTATCGCCAAGGGGGGATTGCCCGAGAACACCAGGGCAATCCCCAGACTATGTGGTAATTTCATCCAAAGAAACATCAAAGAAAGAAATCAGTATTTATTAGCAAATATTTTTTTTTTATTTACAAAGCGCAATGTATACTTAACGGACGCTGTTTACTTAAGCATTGCTGTCTACGAGCACAGTTTAACAATGTTAAACTGTGCTACGAGTATTGTCGCCGCGAGCCCAGCCCCCCTAGCACGTCCACCAAACACGATATGATAAAGCGGTTTATCGCGGTGAACTGTCAAAATACAATAGGTTTTCATCATATTTTGACAGTTCACCGCGATAAATCGCTTTACCACGGTAATTATATGTTATTACCGTGGCTTTACCAATTATCGTGTTTTGACGGTCGTGCTACGAGGGCTAAGACGATATCCGTAGCGCACGAGCGCGCGTTACATGCGTAGTACTTTCAGCAGTTGTTTTTTAAAACCTAAAAATAAATTTCGTTTCCAATCAATTTTTTTATATAAGTAAATTACAATGATGTGAATGCATAGACGCGGGCTTTGTTATTGTTTTTTTTACACCGTGTATATTTAAACGTCTAGCCATAATGGAACTTGTCACATTCCTGTAGTCACAAATGCGAGTGCTTATTTCAATGCCTGGGTTGGGTGAAACTTTATCAAGTCTTTTTTCTTTCATTAGGTAAATCTCAGCAATTCTAGTATCACCCCCACCCTATATTAATATGTGAAGGTAGTTCATTGAATTATACGATTGACTTCGATAGAACTAAACTGAATATGTTTCCCATTACGTTCTACTACATAAATCACAATGTTTAATATGACTTAACGGAGAAAAAAACAGTTCAGTTTTCTTTTTTAGTTCTACGATTTAGTGTGATAGAATTTCGTGAAGCTTATATTCCATTGTGACTAGTTGTTGTGTAATAGTTTTTTGGCGAACATGCACATGTTTATATAGGTACCTCTGCTTACCCCTTCGGGGAAACAGGCGTCGATCGTCGTGCGACGATTATTAAAAATATTATTGATATGAGCCAAAAAGTTTTCTATACATTTTACAGGTTATGTGCCTCTTTCAGTCTTTCATGAACCGGTACGGTTTAATTAAATGGATCGCATTGAAAGTACTTAAGCATTTAATACCTTAATGGTTTTGTTTTAACGCTCAATTTACCCAAGTAATCTCGAGCTCGACAGAGGTGCGGTCGACGGCCGCCGCGGCCGTGCCCCGCCCCCGGGCTTGACGTCACAGATGTGACGTCAGCCTCACTTGCCCCTCTTTGCCACCCCTGACCCCGTTCCCGGGAGCACAGCTCACTTACATCCACGTACCTATTTCATGAAATCAATTTCATAATGCTAATCAGTAAATCTGCCTAATATAATAGAAATTTGCAAGCCAAACGATGCTCTAGCTCGTGTTATATCACACGCGTAGTGCGATCGAAATTTATAAAGTAGACGGGTGAAATCATATGCTTTGCATTGTAAATATTTTTATAATTGATAATTCTTACCAAAAAGTTGTCTGATGGGAGGACGAGGACTATAGGCTGCCTTTTTTTACTGTTTCTTATTATTATTAGTATTGTTCTACTTTGGGCAATTTATTATGCAAAATAAGATTTTTCTGTATTGTTAAAAAAGGCAAAAATGCGGATTGTCACCTTTTCCAATCTTACAGTCACAAACCAATTGCTTTTTTGTATCGTAGCAGTCCTACGATGTAAATTAATCTTCCTAATTTTAAGTGAGCATAGTGGCATGAGTTGTTTTTTTTTTTCACTTTAAGACTCAGTAGTTTTAAAACCGACTGTTTTTTTATTAGATTGTAGACGAACAATTCAAATTAACACAAAGGCGACTTTTTATACCGAAAATCTCATGGCGACTATAACGAGGCTAGCTTGTGAAGCTGGCTGTCATGAATACATGTAATTTTACTACTATATACGTTGTTTCGTTTGTTTTAAAAGGATAGATAGAGACAACATCATGTTTCAACAGTGTCTAATTTTAGACAGCGTTTTAAAAACTTTTTGGAATTGGACCGATAGCTTTTTTTAGCCTTATTCCGTCTTTCGTCTTTTAAAATTATTGACTAAAATGTGTTAAAGCCTGTATCAAAATGTTTTACTACCCGTATACAAAGCAAAGCAGGGCGTCGTAAAATGCTCCCACTTACATTGTAAACAAGTGTAGACCAACTCTTAATTACAACTCGCTGTAGTCGTAAAGTAGGTGCGTAGTATGGTGTACTGCGTCGGACTTCATTTATCATCGTCTCCCCTAGACCGTTAACACGAAGGGTGCTTTGACGTATTACGCAGTGATTTGCGTAGTCGAAGATGTTTCTATTACTAAAACGTACGCTATTGCGTTTGTATCGGCGAGGTACACGTAAAACGTACATATACAATGCTAAGATGCTTTCTTACGCTAAATTTTGAATCATTACTTTGTGCTTGATTCTCGTATGCACGACGTATATTACAATCACGTGCTTCGACAATGAACGATTCGGTATCGAAAACATAGACAATTTAAGCAGTTTTTTTATTTTGTTAAATTTAATTATATGTATGTATACGCTGGTAAAATAGAAGTTATCTAATCTCATGCTCAAAAAAAACTTTAATTCAAGTTACGAGTATGTATTTGAAAAGATATGATAATTAAAAATAAAATATTTTTAATATATCATAAAGTCATTTCA
Source organism: Schoenobius gigantellus (assembly GCA_963935595.1). Classification (NCBI taxonomy): domain Eukaryota; kingdom Metazoa; phylum Arthropoda; class Insecta; order Lepidoptera; family Crambidae; genus Schoenobius; species Schoenobius gigantellus. Next base: position 23,428,934 of record OZ012549.1, on the reverse strand, counting down.
ATTAATATTTAGATAGTATGTTTCAAATTCAGACACTGACAACTCTTGGCCATCATCTCACCTGATGATAAGTAGCGATAAGGCCTAAGGTGGAAGCGAGCTTCACCTGGAATAACACAGCAGTATATTTGGTATACTTAAATGACAAGTGGATCCTTTGATATTATTATTTTCTTCATATTATCATCGCCGAAGCTAGGGGTGCCCTGGGCCCTGGCCAATGCAAAACAAACAAGATCCCCCCCCCCCCCCCTCACACCTAAACTGACCTGCGTTAAGTCACGTAGGTGCCCTCACATAGAGTTTGCTCCGCAAGCATTTGACGACCTCCGCAAAATGCAATTAACAATGATTGATTGTGATTAATAAACAAACAGATCGGCATGAATCTGGTGAAGATGTTATTGTGAATGGGTTTGCGGGCAGTTTGTACACGTTTGTACTAGTGCACAGCGATCAACGTACTATCGATATTGAACAATATGGCTTAGGATTATATTGAAGTGTGTATTGGAAATGTGTGTGTAAGATTCGAACCTGAGTCTTCAACATACGGCGTTGGCGTCAAGACCATACAGATTGTAAATATGATTTTTTTTTTATATTTTAAATTAATTTAGCATTTATAAATAAAGTGCAAATTCACAAATATAAATTACTAGAAATGCCCGCGAACTAAGTTTCGCTATAATAATTGTTCAAAAAAATTTTGGAGAGGGCCACCCTTATCACCTAGGGGTATGAAAATAGCCTACGACCTTTTTTTCAGATCTACCCAATATACACAAAAAAAATTAATAAACATCGGTCAAGCTGTTTCGGCGGACTTCGATAACAAGCACTGTGACACGAGATTTTTAAATATTAGATTATTTTTGTGACAGATGTATGATAATCGTTGGTAGCCTTTCGGATATTAAAAAATAAAACACAGCGTTTTATTATTTTTTTTATATAAGACTAGTGGGCCCGGCAGACGTTGTCCTGTCCATACAGAAAATTTCATAAGAATCGATCCAGCCGTTTTTGAGTTTTAGGGAGACTAACACACAGCGTTTCATTTTATATATAAGAAGAAGAAGAAAAAGAAAATTACTATACTTATATGTAAGATAGTACATATAGACCTAAGAGGTTTATGAGGTACTACCATGTATGTAATTGTCAATTTTTATTTAACACAAACGACCCGCCCTGGCTTTGCCCTTACGTAGACTTAATTCACCTAGGTGCATTAAGTTAACCAAATAGTATACCTTATAAGCAGGTGAATTAAATCTACGAATATGGGACAGTGTGGAGCGACTAATAATATTATTACATTTATGATAGACAATAGATTATAAAAAGTGCATTTATTTGATATATCTCGTAAGGTTTAGCCAGCATTTGCAATGTAAGCGCACAAAAATATGTTTGCTACGACATCTCATTACAAAACTTTTAATTTCTCGGCGTTCCTTCGCTATAATATCCATGTATTATACATATAAATCTACCTCTTGATTCACTCTATTTATTGCTGAAAATCGCATTGAAATCCGTTAAGTTTTTTAAAAGATCTACACTAAAAAAATTGATAACATGTATCAAGAATGTGTTACCTTCATTCATGCAACTTATTTATATACGAGCGCACAAAGGTGCATGATTACAGTAATAAATTATAGTTGGTTGGCCGCAGTAAGATTACTTTTTAATCTCACTATGATGTTTATGGATTTTATTAAGAACTTGATCACTTTCTTGGCAAGTCGCAAAGCTTGATATGATTAATCATTTTATCTTATTAGCATTAACAATTATAAATGTTTACAAAGGTGACGTCACCAAAATTAAATAAGAAAGTTTATTGTTTTGAATATGTTTTTCTTATTAAGCGTTCAATCATTTCAAATTGATTGTCATAATCATTTGTGGTTTGTAGTTTTAAAAATGTTGATGATTAATTTTATTATATTTTACTCAAACAAGCAAAATTTTAACTTGATAAGCTACAATTTTTTTCAGTGTAAGCGTACAGACAACGGGGGCGACTTTGTTTTATACTATGTAATAAACGAATAAAGTTTAACAAACTAGGCTTACCTAATTTTGTTCCCATAATAACAATGTTAATAGCATTATTATATTCCGATAATTAGAGGTAAGATTGCCAGTTCTTCATTTCACCTTCGGCCTTATCATCACTTACCATCACGTGGGATGAAAGTCAAGAGCTTCCCTGTCGTATGTTCATTTTTTTTGTGTGTATGTTACGCCATTACCCCACCAATTGTAGACTGTTTTTTTTTAATTATTCGTGTATCACAAAGAGTATACCCTTGAGGTAGTTCCATTGTCACCAAGAAATCGAGACTCTCAAATTTTATAGGCACTTACCACATTTTTCACGTTTTATCTAAAGCTATTCAGGCGTCTGGAGCTGCTAAGCTGCTATGATGTTGAACTAATGATGGAAAGCTCCTTTAGGGTAAGGGCTTAGGGTGTAATCCTTTTAATATTATGATCACGTATTGACACATGCTTGTATTTTTTTTAATCATTCAGGTGAATTGATAATAGAATGTATTAATTTCACAAAAAAAATATACAAAACCGTCTTAAAATAATCTATTAGAAATACGAAAGTATAAAAAATCGCGGGAATAAGACTGCCTAATTTATACATTTTGTCTGATAGTCATCATCTCGAGTATTCTTCAAGGTTAAATGTAAGTTTTTAATATAACAGGCACGTATCGAACCTTACTTGTATTCTTTCAATGTGCTCCAGTGAGCTGGTATTGAATTCACTAATAAGTTTGAAATAAAAATATTTCACAAAAATTTTAAACCGACTTCAATAACACAAATAAGTTAAAAAAATAATATACGAATACACACAATTTTATCACATTTTCATATTGATGTCATTGCCAAGTGATGAGGAGTTCCTGAAAAGTCTTAAAATATGTAACTCCACTAGCCAAATTAACTAACGTTAGTTAATTTGGCTAGTGGAGTGAGCTTGAAATCACAGCTAAAAATTATGTTCGAGTGTGTGATGTAGTAAAGTAAGAAACGTACCCTTTGTCTATATGGAGTTATTGGATATTCAATAATAATGCAATATTGAGTTTAACACACGGCTGATGCAATGGCGCCTGCTAATTGTGGTTAGTCCGGGACTATACCATTATCAGAACTTAAATTATTTTTTTATTACTTAACGGTTTATCTGGATATGTAAATATGATCATTGGGAAATATATTTATTTCTTTCCGTATATGAGTAAAAGATACTAATCCACTATAATAATTCCCACGATGTTTCATCAATCCAGTAAATATGAAAGAAAAATACAAAACAATTCAAATTCTGTTTAACGAAGTGCGGTAGAGTAAGCAATGTGAGCTAATTCTCCAAAGACTCGTGTAATATTATCCACGTAATTTTAAAGGAAATTTAAGACGTAAAGATTAGCTACTGAGGACTATGACATTTTCATGGCAGGTGAAACTTTGATACATTGTGGGAATAAATAATACGTAATTACCTCTATGTAAGCAACCTCCATATGTTTATACATAGTTATAATACCAGTATGTCTCTCTTAGCCAGTATAATAGCATATTATTTTATAGTGAGACTAAATATGTAGTTTACGCGCTTGTGTGCTTCCCACAATTTTTTTTTTACAAAAAATAGAGCCGACTTCAAAAACACTGAAAACTTAAAAATAATCTTCTTCTATATTGAAGTCGGCGCCAAACGATGATCTCCTAGAAAGTGTTAAAATTTGTCACCGACTTTAATATAGAAGAAGATTATTTTTAAGTTTTCAGTGTTTTTGAAGTCGGTTCTATTTTTTGTAAAAATTAACCGATTAAAAATATTTTTAACTTTTTAGTGAATGAAATCTTTTTAGTGAAAGAAACCCTAATTTCCTGACTTTGACATTGACCATGGGACCACCCTTGCAGTATACTCTATCAAATACAAAAAGAATTTTGGAAATCGATTTAAAAATGACGGAGTTATGAATTAACAAACATTAAAAAAAATACAACCGAATTGATAACCTCCTCCTTTTTTGAAGTCGGTTAAAAACAATATATCCTTCATACTCACAGGTTGACTGGAAGAAATCTCTATGAGAGATAGGTCCACCTTTGTGTACATTGTCTGTTATCATTTATAGTATAAGTTACTATGCGCAATAAAGAGTATTAATAATATTAATAATTTGTGAAAATTTCAATTGTCTAGCTATGGCGGTTCTTGAGATACAGCCTGGTGACAGACAGACGGACGGACAGACAGCGAAGTCTTAGTAATAGGGTCCCGTTTTTACCCTTTGGGTACGGAACCCTAAAAATTAAATGATCTGTGTTTAAATTGCTTTCCGAGGATTGTGAGAAGTAAAACCGAGGAACTTGAACTGAGGAGCAATCGCACGATTTATAACGTTTCAACCAAATCAGAAACGTTTCCATTCCCATACATTTTGACAACACCTTGACAGCAGTCACATGTCAAAACATATGGAAACGGTAACGTTTTGGTTTTGGTTCAAACGTTCGTAGATAGTACGATTGCCCCTCTGATCTTAATCCTCAAGTTTTTGAGATAATGTTTGTTAGAGAGATTTCTTTCCTGTGATCGACTATATCGATCGGTATCATAAAGATTAGGATGTTTTATTTTAATTTTATCGGGTTCGATTCCCGATTTAGATAGACGATTATGGAAAAATCTGTGAATGCAGTTTGGAGCTTTTAAAATCAAAATGAAGTCATCTTTCTGTGATTTTTTTACGGTACGGTATTTAATGTAATTTTCCTCCATATTGCATCGCCATAGGACGCCCTGTTATACAGGGCTTATACCTGTTATAAAGTGTGTTTTAATCTTTTTTGAAGGTTTTTTATTATTAATGTAATATTCTAAATATCATTAAGTAATTTACTTAATGTGCCTGGAAAAATACTCGTATATTCTAACGTTCTTTCTCCGTAAGTATTGTTCGCTTCGGGTATTACAATTTTTTTATGGAGGGCCCGGCAGACGACCTCCTCCCGCCTGATGTTAAGCGATGAAAGAGGCCCAAATAAGTTGACAGATAGAGGAGGGACAACATCCACTATCCTTACTGCCCGCCCCTTGCTGGCCCAAAACATGCTTTTTCACGCCTCTTTTGAAGGAACCCAAGATGTAGGATGGGGAAAACACAGAAGAAGGAATCTTGGAATTTCTTGGTACGGTGTGAAAAGGGGTATATACCCTAGTGTAAGGATGACTCCGAAGGTCCTTACGCGTGTTTTTTTTAAAGAATGGAGAGGGAGGGATAAGATGAAAGAGCTCCTCAGAGAATTCCCCATAGAACATTCGGTAAAAGGCGCTAAAAGAGGCGATTTCATGACGAAGCTGTAGAGGCTCGAAGGTGTTAGTTGCCTCTACATCGCCAATTATGCGAATAGCGCGATGCTGCAATCGCTCCAGAGCATCGAGGAGGTACTGAGCAGAGCCGTCCCAAAGGTGCGAGCAATATTCCACGCAAGACCTAACCTGGGTACCGTGACTTTACATTCAAAGTCACAAGTTGGCAACGTACACTGTGGTTCCTGTGGGGGTTGCAGTTTTGCTGCGAATCTCACAGAAGCCACATGTATTATACAGGTGACTGTTACCACTTACCATCAGGTGGACAGTTTGCTTGTTTGCCAACTTAGTTGCAATAAAAAAAACCTGAATTTTATACAACAGGCATCGTTTGATCTGGCGCAAAATACCTACGCACCTTCTTCAAGACATCGAGTTTCCGTGAGGCAGTAGTTATAACGGATTCGATGTAGTCTCTGGGGTTCAGATCGCAGCGAATGTTCATTCCGAGCAAGGTGATGTTGCTCTGCGTGTGAATGGTTGTGCCCTGAAGAGGAAGGGGGAGGAAAGGTGACCTTTTCACCTGTGTTTTCTTAGCATTAAACTCAATAACAACAAGATTGTTGGAACCTCATTCGGTGACGAGGTCCGACATCCCGTTGAGCTCAATGATAAGATTCTGCCTCTCCCTACCAATATCACCACGAGCAGCCCCTGAGCTTTCGTGATATTCCGCTTCATGTCGTCTGCATAGCAATGTATACTTCCCAAGGAAAGCATGTCATTGATATGTAGAAGAAACAATGCTGGGGATAGAACGGAGCCTTGTGAAACTCCAGCGTTCACTGCCACGAACCCGGAAGCGCAGTCGTCAACGACAACGCGAATTCTACGCTCATTGAGGAAGCTAGCAATCCACGTACAGAACTGCGCCGCTGCCGGAAGCTTAGAAAGGAGAGCGTTGTGCCAAACTTTATCGAAAGCTTTGGCGATGTCGAGACTAATAGCCACCGACTCGACAGATTCGGATTATCGACAGATTCACCCCATTTGTGTAAAAAGAACGCTAGAAGGTCACCTGTTGACAGTTTAGGACATCCATCCATTCCTCGAAGTTAAGCTGCCACAAAACAATGTAATCTCATATTATATTGCTCAATAAAATGCTGTGCACGCAGACGACTCATTTTATAAATGCACTTCTACACTCTTACCTACATTCTTATGAAGAGGCTTTTATTTTAATTCATCGTCTAATATTTGTATTATGCTCTTTAAGCATAATGACCGCTTTACCGTTGCCCGAGCGTAATTCACGATATTAGTATGTCATGATTGCACCATAATTTTCAATCCTTGTAACACTCGGCACGACCTGTGAATTAATTCATGTTTTAATAATTTGCAAAGTTTCATCAATTTAAATAAATATTCAAAACTTGTTCAAAATTATGCAAACTGTAATAAGTCAGATTAAAGAAATTGGGAACTTTGCAAATAAATATTGTATGCGTTTATGAGTGAGACGAGGAAATGATTTAATCCTATAAAGTTGCTCTCATGATCGGCCGAGAGTGAAAAAGACCTTCACAAAAAATTTGACATCTCGGACGTAATCCGATTTGTTACAGACATCGGCTCTTCAGAAGTGGCGTACATTATTTCTTTGATACAAACGTTATATTCATACCTTTGTATACATGTAAACATTTAGTGTATTTGGGCTGCCTCTGTGTTGTGTCCATCCTTAGCTATTACTTTTACTTTTGCTTGAAGGAAACTGTAAATAAAAATTCGTATGTCGTTAATTATGCGAAAGCTGTGTTAATTATTTTACACAATTACGATTATAGCTACCTACCAATTATGTTATCTACTCGTTTTACACTTTTAAATTTTATATGATGTTCATATTCATTATTGAAACAGCTACGGAGCTGTTTGCATTATTTAATTTTAGGGAAACTTCAACAGCTATTTCAAGAGACACGTTGATTTCTTAAATAATCGATGAAAAGATAAGCACTCACAACCATTTACATAATTACGAGTCGCGATTGTTTTTCGGGAACAAAAACTCTCTTTTTAAATTGATTTTAAATTTAGTCAGCGTTCCACATTTGTCACTGTCACCCAATCAAAAAATTTCAAAATACTTTGATATGATGTATTAAGATGCATCAACTCAATAACAAGGAGGAGCTCGAAATATTGCGAACTGTTCTTTACGTCACATTCAGTAAAATCATTTGACACGCTCTTTTCATCCTGTTGGTCTACGATTGTCCTTGTGTAGTTGAATTCTTTAATTTCTACAATTCAAACTTTCCTCTTCATCAGTTGTCTAGTAGAGATTGGTGCTTTGGCAATAATGCCGCTTTTTGTTTTTCTCATTACATTTCTTCTTTTTCTATAAATATTTTAATTTAAACAATAAAGTATTCATTCCTTCATTCAATGCTTGTCTACGAAACCATTAGATCAGAAGATCTAAGTAATATTATTAATTTTTGTGAGAGAATGCGGAAAATGTAATGGTCCGGTGCTATCGAGATAAGAAAAGCGAACCACCCCGTCTCGCATTAATTTGTCTACGGCTCGGAATGTGGACAATTTCTGGCGTAGGCTTCGAGTATGTAGCGTCGTAGATGATTCGTAGGCTTCGTAGCAGACGGGCTACGCTTAAGATCAGTAAACGAAGATTTGTTCTCTTCAGCCATTTTAATTGGTAACTGTTTGTTTGATATCTGGTTACTTAAAAATATTTTTTTCACTGTTTCGTACTAGTCATTAAAGAAGAAAACATTTCCACATTCTTAACTTATGTAATACTGGCTGTGCCCGCGACTTCGTCCGCGTGAAATAGTAACTTTTCTTGAAGTTGATAAAAAGTAGCCTATGTTATACTTATATAATTAGCTATATATTAGTGAAAGTCCCGTCAAAATCGGTCTAGCCGTTCCGGAGATTAGCGGGAACAAACAGACAGACAGACAATTTTTTTTTAAATTGTGTTTTTGTTATTGGTACCCTATATACATTCATACCCATTTAGTAATAACTTGATATTTTGACATTACAAACAGACACTTCATTTTTATTTATTTGTATAGATTGCCCACTTCTCCTGTTCGATCCGCCGTTTGCTGAGCAGCGTGCGCGCTCGGTGTCGCGCAAAGCTTAACCCAGTAATGTATGACAAACACCAGATACGATACTTTAATCAGTATTTCGAGAGTAAATCCCGTAATGCAATGAAAACTATCGAGAGTATCGCTAATGATTACCTACTGTTAATCATTTCTAAACATTCAAATTTATTTAAAAAATAATAATTAATTACTTTCACTTTCTGTTACTGCTATTAAAAAGCAATCAGGTATTAAGTCAAGAGTCACAGTGTAATAATATACAAGAACTTGAAATTAAAAACTTTGTATTGCAGTTATACAGGCTTTAACATGGTTGGGATAGCTTCAATTGAAAATATCTAGCCTTTATGTAATACCCATTACGAATACAAAACCTCCTGTAAGATTGAGGATCTCGAAGGGTCAGACTAAGTGAGCGAAATATAAATAGAACACTCAAATTAATCTCATTCAATACATCAATCACACACGAATGGAACTGGTTTTCATAAGTCGAATGAGTGGGTACTTGATGAAGTACTCACATCATTCCAACTTTATTATGCGCAAAGTTAGACCAAAAATCAGCAAAAGCAAATTCTCTCCCCGAGTAACTCGTAATTTCCCCTCCGTTATGTAGGCCGATCGTCTGCGCTCAAATTATCCAGGCTTTTTCAATGCCGGCCTACGGTACTATATTGTGATATAGGTATACCTGAGTGGTTGATCCGCGAAACTGCAGCTCAAAAATCGATTAGATCCCAAAGCGGAGTTGAGGTCTCGAGGTGGAGGGCCCTCGTGGAGTGTTTTTGAGTGTACTGTGTGTCGCGGGGGGCGCATGCGCGGGGCGGGGGCACGCTCTGACGTCACGCAGCACCCCGGCCACGGCAGTGTCTCCCGCGACCGCGCGACCAGCCACGCGCGGATCACGCCCATATCCAAAGACGACGACCTTCCGATGTTGATTCCCCATCATAAACATAACAGAGCGTGACGACAACGAATAATGCACCTGGTTTAACGGTCGACCGACCACGTGGACGTATCACGGAGCCACACTATCTATGAGTATTGTGTAGCTTATACTTTGAACAAACTTCTCATAAATAATGACAGTTAGTGCTTTGAAAGATTTCTTCCCAATCATTGAATAGTTTCAAAATTTATTTGCATATAGTTCTTATGTTTTGATGATAATACTGGATTACACATGCTACTGTTTTTGTATGTCAAAATATCATAACTTTACTAAAGCCGCTGTTACCTAGTAAGTATACGTAGTCGTTGATATGGGACTATATGGACAAAATAATCATATTTCTCACATAAACAGCAACTTGATTTAACGAAATTCAAACTTGGTAATCATTCGATGAGGTATTTATCGCACATTAGGAGTTTCTTATCATTCATAGTTGTAATTTGAGGTTAGTTCGTGTTTATCGTGCTAACTATGTATAATTGTTATATACCAGTTTTTGTTGTTATCAATTTTACAACGATTATCACAAAAACTGGTTACATTTAAAAGATTGGAGGCCTTGTTTCAGCTTTAAGAGATATGTAATCAAATTAACAACGAATAATAATGCTATCAAAATGTATATTTGCTTTGCAATATTAATCTGCTACCCAGGTCATTACACGTTATGAGCCTAAATATATCTATAATAGCCTAAATATGTCTAAAATTACAGCGAATTGTCATTTTTAATTACAAATAATATATCATTATTTTTATTGTATTACCAAAGCTCACAGCTGAATTTGCTTAATTTACGTCTATGAAAGGTCCTAAATAATATGGCAAAATTCAATCGAGACACGAAACCTAACTGAGTATTAATATAATTAGCAGAATAAAACCCGTTATCGTCCCGAAATTCTTTGACCATCATCCAGAGAACGCAAGATTCCTTCTGTACGTTAATATTGCGGGTATTTCTAAACTGCTGTGTTATTCATGCTACCCTGGTGTCTCATTTAAATGAAACCTGAGGCTTCTTCGCTAATTTAATATTTATACTGGCTTCACTCGATCTCTGATTACGAGTTGTCGATTTGAATTCAGAGCCGATAATGTTTTTAGCGACAAATTAACAGAATAGCCATGGACGAAGCCTTTTATAGCCCGACGTCCATCTCTTTATCAGAGACGCGACAACTTCCTTTTATTGCCTCAATAAAACATGAATATTTTTCTGCTCGAAATATTGCGACATTCGTTTCATCGCTAGATCCAATTTCTTTCCTTCCACATTGCCCTTGGGCTTATTACAAGACTCAAGACGGGGGTGTGCGTATATACATGCGTGCGTAAGCGGAATAAATAGTCTGCCTTGGGCTGTGTGAATGTTTTGGCTTACTGCTGCAAATTTTTCGGACAGCATCTAAGCAGCGACAAACCCAGACCCAGGGGGGTCTAGCGTACGTTAACCCGAGTTTCATTCGTTTTACAAAATTTCTCGTGTATCAAAAACTTCTTTATTATTTATGGTATTGTTACGTATTGCATCATACCTAACAATATCAATTAAACTATTACTGCTATCGCGTAATTTATTTATTATTGTTCTGAATTAACTCTTTCTGATTAAAATGCTTAAACTAATAGAATGTGAATATATTGTCAGTACATATGTCATTTATTTACTTTAATACGTGACACTCATTACATAATATCTTTGATTGCACAAACGTTTAGGTATATAAATAACTATTTGCTCTAGAGACATTTGTCAAAGATAGACATGAATTACTTTACTATGATTCAGACGTCATGATTCGCCCAAACCCCTTTTCTTCTGACTGTCACACTTTGATATACCTGTAATCGATGTGAATGGTCAGCCAGACCCAAGTCATCAAAAAGAAAGGTACCTAAATGTCTATAGCCACAGTAATATGTATACACAGCCTTATAACAAGAAAGTCAATCAAATTTATAGCCGTTTCTATTAATTTGAAATTATTTCTGTCTTCCGAACCGTAAAATGAGCCGCAAAGCGACATCCTTAAAGCGGATGATTAAAAATGCGTAATTACAAATTAATCTAAAAACTCATTCACCGTTCGAGAACTCCTCCATAGCGAGATTGGCGCAAGACTTGTTTTTGGAGTAAGTAGCTCGGTATTGTAAGATAATGGAAATCCCTGGTTGAGACTGTGTGACATAAACACGTTTTGTAAAGATATATTAATGTTTCTTTAGCGTTTAAATTCAATTTTCAGATTATTTAGACACTAAGACATATTATTAATATTAGCTGTGTGTACATTACCCAAGGCTAAAGAATAGATAATAGGTAGTACTACGTACAGAAGTTGCACTTCTTTGGTCTTGAAAAAAGCCGTCATTTTAAATTTGTGACTTTGTATTTTCTTTACAATGCTAAATAATTTAAAAAAAACGATGAGACTAAATCAATATACAAGAAAAAAAAATCGTCTCGGGCGGGACTCGAACCCGCGTCTCCAACATCGAATTTCATCTGAAGTAAGAAAATTGAAATGATAATAATAGATTGGCAAACGCGATTTCAACGAAATAATAAAAGACAGAACGGAAATACTTGAAAAGTTTTCGGTTAAACGGAATGAGGTCAAAAAATTTGACAAGAGATTCCCGGTGACTTATTGCGTTTTTAATCATAATTGGAAACCTTTTAAATACAAACGATGGTATTTTGTAGTGTTTTATTATTATCAATAAATACCATAATACTTTCATCAAACAAACATCATCAAACTGAAAGAAAAATTTCTTAATTACGACGTTTTCAGGTCTTCACTGCGCGCGCACATATAAGATACCTACCTTTTTAAAGTATAATGTCATTGATTATGCCTGATTCAGCAGATTTTCAACTCGTGCTTATAAATAGCACTGCCTAACATAGGACATATAAATGACCTTGGAACATCTCTCAGTCTGTAAATGTACGCCAATCTGTGTCACTCACACGCCCGAACGCACACCACATACGATGCTCCCAATCCACTTCAATATAGCTCAGAAGCGTTGAGCAAACAGACGCACGGCCATACCAAACATAAGTTCGGTGCACGCACTACGTTTGCGACAGCATAATATCTACGCGATATGAAATTCTGTGTATGGGATAATCTTCAACATGAAAAATCCTTTTTGGATAGGGATGAGGTGATGTTCACTTCTATCTTCGGTCTCTAATACCTAAAACGTGCATATAGAATGAAAGATTAAATGTTTCCAATTTTTTTTTAATTTGTTATTTTAAAGTCGCATTAACGACTAGGTCATTAGCGACCAACGGTAATTACTATTTAAAAGCTAACAGTGACATTCAAGTTATTTATAATTAAACTGAACATTGACGCAAATCTTAATTAATTATAATTATAAAAGAAACATGGCACTTCGAGAATGAATTGGTTAAGTGATAGTTAATCACTGTCGATTTTTGTTTGTTTGTCACTTTATGGATATTGTTTGGTGTTTTTTCTGTTTGTGATAACCATGCACAAGTGACTTCTCATATAGTTTCGTGCAAAACCGAAAGTACTGCTTTACCTTCACATTGTATGTAAATGTATGAGAAATAATAAATATCAAAGAGTACTAATCTTCCCGTTTATGCCTTGTCAAATCAATATTTTTCCTCACTAATGCGGGTACTTGGCAACCACGCGTCTGGATGAAGGAATATATTTGAACCTCAAATCCGTGGTATATTTCGCTTCCATTTCGGAGTATTTCCCCCGCGCATTACCCGTTAGCTTTACTGAATGGTTTTTATCGGAGATATTTTCTCTTTGTTTTTCCTCCGCCTCGGAGGCTTAGTTCCAGATAATCTGTTCCTTTTTATCGAAATTGTCTAGATATCAAATTCGATCAAAAAATATCAGAAGCAGGCACGTTGTTGATGTAAAATTAAGCTTCGTGATAGTTTAAAGCCAAGCTAATCGGGAAATTGAGACATTGATGTTTGGATAATAACTTACTTATCTACGCATATTTTAATGTTAGCATTAATTGTTATGAGAAATTAAATAGGACGATATATTCCGGTATATCGTCATGAGTCCGAATTCACAATGAACTGAAAGAGATAAAGTGAAGTTCCAGTAGAAACGTAATTATTTTATTTGATGATATATCTGCTTTTAAAATATATTTCCTGTAACTATATCTATTAAGTTAGCGCCGAGGAAAGTCTTTACCTACTCTTTTCTTACGGGTCCGGTTGCGAAAGTTAATCGCAACACACGCACACAAATATAGGTACAGTAAGGGAAGTGATTTGCAACGCACCGCACGCACACAAGTATGGGAAAACGCCAATTCTCTCAAACGATCGTAAGTCCTCGAATACCAACCACTGTGTCATCAAAAAGCAATAAATCATAGATCAAGTACAAAATGCACAGATAAATTGTATAATGTAATAAAAAGATGTTAATGCATTAACCATAATAGAGCGTTTATACATATAACAACCTTAATACATATTTTCGTCAATATATTACATTGATCTAATGAGTCTTAAAAATATTATTATTACTGTATCGAATTTTTCGATCGGAGCATTTCTGCCAAAATATTGTGCTAATGCAAATTCTTTGTCCCATCTTACTACTTATACTTAATAATAAAGTCGAAAACTTTATTCAAAAAACGCATGTATGACATGTGCTTAACGTATATCCGTTAATCAAACAGCCAAATATGCATGGGAATCAACACGGAAGCTCGCAGCTTTAAAAGCGTTCTGTTTGAACCCAAACGAACTGTGATCCAACAAGCCAACGAATATCGGACGCTGAATCCAGTGCATACACCTATTATAGCGAACTCAAAAGACTGCAGTGAAACCAGTGCCAAAAAAATATCGGAAATGTGCCCAAGGAGTGCGGGCGCTTCTTAAGGTACATTTTGATGTAAGCTACCGTGATGTGCTACTTGAGACTGCGATTAGCTTGAGTGTGATTTATTGCTGCACTTTGTGAAATTCCTTCTCATTCGTTACGCCTATCAACGAATGTTTTTTTTCTTTATTTAGTCATATACCTAAATGGTTAAGACTGCTACAAAATAATTCAACTTAATTTACTTTGCTTTTGAAAAAGAAACTAACAAGGTACATCTATAGATCCTTGTAAAAAAATTATATCAAAGCGAAATCAATAAAAAATATTTTTTAATGTAATGTTCATTTAAATGCTTTAATGTAATCATATTTCCTTATTTAGTAGCAAAAATCACTTTAGTGTTGTATACTAAAAAACTTCGACTAAAAGATAAGTCGCATGTCGCGCGCCGCAGTCGCCTATCCCGGTAGCGTACACCAACTGGTACCTTTGTAGAGTCGAGGACGGGGTGCCGGAGTACGATGATGGTCGAGTGAGGCGCGCCCTGGGCGGGGGCGGCTCGCGGCCTGCCGGCTGTGATGCGATGGGCCAGGACTGGTGCTTCCGACGCAAGCGGAAGCGGAGCAGCAGTCAAGAGGACTCCCACCAGCATCACACCCGGTAATATGATCGAGCGCTACGTGTTCGTAAACTGAAAAAGTTTGTGTATTATATTCCAAACATGCCTAATGAGTCAACGAGTTTGACACGACAGCGAAAGATGTTATTAATACAACTTTAGAAGTGAACCTACCAATATAATGCAAAGAAACAAGATTTATATTACTTTAGTAAAAAAAATAGTTTGGAGTCAATACATAATTTTAGCGTCCTTAGATGAATTATCCTTACTCCCACTAATAACTGTCCCTACTTATTTGTAAAATTAGAAAAGTTATAGTTTTCCAGCAAATTTTATATTTTTCTATTGATTCTAGAGTTTTTTTTTCAGCTTTTTAACGCACGTTATTTCTAACATTTGAATAGGCCTCGTACTTTTCTTATTTAGCTCTCAGCCAAGTAAATGGAAATGAAACAGCCAGAAAGGCTGTCTTGTTGCTATGAGCAATCATTTAATAGGTTTAACCTCTTATCATTGACCTTGTTGGTAGGTCAATGCCTCTTATAGGTACACTTATATTGTATTATAATGTGCGTCAGTATAAATCGTGAGCGTGTATTGCTCTAGATTAGTGTCGAATACAAAGTACGTATGCTAACGCTACGCTTACGTTTTCTCTTTTTATACGGCTTATTACGGCTGTTTTTATCCGAAAGTTTTCCTCAGCGCAAAAAAGAGCCGAAACAAAAGCATTATTTCGTTCAAAGTACCTATTTTTAATTATTAATAAAGTTACTAATGAAGTATTGTAGAGCAGGTTGTCGTTTATCGGTCAATATGTCACTTTCATTTTCATAGTCATTTTATTTAATTTCAAAAATAAAGAAAGCATCACTGTTTTATATTTGCCCACGAGTTAACTTATGAGAGAGAGTTTATGAATTATATTGCTTTATGAATTAGAGATAAGTTTGTGCCCATTACTAAATAGTAGTAATAAGGAATAATCTGGTAGGTATTATAAAATTAAATTTCTTTTACTACGATATCGTATAAAGATTCTCAATCAACTGCTGCAGAATTTAGTAAACATGCGTCATATAGGAGAGTGTATAGATGTTCCAAATTAGTAAATAACATAAAATTTTCTTGTTAAAAAGTACGTAGCAAAGAACTTTAAGCGTTAACACACATTAATATCTATATGATGAGCTTGAAGTTGGCTAATTTAACGGAAGGAAATGTGTACATTTCGGAAACTTGGCTTCGATTTCGGACAGTTTGAAACACTTACAAAGAAAGTATAAAGCTGGAACTAAAGTTTGTTTGCTAATGACGTTAACGACGCTTCTTTTATTTCTTTCTGATGTCGTGTTCAGAGAAAATATTTATTTTCGGTCGTTAGTCTTAAGCTTAAAGATTGTCCGAAGTTTTCGATCATAAGTGTGTGGGATGTGGCATATGACATTATACTTTCCACGTGTAGCTAATGTGAGCTCTTATTGAAAACTTATTAGCAGTATAAAATGATTCATTCTGGGACGAAATTTAAGTTAAAGATGCTGATTATTAATGATGATTAACCAATTTATCTAAATTTGCATGGTTAATTTAGACCCCTCTGTTATTTTTACGATCGCAAGATTCGACCACACGACACATTAGCTATCAAATAATAGTACTACAGTTTAAGCTCCATTCGTATCAACGACATAGAACTAAAATGTAAATAAGACCAAATCTTCACTTGAAGATCTACGAATCTTAACTTACTCAGTAAACTTTAAACAAAAAATCCAATTCAATTAATGCGAACGACAAACCGTTTTCGTTAAGAACAAATGCAGTTTGCTTTGATTGGTTTACATTTTTGTTGTTTTTTTTATATATTATTAGATATCATACAATCACTCTTTATAAAGTCTTTATACTTTACAAAGTCTATTTCAGACCATGTTACAAATATAATATAGTAGAATATAGTAGCCAGTGATCAGGAGAACCAGGGCTCAGTTCTTAAAGCTACCGTTACACAGAAAACGTTATGGGGGTAATTTTTTTTTCTACTCAGTAGTGTGGTCGGTGATAGGAGTTGGCATTTGAATCATTCACTAGGTAAAGAGCCCCACACACGCTCGCCGTCTAGCCAACGGCGGGTACCATCTTACCCATAAGATATTTTTTGAAATAGGTAACTAAAATTCTCAGCCACAGAAGACTTAAATAAAACGTCGAGACATAACTTAGTCATCGGATAGGTAAATACGATGCAAACCAAGAGGTCACCTAATATAATATACGATATCAGGTACTGTAAGTACTGGATGGAGACTCTGTACCAGGGTCGTCTGCTTGGGTATCTCCGTCTTACCTATTTCTGCTGCAAAGCAGCAGTGCTTGCATTGCTGTGTTCAGGTTTGAAGGGTATATGGCATTGAAATTACTGGGTACCGTGACTTTACATCCTAAGTCACAGGTTGGCAACGTATATACACTGTGGTTCTTGTGGGGGTTGCAGTTTTGATGCAAATCACACAGGAGCCACATGTATTACAGGTGACTGTTACCACTTACCATCAGGTGGGCAGTTTGCTTGTTTGCCAACTTAGTTGCAATAAAAAAAACATTTAAAATAAACACAAATAATATAATTATAATAATTTATTGGTCAAATAATGATACATAAGTTGCAACACTTACATAGTATCAAAACCTCTTGATAGCAATTGTAGCTAAAACATTACATGTACCTAAAATGCAAATTAATAAAAGCTCATTATGAATTTTAATACAGTTCTGCCGCTGCAAGAATGCGTTTTTGACAGGTCTAATGTGGCTTCAGAAGTAGATGGACATTTTAATACCACATCACACCAACTATTCCTTTTATTTAGTATGGTTACACCTATATTGCATTTTTTATAATTGGTGTGACATGGTAGTAAAATGTTTATCTACTTGTAAAGCCAATTGTACATGGTATAAGGGGAATCTTTGGATTATCCAAAAGGCAGTTGTCGAAAATGAATTCTAATTAGGAATAAAGAACTGGCAGGCCCTGTCGAAAACGCATTCTCTCAGGGGCTGAACTGTAACAATGTATTGTTAATTAAGGCATCAGAAACACGAGCAATGTCAAAGAGCTCTTTTCCACTTTAAACACAGTTAGTTGCTCAAAGGCAAGAGTTCCAATACGATGTGGTGGAATTAACACAAGAGATGTTCCAATACGATTTGGTGGAATTAACACAAGAGATGTTCCAATACGATGTGGTGGAATTAACACAAGAGATGTTCCAATACGATGTGGTGGAATTAACACAAGAGATGTTCCAATACGATGTGGTGGAATTAACACAAGAGATGTTCCAATTTCGTGGCAGCAGATGTCTTTTATAGCCACGTGTGTTTCCATTTATAAACAATCGTATTTATTAATTTATTGCCTTGTAAGTCACTTGCTTAAATATATCATAGCACTGCTTTGATTCACATAAATGAGATCTTAACCTAATGGCCGATTTCACCAACCTTATCTTAGCTTAGGAAACCCCTAATATGCTGTCAATGTTTGTCTTTAATGAAAAGAGTGTGACAGCATGCCACCTAAGAGTACCCTAAGTTAAGTCAAGTTTGGTGAAATTGGCCATATAAGTCTATAAGTCTTGCAAGATTTGTTGATTGTTAACTTTTAAGATTAGCTAACTTAATCTTCTGTATGTCCAAATAATGCCTTGAAAATTTTACGATCCATTTAGTTTAAAACTTTGACTACGATAAAAATACGGTTATTGGGAACGTCGAAATGATGAAACTTTGAAATAAAACCAATGTTGGAGACAAACAATTACCGTAATGCCACAAACAATTGCATCGCCCTGAGTTTGAACCCGAAGCAATAAACTAGATAAGGCACCATTATATTGAAATTAAAAAATAGATGTGAATAAAATAAACAAAAATACAATCCCCTCGATAACTCTATCTTCGTAAATATGTATGTACTGTTGGGGTAATAGAAAGGTTCGTCACTTTTCAAGTTCATTCGTATTAACAAGTCGCACCTTTGAGAACTATCACAATATACAGACTGATGCGTAAAATTTGTTTTGGATGTCACAGCTATAATTCTCCCCATTTTTGTTTATTATCATGGACGTATAAAACTACTGTCATTTCATTATTTTAGTATCTGTCAATTATTAATTGTTTTATTTGTTAGCGTTTGTAGGCGAAGGGGTGTTTTGTAACAATTGTCACAAATACTATAAATTTAAATGGTTACGGACCAATAGACCTCATATAAACACAGCATAATAAGACATCTATTAAGTATCATCATCACAGCTCACATACGTCCCCACTGAGGGGCTCGAGCCTACCCTATGTTAGGGCCTTTAGGCCTTAGTCAACCACGCTAACCCAGTGCGCATTGGTCGACTTACACCTTTGAATTTCTTCGTAGATGTATGCAGTTTACCTCAAGGTGTTTCCTTCACCGTAGGAGCGTCGAATAATGTATATATGAAATTCGAAAAACGAAAAACAAATTGACAGTATCAAATCCCGTGCCTCACGATAAGAAGGCCAGTGCCGAGTCCACAGCACCACCAACGCTCAACACACCACCACCGGCACGACGCTATTAGGTATACGCGGAACAGAAAAAGCTAAATTCATCGACAGTAAACTCAAATTTATTTCATAGCTAGCAGCATTGTTTATTGCTCTGATACATTGGTATATTGATTCGTTAACTGGTGCAAGCAAAAATCGACTCTAAGGTGACGAACCTTTTCATACCTCGACTGTACATCTATGTGGTAGCCAATGCGTTAAGTGCTCAGCGGTTGACGGTAAAGAGTGGATAGCCGGTATAAGCACTCCCTTGTGGACTATCTCCGAGCCGCGGATAATTGCATCTAATAGCCAGCATCGTCCAGTCCACCGATACGATTACCCATCGAATTAGCCCTGCAGTCCCAACACTATTACTTTGGCAGCTAATATTTATTTTTTTAGTTCATCTACTAAACTACTAGCGCTCTGCAATTATTATCGCACATTAAAATGACCTAATAATATGGAATTACTGAACTTTTATAATCTGTTGAACAGTTTTTATGTAGGCGTAGTGTGGTAATGGCAGGTGGCAAGCAAATTATTATGGTGGCTTACTCCATAAATATAGAGCCACGTCGGTGGCGCTGTGGACTCTGCACTGGCCTTCTAATTGGTAGGTCCGCGGTTCGATCTTGCCATGTATCAATTTGTTTGGTTTTTGGAATTTCATATGTACATTTATCTCATTTCATATGTGATTTAAAACATCGTGAGGAAACCTTCTTTCTTCGCAGAGGTATGTACTCTGCGAAGAAATTCAATGGTGTATGTGAAGTCGACCAATCTGCACTGGGCCAGCGTAGTTGACTAAGGCCTATACACCCTAATTGAGGTAAGCTCGAGTTTCTCGGCGGGGACGTATATGAGCTGTGATGATGAGTCCATAAATATCCGAAAGATATCTTAAGTAGTTGTCGTGGCTTATTTAAAATACACATGACGCCGCTCCCTTTTTATCGAGGACGTCGTAAGGACCGACTAAAGGAGTTAACTGCAGCTATCTGCGAAGAGATAGGAAACACGAAACAAAGCTGTACTCGAACCCCCTGAGCCAGCGTCATGTAGACTATACCCATAGGGTGCAATTTCGCGCACAATGCGTTAAAAGGTCGAATTCGAGTTTTAGCTCGAGCGATAATCATCATATTGTCTAAATAAACACTTAAAAATATCATTTATGCAAATTAAAAATTATTTAACTGAAGTTTTTTTTTTATTTAAAATAAAAAAATATTTCACAGGAAGATGAAGAAGTGAAAAACCGATCCTATCGCTGGAGACAAATCAAGCGACATTCCTCGGATTTCTCCACAGATGTACATGCAGGTTGCCTCACGATATTTTCATTCACCGTAGGAGCGTCGGACAAATGTACATAATATATCAAATTCGAAAAGCGAAAAAAAATACCACAAATTTTATCGAATATAAAAAAATTATGATCGGTCCACAATTGACGGAGTAATCGCGTAATGCATACACAAAAAACATAGGCATCGAATTGAGAAACTCCTCCTTTTTTAAAGTCGGTTAAAAGCGCAATTTCTCAAAACGACAACTTCTCTTTGTAATGGCATATAAAAAATTAAAATATATAAAACATATAAAACCATTTAATCTCTCTTTTTAGTGGATATGCTATCAAAGTCTTTACAGGTCATTTACATTAAATTTACTTAAATGATGATGTATTGCCTCTACTGAATTTCATTAGACACAGATAGAGACGAAACACTTATATTAACTAGAATTTAAATACAACTTTCTACTCGAGTACAATTAAAAACAATAACGCTCAAGTGAATTTTCATACTTCTAACAAGAAAAATATGTTTATCTTTGTTATATTCAAGCACAATAGGTACGTAGAACAAAACAGAAGCATTATCGCATTTTCGGAACCGTCTTGTATGTTAACTTTGTGACAGTTTGTCCTGTCGCTAACGAGAAGGATATATACTTACAACAACAGCACATCAAACATCAGCAGCATTTCAGCATTAATGTATTTTTATCAGACGTATTTCATGACTGAAAGCTGAAAACAAAAAGTAAAAATGTCATGTTGGAATAATTTCTTTTCGTATTAAAATATGCAAGCAAATGTAAAAGATTTTCTTGTACACAATTTGGGATTTGTGTATTTTTTTAATGTTAAAGCTTAAATTTGTTAAGTGAATGATATATTAAGAGTATTTTTTATTTATAAAGATAACAATGGTTTTACAGTATAAGTTAATGTGTAAAAATGTGATTCAGTAATGTTCTAACAATGAACAAATAATCCCTTAGCGCGTTCCTATTCCTATCCTATTTCTCAATGTCTCACACGCTGTGATATTTTTAATACACTAATAGTACTTTGTTACCCTAGGGGTGAAAGTAACTTATTTAGTTACGAGACGGGGTTCTATCTATCTATCTGGAGTTCGAGGGGATACTAGGGGCGACGGAGGGGCGTCCCCCAGCGGGCCACTGCGACCTGTACAGATCTATTGTGGCCGACCCCTCTATTTTAAAGGTCTCCAAATAGGCCCGCGGCGTTGAAAAAGCCAATAACCTTCTTTGGAGACAGAGCCTTCGCATCATGTGGTGGCAGACTAGGTCCACCCAGAGCTCGGCTCCTTGTGTGGATGAGAGCATGACATTCACAAAGAATGTGAAATGGTGTCTCATCATCCTCACCACAAAATCTGCACGTGGGAACATTAGTCAGGCCCATTCTATGCAGATGTTTGTTGAGTTTGCAGTGACCAGTTAGGGCTCTAGTGAGCGCCCTTAATTGGCCCCTGCTTAGTTGGAGGTTTTGTATTGCGACTCCGGGTGAAAATTCCCTAATGAGCAATTTCGAGTGCAGTAGTCCAGGGGAATGGGCCCACTGGAGTCGGGCTTGTGTTTGTACCTAATCTCTGAGGACTCTCTTTTTAATCCCCCTTGAAATGCCACAAGCTGGTTCTGGTCCTATGAGAGCGCTCTCGGAACCAGCCCTCGCCAGTTCGTCGGCAATTTCATTGCCTCGGATATTGGAGTAGCCTGGAACCCAGCCAATCATTACCGAGTTCCTGGTCCCCAATTCATAATCATAATCATAATCATAATATTTATTTGCTCAAATCGTGGATACAATTATCATATTAATACAGATAATTAGATGTCACGTACGTTGTTATGAAGGCTACACACGATTTGCCGACTTCGGCATGCAAAATTTATGTTTACACAATACGTATGGCTTAAACTATGTTACAATTTATTTAAAACACTCATTTTGATACTGTAAATGTCAAAATAGAGATGAAATTAAAATCAATACCAAAATAAGATTAATGAATTGTCAGCTCAAATACAAATCTCAAATCAATTATTATGAAATTGTTAATGTCAAAATATAAATGAATGAATTAATTAATAAAATGTCCCATCAAATTATTAAAATCAACTCAAAATTAATAAGATGTCAAATCACTAATAATAAATCGTTAATGTCAAAATAGAAACAAAATAATTAATTAATATAATTTCAAGTCAATTCAATACAATGTCAATTAAAATTATTAAAAATATCAATAATTTCATAATGTCAAAAGTAGAATTTCAATATAATTCATTCACACAATTAAACAAAATAAAAAAAATGTATTAAAAAATGTCGTTAATATATTCATTGATATTATAGTAGCATTTTTCTTGTAACAATTTCTTTAGCATTCTCTTAAATGTATTATCATTTAATTGTCTGATTTTTTTTGGAATTTTGTTATAAATTCTTGGACCCATGCCTATAATGCTCTTTCTAAATAACGCGGTTTTTCCAGGATGTATCCAAACTTTATCGTCATCTCGTCGATTTCGAACTGTCATATCTGCTAGGCGAGGGAACAGATGACGATTTTGCCTCACAAAAAATGCTACCTCTGCTATATATAGTGACGGAAGTGTTAAAATTTTGTGTTTTTTAAATAGTGGAGCACAACTGTCAGATGTTTTAAGACCAAACATGGCCCGAATACAGCGCTTTTGAAATTTGAATGCCATATCCTTATCTGTTGAATTTCCCCAAAATATTAATCCGTATCTAAGAATGGGTTCAACCAGACCATAGTAGGCTGTAAGCAATGCATCAGTGTTGACGACCAATGAAAGTTTAAATAAGGCATAAGCCAAACTACTTATTCTGTTAGTCAATTCATTTATGTGATCTTTCCAGTTTAATTTAGTGTCAATGAGAATACCAAGAAATCGTGTGCTGTCTACTTCTTTGATTACCTTGTCATTGTGTTTGAGTAATATACCTGAGCAAACGTTTTGTTTTTGTCTGAAGTGCATTATGTTAGTTTTATCAAGATTTATTTTTAAATTGTTATTGTTAAGCCATTCAATTATTGTTGTCAATGTATTATTAATATCGGATTCATATAAATCAATATCAGGACATTTTATGGAGACTGTACTATCATCTGCAAATAATGTCATAGGATGTTTAATTGTTCATTCAAGGCCTTCGTGCACTCTAAGGTGATTTTGGACTTGAATTCTACAGCATCAAGCGCTTTTAGAGCAGCTTGGCTGTCCGACAGGATGAGGATGTTCTTACCCTCATTCGACATGTTTGCGTGAACGCAGTCGATAATGGCATACATTTCTGCCTGGAATACGGTGGCATATGCGCCCAGGCAAGTGGTTCTCCTGGATTTCGCACTACCTCCGAAGACACCTGCACCTGACTGGCCCTCTTTTCTAGAGCCATCAGTGTATCATATCTGGTTAGCTTTCCTAAAGGGCTCCGGGACTTGCTTGTCCCATTCATCCCTATTAGGAATCATGACCTTGTAGTTCTTCTTGAACTCCAAAGTTTCAATCATGGCATCGGCTGGCATTGCCATGACAGGATTAACCATTAGGCTGCCCTGTAGCTTCCTCATGGTTTGGGATTTCCATCTCGATCTACCTCCCTCCACAGCTCGGAGCATTGCCATCCTAGCCTCCCCCTGTATGAACAGGTGGAGTGGTGGGAGGTTCAGGATAGCCTCCATTGCAAGGATGGGAGAAGATGAGATAGCCCCCGTAATCATCAAGCAGGCACATCTTTGCAGGCTTTCCAGGGCCTTTATGGTGGTCCCTACTGCAGTCTGCTTAAACCAAGCTATACACCCGTACGAGACGGGGTTAGTTCGAAGGACTAATTAAGTCTTTAACCCAAGGTAAGCACTGTGCTTTTCATTACGAATACAAGGAAAGTAAAAATAAAAACATAAATTATGTCAAAAAAAATACTAATATTTTCTTTACCTGAAAAAATGACTGAATTTTATTTGACATAAATCAACAACTACTGCTTTAGCCTCCTCTCGTAAAATTGAATTAACCTTACTCTAAAACTAAATTAACCTTATACTCGTAAAATTGAATTAACCTTATGTTAATTCAATTTTACATCGTGCTGTAATTGAGCGACTGTATAGAAAGTTGGAACACGGTTCAATAGAAAAATAGAACTAGTTTTTTTAATATATAATTTGATTGCTGTCAGTTGAAAACAATTCTTCCTAAGGCTGAAAAGTATTACTTTCAACCCGCTCCTCAGGCAACTCCAGACCTACTTTCAGAGTATGAGTAATGAAAAATACATTACCTCACCCGTACAAAGCATGCATTATATGCCCAGGATGCCCATAGAGGTGTGCGGTAATTGCATGTCCATGCAATCCCGCAGTAATTATCCTTGGCCACAAGCGTAATAATACATTGAACAGGTGCTATCACAAGCGAAAATTGTGCTAGATGTGACAACATTATTAATTATTATCCAAGTGTTTTGATTATAATTTTAATTAAAACACTTGGATTAATTTATAGTTTTATTCATACAGCAATATTGTGTGGTATAATCGTTCATATAGTAAAATCACAATTTGTCCAAATTGTGGCTATGGATTTTACTGTATGAACAAATTTTTAAACAACTTCAAAAAAAGAAGAGGTTCTCCATTCGATGCGTATGTTTTTTTGTGTGTATGTTACGCAATTACTCCACCAATTGTAGACTGATTTTCAAAATTATTTTTGTATTCGATAGTGTATACTCCTGCGGTGGTTTCATTGTTACCAAAGTTAGGATCTGATAATGGGAATCCAGGAAAATTGAGGGAAACCCTTTAATTTTATAGGTACGTCCAACGTGTTCTATGTTCTTTCTGAAGCTATTTAGGTATTTGCGTCTGGTAGTCGTGGACCGAGCCTATAAGGATTCTTTTAAGAGTTAGAGGTTAGTTTTTTTTTCACTAAAAAATAAAAATAAAAAATTTACAAAATTAAAAACCTGACTTAAAAAACACTTAAAAGTTAAAAATAGCATAAAAATACAGATAACATTACATTTTTATATTAAAGTCGGTACCAAACGATGATTTCCTAGAAAGTCTTAAAATTTAGCACCGACTTCAATATACTCTTAGAATTATCTTTTTTTAGTGTTTTTGAAGTCGGTTTTAACTTTTTGCATTTTTTTCTACTGGAATCCAGAATGTCAATGTACGAGTAGTAAAGACTCAACAATGAACTCTATCATACCACAGTAATCATACGCTAGAGTCATAAAGTAGAGTTAGTATATAATATCATTTGAATTCCAAGTATCAATTATTTTGACCTCATAATACCATTGGTTTATTTGTTTGAAAAAAGTTGTTGACAGGATTAAAGAATAGATTACTCATCGTCTACCTGTAAATAGATTGAATTGTAACTTGCCTCTATACACACGAGAATCCAAATGATTAATCTTGGGAAGGTGATGGATACTCAGATATTTAGTCTTCTTTCTGTTAAGCTATATTATTCATAACTTTTGTTTGATTGTCACAGTATATTTTAATCCTACTATAATATTATAAATGTGAAAGTGTGGATGTTTAGAAGTTTGGATGTTTGTTACTCAATCACGCAAAAACGGCTGAACGGATTTGAATGAAATTTGGCATGCATGTAGCCTTTGATATGGAAAAGAACATAGACTACCTTTTACCCCGATTTCTTAAGTAGTTCCCGAGGGAAATTTGAAAATTGTTTACGAGCTAAGCCGCGGGCAGACTGCTTTGAAATATGCATGTCACCTATGCTATGGAAAAGGACATGTACTTTATATTCCTTAATGATCTCTAAAATAGTTCCCGTGGGAAGATTAAAAATTGTTAACGAGCGAAGCTTTAGACCCAATTCTGAAGTCCACGCAGACGAAGTCGCGGGCATAAGCTAGTAAAATATAAAAATAAGTTCTCGTGAATATTGCAATGTTTCGTATTCGATTATATATAATTTTTTATCTTCTGTATAATAAAATAATAAGTGTCGCTTTGTCCCTGTTTACTTTTGCGTGGTTACAAACAGTATCATATATCGTGATGGTTAATATTCCATCGTTCAGACCTATGTCTGAAGGGACTGCTACTGAAATTTAACCAGATCACGTCATACCGTTCCAGACCAGTGACAGATCATGTTCTAATCAGAAGAATTAAAGAATGCAGTCTTATGAGTGAAGACTGCTTTAGATTGATAATGTCAATTTAAGAATTGTATAAAATTTTAATAATCCGCGTCCAAAGAATGCGTAGGTTACCAGTTAATAATATTTTCAACAATATTAACATATATGACACGTTTTTAACATTTTGACCATTTTTTCGAATTTTCAGCAAACTTCAATGATGTTAGTTGAAGGCTACAATCGTCAAACAGCAATCTTTCTAAATTTATAAAACGCGAGAATATTATAATAATATATACTTGGCACCATGGGCAAGATAGAATTATATATCTGTCATCGAACGTTTTATCTGTGAAATATTTATTTGAACCTAACAAAAGTTTGAATAAGTACTTAATATCTTTAAAAAAAATTTTTTCACGAAATGTTAACGCCCTTAAGGACGTTAACTTTTCATGAAAAATATATATAATGACCCAGAGAGATTGGTACTTTGTTTCGAATTTTCACACAGATATTATTCAGAGATTTAAATCTCTGATATTATTGCGGTAAACTTCCTTCATCGACTCCTTCGACATCCAAGAGAAATAAGGCGATAATGACACAATCCTATTAAGTATTCTCAATCCGTCAATACATTTTTCAAATGTTCACTCTGCCAGCATCTAGTAGGTATTTTTATTATTAATCCATACATGTTGTTATGAATATCCACAGACTAAAATTAATGTTCTATATACATATGTACTTGTTGTACTTATTACTCGAATGTAAAAAGCTTTTTTTTTACACTATATAACTACAAAACTAGGTAAAGTCATGTGAAGTTTCTTTATAATTAAAATATCCATCTTTCAGTATCGTTCGACTTTAATGCTATGCAGCATTTTTAATATATACCGCTCTTTAGAAAACAATTAGTAAGCTCAATCTATTAAAGTGAAATCGGTTGCTATATTTTGCAGCTAACTTCAGGCTTTGTGTGACCTATAATGGAACGCATTTCAACCCATATGACAAAATAGCCCTTCTGGCTACGTCGTAAGCATCGGTTTGGAAAAGCAATGGTTGAACTGACTTGCGTCATTTTCTACGCGAGGGTTGCGTGCCGGCTGCGTACGCATGCGGCCCACCCCCGCACCCCGGCAAGATGGCGGCACAAACATGGCCGCGGAGCAGCCGCAGGATGCTCCCTGGCGCTGCTTTTGTCCGACACGAAGTTGACACGATTTTCCGGCAAACGATACACCTGGACCCGCACGTCTGCACGGAGTCGCCGGTACCATCGATTTATCGCGCCTGGTCACCCGTCGCGACCGCCGTAACCTCACGAGCGTGCAACAAGTGACATCGATAAAAACTCGAACTGCTCAATGATATACTACAATTCCTTCGAAATGATGTGACTGCGGATCGCTCTATAAATATAGAACGTGCCCTTTCAGCCCGTAGCGGCGCGGGTGAGCCAAACAGTGAGTGACGTCGACCGCTCACGTTCCCCGCGCCGCGCAACGTCAACAGTGCCGCGTCACGGATTCCTCACTTCACATTAAATATAATCGGACTACGCGTATTATTCACCAGCGATATTTTCAAACATAGTTGCCGCTACAGATTTATTTACTTACTCCGGTCAAATAACCCCAACATATTAATCCTCCGTCGCAACGGACCGTCGGATTGATTTAATCAGCGTTAAAAAATTTAGTAATTAGTTATTAAGTGTAGATATGATAACACTAGAGCAACTATGTTAGCGCGTACCGGCGCGGCGTCTCGGCCAACCCAGTACAGTGGGAGTCGCGACCGCGTATGAACCGCGCACTCGATCGCGCCGCACGTGCTTTCCACGCCGTCTCCGCGAGTGAGGGAGTGATCAATGTTTTTGTTATGAGCTACGTGAACTGAGACTGAGACTGATGTGTTCGGCGCGAGTGAGCGTGTCGTGGGGTGCGGGCCGGGGGCGCGCGCGTAGAGTGGCGCGCTAGGCGCATAATGTTGACGTTAGTGTTCGCGGTGTGGTCTGCTGCGCGGGCGCTGGGCTGGGCTTGCGACGCGGCGCCGGCGGGCACGCCGGAGGCCGAGGAGGCGCCGGTGCTGCCGCGGCTGCGGTCCGCGCGCGCCTCCAGCGACCTGTCTACACTCAGTACCACCACCACCAGTTCTAGCCAGACCAGTAGCGGGGAACAAACAAAGAGGTCCATGCCTCGTACCGAACTTGCCACCTATTCATTTAAGAAAATCACTTCGAATAAAAGCGATTTGCTATTCCTATCTGTTAAAATATTTTTATCATATTAGATTATCTACAATCAAATATACCGCTATTATCATTATACAGAGATTGTCATTAACGGCCTCGTGGATGCCGATTACTAAGTCTCTTGTTAGTCTCCGGTTACTAATCTGACACACGTCACTATAATTATTTCAGGTCACTACGGCTATCATTATTCCGGGTAAATGAGGGTGTCCTTGAGTAATAAATTATCCTCGTTGCTATAATCAAACGCATGTGATACATAGAGTTGATAGTTATTTAGGTAATTTACACACACGCTTACAAATACTTGCAAGTAATATTTGTGCTATAAAAGCTTACACAATCTTTCAGTGTTGAAAAGCATCTCCTTCAAATTTTATTTATATCACAACGTCACCCCTCTTATCTGTAAAAATATACTATTATTTGTATTTTAATGTGTACTTTATTTCTCGCTTCAAAACCTTTAAGAAAATTTCAATTTAATAGATGGATAACATTAGTGTTTTTTTAGAAATTGCAAAAATATATTTATTTAATGATCATAACTAAGCAAAAGACAGCAAAAACGATAATCACAACTCACAAGCAAATCCACGAATAAAATTA
Organism: Schoenobius gigantellus; assembly: GCA_963935595.1. Taxonomy (NCBI): domain Eukaryota; kingdom Metazoa; phylum Arthropoda; class Insecta; order Lepidoptera; family Crambidae; genus Schoenobius; species Schoenobius gigantellus. The sequence continues at coordinate 23,399,003 of OZ012549.1, read as the reverse complement.
TACTGGGAAATGTAAACGACGGAACGTTGAGATTAAATTCTGTGACTTATAATTGCATCAATAATGTAATGATTTAAAGTAACAATGATTTGAAATTCGGTTGTAATAATGTGTGAGTAAAATGGCATCTTGAAACAGACCGATCAATCACAAATAATTCAATCTCAACCAATTAGAAATTCTACATTTGCTACAGCTTAAAACTCAGATTGAAATACTTCTTCTGAGGACAAGATCCTCATTCTTCAAAAATATTATGAAATATTTTATAGAAGACAAAATACAGAGACAGTATAATAATAAACAATTCAGTAGATATTTTCGTAACTTTTACACAAACTTTAAAGCGCCCAATCAAGTCATACGCGTTTAACTTTCTTAAAATGCTTAATATAAGGAATCTACTTAGCTAAATTTCTATTTAGAATTGATTGACGTAGTGACAATGAACAAAGCTTTTAATTAAAATATATTAAGTACCTACTAACATTACTACGATTACTATTCTTTTCACATTAATATTAAGAAGAACTGATGTTTGAGGCATTCCACGAAATTATAAAAATAAGACTCAGATCGGATAGGTTAATAATATTCAATAGAATATTGTCGTTGTTTAGTGTCATCTGCATCGTACTCGTATATTAATTAATAAAAAATACAATAATTCAATTCTACATTATTATCTCTCTTCGCAGCAATCAATATGCGTAGGCTAACAAATTAATTGATTCATTTATTCATAACAATATAGCTGTGGCTCTTGTGGAGAGAAAAGCTCCTTATTTACATACTCCAGTCATTATTAAAGAATTTGATAGAGTGTCAGGAAATTGAAGTTGCTTTCAGCGTCAAGAAACGGTAATAACGTAAAGGGTCTATGGCATTATATGGCTTTTGAACGTTCCATCTAGAGATTTAAGACTTTCTCTTGAAACTTTTGTGTATGTGTGTATAGTATATACTTTACTAGGTTCATGTGTAAATGCCTCTACCAAGTTATAGCAATGTTGCTTGCAGGACAAAACCTGTAAATATTTACAATTTGATTTAGATTTGAATAGTGTGGGTTAATTTTTAATATGTCCAATGCTTTGAGTATTGCAATAAAAAGTGTTAATTATAAATTATTAACTACAAGTATTAAGCCTAATAAGATAAAACAAAATTGCATAATCATTTAGTATTATATGTAACGTGTTTCCATTTTTCCATTCCAATCAACTAGCTGCTATTATAAGTAATATGAAAGGTTGCCGCCGTTCATAGTAAATATTATCAGATAAACATTACTTATTTTCTATAATACTTCATTCAATTCAAATTCAATTGAATAAAATCAGTCAGTAACTATATTCAAACGTTTATATAGAACAGACTTCTTGACCCAAACAGACAAATGTAAGTTTGCATTTATAACATTAATAACAATTGGGACTGCAACAATCTCAAGCTATGAAAACTGCAAAGGCAACATAAGTTGCACTTCACAACAAAAGACACTTGACGATTTCATTACCTTTCTGAGGGTAGTGGAGCAATAAGCGAGCACGGCATTCCTTTCAGCGAGGTTTCTAGAGTGGAACCGGCGACACAAGCTCAGGTTCAGCACGGGCTGATAGTATGAACCAAAAGGCGCAATGGACCAGAACGACTTGAAAGAGCTTCCTTTTATTATATTTTCGGTCGGCTGTCTGCGATAAGTGGGAGCAAGTGTACCACCACTCCCTTTTTTGTTTTATGTTTGACATCTCCATGCAGTCATAAGTGAATTTTCACAATATTTAAATAAACAATTACGTGTCATGTATTATATTTAGTTAGTTTAACTGAACAATCTGTTTAAATTTTTTTATAGACATGCGATTGCTATCATTCGGAGTTGCCACATAGCTTTTGCTCTACATTTATTGTAAAACATTATAGACAACCAAAATCTAAATTCAATAAGTGTGAAATGCGTTTATAAAGAAATATTACATTAAACAAGAAATGTTAGACTAGAATAATTGTCATTGAGTGAGCTGTCGATAATTTAATCGACTGACTGCGTGTAACCTAATCAACGATTCATACGGAAAAAGATGAAATAATGAATGTGGATATAATCAATTGATTTAGAATGAAAACACTGATCGCACTTACATCGATTGCCCCAGTTTCGGACGGTTGAGTGGCTGATATAATAAATTAAATTGTGGCTAATCCTGTTAACGTTAAGTGTTCTATTCGTAATCAATGTGGCATCATTCAATTTCACCTCAAGGGTTATCGCGGTCGGTGACCATGTGATCTGATTCATGGATCTTGTATACGTCGTCGCTCAGCATTCATTACCGCGAATGTCAATTTTGGTAACTTTTGCCAAAAACCAATTTGTATTTATTTACACTATAATAATTGTCAAATTATTATTTACAAGTATTAGTATTATCTCTTTCTGTTGCAAGTGAAACTATTAGCGGTATTTACTTTTAATTCTTGGTCAAGTATCAAACATGGTTGCGGTTTTCGCTGTTATGACTCCAAATAAAAATAAGATGAACATTTGAAATGTATTTATTTTGAGACATGGATTTTTCCTTAATCATAAATCACAATAATTTTTGCGAAAACTTAATATTATAAATGATAATAATATGAAATGGTATTTAAAAATAACACCCTTCAAAATTATTTATTTAAAGAAATCATCATCATCATTTTAACCAAGAGATGCCCACATTGGACATAGGCCTCCTCCAGGCCTCCTCCAAGAATCTGCAAACCTAGTCCTGCGCTTCTCGCGACCTTCACCAGATTATTGGTCTAATTTATTGGGTCTTACAAATGCTGCGTCTCCTGGTTCGCTACTTGAGAACCTTTCTGCGCCAACGACAGTCAGTCCAGCGGGCTGAGTGCCCTGCCCACTACCACTTAAGTCCGCAATTCAAGGGCTATGTTAGTGACCCTCAGTTTCAGGGTCTATGTCAATGAGTTCCTCTACATATCTCACCATTTCTGATGCGATCACGTAGAGAAACCCCGTGCATAAACCTCTCTATTACCATTTGAGTGGTCTTGAACCTTCTAATTAAACTCAAATATGTAAGCGGTCATCCACGACATCATTCCCGTACGTCATCAGTTCATCACTGGTAACACACACGAATTGAAGTCTTTCGTCTTGAGAGACTACGGTAGATGAGCCGAGAATATGTCGCATAGTTTCCCAAACGCTGTCCAGATGAGTTGGATATATCGATTTACCTCTTTTTGGAGGTTGGACTTGCATTAGGTTACTGTCGTCATTTTACTGCGACTACCACTCCAACTTGAACTAAGAAATTTGACAACTGATTCCTATGTCGCACAATCAAAGATGGAATGGATGAAACTCTCTGCCAATACATGAGTGTTTTCTCCTTCTTGCAATCCTGGGTCTTTTAAAAAAGGCGCGAAGAAGCCTTGCAGATCGTCAAGGTGAGGGGAGATAGTGCAGTGTATTCTCTCCCCTGCTCTTGCTACCTCATTTGGACTCTTCTTCCACTAACTATCAGATGAAATGAAATCATTTGCTGGGCCCACTATAAAAAAATACTACCCAAATTTTGTTGGAAACACATTGCAGCTCTGAAAAATAGTTCTAAGAATCGAACTTGTCTCGACCCCGGGAAAAGATAGATGTCACTTTACCCCGCAGTAATTACGGCGTTAATTCTGGAAACGGCTTTAATGCCACTGTTTTATTACAAATTAATTATTTATGTATGTTTTTGGGATAGCTAACAGCTCTTTAGATATCTTTATTATATCTGATCTGATCCGAATGTAAAAATTGATAGAAAACATCTGTGAGATTTTTGCGTTACGACACAGAGAGACATATCCCGCCAGTACCACCCTTTGCACCTTTTTCCACACACGCTCTATCCCCTAGCCTGCGCACCATACCGGCGCAAAACAAAAGCCATACATGTAAGAACTAGAACCATTTACAAAATGATAAATTGATAAGTATATGGAATGGAATATCGAGTCCTCCTTATGTGTAAAAACACATGACTTCAAAAGACTCGATATGTGGTTAATTAATTTGCTTTAAAATCTAAAGGAGGATTGCAAATAGCTTCCAATTTCTTGTGTTTACATAGCTTTGGAACACTAAATAGTTATATCAAATACAATTCAATTACCGTTGCGAGCAACGTTGTCAGTTATCCAATAAGCAGTGGTATATTATTTAACTGTTTGAACACTGTTACGGGCACACAAAGCAAGTATAGGCATCAAAGGAACAGGCGAGTGAAAGCTCCAATGACACCCTAGAATTGATTTAATAGCACAAATATTTGTTAAGTCAAGCTATCGGGCTTGAAAACTATGAAAGGCAATTACTTGGTATGTAAAGTGTTTAACTCGGAGCTTTTATATATGAAAATATTTTGTCAAAATTTTGTACGTCTTAAAATATTCCTTCAATACAGTATAACTTGGTCATTTTTCTTTATTTTCTCCAACGACTATTTAAAATGCACCTAAATCAAATGAAATAAAAAACAAATGCTACATGTACCTATATTACTATTATGTTATTTACATAAACTTTAATCTTAACCTTTTAAATGGTTCGTTTCTCTAATCAAGCCAGATTACGGGTTGGCTTACCAAGTAATATTCGTTTCGTTGAGAATTATGTGAGGTTGTATTACTTAGTGTGTGTATGTTTGCGCTTATGTGTGTATGTGTATGTATGCGTGTATATAATTATTATTTCATATATGTTTTATTTCGAGAATACACTCGGTAATGCTATTCTTTTCATGTGACAAGCCATACAAAGAGAAATAGGTGAAAAATCTAGGTTTAAAACTATTTTCATATAGGCACTAAATGCGGTTTGACTACATTATATTGACGATTTATTGTTAATGATTACTGAAGTAATGAATTGCACCCAACTTATGCGCAATTGACTGTCGGCCGCTAATGCTAGAATAAGTTTAACGACCACTCATCATCATCACAGCTCATAAACGTCCCCACCGAGGGGCTCGAGCCTACCCTATGTTAGAGTGATTAGGCCTTAGTCAACCACGCTGACCCAGTGCGGATTGGTCGACTTCACATACACCATTGAACTTCTTTGCAGATGTATGCAGGTTGCCTCACGATGTTTTCCTTCACCGTAGGAGCGTTAGCGTCATAACGATCAATGTCTTGTGTAAATTCAATAGTTTACATAATTTTACAAACCGAGTTGAAAATAGCGTAACATTACAACATAGTAAAATAAAATATGTAACCAGCTTTACCACAAAAGGAATACATTTAAAACTTAACGACTACGTTAATCATTTGTAATTATCAAGTTAGGTTTTCTAAACTAGAAATTTGGGAGGCGAATGTAAAGATTTTTTTCTTCTTCACATGCAGATGACACTATACGACTTGGTATCAGTATAATCATTTACTAAGTATAGAAAAAATAATTATTGTAAATCATTGTTACTGAGAGACGCTGCAGTAACCATTGGATGCGAACAGATCGCAGATTCTCGGGTAGGCCTATGTCTATCGATAGACGTCTCTCGCTGGAATAATTTAAAATAAATGTAAAGGTGGTACACGTTGTACGTTCCCTGGTCTGGATGAAGGACTGATGGTGGCTGACGTATTTACGTGGTGTTAGGTGGAGTGAAGCCCCTAGGCGGTGGAGCGCCCGCGGAGCTTCGCGTCGGCCATTAAGGAGACCTCCTGTGTCCGCCCGGAGACGGACAACTGGCAGGTAGAGCATATACATAAAACTACCAAGAATTTATTTGTATATAATGTTTTGATATCTCGTTAATTCAAAAAGTTATTCCAATTCTCTAAATTTAAATTTTGTTCTTCGAATCGGAATCTATATACGCCTGAATAACAGCGCGATCGAGAGTGCAACATTGTTCTTGTAGCATTGACGTATTCTTGGAACTAATTTGACGCCACTCGTCTAAATTACGTTAAAGTCGATGTCGAAACGTTTAAAATGTTGTAGTTTACATTTCTACTATGCCTTGTTGACGTCACTTTAATTACGAAATCATCTACAAACTAGCACCTAGAACTAGTTCATTAACAAAGAAAGGTTTTTAATATTGAATCACAACGAAGTCTGTTAACACACCAACTCAGAATCTCAGTTGAAGTTTTTATTACTCGATATTTTTAGCGCACGTGCTGCGAGCACTGCGCTTTGTCATACAACAATATGGAACTATACTAAAATTTGGTAATGACCTATTATGTTTGAGCATTGTTTGTTACATTACTGTAGTTTTATCGTAAAGGGTTTATAACTAACGTGAAAAATATTTTCCAAAAAAAGAATGAATACCGACTTCTAAAATATTTAAAACTTACATTAAAGCACAAACAATCATCAAATATACTTGAAGTCGGTGCCATATTTTAAAATTACTTTCTTTTTCTTATATTTTCTAGATTTTCCAGTAAATATTCGGTTGGTACTAACTTCAATATAAAAGTCTGATAATTATTTATTGTTTTTAAATTATCTTCAATTTAAGTTTTTTTTACTGGGTTTTATGTAATATTATTAAAATATAACGTTTTTTACAAAAAATATTACATGGTATATTGGAATTTACTCAGGTTTTGTGATGTTTTGATTTTTTTACTATACAAATAGATTTGTACTAGTAGCCCTATATAAACACCTTAATAATTTGTACAAATAAACGCTCAAAATAGTACCTTGACTGTTAAGAAGGGTACTATTTAGAGCGCTAGTCCTTTCTTTTATTTGTATGACTAGAGAGAAAACAACTAAGGGTCAATGCATGACTATAATATTAAAACCACTATCACATAAGTCCCCATACTCAAAAAACCTTCTATCATCACCTCAGTAACATGAGATGATCACTACCAAATCTAATCTCTAGGGGAAATTACCTATAAAAGATAGATTATTAGTCGAACATAGAAGCTGTACCTTTTTTAAACTCAGTTTTAACAACAAAATATTTGTGAATTATAATTATCTTTAGTATCAACTATATTAGGTATCATCGTTGTTGGGTGAGTCTGCTATTCAGTTCAGAATTATTATTTTTTCGCTATAAATACCATTTCCAATAACTGTCATGAACTTACTCAGAGAATTATTTTACGAAATTAAAGGTTATTTGCTTAGTTCGTGCGGGGGCCGAGATAGCACAAAGTCACCAGTAGAGACAGTGTGTGGACAGAAAATATTACATTGTTACCCTAGGGGTGAAAATAACTTAATAAATCTTTAACCCGAAGTAAACACTGTGCGTTTCATTACGAATACAAGGAAAGTTTTTACTTTAATGAATTAGCTAAAGAAAAAATGAGTAAATTTTATTTTACATAAATCAACTTCTGCTTTAGCTTCTTCCCTTATGAAATCAGGTGTTAAATCTATATCTTAATCAGATGAACTCATTGTGTTATTATATTACAAATCTGCTATGCGGAAGTATGAACAAAACTCTACAACTAGAAAAATGTATGAAGATCGGATTGCCGCTTTCCCGCCTATTTTGTTTTTTTTTTTTGTGGCCAGCCAGCTATTCTGCCATTAGTTTACAGTGAGTGAATTAAAACCATGAGCCAAAAAAAATTGCTCTCATGTAAAGCACACAACTTTTTACCTTGACTGGCGAGAAAGGCATGATTTTACGTAAGAAAATAATTTTGAAATTGTTATAATCATTTGGTTACGCGAATTTGCAGCGAATACAGTGAGCAAAAATAATTCGAATTTTAAACACTGCCAAAAACAGGACTATTTTCTCAGTTGTTTTAATAAAAGCTTTCCGAATACTTACGGACATGTTTAATGTTTGCCAAAATAGACTTCATTCACTATTGGGTAATAACTACGACAATTTAGAAATTTGTACGAAAATTCGCTAAGAATATGGCAATGACCTTTTATTAGCGACTTTGGATTTTCTTTAAAAATGCTAAATACTTAGTTAAGCCCCCAAAGTGAAAAGTTTATTCTTCGCTAAATCTAGGGATAAGTAACTACCTACTGGCTATGCTTCCAAGTACTAAGTTTTTCAATGTAAAGCGTATTCGTACCTCCTTCTAATCTATCACATGATCTTTTTAGTTATACGTGGTTACAGCGTCAGTAGTTTGTTTACGAGACTAGAACGGACTCGGTCGGAGACGAGCCAACAAAATACTTTACGTCTGTTTTCAACGGCACGTGTGGTGCTGAACTTGTGATAACGACATATTTATGACAGAAATACATTATGTTCGAAATAATACAAAAATAATAATCCTAAAATATGGATTCACTGCTTGATATTTTTTTTAAAAATTGTATCTCTTCCTTCAAATAAAAGTCGATGTTGTCTATCAAATAATACTAAAAGAGCGGTGGTGCTTGCATTGCTATGAAGGGTTCGGGTTTGAAGGGTAAACTGACTGGCTACTGTAACATCTTAAGTCACAAGTTATCAACATACATCGTGGCTTTTGTAGAAATTGCAAATTCGGGAATGCTACATGAACCACATAATGTGTGTACTAACTACGATTATTTACCATTAGGTCTCTGCTGTTTGCCAACTAAATGGTAAAAAAAAAACATAGACACGTGGGATTAGAGTCGGAAATTTTAGATTCCGGCGATTCGTGCTGAATATATTTTTAGTCTACTTTTTGAAGGTTATATATCACAATGATTCCTAATGGCACCTCCACCTGTACAATTAAAATCTTATTATACACGTCATTTTAGCCCTTTTGCTACTTATCTAATATGCTATCTTAGTTTGTTTTATCACAAAAAGAGCTAGAATGTTATTGAAATATACCTATGCAATTTGAAATAATATTACAAGTATTAAAGAGATATTCCCGTTCTTTGTTATTTCTATGGCACTCTAATAAAATATGACACTTGCATTCCAATTTTTTATGGCCAGAAATTAATTCTCTTTTTTGTCCAGTGAGGTCCACAATCTCGATCCACTCAAGAATCCATCCAGTATAGAATTTCAGTTAGATACTAATCATAATTAACACAATTCCTTCAGATAAGAGAAACATACGTATGTACATTCGTGTACCTACCAAAATATAGCCCACCAAATATTTTCGCTTAGTTAAGTACCATTCGCTTAAAGCCCTTCGCAATTCCGGGGAAGTGTATAAGGAATGTTAATGGGATAAATACGAGTAATAGCAACAATGCGCGCATTCTATACATTTCCAGCGTAAGTGCGCGGACATGTCAAAGGGCCGGCCCCAACTTCGTCCGGTCACATTCCACACACACGAGCAGTGTTGTGTTTCACGGACGTGTTGGCGAATATCTTGTCACACTGACTACTGGTGTAATAATCGCGTCTAATCTTTCTATAATAACCAGTCGGTGAGTATGCTAATGGCCTTTCTTTTACTATCGTACAGCTTGATATCGGAATGCAAATTCATCCCCACACCTTGGAAGCTAAGTATTTTTGCCCAAGGTAAAGATCAAAGACGTGATTTTATAAGCCAGCCATTGGATTGGATTGGAAATCTTAAATGAACTTGATAACTCCAGAAAGGTAAATGGAATTAGTTCATCGGCTCTAGTCTAAGCATTGATAAAAAACGCGATATTATAGAATGTGAACCATTATCGCTGCAGTGAAATTACCTGGTACCGTGACTTTACATCTTATGCCACAAGTTGGCAACGTACACTGTGGTTCTTGTGGGGGGTTGCAGTTTTGCTGCGAATCTCACAGGAACCACATGTACTATAGGTGACTGTTACCACTTACCATCAGGTGGGCAGTTTGCTCGTTTGTCACCTTAGTTGTAATAAAAAAAATTAAACAAAATGGTCAATATTGATAGCAGATTTCCAATGACTTTATAATTGGCAGCAACCCACGACTGATGCTTCTGATATCACAAATTTCCATAAGCTATACGCTGCCCACTTACCACAACATCTTATATGCAATCTTCGTAATATAATAATTGGCCTTAAAAAGTGCTCAATTAAACCTTTCAGGTCCGAAAGTTCGAAAAAAAAATAGTTTTTCCAACTTAAAAAATTAGGTAATTACAATAATGCTATGTGAATTAAATCAAACAAACATAATATCTTATCTAATTTTAAGCGTATTTTACTTGATATGTTCTAGTTAATAAATATCAAAAAACAAATGTATATGTGCATCAATTACGACTACCTACATGTTGTCGCACAGTAACCCAAGAAAAAACCGAGCAAAATATTTCGTCAATAGTTATATTTTCTTGATAAACATAAAACTATAAGTAATAAAACTATCTGTGCCCGCGAACTACGTTTCTTCAGTAAAAATACTAATATCGCTATTATAAAATGAGGTTTGGTGGTTGAGAGTGAAAATTTTGGGTTATTAGTATTTTTGATGCCAAATCATAAAAAAATGAAAATAAAAGTTTTGCCATAAAGAAAATTCACCCTTCTGAGCTAGGGGTATAAAAAATAGCCTACGATCAATTCTCAGACCCACCAAATATACACAAAATATTTCATAATCAGTCAAGCCGCTTCGGAAGAGTTCAATAACAAACACTGTGACACGAGATTTTTATTTATTATATAAACACACATTCTTCCCAATAAGAAAGCTAATATGATTTTAGTAAATATGCTCAATTCAGCTTTAGAAATTCGGTCTGGTTTCTTATTTGGTTGGTGGTAGGGCTGCCATTAAGCTCTTCTGGCTACCCACCATACCTTGGTTTGTCGCCATAATAACAATAACATGCTGCAGCATTGTTGTATTCCGAAATTGAGAAGAAAGATATATTATGTGTTTGAGATGTTTAGCTAAAGCGAAAAAAAAGTATTTCTTCAATAAACAAGAAATGGTAATTTGCAAGTTTCTTTTTTAACCTACTTTTTTTTGGGTAAAAAAAATATTTTTTTCTTAGTATGACTTATCAGAAGATACGTGCGAGGTGCTTATATGGTAATAATACAAAATTAAAAAAAATACATACAATAACAGACACAATAGCCGAAATTGAGAGGATTAGCAACTGATGCAGAAAACTAGGTTAAAAAACAAAAGCACTTTCGGTCAGCTCTCATTTATGCTGATTCATATAAATTTTTTCAACCTTTCAATGTTTTGCTCTTCGTGCTCAATTCTATCATAGACGAAGAATAATATCATCCTTGATTCTATACACAGATTTTCAAGTTGAACAAATGCCATTAAAGTTTTTTAACCTACTTCACAAAAAGGTTATCAATTCGAGTGTATGTTTTTTTTTCTATGTTTGTTACCTCATAAATTTCATAAACTCAGTCTCATAACTCTACCGATGCCGATTGGGAAAATATATTTTTTTTTGTAAGTCCTATTGTCACCAAAATCAGGACCTGGTAATGGATCACAGAAAAATCGATGGAAACCCCTAAATTTAATGGCACGTCCAACGTATTTCATGTTTTTTCTAATGCTATTGCAAGTGTTTGTGTCAAATAAAAAAATGCAATGTTGTTTGTATTCAGGGCGGGCCCTGTCTGAAAACACCGTTTTGTGTCGGAGACGCAAAGACATTAGCTGAGGTAGGGACCTCTTTGGCTTGGCGCTGAGAGCCATAGAGGATACCGTACGGTGTCTCATGCAACGTCTTGCGCCATCGCCGGCGCGGCGCCATCGGAGAGTTCGACATTACCTCGCGTTTTCCCAAGCGCGAGGTAAGCGTAACGCATTTCCCAACGTTAAAAAAAGGGACCGGCGTTTTCTTTTTATTTTTTGTTTTCCTTCTTTCTTTCTATATTATTTCTGCCTTTTTTGGTTTTGTTTAAAAATGAAAATAAAAATAAAGTGGAAATTTCAATATTATTGAAAGAATTAACGTTATAATAATAATTACTTACTATTTCTATATTCGACTCATACACCATCAAAATTCTAGCATGGTTTATGAGAAATTTCCCAGTACCTAGTCAATTTCTTTTAAACGTAAATAGAGACCTCTAGCGGGAGTAATTGATACTAGCGACTGTCTACAAAGCAGACGCTTCTTGTGAAGTTCAGACAGGGTGCCAAAGATGTCACTATTATGTATTTGATAAGTTTCTTATATATTTTGTAACATGTATAGTAGTTAAAAAAACATTTCGTTATAGGTTCAACTTATTGATCCGAATATCATTGCCGTTAACGGAAAAGTAGGTAAAACAGCGATTCAATTTCAGAGTTCAGATTTCCTTGCATTTAAATTATTTTAATATCAATAGTTTCTAATGCGTACCTACTTGTATCTTTTTATTTGGCTTCTAAAGACTCATAAACATTAGTTATTTGTACAACAAGTGAGCAAAGTTATTTTTTGTTGCGAGTGCTGACTTTAAATCACAGTGAGTGATTTAAGGGCACGCGACATAAAAAAAATTTGCTCTCGTGTTGAACATACAACTTTTCACCTCTACTAGCGAGAAAAGTATAGGTAAGAAAACCACTAAGACAATATTTACATTTTTTTATTTATAACTAAAAACCCTTACAAAAAATAACAATAATTATTAAAAATTAAAAGTAAAATTACTGCAATTATGCAAGTTAAAAATAAGTTTTGTTCGGAACTGTGATTGTCGCATTATTTACTTGCGTATTTTGTAATATTTCCGTCTCTACGTTTGTGCATTGCGGAGGGTTTGCAGAAGGGCCTAGTGAAACTGGAGGACTTTCAATAATTCGTATAATCCACTAAATTAGTTCAAACTCATTATTCGTTTAATCCACTAAATTATTTCATTCGTACTCATTATTCGTATAATCCACTAAATTAGTTCAAACGACCTTATACTGAATGAAATGGATTTGCCGCCAATTCCACCATTTCGTTTTCTAATTTTTTTTTTTGAAGTTGCGTTCGTAAATTGCACTGCTTGACATTTTTATAAAAACCAAACATGATTTTTAAGCGATATAATGTTTACTGGTATTTATTTTAAATATTACGTCTTTAAAAAAGGTATAGGTATAATTTATTAACTTAAATTTCATAAAATAATTATTTATAACAAATATTAATGAGTTGAATCGCTTGGCCAAATTGAGTTTCTGAACGAATCTCGCCTAGTTTATTTTTATCAGCGCCGAGTAAATTCCAAAAGGTGGTGTTCTAAATTCAAATCACTTTGCCTCTCGCTCGCAGCAAAAAGCGATTTTGCTGCGAGTTTTGACGCACCAAAAGCACCCTTTTCGTGCTGGAGAGGTGAAAAATAATTTGATGATATTTTTGTTTTGTCAGGACAAGACCATGTTTATCACCGTTACCGTTTGGTAAGTTTAGCGGTCGTTACAGTGTTTTTTTTATTTATTCGTATTAAGTTATATCTAACTTCTTATAGGGCAATTACTAATAGTGCAAAAATTATCAATAAATAATATAATATTATTTTTACACAGTATGGATTTGTTGCTCTTGGGCTTAAATCTGACATTGCCCTTTGAAAAGCGAAATATAATTGTTCACAAACATATACGATAACGTACCTAATTCAGAAAAAGTGATGTAAAACAACTAAGCAGCCTATTTGACATTTCAAAATTTTGTTTCCAATGTCGAGTTATTAATATTTTTATAGGTACTAACTCAGTGAAAAAGGTGAAAGTAACGTGTAAGCACTCTATCCTGTATATTTGATATGGATTTTTGAGATGGGATTTAAAGGGCAGGTACATTAACCGTTATAGTTACAAGAAAACATTGTTAGACAACCATTCATAACTTTCTAAGATATTCTGATCTGCATTCACAGATTTTGGAAAAAAGTTATAGTCAACAAAAAAAATGCTGAGATAGCAAAAAAAATTTTTTTATGCCTATCTTTTGATCCCTATTTCATGTAGGGATCAAAAGACTCTATGGGGCCATTTAAGGTATGAGTACTAGAAACGACAGAAATCGCCAAAAACATTTTCCATACATTTTGTACGGAAAATCTGAAATATGGTACACACCTTTCATTCTGATGACAGTACAATTATGTAACTGCTATGGCCACAAATTTTAATGCGTTTACGCTAGCAGAATAAGGCCCCAGTGCGGGTGTGCCTTCCACCCCACCATACATCTACCTATGTGGTGTATTAATGATTACTATATAAGAACCCAATAAAAGGGGTAGCTTAATGTGTACCATAAGATTTACTTTACTCATTTCATATTTGAAGTGGTCAGCAGTGACAAGCACCTTACACCTCAGTCAGAGACTTTTTACTTCGTGTGGTACTAAGTCTTTCTAAAAGCACAATTAATCATTTACGTCTATAAATAGATAATAATCGACGAGTTACTATGACAATATACTAAGCTATCTCTAAGTCGCTATGTGCGTCATAATAAGGATTTAAATAACTTATCACAGCACTGATCTCAATGAGTGTTATACTGACAAAGACTAAGGAATAATTATATTCGGCGCCTATTTGTTTAAGCATAGAAAATCTGTCTGGGACTTTGATCTCTGACTTGTTTGAGAACATTCATTATTGCTGTATTAAATAACATACTCTCTGTCACTTAAATTAAAACGAATCGTCAAACACAGAGACTTGATATAAATTAAATTTAGAAATGTTTGTTAATGGTATTTCCTGCTATTACGCACATATTTAATAAAAACAGGTAAATTAGGAAAAAGCTTACATATTCGATTCAATAAAATGCTACAAGTTATTATTGAGTTCAAATAGCACTATTCTCAACTATAAAACCCGTCGTGGATTTAATAGCCGAATGACATGTAACATCTACGAGTTAAGTACGCAGCGTGCAACCACATGCAGCGGCTGAAGATAAATCCACTAAAAAAACAAGAAAGCAAGTATTTTAAAAAATAGTTTAAATAATACTACACTTTTTGGATTTTTATTTTTTTATTTTACTTTTTTATACACATGACAGATTATAATTAATTATAAACATTATAATAAGTTAACAAAGACAATGAGATCTGAATTATAATTAGAAATGCCGCGAATACTCGCTATTATTCGGTATTCGGCATTACTCGGCATTTTTTTTGTTATTCGTCGAATACCGAATACTAGTTCATTATTCAATAATCGGCGAATAGTTGTCTAAGTAAAATAAACTTATATTAAATGGACAGAAAAACTAGAGATAGACAAAATAATTATTTGTATTTATGTTTAAAAACAAAACACAATTAGTATCATTATATAATCATCATTAAAAAATCAAAAGTTAGCAAAAATCAGTCATGTTGAAGTTAATACTTAAAACACTTATCGACGTCACATCAAGTACGCTCAGCACCAAAGAAAATAATACTCCTCAGCACGAATGACAAACAAAACAAATGCAGCGCGCACGCGCAGCGCAAGTTTTTTTTGTTTTTTTGTTTTTTTTTTTTTAATAAAAACATAATAAGGTAAGACGCATTCAATGAATATAAAACTAAATTAATAATAATGCAAACCCTAACCTAAAAAATAATTATTTACTCGTGTATATTTAGTTTTAAACATTTTAATTGTTTAGCGCGACGTTTCGAACGCTTTACAGCATTCGTGGTCACGGGATGACTGAAGATGTTGGGTGTCATAGAGTAACATCAGATTTATTATTTTACTACCGTCATCTCATATATTTATGTGGTCATACCGTCATCTCATGTATTTTCACGCAAACAGAACTCACGGTATCTATTGTTTTAGCAGTCTGTGGACGGGCTCGAGATTTGATTATTTACATGATCAGTTAGAATACTCCAATCATTATCTATATTGAAATTCGAGTGTTGTTGAATCTCAACAGCCTCGGTAGCATCATCGGAATAAATCAGTGTTCTTTGGTGGGGATCTGTGGATTAGCAAATAGTAAATAATGGCTGAATCCATCAAGAGCGTGTTGACAAACTGTGTTCACACACAGATTTTGTGTCACGTCTATGTTTTACGTCAGCTTTATTTTCTTTAATCCGTGTTGCGACGCTTCTCTTTGTTTGACCTATGTAAAAGAGGACACAGTCAGTTCAATTTGTAAATGCCTGCATCTTGAAGAGGAATTTCGCACTTTACAGATCGAAGGTGTTTGTTTATCTTTTTCAGCGGCTTAAAATAAATTAAAATATACGCGAGTAAATCCCAAAAGTGTAGTTTTATTTAAATATATTGTCACCAAAGTGCAAAATAAGACAGTATTATTAAAAGGTAGTTTTTTTTTTGAATTGACCAATCGTCAAAGTACCAATAGCGAATGCGTTCCGTCGTGTGTTGTGTGTGAGTAGTTATCATTTGTACTGCTGATTAGCACCTGCTCACTCAATAACGTTCGTTCAACGCAATGGCACAGACAAGTGTAAAATTTTCAGTGAACCAGTAATGAGTCGCTTGCACGGTAGGCTTGTGTTGTCTAGGTCTTTATCACGTGGATGTTACAAAAGACAAAAAAGGTCTGTATTCTTGTGTCTATATTACTAAAGTGGCTTACCATACCAATGCGTTTATCATCAATCACCTTGCAAACTAATAATATGCACTTTGTTTTGATACGGTCGGTGGCGTTTCATGTCCAGGATAATGTGAATTTTGGAAAGAATTAATTGACTGTGCGTCTACAAATATTATAAAATGTTTGCGTATGTATGTGCAATCTATAATGGGATTAGTGCCGTAGAGCACTTGCTATTTATTACGATTTTCCACAGCAAACAAATGAAAATCATAAGTTTAGTATCACAAACAATGAATCGCTTGTGACTTTGTTTCCTTAAAAATAAAATACACTTTGCATCCAGAATTTGCCCAAACCAGAATCTGTCCTAAACCGAATAATCCTTTGTACCTCTCAAGTTCCAAAAAATATCACTAGAAATATCAATTTAGACCGATTAGAATGGTGTAAGACATAGAAAAGTTTCTTAATTTCAACTTAAACTAAACTAATGATCTTATAATAAAAAAAACTGGGCAAGTGAGAGTTGGACTCGGGCACCGAGGGTTCCGTATAAACTTATCTATGTAACTTCCTAACTATGTACATATTTACGTTACGTTTTCAGATATTGTTCCAAATATGTGCTATAAGACTTCATGCTAAATCTTCAGATGAAGTGACTTCATGCCAAATCTCATGATTCTAAGGTAACGGAGAGTACCGTATAGGTTTTGATTCTCTTGTGAAATCGCAAAATTTGGATATAAATGCTACATAAACAGTCATATATTTTGATCGCGTTCACTCACAAGTATGATTTTTTCACAGCTGTAAGAAACCGTATTCCCGTGTATTTGATATCTCTACGCGTCCCCGAGAAAAATTGTCTTCTTCAGTTCAATCAGACGGACGGACAACAAAAGTTCGATTTTTTCGTTTTGTAGTACGGAACTCTAAAAATTTGTATCTAGTTATTGCAAGACTGAAATCCTTTTGTGGCTCATTTCAATTGGTAACTATCAGGTGCCCGACCGTTTGAACGTAATATTGTTGACTAATTATGTTCACTAGACAAAAATCTATTCATAAATATGATAATGAGCTGTTAAATCCACTTTTAACAAAATGAAGGTTAAAATAGTAAAGTGTGAATTTAGTAAATATTTGTTTGATTTACCTATGCTCATTTTACAAATCACATTAATTGATGAATCGGTTATGTGGCAAAATGTTATGGTTCATAGGGGGTGCTTCATTCCAAGACATGAAATTGTAATGAATATGAATATGAATAGAATATGAATAGTTTTGTTATTTACTCCTAAAATGAAAAGTAGAATTTTGAAACAAAGAATTTACTGGTATATCACGTGAGGTGATACATGATTTATGAAATTACAACGCGTCAAAAGGCAATGTTGCAATACGTTAATCCAGAGCAATAGATTGTGAGTAACGTAGGGGCGTTACCTAACATTAACCTTTTACCGAGGGCACATCTGCAGTCACTTGACTGTAAACTCTACCTAGAGTTATCTTGTCTTCTGCACTGAAAGCGACTGTGATGGAGAAGGGTCTGGACCTAGTGAAACCCCTGGTCGTTAGTATTTATTTATTTATTGATTCTTTATATACAAAAGAAGTATAAAGGCGGACTTAATGCCATAGGTAGACATCACCATCTCTATCTTAATGCCTTAGGTTGTGATAGATGCACATTTCGGAAAAAAAAATGTTGAAAAAGTAATAAAAAAATAGATATGAAACGAATAATATTAATTACTACGGTACTCGTAGTAAGTTGGTCCTACAGCGGGGAGCCGGGGCGCTGAAAAAATAATATGAGGATTATTGAAATAAGTTCTGATTGAGTCGTCATTAGTCATAGACAGTCCAGACCTAATTATAAAAAAATGGACTTTGGCCATAATGATAAACATGTGACGTTTATCGATATAATTATGATAAATCATTATCAATGGCTTAATATAAATATAACCTCAATCATGATTGTACATAGTTATTTATTACAATCAACATCATCGTTTATGTATAGTTACATATATATATTATTATTATCATCGTACAAGCTTTGTTCTGGCTGCCACAAAGTTGATTGTCTTCTAGTAGGTACTGCATTACAACAAAGAGTCCTGGGTAGACAATTCAATTTATGTCTTGGCAAGTACTTCAAGTAGTTAGTGACTTTGGTAGCAAAATGTTTTATTAAAGTTTTTAATAAACCATTCTCGCTTTAAAAATCCACGAGTCTAATGAGCGGGTAGTTTCATAGACTGAGTTCTTTATCCGAACTAATTATAAACTTCAATGTTTAAAATCTAATATTGTATAAAAATCTCGTGTCACAGCGGTTGTTATCAAACTGATTTTTATGATGTTTTTGTCTATATTTGGTAGGTCTAACAATAGGTCGAAGACTATTTTTTATACTCTTAGGTAATAAGGGTAGCTCTCTCCAAAAATTTTTGAGTGTTGAGCTTTATTAATCCGTAGTTGACGGATACAGCTAGTAAAAGTATAAAATATTTTTTTTTATTATTGATTGTTTCCTGTTATATACTGCTCTTACAAAAATGTATTTTTATATTTGGCAAAAATAAGTATGTTATACATAATAACAAATTGATGAGCGACTTTGTTATATAATAAATCACGACGAACGACAATCGAATACCCATTTGATGCCTGTCATCGTACACACAGAGGCAGCAATAAGTTTTTGTTCCCTGTGATCGGAAGGCCAGGGATATGATCAATCCATCTATATAGTACAATGTGTTAAAAGCATCAGTATTAATTGGTGTTTATTGTTGCAGCTTCGATGTGGAGAATGGTGGGGGCGCAGGTGGAGGCGCGGGGGGCGCGCGGTCGCCCCTCGAAGGCGGATCGCCCTCCACCGCGCTGGTCCTCCAAGCCATGCCGCAGCGCCGCGAGTCATTCCTCTACCGCTCCGACTCTGACTTTGAGATGTCGCCCAAATCCATGTCGAGAAACAGCTCGATCGCTAGTGAAAGGTAAGGAGCCTACGAGATATATATTTGATTGATTTGAATGAGACGATGCTGCTACCAGTACCTATAATTATCCCGAATCAAGACTTGAATTTAATGAAGACATATAGGAGGAAATCCGTCTTCCACTGTTATGAAGAATGCTATATTGATCAATTAGGTACACTAAAAGTACTGTAAATATCAGTTAATTATATTTTTTTCCTTCTATATAAATTTCGGTAGGTATTCCATAGTTAGAAGCATATTAGGTACATATTACATATTGCATGTCGCCCCAATGAAATGTTTTGCATTTTCCCTGATTGTGCTTATTTCAATGCGTAAGCCATGACTACTGTGTCGACAGAAGGTAAGAAGATTACACTTTTCCATGTTGAACACACGGGAAATTAAAATATGATGTTTCTAGTTCAAATAGGAGAATATTGCACTGATAGTTCGCATTTGTGATACTACTATGCTAAGTTCGGTGTTTTACTGCACACTTGTCATGTGTTAGAAACTGAGTTTATATGTCTACTTATTTTGTGTAGCATGAAGTTCCTTGAAATAATTAATGTTGGTGTATCATCTTACCGACATAGTCACAAATCATATTACGTACCTAGTTGATTTTTAAGGAATTCTGTGGATTTGAAATCTAAAACTTGAGCAATAGAAAGTTACTTTTAATCATATGCGTCTGTATATAGTTTTTCTGTTGATTTTTTATAAATAATAATAATTTTTTTTTCTATATTTCCGCATATCAATAATATTTGTGCAACCAACGTTTTTATTTCTGGAGTGTAAATACTGCCTGCTTTACATATTACTTAAGTTGAATGCTTTGTCTTCGCGCAATAGGTACACAGAGATAAAGCTAAACAGCAGTAAAAAGGTAAATTGCGTGTGAAATATAAACTTTTTACTTTTGCCTTTCCCTTCATTCCTAATGCCGCTTGTTACATTACACCCACCCACACATACCATTGTTGACGCTCTCTCTACACGACTGTTACACAACATAATCCGTTTATTCCCGTAATATGCAGCCGTATAATAAAAACGCTCACCGGGGATCCAGATTATGAGCATTTACGAGCAAAAGCTATGCTCTAAATAAAATAAAAAAATGTTGGACTAATCAAAATTATGTTCCACAAAATGTTCAACACGACGCGACGTGTATTTTGAACACACTCAGCTTTTATTGTTATTATTTTCTATTAACATAGAAAGAACTGAGAAAAGTTCTAAGTCAAAGTCAAAATATTTATTGTCATTTCTCAAAATCTCTTTGATAAAACATTTGTTACTCAAAATTTAAACCTTTAGCAATATGAAGAAATGTTTGTTTTCGATTAAAATTAACATTTAGAAACAATGCATTCAAACATGAGACAATAAAAATACATTTATTGTCATTGTTATCCGATGAAATATTAGATTGTCGACATGTCTTAGTAAAATAACGTTTAAACGAAAGAAAAATAAGATTTTTTTATGGAAAATCATTTGAAATAACAAAGCTTGAATGTTTTCAAAATTTGTGCATTAGGTTTATTTATGGCCTCCGTAAGTACGATTATGTCTCTCTGTACCGCTCCCAATTGAAGTTGCTTAGCATACGTCAGCGTCGTAATGCGTATATTCTCTCATTTCTAAATATCCTCTATTTTTATTATAATACTATCCTCTTTAATTCGCTAGCACCTTCATATCCCAAACAAAATTTATATTTTCTACATCATTCACTTCACAGTTTTATGACGATTCTTTCACAGTACGTGCTATTCGGCTTTGGAACAGTCTGCCTCTTTCCATAAAACGGCCTCAATTTCTGTCATCTTTTAAAAAAACAAGTCAATCTTCATTACCTCGAAATATAGTAGCTAATATTCTTGTATCATTACTTCATCTTTGGGAAATTTTGGATATTTTTTTCTCTTCTTTTCTTCGATATTTTGTATGTTTTATAAGTTTTAATGTTTTTACATTTTTGCACCTATCATTTTAATGTCAATAGGTTCATTCCTACTTGGGTTGTCTGGTAGAGATCGCCTACGGTAATAAGACCGCCCTTTTTGTATTTTTTTAAATGTAAATTTTTAAGGAATTCGTGATTTTGCTAAATAGAGAGTTATTAATTCATTCATTCAAAACTTTAGTGTTCAAATTTTAATATTTGCAACTTCTACATATCAGTTCGTCCATTCTTTTAAACAATATGACTAAATTTATTGTACACAAAAATAATACGAAAATATAATAAACTCACTTAAAATTAATCTCGTAATGATTAATTGCAGGTACACCTACTATCGATGTAGGTGTGCCGTGCTATGGGCTAACCCTATGACGTCTGTACCTTCTCTCTGTCATGTTGACATAATTATATGATCAGCATAGTATGCGGAACAACGACGCTGGTTTTATTGGCATTAACTAATTATATCCGAGAGAATCATCGTACTGCAACAATTAATCAGAATTGAACAATTGGCACCCACAAAATGAGAGATGAATTGCATTTTAAATATTGCCGCAACTTAACCTTTAAATAAATTATAACTCACGATTTGATACCGCAACGTCATTAACATTACGTAGGACGACACGCTTCCCTTTTCCTGGCTTTTGGCATAACTTTTTTACTTAGTTACAGTAATTGTGTACACATCAACTTGGAAGTTTTACAAAGGAAAATGGGTGTATATGTATTCATTAGAATATAATAGGTATGTGTTCTATTTTCTCAAACAAGATCCATAAAACTTTTCAGGTCAGGCTCATTAAATAAATGTTCAAATGCTCATATCCGTAAATATAAAATTAACGGAAGGAGAAATTCTCTTCTAGCTTCCGCGAATTTTGATTTGTCCGCATACGTAATAAGATGATGTGTTTTTTGTGCTGATCGAGATTAAAGACTCTACTTTTGATATTAGTGAAGGAAAATATCGTGAGGCAACCTGCATACACCTGCGAAGTAATTGAAAGGTGTGTGTGAAGAATCCGCACTGGGCCAGCGTGGTTTGACTAAGGCCTAATCGCCCTTACTGGTTAGAGTAGGCTGGTGCCCCTCGGTGGGGACGTATATGAGCTGTGATGATGATGTTTGTAGAATAATGGTTGAAGTATTGTATTCACAAATAATATGCATGGTTATCACCTTTTTTTTCAAGGGGAATGCGTGACCGCTCCTTACTCGCCGTTGGCTAGATGACGAGCGTGTGTGGGGCTCTCCCGGCAGAGAGCCGGGCCTACCCACTAAACCCCCCGGTGTTCTCCCTGCCCTTATGGGCGCGCGTGATAGGGTCCACACTGCGACTACCATTACCGACGCGCCCGGGCTAGCCCGACCTAACTGGTCGGGCTATCGCCAAGGGGGGATTGCCCGATAACACCAGGGCAATCCCCAGACGGAGGGCCTTACGGCGACGTGCACGGGGCCTACCGTGCACGCAGACCTCCACGGCAGGGTCATTAGGCGGGCATCGCTTGTGCGAATGCCCGCCTTCGCCTGCCTGTCCGTCTGCGGCGGATGGGAGCGGCTTGAGGATCATTCTCTCGCTCCCTCTCCGCGGCCTCCTTCTGCAAGATGACGTCCTCGTAGAAGGAGGCGACAGCCCCCCAAGATAAAGTTTTAACGAACCGATCTATTTCAACTCATTTTTCGACGATTTTAAATCAAAATGTCGATATTGCGATTGAGTTAATCTGATAATATTATACATGTATAAAAAAATTCTTAAAACACTAGCCCCCATAAATTAAATTGACGTAGATAAATAATGTTATAGAGGTATATCAAAGTTATCATAAATTTTGATTACAGACGGAGAAATTGGTATTTTGCGATATTTTTCTATTATTTCCTTTTACTCGGAAAAAACTTTACGGTTCCGATGACTTTCTCGATGGGTGTTTCGACTTTTAACTGCCAATTAATTTTTACGATCTCTCACAATAGTCAGATCGCAGTAAAATAAGTTTTCAATCGAATCAAATGATAGATTTTCCACTATCTGAGTTCATTGGCCCAACTTTCCTACTCCACTTCTGACGCAGACATTTTTGTACTTGTCGTTATGATGCACTTGAAAACTTTTTATAACTTGTTCTCATCTTTTCAGTGCTCTTGCTTGGCAATTTCTATAAGAATGAGGCTAATTGGCTCGATACATATTTAAGTCGTGTAAACGACTAAACCCTTACATTAAATATCTGAAAAAGCTAAAATTGGCCCCTTCAATAATTTTAGAACGTACTATCTTTTCCCGTTGATCTTATTTCTTTCAACCATATGCTTACTTGTATTTTCTAGAACAAAAATGAAAAAGTGAAACTTAATTAAATATCGAAATTAGCACAACATCAAATGCCACTTACAACAAACTAACACCCTGCACGATATCTCTGTCGGTGACTATTGCAAAGAGGCTTTTAATGTACAGTCCGTTCGTTATGTGCATTCTGCTATTTACTAGAAGATTAAGTAAATAAAGAATGTGAGCTTCGGGATCGTGTACGATGCCCGCTGTGCTATAATAGGCAAACACCGAATCGTACTTAACTGCATTATGCCGACTAATTCAGGTTAAGTATTCTTAGTATTGAGAATCAATAAACGGTAAGGGTAGATGTGGGAATTTCATTTTACCGTTTTCTTTATTCGTACTGTTAGCCACAATGAATCTCTACATTCATATTAAATTGTGCTATTAAAATTAAAATGGTTATAGCTATTGACATGTTGATATTATCTGGGTGATAATCTAGGTAAAATGTGTTATATCTAAGTGATTTTAAGAATCCAAGAATTTAGAAATATTTCAAATGTAGTATCGCTTATGTAGTCTTCTGTGATTATACTATTGTAGATTACTAAACCACATTAAAAGTCAACTGCAGTGGAATAAAAGTAGCGTTCTCATCCGTACATCGGCATGGAAACCTGAAACAAAAAATATAATTTAATATATTAACTCAACCTAACCTTTTCATTACTAAAATCGTATAAAACTAAATCGACAATGATATTTCTTATATAACGAAAGTTTATAAACTCACGACTAAAACAATTGAGCCTATGATTGCGTTGAAACCATTGTTCATGTCCTAACTTCCGTTTTGATAAAATTATCGATATCGATTTATTCAAACTCCAATTTTTGTGTGACGATTACGCTACAAAGATTGCGACCTTGCTTGGCTCGTTTGGTGGCGCAGTAATCATATTATTATCAAAACACCACACCCATTAAACAACTCAAATCAGATCAAGATTAGACTACATTTTATAACTCCACCTACTCCGTTCCTTGAATCACGTTTCGCAATGTCCTGCTTCAATGCCAATTGGCTACATTTTGGCACTATGACTGAGAATTAATATTGAATTACATATTTCACAATTTAATATCGTCATTCCTATATAACATCATAACAGCTCCTATGCAACCCCAACGAGGGGCTCAAGCCTACCCTAAATTAGGGTGTCTATATAGCATATTCTTATACAATTTAATAAGGTTTTTGGAAGAATAATTATAAAAGTATAAAAATTATGGCAAAGAGCTCACGATCAAAGTCAGGCCTTAGACAAAGGTGTAGGTATGATATTGTAGATAAGAAAGATTTTTGATACAGCAGTGTCAATGAAAAATACAAAGAATGGACCCTAATTTCTCTGATTGTCGTCTGCTGAGTTTTACGACGTCGGTACTCTTAAGAAACGCCGTAATATCTTAACAAAGACTTGGGGATTGTGAATAAAATCCATCCAAGTAAATTTGAAAGAAACCTCAGAATTGGGATCCAGTATATTAATTCTACTTATATAACGATAGGTAATATTTAAATATACAATACATTAATAGAGTTCTACAATTAATTTCAATGTTTCACACATTGCAAAGTTCACATTTTTACCAATCAATCACAAGCATTTGTTGTTTGCTTGTTGACTGCGTAACGGATACAACATATTCTGAAGACTATACTCTCCCAATCTCGCTGAGATGTATTAGAGATGTAACCGTAATAGAATCATCAAGATTGGTTTCAACAAACCCATTTAAGCTTGAAAAATCAATTCGAAACTCTTAGATAAGCTTGAATATCCAAAATGGGAATGACAAGGTAGCATTAGAGATACTTCTTTAGCCTGCTCGTGTGATTTTGTCACATAAGGACACTTTGTTCAATTGATCAGGGACTTAACCAATGGGCAAGCGATAAAGTAATTTCAATTTTTTTTAGCCAAAGCTCAGAACAGCAACAAATGAATATTTATACTTTTAAACCGAAATGTGCTTTTTTATGACAGACTTTCCTTGTCGTTATTAATTTGTCGCAAGCGTCCTAGATGCTATGGTAACCACTCACCATCAGTAAGGCCCAAGTTGGATAGTTTGTTGTTGGATACTCATGTTATAAGAAATGTTTTTATCGGTTTTAGAGACTGGGTTTTTCTAGACAATGCTAATGATTTTAAAATTTTTATTGAGGGGTCAAATATGGTCATACATTAATACTTCATTAATTCTATCACATTACATTCCTAAAAACCTCTACAGTCATGTGATATCTATAGATACTTGTTCTTTAACTGCCGTAAATGAATCAATAACAAAAAAAATAGACCTTAGTGAAATTCTGTTCCTACAAAATTGCAATACAAAGTATTATCATAAATCCCCATACATTTGACTAATGTAATTGTTATTTTATTTCAACGTTAAATACTAAACTTCAATTTATCTAGGAACATAGTAAAAACAAGCTTATGAACAACAGATATCTAACAAAGCAGTATTTAATCGAATTATGCCAAAAAAAGTAGTTGTATTATATCACACATTAGTTTCTTAAATAATTTCGTTCAATTTAGCGTTTAAGCATAACAAAATACACCTACCTTTAAATTATACACGTGTATACTGAACAGCTCTACCTAAGGGTCGTGTTAAGTGATACTTACCCGAAATAAACTCGAAACCGCACTCACCACAAAATTGTAAATATAACGTATATTTATTATCGTTGGAAAATTTGTGGAGTTTTATTACCTGCCTTAGCTTGGGATAAGATTTAACGTAAATTATATATTTAAAGCTCCTCGCCTTTTACAAAACCGTTATATTTCGTAGCTGCAAATAAACATTCAGAATACTCATTAAGTAACCCTTTTTTAATTTTATTTTATGGACAACGAGAATATAAAGAAGTCAGGATAGAAAGAGTTTCCATTTTCATTACCAGAATTAAAAACATTGCCTGTAGAAATGTAAAATATACCGTTTACCTTATTATAATGTCAATGCTGATAAATATTTTAGATACAGTTAAATGAAAACAAATATTATGTTACTAACTGTAATGTATATTGTGATGTCAATAACTGGAATATATCACACATTACAGTTATTCAGAGTTTCATCATTAAATAATTGTCATATAAAAACAGAAGGTAAAGAAACAGTTATTTTAATAATAACTAGACGAGTTCAATTTGAAAAATACCTGCGGCACGCGATACTCAATAACAGACTCAACATTGTACACAAACAAAAATTATCTTTTGGACCAGCACAGCTCTTGCGGAAGCAGGAAAAAGTAAGCCATATTATACTTAATAACTGTGTATATAAAACTATATGTTGTGGACGACTAACAGTATAGTAGCAGCTTACTCACAAACAGCATACATGTGGAAATAGCATGACAAATAATGTATACAAATACCTACTAAACGTATTTTCAATGAGACCATTTAAATAATACGATCACATCTTGTAAAACAATCAAATCAATGTAAACTTAATAAACATGCCATATCATGTCAAGTTCGCGTTTACGGAATATTGATTAGCATTAAATAGAGCTGTCAAAAATCTAAATTTCTCAAGCAACTTCAGTCCAAATTTAATTGCTTCGTAAGATCTAGGCTTGAACACGAAACTCCATCAAACATTCGTAATCAATTTCCAATTCAAGTTTCCATTGGCTCATTTAAATATCTTATTTCCGAAAAGAATACAACAAATTTGCTCGGCGAACATCAATTGAGCGTTAATGGTATAATGTGTCTTCTCATTATACTTGTATACGAGTATATCTATGTCATGCTATTGCCATCTCGTAACAGAGCCTGCATCACGTATACTACAACACAACTCCAGCACATTATCTTTGGTGTGAAGCTCCCCGCATCGTAAGGCCGCCCGACCCGCTTAGGTGGCATAAATGTCCTCTGATGTCTCTGTTCTTTCTTTCTTTTCCTTATTTTTTAATTGCTTACAGATTCAAGGAGGCTGAGGCGGCGCAACTGGACAGAGCGTACGTACCTACGCACATTTTGGAGCACCTAGTTTTTTTTGTTTGATCTGGCTCATCTTACTTTTTGACGCTTGGCTTCTGTTATCTACACCTTTCTTAGGCGAGTGTATTAGTTGCTACGTGTAACCGGAGCTTTAGTTTAGGCTTACTTAGCGCTAAGTAAAAATGATTTTCATTATATACTAGAATTATGTTGTGGCTACATAAAGTTACAAGTAGTGGACTGTATATGTACGATTGAAGATTTCTAGGGTTTATATTTTTTGTTTACATAGCAATTGTTTAATAGCTTTGCATTCTTATTTCAAATATAACGAACTAAATTTTATGATGTAACTCGTACACTCGTCAAAATTCCAGTAGATGCTGACTTTTTTTTAAAGTATATGTGTATTATTTATATAAATGTTTGTCCGCGTTACTAACAAACAGTTTATTCATGTTTAATTTGCAAAATTTTAAACTGTAATAAATTGATTTAAATAGGTGCAGTTTACAATTGTTCAAATTTTGAACAGCAAACATGGATATATTGGTGTTTTACTTTGCCTTGCGATTTTTAGTGATGTTAGTGAGCTCTTAGTTACCCTGTTCTCGATGTTATGAATGCCCTAGGTAGGCTACCTGCTCAATGCACTCTTTTGTAAGGTCTACTAAATCGGAGGCAAGTGGAATGATTTATTTTAAAAATCATTAGAATTTCGTATTTTAATCATCTCGGTTTATGGTTTTTTAAAACACGTTATGTCTCCATTCGTCTCATCTCCGCTTTGGTAGAGTCCAGGCCCAATGATAGATACATGAAATTTCGTGAAATCATAAGTTTTATCGATGATAAATGTTAGTTGTGGTTACCCTGTAATAGTTTTTTCCCACGATACCATCCCAGTGTATGTCGTATCTCAATAATAACAGATTTAATAATTCAACTCCTTTTTTACCAATATTTTATTATTTGATCTTAAATAAAAACCTATTATTTATTTTTCTGTTAAAACTATTATATGTAAATTCATAAAACCTGTTCTGGATTCCAAAGTTTTGTACAAATATAAAATGTATCTCTTCCCTTTACGGGTGACAATTAACACAAACCCCTCTCTAATGAATGCTTTCAATATAAACGCTGTCCATTGTTATGGTTTCCAAGTTTTAAACTAAACTGTTTTGGTTGTGGGTGAATTGATAAAACTGTTTATTCCATTATTAAGGACAATTCTATAATAAAAGGAATATGTCACATAAAGCTTCTTCACCCACAACTGGTTAAGACATGCTTATTAGTTGCCCAACGATTATCGAAAAAAAAACGAGTGAAAAAGGAATTTACCGAAAATTGTACCTAATGGTTTTTCCAAGAATATTTTATAGCTTTCCCAGTCTTTCAATTATTTAAGTGTTTGTAAAAGCATTCAAATATGCAATGTTTACTAAATTAATCATTGTGACTATTTCACATGACGTATCCGTGCAAATTAATTTTCACTTCTCAAGCTCTGAAAGTGTTTATTTGTGCAGGATATAGGCTGCACAAAATCGAATTTTTTGCACAATTGCATTAACGTATCTACTCATACTTAAATGTATCTATATTAAGGTAAAGAAAATGAGCCCTACAGCCAAACACAATAAGAAGTTCATAGATAGAATTTGTTATTTTATTATATTTACTTCGATTTATTTGCCTTATGTGTTTTTTAAGACATAAAGAAATCTCATGTTATACTACTGTTTTATTTCCTCGCAATCGAAGTGAAAAGCAGAGTTTATAACTTGTCCACAAAACCATTTTATCCTCGACATTACTATCATTCCGAGCCGAATCGGATAAGAATGGTTCGTTTTGTGCACTAGTTGTAAAATGTACTATTAATCAAAATTCCTTTCTGAACTAAAAGCCTGCCGCATAAAAACTTACGCACGGCCGTACAGAATGGGACAGTGTCATTTGATTAGTACTGATATAGAATAATGGGGAGCAACAAAACCTATTTCAAAATTTAGATTTTTGACCAACTTAGAGTCTTGTGGAACATAATATTATATGGACCTACTACAAGAAAGATGAGACTTGCGCCAAAATGTTCGTTTTGACAACTAAATTCAAAATATTAGAGGGTGCCAAATCCCATTTAGGCGCAATCCCCCGCCACCCTCGTTGCAAAACTGAATAATTTAATCGATTGCCCCAATCTGTAACACGAAAATATGTGTTCATACAACTAGCTCTTGGTCTATTATCTTTGGGATAACGATTCGTCGTTGCTATGCTAGGAATTGTCTATAATCTACCCTATTCTTTTGAGATATAAAAATAATTATGAATATAAAAGCAAAAGCTACCGTATTTATGAAATACTATGCGTGGGAATTGACCATCCTACGTTTTCTCTATTGTTCAATGGGATAAAAGCTCTCCTTCGCTATTATTAAATAATATTTTGACTTAATTATCAATATCTCAGCAGTAAATCTTGAAATAATCAACTTATGGAATACTTAGCAATAGCTTAGAATCAACAATTCTCTCCTCGCCCGTGAAATTTCATAAAATAGTTTGCTTAACAGAAGTTGTCCTATAAAAAGTTCAACCTATTATTTCCGTCTCGTATTTGACGTCATAAATAAACAAAGAATTTATGTATGTCGCTGTCGTAAATTACTGCGTGTCTCAACCTAAATTGATCTATTACCGCAATCATATTAGTTGACTTCGCTCATCTATTATTACATAAAGTGTAATTGTTTCAATAACAGGTTCATCAGATAAATTACAATTTTCCACAGTGTTATACTTATGAAAATTATCCGCTGGTAAACCTTTAACCCATAGATAGGATTACAATTTGTAAGATCCTTCAAATCGTTAGCTCAAGCCAACATTGCAAACCTTTCATTATGTAAAGCTGTTTAACAACTTAACGTAAAGAGCTAGGTAATTGTTTAAATGAATGTTTGGTTTAAATACTTTGTATTCTTCATTGATCATAATTTCTGAATACAACTTCTTATTACCAACATAAAAAAATGTACATAGTGGAACATCCAAATAATAATATCACTACTATCATATAATATCACAACTAAGTATTATTAAACCGAGGCGTCAACATACATTGATTGATGCAATTTCCAGCCGCAACTTTTTTTATTGCAACTAAGTTAGCAAACAAGCAAACTGCCCACGTGACGGTAAGTGGTCACCTATATTACATGTGAATACATATTGAAGGGATGAAATAGGGGTTGCAAGTTTGAATGGAAAAATCTTTAAGTTAGCAACGATTTTGATAAAACTTGAGATTCATGTTCTGAAAAAGATTTCATCGAACACGCGTTTCATGGTTTATTCGAATTCACCCCCTTAGGGTGCAAAATAGGGGTTGAAATTTTCTTTGGAAAATAATTAAAATCTGGTCCCATTTCTATGAAATTTATTATCCGAGCCCGTACTAAAATAAGAATTGAAAATAGCACTTCCTACTAAGCCATCAAATTTTGCGTGCTTGTTCAGGCGATCAAACTGAATAACTGACTACTACAGGACCTATATGGGACCGACTTTATCAAGTTCAATAATCACCACCTTAAGCCACCGCCAGTAATCGTACTGATGCATATCGCATACAGCATTATAATCTTTACTTACTTACTAATATTATAAAGTGGAAAGATTTGATTGTTTGTTTGTATTGAAAAGGCTTCGAAACTACTGAACCGATTTTGATGAAAGTTGGTATAGGGATAGTTCGAGACCAGGCGAATGACATAGGGTAATTTTCCTACGGGAAAAATATCCTACGGGAAAAAAAAACGCGGGCGGGCGGTCGGTCGGTCGGAAGTCTGCATCGGTTACCCTTTAGGATGCCTCGCCGCCGTGAGCGGGCTGTTAGAAAGAAACCTCTCTTTCTCGTTGTGCGCAATCCATTGCAAGTAACAGTTTACTTCTCACATTATCAATTTTCACGAAGATTTCCACATTTTCTCGTAGTAAAAATATAAGGCTTTCAAGTCTCGTTCAAGTGCGCTCAGCCCCCGTAGCACGAACACCAAAACACTATATGATAAAGCGGTTTATCGCGGTAAACTATCAAAATACGATAAACACGTATTGTATTTTGACAGTTTACCGCGATAAACCACTTTATCATATCGTGCTTTGGTCGTCATACCAGGGGGGCTGAAGTTTTAGTTTAATATTGAAACAAATAACAAACTTTCAACTACTATTTCACTACAAACTCCACTCATTTCTTATTATTAGCCTAAAAATATAGTGCTAAGTATTATTAGCTTGAAAACACGATGTTCTGTACAAACATTCAATGTTCGTTTTCATTCATTTCAACCTATATAAAACCCCTTCAGCGGTTAAATTTCTAAAATGCTTCTTAGAAATCATTGTCGTGTAATGCTCATTTGGACTGTCAAAATCGTTACACAATATATTTTCAAAATCGTTATTTTTTACTAATAAAAAAAAGGAATATAAAACATAAATATTAGTTTAACACATTCATATTCTTATAAAATGAATACTCAGATTTATTTGTTTACTATCTTCTATGCGATTTCGTCTGTATGGGAATCCGAGCTTTCAAAAAAAAAAACATCCACAAAAAACAAATATTGACATTCCTTGATCTTTATTCTGACACAAACAGTCATTATAAATTCATTTTTACACCAGCCTGCACGCCATAATTAAAAGAAGAAGAAGAAATGCATTTTATACTCAGAAGAATAACTAGCACCGTTATTGTTCTGAGATTTTATAAAAGCAATTTTGACAAGATAATCATAACAAGATGTTGATTCAAAAATATTCTGCAAGTTGACAGACTAATCAATTTATTAACTTATTATGACAGATTAAATGGATATTAGATTAAATTAAGTTGGGTAATTATTTTAATGAGATTATAGAGTGTAAAATTCAGTGTGGACAACAGTATAAAATTCATTATTATAAGTAAGTTAAGTAATTGTATTAAAATTTCAAAGCTTCGCAATAGTTTTTTATGTTTGTACAACATACCTTTATAATGATTATTGTCTAGTTTCCACAATACGCACAGTCAGTGGCGAAGAGTCGGTCGGTGTTTATATGGTTACCTTGTGTCTAAATTACGTTGTGGTACTGCGGTTCGCCCTCGCATCAGTGACCATTATACATCGTACTTATTTTCAAACAGTTCGCGGAGTAAATTTTCCGATATATACTAACGTTAAGAGGGTCCTTAAAATACTACCTATTTATTTTTTATTCATCTCTAACTTGCTACAATTCAGTGTTAAAAAGACATGAAGTCATTTTTCTGGTAATGATGATTTCAGAAACAAAATTATTCACGATTATAATGCCCTACTATGTAATTTCGAAAGCTGTATAAATCCGAGTAGTTAACCCATAGAACATTATTTATAAGTGGATTCTTCTTTATCGCTATTTAGAAAAATGTTTGCAGCGTTTATGTACACAATAGAAAATGTAATAAGTTGCAAGAATAATACTTTTAAATACTTGCATATATTATGTTTATTAATCCGAGTACTACTTTCCAACATATTATTTTCAATACATACTTTATTTTTTAATTGTACCTAGCTAGATAATTGAAGTTGCAACTGACTTAAGTAAACATCAATACAACTACAATGATACTCCTTGACTATTATTTCTAAGCGTGTAAGAGCAATATACGTACGAGTAAGTCAATAATTATTATGAAATATACAGGAAACGAAAGTAAATTACTATACGAGTAAGTAGCCGTCGTTATAAATAACGGGTGATAAAATGTTATATACCTACTTATTGCACGTAGTAGGCGGTAGAATAGTTGGATAAAATAATGATAGTATCACTGTAATGTGGATATATTTATTTAGGTATCGAATATTTCGATTGTCACCGTATTTCTAGGGCACTGTTAAAGCACAGTGAAATAATGGTCTATATTCGATTTGATATTACAAATGAAAAATGATCATATAAAATAGACACGAAAATAATAAAGTAGGAAGGTATAATCGATAACTTACCTC
The DNA here is from genome assembly GCA_963935595.1 of Schoenobius gigantellus. Lineage (NCBI taxonomy): Eukaryota > Metazoa > Arthropoda > Insecta > Lepidoptera > Crambidae > Schoenobius > Schoenobius gigantellus. Next base: position 23,365,149 of record OZ012549.1, on the reverse strand, counting down.
TTATCGTAATTTACGATTGATTGCTTTACGTTCGTGTATAGAAATTTAATTTAATCGTCCATGTAATAGTTTTTCCATGCACGATAGGGATGGGACTTTTTATCACTTCGAAGCTTTCAAACTTTTCTAATGTTAAAATCGTTCCGATTTGAAATGAGTTCCTGTCATTCAGAATTAAATTGAGTAAAAGCTTAAGTTGAAATTGAAAATAAGTGAGAGCATGATACCTAATATGTTTATCATTACGTAGTCGATCTTATCATCATAACCCTAACCTAATTCCCACTTTTATTTTAGGCGGGCATAACACATATTCTCTACCTTTTGTCTCTATCAATTGTCAAGTGCGCCCTGGGTACTTGATATTATTTGCATGCAAATCTGTCATCGCGCAATCCATCCATGCTTTCTTGGGTCTCCTAACTCTAGCTCTAATTCCATCCAGACGTTTCTGCCCCGTCAGGCTAAAAGACGTTGGGTCGAACCAACCAAAGTAAATCCTCATAATAACATCGTTAATAACGCTGTTATGTTCTGGCAATAAGAGATATGTTAGCCAGTTCCTCAGTTGTTGTGAATTCAAGGTTGTATATATATTTTTTTAGAGTGAATAAAACGCCCTTTGTTTTTGTGAGTGAATACAAAAAAAAATTAATTTGGAACATGCGTGAATATAAACGATTCTAATTTTACAATTTATTTCTAGTTATTTTATTTTCCATTGTTCTTTTGTGTATTACCCATACTAAAATTTGATTTATAATCACAGAGTAATTATTTTCTCGCAGTCAATGATAAAAATTAGAGTAACTAGCACGTGAAAAAATCGGCTCTTGTATCCCTTGATCCGCTCAGGATTCTATTCTAGAATCCTTCGCTCCTCTCGGGATACAACTTAGTGCCTCGAAAAGAATTCACCTTTTTTTCATATGTTGGGTAATCTACTATTTACGAGTTTTTTGATATTCCCGAAAAAAATAAATTATTTTTCACCCTATATTTGTTATGGCACTTTAACAAGCATGTCCATAGGTGTTTTTGTAGTACATATTTTTAGTATATTAATCTGCGAACGTAAACAATAATAATAACGTTATAAGTTCTGTATCAAACGGCAATGGAATCATTCACTGACAAAAAAATTGATAATACGAGTATGTATCAAGAATTTGTTACCTTCATTCATGCAACTTATTTATATACGAGCGCACAAAGGTGCATGATTACAGTAAGTTGGTTGGCCGTAGTAAGATTATTTTTTGGATGTCACTATGATTTTTGTGGATTTTAATAAGAACTTGATCACTTTTTTGACCAGGCGCAAAGCTTGAAATGATTAATCATTTCAAGCTTTGCGCCAAATGATCAATGATTATCTTATTAGAATTAACCATTATAAATGTTTACAAAGGTGGCGTCACCAAAATTAAGTAAGAAAGTTTATTGTTTTGAATATGTTTTACTGAATAAGCGTTCAATCATTTCAAATTGATTTTCATAATCATTTGTACTTTTTTATTTTACTCAATCAAGCAAAATTTCAACTTGATAAGCGACCATTTTTTTCAGTGATCCCTCCCACGCAATTTGTTCTTTTGAAATTCGTTATCGTTTTTGCATTCTTACTTTGGCGAGAATGATTCGTAATGTGGAATCATTCGCATACATCGCTGCTCAATACGTTTTATTTAACGAAACCAACGCGAACGTCGCTTTGGCAATAGGCACTGGAGCAGCTACGCCAAATGTTTATCTTTAATTGACTCGTACGTCAACATTTTGTTAACGTTAAAAGCCCTCTCGGAGAAATTTTGATGTCTATTTATTTACGTAGTATGTGTACCACGCATCTAATGAAACTTTATAAGTAATTTCAAAAACGTCGTTTGATTTGAGAAAAGATAGGTAAACTTTTTAGGGTTCCGTAACTACTCAACACGGAACACTTATAGTTTCGCCATGTCCACCTGTACTTGTCCGGCTTAGCTTAGACCCCTTTAGTAGTAGAAAGCTGTAATTGGGCATGAATATATATATTTATTATCGTAAAAGTAGTAAAATAATATTTTGAAAAAACATTCGGATACCTACTCCCCTACATGTAAAGTGGTGGTGGTGCGGGATGCCGTTGGGTACGTACGTCAAAATTATTGTGGGTGAGCGAACAGCGATCCGTTTGTGAAATATTAAATTTTCAAGTGCAAATTTTTGTTTAAGTCAGAGGTGGGGTGCCAGCTAAATGGTTGTTTATTGATAAATGAAAACATGACTGTAGTATATATAACGAAAATGTAGTAAAACTATCACAACTAATAGGCTTACAAATTAAAGAATTTTAGTAGACCAACTTATAAAATATGCTTGGTGTAGGAAAATTTCGTACAAATTCTATCGAAAATAAGATTGGTATAGATAAAGTTGTTAGTTAAGTAAAAAAGGGTAAAAATAAATTCACGAATCATAAAAAATCATGGCAAAATAAGACCATAACAGCTTTAATTATTATAATAGTTACGGAACCCTACCTTACGCGTCGCCCGACACGCCGTATAGCTGTTTTTTTTTTCAGATTATTATGTTTCTAATTTCGTGTAATACCTGTCCAACATGAAGTCCCTTATACTAAAAAAAATACAAGTTTTGATATCTTCTCGAGTGTTGAATTGATAAAGACCTAAGTAATTAATTTTATTAAGTATTCATTTGTATTTGCCACAAATGACAAATTAAATACCTACGTGTGTTTAGTTTTGACGAATTAATGGTGTCGTTTTATTTAAGTCTTACCACTTGTTAGCTTCGATATTCCATCATTGCTTTTTAAGTTTAAAATTTTGCATAAATAATCGGCGCCGTATAATAACGACCTATTTCAATATCCTATCTACCCTGTACTTGTTTACTCGAGATAAAATTTTGAAGTTTTTTGTATGGAGCTAATGTAAAATGTCAAAAATCAAAAAATATCGCTAGTAACTAAAACCACAGATAGCAAAGAACACTGAAAGCAGACCGTAGCTGGACAACCTTATTTTAATACAACGGCATATGACTGCCATATAAATAATACGCACGATTGTGCGACAACTTTTAAATTAACTCCTTAACCCAATGAAACTACTCGTACATTGATATGCTAATGTCTTTTCTGCTTTGAATGCAGGCGGCCAAGCCAGATACAAAGTGCTTTGACTGTGTTATGCATATAAATGATATTGAACTTTGTTTATGATATGAAATTACGCTTCCGATTAACATTCGTTACCACAAACAATGCAAATGTACTCGTCCATTATCTGTGCAAACACAATTAGAACTAATTTGCGTGACAGATAGATAAGCCTATTATCAACGAAAGGTTCCGTTTTTTTCCGGAGGAAACTATTGCGATTGGCTACGACTTTCTTGGACATACCTATTTCATTATCTATTCTAAGAAAGAAACCCGTGCCGAACTTCGTATTGATCCCATGATTACTTTCGGAGCTGTGTAGCAAGTTATCGTAGCATTAATAAATAAACAAATAAACCGACCGTCGTTGTTAATATTGCAGAGGATTATTCGAGGTTTGCCCGCTGTGATATAATTTTGGCACTCATCCAGAGATGTGAGCTCGTCAGGGCGGATCTGCAATAAAATCGTTATTTCGACTGTCCGCCGGCTACGTCCTCGTCTTATCAACGGGCTCTCGAAGCTCTCTCCGCTGTAGTCGAAGGTGTTCGACAATGGTAATGCTTGGTGTTTCCTAAATTTCCACGTCGAACATTGATTACCGGCGCCTACCGCCGACTTCTATTAGCGCCAAATTTATCCTCGGGCAAATTCGCTGGCGGTCGGGCGGGAAGGCGAACGAGTGGGATGCCGCGCCGCGCCGGTCCGCTCGCTCGCTCCGCTCCACTCCATTGACAGTCCGCGCGGCCCGCCGGCGACACGCCACCCATGCCCTTCACGCGATGCATCCATCCACATCGCCGATCTGAAACCCCACACTGAATCGTAATCCCCTACGATGTGACCACTAGCCCGCGCGCAGTGCCGTTACAATATCGCGTAAACATCGTAGCGGCGGACGTAAGCTGACAGTGTCGAGGCCGTTCACTGATCCGACAGGTTGGCCCCGGTCGGCCGGCTCGGCGGGTGACCAGCATCAGAACTTCGAACGGTGCCAAGGATGAGGCCTAACGTTTATGTGGTGCGCTTTCAAAGTGTCATAAATTTATTATAATAGCTTATCAAGTAGTACCTACTACGTGATATCGAATGTTGTTCGACAGTTACATTAACAGCAGTTTCAGTTACTACATTATTATTGATAAGGGTATCCAACACGATAAAGTTATCTTAGCACATGTATGCGATAGAAACTCTCGTATGACACAATATTGCGTTTTTACGTTTATTGATAGTGTGCGTCGAAACTGTTGTCACGGAGGTGATTGATTCAGTGCGCCACATAATATTTTGTGGCATGGTGTGTGAGGACGTAGATGTTTTTAAGTGCCCGTGCCTATTAGTTAGTGTAGCGTAAGATGTGTGTAGTGCGTCACTAAAACGTGGAGATGCAGCGGTCTGGGTCCCAGTCGGAGAGGCTGGGCGGTGCGGGCGGAGCTGGGTTCATCGCGAAGAGCTCCGCCTCAGAGCACAGCATGTCGACGGGCGTCGCCGCGAGCACCAGCGGCGGCACCCTGCCCAGGACCCTCAGCACGAGTGTGCTCCGCATCAAAAACAGATCCACCTTCTGGGAGAAGTTTTGGGATGAGCGCACGAGACGAGATGCGTAAGTAAACGCTGTCGTCTACATAATTATTGTATGCACAAATGTAACTGTCATACACTTGTCTACCCAAAAATACTCGTTATAGAGTCGTTAGGAAACATCATAGAAATAATGTAAGCCTGATAATATATAGTATCGCAAAAAGAGTTACGCACACTTCATCTGTTCCGCTCGGCTGTTTCGTAACATCCTCGTGAGATATGTGTAATGTAATAAAGCTCACCCATAATAAATTCCTTTTGGTACAAACAAAATGATTTCTCAGTTACTTTAGCCAGATGGCTTGAATAAAGTAAGCTGTATTGTTAGAATATTATGGCATAAAACGAAAGATCATATTATTATTATTGAATGGCTAAGAGTACTTAATTAATAATATCCAATTGATAAACGTTCATTAGCAAGGCCGTAGTTCATCCAGCTAGGCATAGCCACATTGAATGTCATAGAAAAGATTCTGAACTGTGATTTACATCATAAAATTTTATGTAGTTGTGTATAGCTTCACTAACATACTCGAAGCAATCTTTTGACTGTTCACACAAATTGTTAATTAAAACCTGTATTTTGCTAATTAAAATCTTAATCTCAGAAGACTTTCAATATTTGCAATTACCTACGCATGTCTCTTAAAGGTTAATCGTATTGATGTCAAAGGTCAAAATATGATGCTGTTATTTATTATCTTCGAGCAAATTTTTCTCTCTAGACTGGTAATTGAAAATGGCCTCAGATTAATCACTTATTACACGAGTCGCTTCTGGAGGCAATCCGCACCGCGCTACTAACGAGAGTTCCCATGGGAACGTTATGTCTTTCGCTTTTGGCGAGATAGAAACAAATTGCCTAATTACAATGTTCGCTAGAGATGTTGAGTGTAGAGTTCAAGTGTAGAGTCGTCAAGATATGCAATAATTGGATTTTAATCAGAATAATCGTCATCAATCCTGAATCCATTTATCATCAGTAAATCAGAATAATAGTAGAGTTTATATATTCAGTAGAGCCACACAAAAACATCACTGTTAAAAAAATCAAACAATTTTTTGGATTTCTAACAAATACGAGTATAACTACCAAAGGATCTTAAACAACCCACAGTTGTTAACACTTTCTATAAATTGCACGTGGGAAAGACCACGTGTTGGTAATGAATGCCGTTTTCGAATCTACGGCCAATAGCAAAAGTGACGTACTTTGACGTAATATTTGCGTATTTAAGCGTAGTGCATTATGACGGATTTTTCGTGTGTTGATAGATACATACCTACGTGGTTATATAGATAAGAAAAATGGAAAACTTGGCCACCTAAAACAGTGTTTGGTATGCTAGAGTCGAAATAAATTTGACAGTTTGTCTTTGTCCACTAGATGTCTTTTTGTGGCTGTCATATAGAGATTGTAAGAAAGAGACATACAAAACTGGAATCAAATCTCTACACCAACTATACAGGAGAATTTTATGGTGCTACTACAGTACAGACGATTGTAACAACTTACTGTCAGACGGGCAGTCTGCTTGATTGTCAACTTTAGGTGTATAGACAAAATGAAAAAATACGTATATAATATGAAATTTGTATAAGAGACCAAACGCCAAACAGAAGAGTGTAATTGCACAGTTTGATGCAATACGACATTTGAAGTTGGATCTACAGACTTTCATAGACAGAGCTAAGATACATAAAATAAGCATGTATCGAATGTTTCTTGAATCCAATTCGATAGAAGATGATAATTTTGAAATTCACAATAATGATCGATCACAACGACATTCATATTGAATTTTAATAGGTAAATACCGTCGCTTACTTTACGCCACTAACCTTGTAGCGAGTGACTAAACAAAGTCAAAAATATCTTTATTCGAAATACCCTTGAATCTTTTAATACAAACTCCAGAAGAAAGTTTAATTAATTTGTTAGAAGAACACAACTTTCTTAGCAATCCCACCTTGACAGATTTAAGAGATCGTGAATGTGTCCCAAGCGAGGACTTTATAGGGGAATGTCACCAGCCAAAGCGCCTTTCCATTTTTTTCTTGGAGTAGTAATATTGTACGAATTATATTTTTGTTCATCTTATGCCTTTCCAGTTTCTTAAATATAAATTATAAGATATTTGTATAATTATAATTTATTGGAAGTTTATGCCATCAAATAACTATATATGTCATCAAAAATTACATTTATGAAACTATAACAAGATTGTCGACGACTAAAAAGCAAATGCGCTTTATACTTATTTACCGCTTTAACGACTCCAAAGTTCATGGCAACATAAAAGAAAACACGTGAAAAAAAAAATATTTATGCACGAATATAATTTAGTGTGCCGTACAAAAAGCCGTTAAAGCTAATGTAATCTTCTTTCCCATTTACCTTGAAAAATGAGAAATAAAACAAGAGTCATGTTTATTGCGGTATTTGTACTGGAAAATCTACCATTACGAAAGGTCATTATAATTGACGATAGAAAATATAGCAAATTATAGAAATCTAATGGATTTAGCGCAGCATGCAACGACATATGAGACTGAAAAAACGAAATCTTTTTTTATATATAGAAACTTTCATTTTCTTTAAAAAATGCTAAATACGAGTAAACTGAAAAATGTCGTCTCGGACGGGATTTGAACCCGCGTCTCCAAGATACCGTGTTGACGCCTAGACTCGGCCACCGATCTCATTCACTACCGCTTGTTTTTGTCATCGTAAGAGTTGGAATATTGAATGAGTGCTAATTATCTAGTCCATACCAGCAAGGAGCTTTGTTTCTAGATCTAAATGACACTAAAGTATAGAGTGCTTTCCGCTCGCGGCTTTGCCCACGTTATTATTGTTTTCCCGTGGGAATTTTATATTTTCCCGTAAAATATTTTTTTAGCCTATTATATAGAAGACTGTTATTTATATTTAGGAGCTCGAGTAATAAATTTCATAGAAATTGGAGCAGATTTTAAATATTTTCCATAGAAACTTTCAACCCCTATTTTGCACCCTAAGGGGCTGAACTCCAATAAACCATGAAATACATGTCCAATGAAATGTTTTAAGAGCATGAACCTCAAGTTTTGTCAAAATCGTTAATAATTTTTTTTTTAATATACAAACTTGCAACCCCTATTTCATCCCTTCAGGGTTAAAATCTTTTAAAATCCCTTCTTAGTGTGCGTCCACATTTTGGATTGAAACAAATGTCCAAATTTCACGTTTCTACCGCGTCTATAGATGGGAACTTCTCCTTTTATATATTATATAGATTACTTTGAATCGTAATTATCATCACAAGATTGACATTGTGTAATCTTGTCAGAATGATAACATCTGCCGTAGTCATTAGAATTGTTCCCTAACCGGAACGAGAACGTCTTAACTATATTATACACTAAATGAAAGCTCATATTACATGTTTAAAAAGAGGATGTCATATTTACGTCCCCAACACTTTTACTTGTATACAATTAAACATAAAGAAATTTTATATGAACTTTCAAGGAAAATGATAAGTTGTTATTTGTCAGTTTTGCAATTTCTCGTATACATCGTAGGAGCTATAATAAGTATATTTAATGATAAGTAGCCCGCGACTAAACAACCTAATCACCAACGATCCTCGAAGATAACGTAGATAAAGAAATCGAAGTGTGTATACGCGTTAGTAGAAGCAAATAACACAATAATTTCCAGATCGAGGTGACACGAGATTCAATTTTAAATCAAATAAAGGGATGAGCGAGCTAATTAAAAGACCGTTCTCTGTTTACTAACATTTGAGATTGCTGCGAATCAATATCAAACAAAGTAGTGGATTAGGTGTCCTCCCAACGATTAGCTATCTCAAACTCGGCTGACAATTTTAAAGATCAACATTACTGACACACTGATACCGATTGTAAAGCTCTTGTAATAGTGTTCATTTTCAATTAAATTTTGGTTTCAAAATTTCAATCGACATTTTGTATTTTAACTATAACATTCTAATGTCAATTAATTCTTAGTTCCATGATTTCCGTCAAAACAAATTAAATAATCAATTGCGCAATAAAACTTTGGAAAAACGCCTACTTCTGCTTGATCGTCAACTTTTCCACTTGAAACCTTTCAGTGACACAGACGAGACTTAAATAAGTAATTAATTATTGAAAAGCCATTAGGGCAGCCGCAGAATTGTTAATTTTCTAATCGTTTCGACTGCGAAAATCAATATGCCGATATCATCCTGGGGACTATAATCTTATTAGTTTGACAAGTGAGTAGCAAACGGGCGCTCGGATTATAAATAGAAAAGCCTGGGCTCATTGTTAACTGAATTAAACCCACCTCTTTAAAAAACGTGATAGCGGCCTGCATTTTTTTTTCGCTCCCATTGTTGGCTTCGATTGTAATTAATGTTTGTTGCTTTATTTTCTGGGAGATTAATATTATATGAGGATCAACTCATTTATGCAGTGACGGATATAGATTACACCATTGTCGCTGCTCTCTTCATGTAACTGAGACTTAACCCTTAATTAGGCGCGCTTAAAAAGTTGCGTATATGGTCGCGTGGGGTGTGTAGCACCCCACAGCCAGTAATTAAATAAATTACAAAATGAACTCAATTTTCAATTTTATTGACAACCACATTTGAACATAATTATTAATCAGCTTTTAATGTTGTTTTTAAAATAATTAATAAAATTTAAACAAGAAACCGAAATAAATGGAAATACTAACTATCTACGCTATAATTTTGACAGACTACAATCATATATTCACTGCGTACATGCGTCTTGGTTTTTCAGCCTTTGGTGCCCAAACCGTTTACAACTAAACTACGAGTATTACGACTATCACGACTAAATTCTAAACGTAACACTTGTTTATGATTAACTTAGAAGAGCAGCGCGATGAACTCTTATTTTGAAAAGTTATGAGCCTAGAAACTTGCTTTGTGGTGTATGACACACGCGCCTAATTAAGGGTTAACTAAAATTTTCGACATATCAGTATCATCAAAAAAAGCTTTGTTAGGAAAAATAGCAACATCTTGGAAGTTTAGAATTCGCTAATCATTAAAGTTTTATTGGCATAGCTAATAAATATAATTTAGCACCTAATGCCACATAAATGATGAACAGCGCTGTAACTTCAAGTTATCAAACAGTCTGTTATCAATATGGCTGAAGAGGAAACCCCCTTCAGCCATATTAATAACAAACGAAGAAACCTCATTCAAAAGTGAAAATGGTGTTCCACAAATGTCCAGTCTGTGAATATTAAGTAGCTTAATTAATTGGTTTGGCTTTGAATGAAATAATAATGCTGCTTAACGTCCATAAAGTATAAGAACCTAAACTCTTTGATCTGATTTGAACAAAAAAAAACTTCTTTGAATATTTTCATTTCTCTAGTCAAATACTTCGAGCTTTTAAATTAACGTAATTAGAGAAAATCAGTAAAACCGTGTTATTTGTGACCTTTCTTTTCAATGTCTAAATTCGAAACCATGAGCTGTTGTAACAGTTATTTTGTATTAAATATAAACGAAGAAAATCATTTAGTATATTTTTCTCAAACTACTTTTACTTTGGATAGCACTATCAACTAAAGGTTAATTTCAAATTTTGAACATTTTCTTGTAAATAGGTGAAATAGAATACGCAAAGAGGATTAGCAATTAATGCTTTAAATTCAAATTCAAAATTCAAAAATCTTTATTCAACATAGGCCTTTACAGGCACTTATTGACGTCAAAACAAAGCAAAACAATCTAATTTAAAGAAATCATATTAACCTTGTATGTGCATACACCCTGAATATATTCAAGATGTCTGCAAATACAAGTAGGGATGAAAAAAAAAAAGTTGACTCTACACCTGTTCGGAAATTGGGAGAGCCTTCTCGAGAAGCACAGGCAAGAAACTCGAAAGGTCAAAATTTTTTATCTCCTCTTTTAAATCGCCATTTATAATTTTGGTTTTGTTACAGAGTCGTACTATAATAGTAAATATATCTAAGAATAAGTTTTTTATGTAAAAAATAAAAAGTCGTAAAATTTGTGTTATAAAATTAAGCTCCAGCCACGCAAATAATGTTTTATTATTAACACGCTTCTGTCTAAAACGTTGAGATGCTTATTTATGCGCTTAGAACCAATTAAGTTCGCATCAATTACAAAGGGAAAGTAAATACCTTCCCACTTACACAGCCTTTGGTTAAGCTTCTTTGTACTGAGAAAATGTTGACGTTTTTTTTAAATTTGAAAGTAGCACATAATTTATTTAAATTTGAGCTCCATTCGGTAACATGTGACTTAATAAAATTATGCGATCTATAAGCAAAACGTCTTAAAAAATATTTTCTGCCTTACGAGTCTTAAAAAATATTTTCTGCCTTCGTATGTTGGTTGAGAGTTTTACTAACTCACTTCAACCCATATACGTCCTTCTGCTGTGCACTGATTACAGTGGCACTAATGCGGTAGACTCCCTAAAAACAACATCCACCGCAAAAAAGGAATGAACTAATGACTTTTTGCCTAAATTATCATTGTCAGTTGTTATTAGCCGACATTCTCTTACAATACTAATTATAACGCCTACAACAATACAAAGCCTATTTAATTTTCAACAGCGTTTATCTATATATTTGTCCCAAACTCTTTCTCTCGCCATTCGCTAACAATCTGTGATCATGATTTCTAGCTGAAAAAGCATATTATAATGTTAAAGATTTCCTAAATTACAAATATACACTAATAGCATTTTAAATGGAATTAATATTATAGTTGTCTTTTTTTTATTCCTTTTTTATATCCATTGAGATTCTATTATAATATATTTGAGTCACTTATTCGTTGAACACTACCACAGTATTGCATTGTATTTGACATTCCAAATTAAACACGTAATTACTTAACTTTGACATTTTTGCAACTATATTTTTGCCATTTACTTAATTTTTATTACGTTTTCTCTTTGAATTTGACCAACCTTTTGATGAAGTATTGTAATTGACATTTTTGCAACTATTTTTTTTGCATTTTACTAAATTTTTATTACGTTTTCTTCTTGAATTTGAATAACCTTTTGATGAAGTATTGTAATTGACAATAACATTAGAATAATATTAGGTCTATAATTAAATTGACATTTATTATAAACCAGATGTGCCCGCGAACTTCGTTTCGCTAAAATAAAGTTTAAGGTCAATCATTGTGACAGAAATTTTCCTATCTTTAAGTTGGATCAAATTACATACAGTTAGCCAAATTTCATCAAAATCGGTTAAGTTGTTTCGGAATTTATCCCGGACAACAAATAAATGAATGATGCTTTCCTCTATTGGGTTCACTTTTGACATAGCCATTATTTTACATATTTTGCTATACACTTACTGCTTTACACCCGTTTCGCTCATGTGTTTCAGTGACAAAAACGAAGCTTTATAAGCGTTATAGCTTCATAAGAAATAAAATTCAACTCAAAAGCTGTATAGAACTCGCTGTGAACGGGGACAACAAAAGGGCACTTTAAAAAGGACACTCTGCGCACGTTTTAAAATTGTTCAGTAAAAACAGTCGCCCCAAAATCTGTTTCATTCTAAATTAAAAGCCAACAAGAGCTCGTGAAGCGTCGAATCTACAATTTCAGCTCGCTGCACGAATGGGTTCACGGTTGACAGATCACATCACATCTAACATTTGGTGAATATAACATTTCGCTGAAACAAAACCAATAAATGGATAGCAACTAGAGTTGGAAATAATTCTGAGTTAAGTCAGTCTGGGACTTATGATAAAAATGCTTACTAGCAGATACGATCACTATTATTAATTTGGGACCCATTCCTTTGAAATTATCTTAGAGCAATCAAAATGTAGTATAAGTTTAAAAGTAATTTGTGTCTAAACGTTAAGCTGTCAAGACGATTTTAGTTGCCCCTTGTTACGTGTGAACAGCTCATTTGCTCTTATGGTATGTAAATTCTCCGGCGATATTCACTTTAAGTGAGTACAAAATCAAAGTCCCTGGCTATACCTACTGGCCTATTAGATTTCACATTAAATACGTCATAACTTGTCTATATCTACAAACGTAAGGGCAGTAAGTTTTTTTTTGTTAAAATAGTAACAATTATGATATAGGTAACACCATAGCCGAGTCAACAAAGTGTACTACGGGCAGGAAAGGGTAACTTAACATATCTTCTTCTTCTTATATAAAAATAATTCGCAGTGTGTTAGTCTCGCAAAAACTCTGAAACGGCTCGTCAGATTCTTACGAAATTTTTTGTGTGTTTGAATAGGTACAGGGAAGGTTTAAAAGTACAATGAACCCAGTAAGTAGCACTGTAATCGGGCAGGACAACGTCTGCTGGGCCCACTTGTTGGTAATAAAATCAATGCAGTATAGCTTCAAGGTAGCCTAAAACTATAATCTCAATTTTATGCCGTTAAAGCATAAGAAATCTTTCGAAAAAACCTGCAAGTACACGTCAGACATTAATATTCGCAAAATAATGTAATTTAATTCAAAGTTCAATGAATTTTACGCATATTTAGACAAAGGTTAATTTGAAATTATTCAGAAAAGGCTACCTTTTGCCGCGGTCGATTTGCTCTGTTATTTGAGAATTGCCAAAACAAACATAGGGTTTACACGGGGCTTACGGTGAGATTGTGTGTTGTTACATTTGCTGTAATTTTGAATCTTCTGTACCTAATGAAGGGGCTTAATAAATTAAATCTCATTGTGGAACTAATAATTATCATTTTGGTCCAAAGCATAAAACGTATAGCAAAAAGCTACCCTTCTTTTGTCTCGACTCTACAGTGGCTGAACCGTGGGCGGGTAATTGAAAACACGTGTATGCGGTTGCTCGATCCATAAATGATGCATACAATTTTACGATGGAAATGTGAACGTATTATTAAATAACCTTTGAAATTTTAAATTTGAAACGTTCAACTTTGTTTCAACCGCGTGGGTAGCAATCGTAATGAAATTTCAAAGCTAAAAATTTTCTCATTGAAAAGTAAGGGATGAAATTTCTCATGAAATCTTCAGCATTTCTGGCATCACTATGGCTATGGCTTATTGATTTGTACCACGAAAAATGTAGAGTACTTAAGATAAATAATAGGCATCAGCTATCTTCGTGTTCCCGAAGATGACCGACACAACTAGGCAGTAAAACGATATAGAGCTGATCTGGTGATTGTAAATAATTTTAGGGCCAAACTACTTTTTGTCAATTGTGTTTGATAAGTTAGAAGATTGTTTCCGATGTTTTCCTATGCCTGTTATTGTAATGCCTGTATACTGTAAAGATTTTATATAGAAGAACTATGAAAATTTAACCAAACAATTGTACTTTTTCAACTTGCAATAAACCACAAGTACCTACAGATAAACACCGCCCGAGGGTTCCGTGCAGATTTATCTAAGTGTATAAGTTCCTGACTAATGCACACATATTGACGGTTTTCAGGTCTTTTCCTTAACATGTGCTTTAAGACCTTCTTGCCAAATTTTATAGTTACTAGGTAAACGGGAAGTATGCTATAGGTTTCAATTCCCTCGTGTAATCGCGAAATTTACTAAAATATGAGACATAAACCGTCATATCCTTTGATCGAATTGACTTACAAATATGATTTTTGCACAGTTGTAAATGACCCGACCCGAGTACTTATTTGATATGAATTTTAGTTTGATATTCTGTACGAGCTCCCGAGAAACAGGCAGGCTTATTATCGATCCTATCGATCCGACAGTCGCAATTGCTGTGATTGTACAATTATCTGTACTATAATATTATAAAGAGAAAAGATTTGATTGTTTGTTTGTTTGTATTGAAAAGGCTCCGAAATTACTGGACCGATTTGAAAAATTCTTTCACATTCAGAATTCTACGTTATCACTGATGAACATAGGCTATAAATTTGTTTTTTCTACGGGAAAATATAAAATTCCAACGGGCAAACAAAAATAACGCAGGCGAAGTAGCTGCGAGCGGAAAGCAAGTTGCCTATAAATCGCAAATTCGTATTATGGAACGTTGGATTGCGCTACGACAGCGCCACATGCGAGCGACTGGCGAACTAAAAATGCTCGTCAACGGCGTTGACGAGCATTTTGTTCGAGCGGTGTTCGAGCGTTGACTCAACGCTCGAACACCGCAACCGATTGTTTAATTTGTTTGTTGATCACACTTAGAGATACTTTGTTGATTGCGTTGCCATTGTACAATTGTATTAGCAACCGGTTGCCTATTTCCGTAATAAGTCTGCGGGTCAGACAGACCGACAGACGGACATGAAGTGATCCTATAAGAGTTCCCTTTTTAACCGACTTCAAAAAAGGAGGAGGTTCTCAATTCGATGCGTATGTTTTTTTTTGTGTATGTTACTCGATTACGCCGCCAGTTGTGGACCGATTTTCAAAATTCTTTTTGTATTCAATAGAGTATACTCCAAGGGTGGTCCCATGGTCACCAAAGTTAGGATCTGATGATAGGATCCTATAAAAATCGAGGAAAACCCTTAAATTTTAAGGTGTTTCAAACGTATTTTGTGTGTATGTTACGCGATTACTCCGCCAATTGTGGACCGTTTTTAATAGTAGTTTATGAAATAGTCACATAACAGGGGGTCTTAAAACACTAGTGTGTGTTTAAAATTCGAGGCTTGCCGAGAATTTTAATAGTACCACACGAGTGTTTTAAGACCTAATTATGTGCAATTTCATACACTACTTTATCTACACTCATGCAATCAGTGGTTACCTAAATTAAATAAAAGACACAAAATCAAACTCATTTATTCTAATAATTATTTGCATTTTGAACAGTGCCATTGTGAAACTAATACAGAAATCTAAAACTACATACATTTATATTATTTATTATTTTAACCAATAACAGCAAAATAATGAATGAAAAATTCAGAGAAATGGCGCCAACACCAACATTCTACCGCGCATGCGCTGTTGCACGCGCCGCCATAGACAATGTACTGGCACAAAAGAAAATTGTGACAAAACCTCCTTGGTCGGGCTTCGTCAATTGAACTGTATTTTATTGGAATTCGAGTTACATTAAAGTACTGGTTTTGTATGGCAAACCTGTATTATAATGTAATTTGTAAAAGGCCAAGTGCTTTAAGTTATGCCTTTAAAATATTAGTGTTGAGTTCTTAATATTAGAATTAGAACATGAGTGTAGATAAAAATTCTTTTTGTATTCGATAGAGTATACCCCTAGGGTGGTCCCAAGGTCACCAAAGTCAGGATCCAGGATGGGATCCCATAAAAATCGAGGGAAACGCTGTTTATTAATTATTAACGCTGTTTATTGAATGTTTATTTATTGAATGGAATTAGGGTTTCTTTCACTAAAAAGATTTCATTCACTAAAAAGTTAATAATAAAAAATATTTTACAAAAAATAAAAACCGACTTCAAAAACACTGAAAAGTTAAAAATAATATATGAATAGGTACAGGCAACATCACACTTCTATATTGATGTCGGTGCCAAATTTTAAGACTTTCTCGTCGTCGTTCATCGTCGTTTGGCACCGACTTCAATATATAAGTGTGATGTTGTCTGTACCTATTCTTATATTATTTTTAACTTTTCAGTGTTTTTGAAGTCGGTTTTTATTTTTTGTAAAATATTTTTTATTTCCTTTAAAAATGCAAAACAGCTAAAATCATGCATCACGCGGGCGAGCACCGGACGGCAAGCTAGTTGTGTTTTAATAGATTACACGGGCTATTATTAACTTCAATATTTTAAACACAAGCAGGTAGCAGGAAAATGCACATGTTTCTGTGTTTATCACACTATTTGCAGGGTGGCATGCAATTTTCGCTTCATTCGTGAGCGATAGAATACGTGAAGCTTAATCTGAAATGGACGTACTTACCACACGTTTCCACGACTAACCGTGTGGGTAGAAAGTAGATTGGACGTATACACATAGGTACTGTGGGGACGTTGGTGTACCTTGGACGGACGCAATAAGATATAAACATCGTAATATAATATTTATATTGTAATAGACATAGATAGATCCATAGATGTCATTTGGAAATTGTATCTTAAACACTGTAAATATAACACTTTATCAAAGGAAAACCTTAATATTTCGATTTTGAAAACGATTCGAACTTGATTTTTAAACAATCACCTTCAACAATAGTTTATATGAAATAATTAATTTGAAGATTGCAGATAAGAAATAATCTTTTTAAAGAAATTTCTGATTATAAATTTGCTATACAAACAAAGTAATAAATATTATTTTTAATATAACCATAGTAATTTATATTATGTTTTTATTGGTAGAGAAAGAAGTCGTTTACAGAAAACAAATCTCTCTAACAAACGTTACCTCTTGAACTTGAGGATGGTAATAAAAATGTAACAGTACCTAATGCATAAGAGGTAGACTAAGTCGACGGATTCATTTCAATGTGTTTGTGTAGATTGCCTCTAACGTTAAGTGTTTATTAAGATAATGTATAACTTACGAGTATATAAGGGAAATTCTGTTTTGTAGGTATATTGGTCTTACGTAATATCACAGTTTAACAATGTATGTTCAACTGTGGTAATATGAAGATCGAAAAATAAGCATAATGCGTATTGGAGTTACTTTATCTTTATAATTGGCTCTATTGACTGGTATTATAAAATTACAAAATGTTATTTTTTTACAATTGTTGAGATCGATTTCTGATTTAAACAGGCGATTATACATTATATGTAAATAAAAGGGTTGGTAATATGGTCATAATGTCAACTTAGTTCTTTGCAAAACTTAAATAAACTACTGTCTTTTATTTGCATGAGTACTACACATTAAGGCGTTCGAGACGTCAGGCTAAAAATTAAAATGTTTAAAACCAAATATACACGAGTAAATCCAATAAGTGTAGTTTTATTTAAAAAATAAACAAATATAATAAAAAAAATGTTATTAATAGATACATCGTTTTGCCTTTTATGTATAAGATACTTTTAGAGATTTTGTTCCCTTTGATGATTAAGTATGTATTCAAAAATCATTGAATGCAGGTCGAATTATTTTTGAAAACAAAATGAAACCTTCTGTCGGTAAAATTTTTCATCTACAGTATTTAGGATACTTTCCCTCTATGTGCGCCGCAGAGCGCTCTGCATATAAAAATATTTTCATATCACGTCAGAGTAGAATATAGATTATCATCAATATTACAAAAAAATCTTCAAAAACAGTTGGCACACTTTTGACACCAATTCAATTCGAGCGACACTAATATTGTGATTTTTCGTACTCTTGAGTTTCAATATTTATTAAAAGTTAATCATAATAGTGCACATACATATAAGTGCCTTCGTGGTGGAGTGGTTGAGCTACCACCCAGAGGTGAAATAGCAAGTTTCTCATTTGTGGAGGAATTCAGGTGAAGGGTGCTTCCATCTTCGATCTTATAGTCATTTACTATCAGATGAGATGAAGGCTGAGAGTTTTCACGAGATGAAATAGGTATTAATTTTTTTTAAACATGTCGCAAAATATATGCAGCAAAAGTCATTGTGATGCGATTCTCTTTAGGGGATCTCAATACAACGTAGCCTTTTTAATAACGGCCAAATTTGATAGCAATAACTCCATCACGAATCTATTGAGCAAACTACGCACTTGGGAACTCGTTATTGAATATGTGTCAGATATCAAACTGACGAGCGTGCTCCAAGTCAATTATATGAACTTCACAAGCACGCAATAATTATTCCATCGAGGCCGGCAAAAACGTATAGGGTCTTCTGACAATAGCCTTTTGACATTATCTAACCACGCGTCGATGAGGTAGGCGGGCAGACGTTATGTGTTATATCATACTCGTTTATGTTATACTAGTTTCCACCTTTGACCAAACCGTGTTAAGAGCCCTGTAAACGATCAAACATGTTTGTCAAACTTGCTTGACAAACTTCACGTTTTCATCAAACATCAAACACGTAGTTCGTTTGTCAAACGCGTCAAACACAGCCCTACACGAACAAACGAGTTTGTCAAACACGCAAATTTGACAAACATGTTCGATCGTTTACAGGGTCCTTTACAGTAATCAAATTATGATACAACAAAAAAACAGTGGGCCTAGACAAAGTGACAATTCAAAATCGATAACGAAGTTCGATAAGAACAAAATGTATGGGATTGACATATGCCATCGCTAAATGACGTGGCGAATCGATCAAAGACATCGATATTATGTTAGTTGGTAGACAAAATTCATTCGATGAAGTACCGAATTGTTTTTTTGTAACTTTAATATACTTACTACTGAAAACAACAGATTTTTTTTATGAAATGAAAAACTATTAATTTTAATCATTTATTTTACCAATTCTTTTCCATTTCTTAGTTTTGAGTAGGTACTTAGATAAACACAATATGTGGTTTTCTTACAGAAAGAACAATTCGACACAGCGATCGCTAATCCTTACGTTGGTTAGGAATTAGTTTTCGTTATCTCAGATACGATGACGAATTAAGATATCGTACTATTGCTACTAGGCCCCCAGATTTCGTATAGAAATGTTTAAGGAGTGTGACTATAATGCGAGAACAAACAGGTGTGACAAACTTATTGCAGCGACAATATTTGGTGAAATTCATTTAATTATCATATTTCAATAAATGTGCTATCATTGTAGAAATACATTTTTACTCTACAACGAGTTTTAAAGGCATATGACACACTATAGGCTAGGTGGCTACTGTTTTAATTTTGGATCACTATAAATCGCTTAGGCTTTCAGTGTCTTATCAAAGTTCTGCCGACAAATCACAATTCTTTCTTGAGATTTACCTATCTTTGATTTGCTTTAGAAAAGACTTTCTCCTCACGATTTCATGGTAGAGCTGTTTTATTAAAACTTATTTCTGTTTTATCATTCTTTTGAGATACAATGTTAATGTTGCAAAAATACCTATTAGATCATATTGAAATATAATTATGTAGAATAACTAAGGTATTTATTAAGTATGCGAACTCCCACCCGCATAAAAACCCCAGTGGTAAGCGAGAGTATTAGATGGAAAAAAAATATTGAAATAATTTGATCAATAAAAAAAACCTATATGTGTTTTTGTATGTATCTTTGTTATATGTCAGAGATGCAGTCCACTAACATTAATCCACTTACCCTAGCTGACTCGCCCGTAATTATAGATAATACAGCTTACTGTATTTCAGTGCTACAGTTAATATCGAAGACGAAATTAAATAATTGGATAGGTAGTGTAACCTCTAGCAGTAAGTGTTTTTTTAAAATTAAAATGAGTAAAACTTTATAACAGAGAAAATAAAAGAGTCAAAGCCAAGAAGCACAGCATAGAAGAACCCTATGAATAGTATTTTGCTTTGAGTTGATTGATATGTACACAAGTACCCAGCAGCAGAGCATAGCTCTGGTAAATACTATTTATAAAGGCTTTCAGATTTACCTATAGCTCGGCAAACAGTCGATAACATTATCGAAACCTAGGATAAAATAAATAGTATAATATGTATCGTATTTATACAGTTAGTATGTATAAATACAAGACATATTATACTAATACAACCAGCGTTGAGATGGCACCCCTTTCGGTACGGGCACGCTCAGCGCAAGTTGTATTATTTATATTATTTTTTTCACTTTATTTGGGAAAACAAACAGTAAACAAAGTACATATAACTTATATACTATTAACTTATATAACATTATTAACTTTGCAACCAGCATCTTTTACCACGTATTAATAGCTTAAGTACAATTGAGAGTGGATAAATAAATTTAAAGTTATAAAAATCAGGGTAAAATATTAAACTTCCTACTTAAAAGTATAAGATTACAATTCTATGTATTACATTGTATTATTACATAGTATACTATATAATACTATGTATTAATACATAGTATGTAATACATTGTAGGGTAATATTTTAATAGTGTGTGTTCGTAAACATAAGAACAACGTCTCTGTAAGTGTATTCTACATTTTCGTAGTGTGCGTGCGTGTATAATACTATGTATTACATACTATGTATTATATTGTATTTTGTTGTACATACATTGTGCATGTTGCTGTTGAATTGTGTCTGAGTCGAATAAATGTTTTCTATTCTATTCTATTTCTTATTATATATGTGTAGGTATCTGTTATTAATTTATTTTACTTTGTATGTTTTTTAGTTCACTATCCCTTATTATATATACGTAGCTACTTTCCTAACCCTAAGGTTGCCTGGTAGAAATTGCCAACTTAGCAATAAGGCCGCCTATTTCCAATATAATATATGATACTATGTCCTGTGTGTGTATATCGTATGTGCAATAAAGTGTTTATTCATTCATTCATTCAAATACGGTGCTGTTCTTTACTACCTAAAAAGGTTTTCTTAAATCATAATACTGTCTTATTGCACGAGTGCTTTACATTTAACACCCAGCAGCTTCAATAACTTAATTAAATTTAAAACCAAATATACGCAAGTAAATCTTATAAGTGTAGTTTCTATTAGTGAATCCGAAAAGTATAGTTTTATTTGAATGGTTTTTTAAGTCATTTTTATTGTATTAATTTTTATTATTGCCGCTATCATTGTTCTTGTTTTTCAACAAATAGTAGCGTCCCTTTTATTCAAAATGTCATATAGCAATAACTGTCTTTTAGGCTTCATAAATACCTACCAGGAGACCTTTCCACAATATTGATATGAAAAGAACCATAAGTACACCACCTAATATTCCTGATTATTCAACAAACTATGCTATGCAAAAATAAGTCTGATTTCCCTAGGGCGAGTTCAATATTACTTCTGAGCGATGAGAACATCATTGCTTTGAAATTTATTGAATACACAACCTTCTCTTATTGAAATAAGAGCATTTTGATATTACTGTGATAACTCCAGTCTTCTTTGATGGATGCCGTGTACGATATTTCTAGCTTTTAAACCTATTATGTTGTAAAATCATTCATTCACTATATACAGTGTGTAACAAAAACCCTGTGAACCCTTTTAGGAGCACGTTCAGAATCGATATACACGGTGTTTCATAATAACCAATAAATAATCAATGCGTTATCTAAAACTAATTATTAAAATGTGTTTACACGTAATGTCATTCAACCCAAAATTTTCATATATATCATAGTATCATCATCATATCTACATAAAAATTTTGGGTTGAATGACATTACGGGTAAACACAATTTAATAATTAGTTTTAGATAACGCATTGATTATTTATTGGTTATTATGAAACACCGTGTATAAAAGTTATGGCGTCATTGAAAATTCAAAATTGTAAAATTAATTTTGATTGAATAGTTGGATCTGTGAAAAAATGTATGAGGAATAAGAAAATTTATTTTAAAATTTCGAATTTTCATTGAACTATATCTATACTAATATAATTAATATTATAAAGAGGAATGATTTGTATGTTTGTATTGAATAGGCTCCGAAACTACTAGACCGTTTTCAAAAATTCTTTCACCATTAGAATGTTACATTATCCCTGATTAACATAGGCTACAAAATGATTTAACCTACAGGAAAATATAAATTTCCTACAGGAAAAAATAAAATTCCCGCGGGAAAACAGTAACACGGGCGAAGGCGCGAGCGGTAGACTATTTTTCCTGTGGGAAAATATAAAATTCCCACCGAAAAACAAAAATAACGTTTTACTTAACAAAAGATTTATGGCAAATTATCTAATCCTGACTTGAACTATAATGCAACCTTGAAGTAATCGAGGACACGACATATGCAGAAAACCAGTTCAGTTATAAATAATGCATAGACATACATCTTCTGCGCGAATAACGCAACCTTATTTGAATGACTAGCCGAAATCATAGAAATTACAATTCACACATCGTGATTTGATCCAATTTATGTAGGTATTCAAGGAAACTTTTCTAAGGTACTATTGACTTCAAATTATGTTGTGTCAAAGACGCGTCATTTCCAAGCTTATTACTATTCCCGCTGAGTCGCCCAATAAATATACAGGAACATAATAGTACAAGTACTCGTAACACAGAAGAAATGAGAAAGAACGTAACGACTTTGAAATAAAATAGTTCTACATTTACAACCAAGAGCGTTAATAATAATATTAACAACTAGCTGCCGCCCCGGCCTCAAACGTGTATACTAAAAACTTTTTGACAATACAACCAATCCAAAAAACCATAGATTTGGAATAATATATCAATGTCGTAAATTTTTATATTAGGAAATTTTTTAAATTCATAAATTTTATTGTTTGGTATAATTTTTCAATTATTTTATTTTATACAAACCTTCATACATACATCTGCGAAGAAATTCAATTATGTATGTGAAGTCGACCAATCCGCACTGGGCCAGCGTGGTTGACTAAGGCCTAATCACCCTAACATAGGGTAGGCTCGAACCCCTCGGTGGGGACGTATATGAGCTGTGATGATGATGATACAAACCTTATCATGACAATAACGAATACAACAAAATAAGAATTTACCAATTTATTGCAGTCATTTTGAAGTTATGCGCGCACATACATTTCAAAGATTCATTTTTGACCCTGCCACGCGATGCTGTGCTCAGTAGTTAAGTAGGTAGGTTGGATTAATGTTATAGTAAACGTCGATTGTAGTCAAATTAAAATAATAAAGATTAGTAATAAAAATGTATTCATACAAAATCATATAGTACACTCGAGTACAAAATGATCGATACTGTCAAAGTTACAAACATATACATACGAGTATGTTACTCTAAAAGCCCGTATATTGGTAAATCTTAGGTTTTGCCAAATCTTAGGATTTACCAACATGAGCTGGTAAATGTAAGGATATTATAAAGAATAGACGATTTTGCGGACTTTTACCATTAGAGTTTGGGACATATCAATGACAGTTGGAAAATGTTGATTTTGGAAATATAACAATATATACCTATGCATCAGTCCGGGCACTACAATTTTTTTAATTATCGTTATGATAATACATTTATGATTGTTATTATTTTTAAATTATATGAGAATTTCTTAACTTTACTTTAAAGTTATTAATTACCCTTACAGTTTTATACTAGGTATTAATTTTTTGTAACTTATAAATATAATTTTATTGGAAATAAATTAAGTAGGTGCCTAACACCTTTGAAAAAAACCAAACAAATCAAAAATAAAATTGTCTTCCCACAAACATAGCGTCTACGTTGGCAATGCCAATTGAATCAATATTTATCTTTTATTTGGTATTTAAAAAATTAATTTAAATATTTAACAAATTAATCTAAAAAATACCAAATTTTTATGCGTCTCAAGAGAAAACACTAAGGTCGGGAGAATTCAAAATAGGTATTCAGTTCTCAGACCGAAGATACCTATGAAAAGTACACAAAATAGACGTATCGTAGTCCCCTGTCTTCTCCTTTAAAACGATTTAATTACTATTTGCATAGTTTTCATTCATAAAAATTTCATAAAAAATTCAAATTCATTCCCTTTTTTCATATTATATCGTCATATCGTCTCGTCAAATTTTTTTTTGCTAGATGATTAAATACAGTAGAAAATCTGGCCAATTTTTAGGTTTTTGAAGGCTTAAATCTCCTTTAATAATTAACTTGATAGAAAAAGGAAAACATAAAAACATGCTAAAGTTGGCCATAGAGTTTTTTTAGAAAAAAAATAGAGCAGCTATTGCCATTATCAGGAAGGAAACATAGCAATACGTTTGTATGAAAAAATGGCCTGTACGATTTCCATCTAAGAGTTGGCAAATCTTAAGTTTTACAGGAAAATGTTAAGATATACTGCGGTTGAAGCTTTTACATTAACAGTCAGAATTAATCGACTCAACATTAAGGTAGAGTTAGTAGAGTACACATATTTTTGTAACTTTGACAGTATCGATCATTTTTACTCGAGTGTACAACATTAGAATTATCCAACCTAGATAACAAGGTGTTGCATATTGATAAATAACTCACAGCGCCATCTATTATACACTTATGAAACTTTAAAATAATGAAAAGCTATTTAATTAGCAATTTCAAATGTTGCGGTCAATAATTGAGAAAAAAACTATTCCTATCTTTTAAGTTGGACCAAATTACAAAGAGCAAGCCAAATTTCAAATGATCTATCTAGGGTAGGGCTGCCATACGTCCCGGTACACCGGGACATGTCCCGGTTTGTAGCGTTATGTCCCGGTGTCCCCGTCAATAACTCATTTGTCCCGGTCTGGGAGCTAGGTGGGTAGATATACCTACACGAGTTAATCACTATTAGCGCTTCAAAAAGTCAGAACCTCGGAAAAATGTAAATGGACAAAGAAAAGTAATATATCGAGAACGCGAACATTGAATAAGAGAGATAACGCTGAGAATAAGCATGTACTCTAAAAAAAAATACATTTAAAACTGTTTATTTTCATTTATTACAACCATAAAAACAAAATTTACAGTAGTGCGAAATCTTTTAATTTTAAGATTATATGCACCACTGTGGGTTATTGAGTCACTCACATTTTCATTTCATCAGCGGCACAGACATAGACTCTTCCGTTCCCTTGGGAGACTGATTTTCTTTGTAGTATTGTTTAATTTTATATTTAATGTATTTATTTTCTTTATTTAGCAATATTTCAATAAGAGTTTTGGGCAATGTATTTAGGATATTCGGAAGAGTATATGTCCATACCCTTTTTCCATAGTCATTGTTAGTTTTAGGTAGTTTATATAAAGGTAAGTATGACAAGTTACGAAGGCTAGCTGGTCTATTGTACTTAGCAAGACTATTAAGATTATCAGAATATTGTGTGATAACAGCAGTTTTAACTTTATCATAAACATTAATGGTTTTAGTATATTGGAATAACATTTCATAGTTAGGCTTATACTTTATTTTAATTTTATATGGAACAATAGTTTTAAGTAGTCTAATTTGAAGGTTATAAATTGACTGCAAATAGGATTTGTATGTTCTACCATAACTGGAAATGCCATAGTCTATCGTGGTATCAGCCAAGGCCATATATAATAGGCGTAGGGTACTATAAGGTAGTTTATGTTTTAAAATACACAACTTTGCAAGAATCGCCCTAAGTTTATCACACACTTGCTCCACATGGGGTTTCCAGTTAAATTTACAATCAATCTTGAGACCTAAGTATGTGTGTTCCCCAACTGTGTCTATAGGGTTACAGGTACAGAGATCTGAATTACGGTGCATACATTGGTGATTGTGAGCAATTATTTTTGGGATATATGTGCTGTTTAAGTATGCAGAATGTATGTGCATAAGCTTCGTTTTGTCAAAGTTAATAGCTAGACCTACGTCATGTGCCCAACGGCATAACAAATTAAACTCACTCTGCAACATTATTTCCGCAGATTTCAGGTCTCTGTGCGCCGTTATTAAGCATGTGTCATCAGCAAACTGGTACACTGAGCCCTTTTTAAATAAGTTGCCCATTTCATTGACATATAATAAGTATTCAGTAGGTCCGATTATTGAACCTTGGGCCGTGCCGCATAAGGTCGGAGTTCGCTCGCTATGGATTCCAGCTACACTAACCACATTAAACCTATTGTGGTGATAATTTTTAAGTAAGCTTAGTAAGGGGCCCTGTATACCATTCTGCTGTAATTTTGAATATAATACATTATAATTTAGCGTGTCAAAAGCTTTACAGAAGTCTATCATGACAACAAGTACATGTTTTCTATCATTTAAATAACCATTAATTTCATCAGTAAATTTTGCCAACAGTTGTGTGGTACTTTTGTTTCTTTGAAAGCCAAATTGTTTTTCATGAATAATTCTGTTTCTTGATAAGAAGTCACACACTTCCCCCCCAATATATCTTTCTATTATTTTATCTAAAACTGATAGTATAGTTATTGGCCTATAATTATTAGTTTCAGTATAGCTGCCGTTTTTATGTATGGGTCTTATTATACCTATTTTTAATGCGTCGGGGTAAGTAGAACTAGAAATACAGCAATTGATTAGGTGTTTCAGTATTGGTACCATATCATTAAATAGGTACTTTAAGTCTTTGGCTCTGATTGAATCGAACCCTGGACTTTTTTTGTCATCAAGCTGTGATAAAATTTTTGATATGGACCGGTTATTTATTTTTTTTATTCTTATGGATACACTCGGGCAATTAATGTATGACTTCTCATCAAGCAGGTGTTGGTTACAGGTAAGTATTACTTTTTTAACATTTTTTTCAAAATCTTTGGCAAAGTTGTTAGCTATAACTTGAGGCTTGAACTTAAATGATTTTAAAATAATATCATCTATAGCTTTAACAATTCTGCCAGTGAGTCTATTTATTATTTCCCACATCTTTTTATGATTTTTAAAATTGTTACATATATCTTTTTTTTCGTATCTTTTTGTTTTATTGTAGGTTTAATTGAACTTTTTATTTAATTAAAAAAACATCCTACTAAAAATGAAACTTGAAAGTTCGTATCGAAGTACAAGTCCTATTTTTTAATATAGTTTTTTGTTATATTATCATTCATTGAGCTTTTGAAATCCATTCCATTGTATAACCTTTTTAACAGACTTCAAAAAAGGAGGTTTTTCAGTTCGACTGTATATTTTTTAGGGTCCTGAACCTCGAAAGGAAAAAACGGAACCCTTATAGGATCACTTTGTTGTCCGTCCGTCCGTCTGTCTGTCTGTCAAGACCCATTTCTCAGGAACGCGTTGAGGTATCAAGCTGAAATTTATATCAAATACTCAGGTCTACTGTCTCTTAGAGCTGTGAAAAAATCAAACTTCTAAGCCAATGCAATCAAAAGATACAGCGGTTTATGCCGCAAATTTTCGACACTCGCAAGGGAATCAAAACCTACAGCGTACTTTCCGTAAACTCAGAATCTTGAAATTTGGTACAAAGTAACGTCTTATAGCACAGATAAAGGAAAAATTGCAAAAACCGTAAATGTTTAGTTACATCATATAATAAAAATATTTTAAACTTACTACCTCTTTCCTCGTGAACGGGTAGAGGTATTAAAATGAAATTCATATCAAATACTTAAGTCTATAATACCTTTAAGCTGTAACAAAATCAAACTTCTATGTCAACGCAATGAAACTTATATACCTACAGGTTTGTACGAAACCCTCGGTGCGCGAGTCCGACTCGCACTTGGCCGGTTTTTTTGTGTGTTTGCGGGTAACTTCGTCGTTTATAAACCGATTTTGATGATTCTGGAAAGGAGATATTCCAAGGGTGGTCCCATGATAAGGAAACCAGGATCTGATGATGGCATCCCATGAAAATCGAGGGAAACCCTTGAATTTCAAGGCACTTCCAACGTGTTTTATGTTTCTTCTTAAGATATTCAGGTATTTGCATCTGGTAGTCGTCATGTCTTATTACTGAACTGATGATGGAAGGTTTCTGATAGATTAGGAGCTCGAGAATAATTCCTTTGGAACTGTTTTGAGCAAAAGACGTTTTATTTTAAGTTATTCTGGTGTTTGCCTTGGCTCAAATTCCTATATGTATATAGATATATTAACAAAAAAATAGTAACAGAATACATACAACATCACAGTTTTATATTGAAGTCGGTGCCAAGCAATGTTCACCTTGAAAGTCTTTTAAAAAAATATATAAAAAATGAATGTAGTTACTTAAAATTTAGCACCGAATTCAATATAAAACTGTGATGTTGTATATAGTCTTTTATTATTTGACTTTTTGCTGTTATTGAAGTGGGTTCTATAGTTTGTAAAAAAATCTAAGTAAGTATTCAAAATGTCCCGGTCGATGGTTCTGAACTTATGGCAGCCCTAATCTAGGGGGGTGAATCTATTTCAAAAGCATTGTCAATCCTGGACTAAGACCAATGAAATAAGAAAAATGGTAGGTATACTCGTATTTATACTGATTCCATTTAAAAATTATACATTGCAACATGTTTTGTCAAAAGTTAAATCTGAGTTTCGGTGTTATAGGAACGCATTTTTTTTTCGCAAATTAAATGAATATTTAGTGATAATGGGGATAGGTTTGTATAGCCAAACTATCAATTTTGAATTTGCAGTTAGGCATTTGAAAACTCAGAAAGAAAAAATTTTTAAAAAAAGATAAAATAATGTATATATGTGACCCCATCCCCGAAGGGGGCAAAATGGGGGTAAGACTTAGGTTAAAATTTATGTGAGAAATCCGTAAGTTCTTTATTTAAATGAATGACAATGGAACCATTCAATTATTTGAATTTTTACGAGAGAACAGGAAAAAACATCACAGCCAAAATTGAAATAATAATTAATAAAGTGTTTCTGTCTCCTTTTCTAAATTTCGTTGAAAGTAGAAATACATATAAGTAGATGGTCATATATATATTCCACAAATAACCCTGAGAAAAGATTTTATATCCAGTCTTTCCACTCGTGCAAACTGCAATGGCGTACTCGTGCCTTCCCGAGTCAGCTTCAAGGATGTACTTGCGATGAAACAGATTACCGGAATGATACCACTCTGCTCTCTCAAACGTTTATACCTTACACGGGTTTTATACTTTACACTTATCTTACTTTAACTTTATATGTGTATTTTTATACAACAAAGTTGGCACGCAAGCTGGCTGCCCATCTCTGGTAAATGGATACGTGTCTACACACAATGTTACAAAAATACCCATAAAATGAAATAGTCCCTTATAAATGAGTCCATTTGCAATATTTGAAAGCCTTAATATCACTGTATGGTTTAGCTAAAAAAAATTAAGATTTTTCATTGATGATTATATGTTCAGTAGCATTAAATATCATACTACAAAATGACTGGTGTTTTATTACAAATTGATTACAAAAAATCGTAATAAAGGTTTCTAAAACCTAGTTTATGGATGGACATGTCAGCTAAGAACGGATTTTAGGAAAATCAACCCGGGAAAATGTAGAATTCACATTAAAAAAATGCCTGTAAACATTAGAAGTTGTCAATAACATTATATTCAAATGAAAATCCACACAGTTCATCTACACGGTATCAGTTTTAAAGTCACTCTCTTACGTTCGTTATACGATTCAGTCCAATATAAAGTCTAAAAGCGATTACTCATTGAAACCTGCGTTCCCTTGTGTTTATTACTCATATACTAGAGAAACTTGTTCCAGGATGTCTCCACTATTTCCGTTTCCGCCGAGACTCGATTCATAAAACCAATTTTCTCTCCCCGCTCGCACCTGACCCTGCGCGCAGCCGAGAAATAGCTGTTTCCAGAGATGTAGTTTCTATTCAATAGTTCGCCTTAATCTAATGCGGAAAGGTTCGCGTTTCCTTTGAAGTTGATTCAACTACTGTAGCTATATGTAAGATAAATAAAACCTGTGGTAACATAAATAAATATGTTTTTGTTTATCATCATTCCGTATTCATAAATACCGGAAATTCTTCCTTGCCAGTTGAAGTCATATACCTCCCAATTCGAGGCACGGGACTTCCCTAAGATGCTCAGGAATTGACCTACTTTACCAATCTGGTCATATTAGTTTTATGCAGGGCATTGTGTCGTGATTTCCACCCCTTCGCTCGCAGGAGCGTAGTCGTGAGAAAACTCCCTTAGTCTGCTCCTACGACATCCAAGGGACATCCATCCAATATCCTATCTATCTTGCTAGGATATTCTGAATCCATCACCGCTCGGGCACCGGACAACATGATCGTTTAATCGGGTTGA
This sequence comes from Schoenobius gigantellus, assembly GCA_963935595.1. NCBI lineage: Eukaryota > Metazoa > Arthropoda > Insecta > Lepidoptera > Crambidae > Schoenobius > Schoenobius gigantellus. The sequence goes on along the minus strand of OZ012549.1, from coordinate 23,334,612 downwards.
TAAGAATGTAACAATGGTATTTTATGACAATTCCATATAATTCTCCTTATACTTTGCTGCTGAAGAAATCATTAAATTTGAATCGAGTACGTGTGGGTCATGATTTAATTTGTATTTGCATAAATACATTTACATCATTTTCAATTTAAGCTTGAAAATAAACATAGAATTACAGATTGTCAATCACTACAAATGTTATATTTTATTATTATTATGTCTAATATAATTGAATCTATTTTATCATTTCGAAACACCTCGAGAAATGGAAACCTCAAATTAGTAACGAGTATTGTAGCTCCCGAGGCGCCCGGTGGTTTCTTAATCATATTAAAACCTCGCGAAGATATTTCATCCTTTACTAAAACTTGACATAAATAATTCATTCGAATTCGGTGTCTACGCTGGGGTAATGAAATTTAATATACACAAAGGTTACGTTCAGTTTAATTTTGCATCCCATCATAGCTAATATTTAGTTTTTACTTAGATTTCAAATATACATATTTCAAGTGTTCGCGAAACAAATTCATGTTGTAATATTTAGGGTCCTTTTTTTTGCTACTCATCTGTGTCTGTTGGGGAAAACAGAGTCAAAGTAATAAAATGATCTAAAGTTTAAATCTATTCCAGGGGTTGTACATTTTTCTTTCCGCCATAAATGGTGCCAGTGTAGAGATGGTCCATCGTTCGCTCGAAAGACTTTTAAGATCTTCGAGAATTCTGAAGTACAATATACTCTTCTTTAGTTTTCTTTGTATATTGTCCATGGAGGAACGAAAAGTAATATTAACATATGCTATCCATACTAAAAGCTTAAGAATTTGACACACGTTCTGACGTAAATAATCCATTTAAGTAACTGAGATTAAAGTTAATTATAATTTATAATATTTCTACCAACATGAGTATATATATTTGTAAAGAAAACATATCACCTAGGCTTACAAACAGCTTTCGACCATTTGACAGTTTTCGTTACGTATGTTTATAAGCTATATTAATCAAATACTCAAGATTAATTATAGATGGTGTTGTGAAAGTGAACAAATACATGGGATATAGAAATACAAAATATTACCTCCTATCAAGTAGTTAGCTTTCAATACTAAATCAAATATTAAAGTCTTACTAGCTGTGCCCGCGAACTACGTAAAGTCAGCGTAAATCTTAACATTCATAAATTTCTGAAGGGCCACTCTTATCACCTAGGGGTATAAAAAATAGCCTACAACCTATTCTCAGACTTACCAAATATACAAATAAAATCATAAAAATCGGTGAAGCCCTTTAGGAGGAGTTCTATAACAAACATTGTGACACAAGATTTTTATATATTAGATTTATTATAATTTACTAAAATCGTTTTTTCTGTGAGAATTTTATATTTTATTGTAGGTTAACAATTTTATTGTCTATGTTACTCAATTATTTGTGAAAGATTTTTTAAATTCAGTCTAGTAGATTTTCAGCTTTACTACAAACAAACATAAAAATACAAACTTTTCTCCTTATAATATTATTATAGGTAAATAATAAAGTTCTAAGTATTTTCTCTTTATAATATTAGTATAGATAATAAATAGACGTTATTAATACAGAATAAAGGTTATTTAAGTAAGAATTTTTTTTTCCATTATACTAAATGATGAATAAATAATCAACATGTTGGCAATATATATACAAAAAATAAAGTAAAGTTCAATCGCTGGCCAATGTTAATAATTCTACTTTAGACCTGTAAGCTTTCATTATTATTTGATGCTGAGTTTTACACAAATTTTCTACAAGAAGCCGGGAGAATAGATATACCTATACTATTTGATAATACAATTTTAAAATATAAAAGAATATTTATGCCTTTCAGGAATTAATACTTGCTAATAGCTCTTTACGTAGTATTTAATCTCCTTTACAAAGGGCTTCATAATTACATTTCTTTAAAATACATCGCAGTTTAGTTATGCCGGGCAAGGTTTGCTCATATCGGCCGCATTGGATCAAAGCTGGCCTCATACCCAACGGGCAGCAAAGCTTTCTGGTCCCTGGCCAAAGCAACCGAAGCTAACTTCTGTCGACTGAACTTACCACCGTTGTTGAAACCTGACGGCTCACTGGCCCATACGGCAGAAGAGAAAGCAAATCTTTTTGCCTCTCTTTTTGCTGAGAATTCACGTTTGGACTCTGCAGGAAAACCTCCTCCAACTCTACCTCAAGCTGACTGCTCCATGTCAGCAGTTCACATTCACCAAAAAGAGGTACTTAAGGTTCTAAGAAATCTAGACGTGATTAAAGCCAGCGGACCTGATGGCATACCGGCTATTGTGCTGCGCAACTGTGCGCCCGAGTTGGCTCCCGTATTGACCCGCCTGTACAGACTCTCACTTGCGACTGGAGTGGTTCCCAAGTCTTGGAAGCTAGCAAATGTACAACCAGTACCTAAGAAGGGTAGTAGAGCCGATCCAGTTAACTATCGACCTATCTCAATCACGTCCATGCTGTGTAAATGTATGGAGCGTGTTCTAAACAACCGTCTCCTCGCATACCTTGAAGATAATGACCTCCTCAGCGACCGTCAGTACGGTTTTCGAAAGGGCCGGTCAACGGGAGATCTTCTCGTGTATGCCACACATATATGGGGAGAAGCTATTGATGGGCACGGCGAGGCTCTCGCAGTCTCTTTAGACATATCCAAAGCTTTTGACAGGGTCTGGCATTCTAGCCTGTTAGGCAAGCTTCCATCGTATGGTCTACCCCAGAACCTCTGCAATTGGATCTCGAACTTTTTGAGTGAACGTTCCATGCAAGTAGTATTAGATGGCTGCTGCTCCGAACAACTGACTATTGATGCTGGAGTTCCTCAAGGTTCCGTACTTTCGGCAACACTCTTTCTTCTGCACGTCAACGACTTGTTGGTGCCTGGAACCTTCGGGTATGCCGATGACACCACAGTCGTTGATAGATATGTCTCCAATGCAAAGGCCAATAAAGAGGAGATCCGGTCTTGTCGGGAGTCGATGATGGACCGTTTGAATTCTACACTCCGGGCGGTCTCTGAATGGGGTGACGCTAATTTGGTCCAGTTTAATACTAGCAAAACGCAGGCGTGTTTGTTCTCCACTAAACGGAGTCCTTTCTATCTGACTCCGACTTTCCGTGGTATATCCATACCGGTAACTGATCATCTCCACCTACTTGGTATGCAAGTAACTAACAATCTCAACTTTGGTAGTTACATAGAAACCGTTGCCAAAATTGCAGCTATGAAGCTCGGCATTCTCTCCAAGGTCAGGCGGTACTTCACACCGGAACAGTTGCTCCAACTATATCAAGCACAAGTTCGATCTTGTATGGAGTACTGCTGCCACTTGTGGGATGGGTCTGCCAAATATCAACTAGCGGCCCTTGATTCTATTGATAAGCGTGCTAAGACCCTCATTGGTGACACCAAATTAACGGGGGCCAAGCTTCAGAGCCTCGAACATCGTCGTAAGGTGGCATGTTTATCGGTATTTTATAGGGTATATCACGGAGAGTGTGCTTTGGAATTACATGAAATAATTCCGGCTTCTCCTTTCCATCTCAGGGGAACCAGACGGCGGCTGGGGTTCCACCCTTTTGTCATTGATATTCCAATTAAACGCACGAAGCGATGCGCTTCCTCATTCATATGGCGAACGGCAAGGGAGTGGAACTCTTTGCCCGCGGATTTGTTCCCTGAGCAATATAACTTGGAGTTATTCAAGATGAGAGTGAATAGGCACCTTCTGGCTAGGCGTGTCCCATCTTCGGCCTCATCATCACTTTCCATCAGGTGAGATGGAGGCCAAACGCTTATCCAGCATTCATAAAAAAAAAAAAAAAAAAAGTTTTAAAAAGTAGTGCGAAATCGACTTTAAATACCTATACTTCTAACTGAACCTATCTAAAAATTAGTGAAAAAAAGTGCATGCATCAAACAAGAGCTTAGTAATCCAGTGGTGTATGGTGTAATCACTAATATTACATTTTATAACACAGACATAAAAAGTGTCAACGCCAGTGAATCCAGTGATATCTGTATTACACACGTATTTTTAAATTTCCCGCAATTTGAATTCTGAATACCTCTTTGAACTATAATTTTCTAAATTTATTTATTTGTGGGGTCCGGACAGGGGCAGATCCAGGATGTCATTTGGGGGGTTAAGGGTTATTTTGGGCAGGGGTCATTCTGACAAAATTTCTACTCAAAGCTAGGGTTAAGAATGTTAAAATCACAAGTAAACGAAAATAAAGTTTCTATCACCTGAATTTTTACCTTCAGTGTTTGGATGTTCAATATTTCCTTGTAGTTAGTTTTATGATAATTTTATTTAAATTATGTAGGTAGGTATATTTTACAATATTTGGCGGTCCGAGGTTCCACCTTCGGCGGTCCGTATTCGGACCGCGGTCCGCCTGTTGCTGACCGCTGCTATAAACCAAATTTGTTTTTTCTGAATCCTGCATTGATTCAGTTCTCGCACTCGCCGCTTAGTACCCATCTCACTAATTTACAATAATAATATACATAAATCAATAATAATATGCAGATCCTAACTTTGGTGACCTTTGGGAGCACCATACTCTATTGAATACAAAAAGAATTTTGTAAATCGGACCACAATTAGCGGAGTAATCACGTAACATACACACAACACGTTGGACACTCCTTAAAATTTAAGGGTTTTTCTCAATTTTCATGGGATTCCATCATCAAATCCTGACTTTAGTGACCATGGGACCACCCTTGGAGTATGCTCTAACGAATACAATACGAATACGCTCAAAGAATTTTGAAAATCAGTCCACAATTGGCGGCGTAATCGCGTAACATACACACAAAAAAACATGCTCATCGAATTGAGAACCTCCTCCTTTTTTGAAGTCGGTTAAAAAATGGATGGCACTGTTAGAAATCCTACACTGCCCATGGTTTTTAACCGACTTCAAAAAAGGAGGAGGTTATCAATTCGGTTGTATTTTTTTTTCTTTATGTTTATTACCTCATAACTCCGTCATTTTTAAACCGATTTCCAAAATTCTTTTTGTATTTGATAGAGTATACTGCAAGGGTGGTCCCATGGTCACCAAAGTCAGGATCGGATGATGGGATCCCATAGAAAATCGAGGAAAACACTATTCGGTGAGCTGGTATTAAATTCGGGTTTTCTTTCACTAAAAAGATTTCATTCACTAAAAAGTTAAAAATAAATTTTTTTTTACAAAAAATAGAACCGACTTCAAAAACACTGAAATCTTAAAAATAATCTTCTTCTATATTGAAGTCGGTGACAAATTTTAACACTTTCTAGGAGATCATCGTTTGGCACCGACTTCAATATAGAAGAAGATTATTTTTAAGTTTTCAGTGTTTTTGAAGTCGATTCTATTTTTTGTAAAAAAAAATTTTTTGTAAACTCTCTCATACAGCGATAACGGCAGTTATTCATTCGTTAGGTCACTTTCTGATTTACTTGATTTATCATCAGAAAAAGGAAAAAAAATGATTTAGGTTACCGTTTACTAGTATAAACATTAAAAGGAAAACGATCATGCCGTAGAAGCTGACGCGCAGTTATTCATATCCACTTTGATAAATACGCTTAAACTAATAAAACTCAATGTTAGAAATGAGTTCTCCTAGATGTCCACAGAAACATATAATATATAGTAAGACAACAAAGTATTGCAATCTAACATCATAAACGGGAGCAAGTTCCAGGAGAGTGTTTCAAGAGCTCGTACTTCAACTTTGTTTAGTTGTTATAATCTGGTGTACTGGAGTGGAAGTTAATATACTAAAGGGAAAAGTAAACTATCTCACTCACTACTTGTTTGCCTGAGCGTAACTTGGGCTATATTTGTATTGATGACAAAGGTTAATATTCTTCAGCATGACTGTAACCTGTCAAGTGCGTAGCTTCAGTGTCCGTCGAAAATGCTCCCCAAATAATTTTAATGTAGATTCTTAACCATAAACCTTTCACGAGAAGACTGGAGTTTAAGGCGAGGTTTTCCTGGAAATCCACGCGTGCACGGCGATTCCTTTATTGCGAGGTAATATAGTTGATAATCGTATAGCTTCTAATGTCGCTTACGCGCCCGTGACCGAACGAAAACGTTACTTTTTACATGTTTTATTCGATTTTTAGAAAACTGGAGTACAAAATAAAAAATGTATTCTTGCAATTTTCTAGACAATAAAAATGCACATCTATTGGTAATACTTTTATGCCATTTATTATTTTATTTTCTGATTCACAGCTGTTTTAAAATATTGAACAGAGTAATCTTTGGATATTTTTCTATCGAGTGAAATATTATTAATCATGTTTCTGTCTTTAAGAATGTTGAGATAAAATGTTCATCAATATCATATATGCATTTGAGAACTGCATGTTTTATATTCGTGGCGGTACAGTTAATCGAAAATGTATAAAACGGGAAAGTAGCGCCTTAAAGTAATTGGAGGGACGTTGAAAGTGATTTTTGTAATACACACATCAATTGTGAAGTCAGCCAATCCGCACTGGGCCAGCGTCGTTCGACTAAGGCCTAATCGCCCTAACTTAGGGTAGGCTCGTGCCCCTCGGTGGGTACGTATATGAGATGGGTCATTTCACTATTAAATATATGATTCGCGGAATACATTTAACCGTTTTAAACGTAAAGGGTAAAATAAAACTAAAATTGAAACTAGAAGTGAGACATTATGGTACAATTCTTACGTATTTATATTGACTTTTACTGTTACTTTATACGAAATCGTAAAACGTAAAATTTGGTGCAACCGGCCGTAAGTCATTTAAAATAAAAAAATAATTCTGTTCTGTTTCGTGCCATAAAACAACACAGTTGAATTTCCCTTGCAATAACATACTGGTAGCTACCAAGGTAACATTAACGATAATTTGTTTATACGCAGTTTTGGCAGAACTTGTACACCACATTTTTGGCCGACCACTTACATAAGCCGCCTCCGTGGTCTAGTGGATGAGACTACCGGGTGTTGATCGTGAGGTCCGGAGTTCGATTCCCAATGGCGGCAGAAAATTTCTGCTCGGTTCCTTCTTACCAAGTTTCTTGCCATAATAACAGTCTTAATAGCATTGTCGTGTTCCGCCAATTAGAGGTAAGATAGCCAGTTCCTCAGTTGTTGAGGAGTCCAGGTGAAGCTCGCTTCCACCTTCGGCCTTATCTTCACTTATCATCAGGTGAGATGAAGGCCAAGAGCTTCCCTGTCGTACGTAAAAAAAAAAGATTGTCATTGCGCGTAAGTGTTATCGCCAATGCCTCTAACCCAAGCCACATATTATGTATACGTTGCATTAAAACGCATAGAACGGCAATGTATGGAAATAATATAATAAAAGTCAATTTCATTACCTTACATTTCCTAAAGTCTATTCATAGGTGTCACAAGTGGAGAGGTACACTTCCGGCCGGTTGCACCAAATTTACGTTTTATGATTTCGTAAAAGTAACAATATAAATACGTAAGAATTGCACCATAATCTAGTTTCAATTGTAGATTTATTTTATCCTCAACGTTTAAAAAGGTTAAATGTATGGCGTAAAATCATATATTTAATAGCGAAACGACCCATTTTTAACCGACTTCGAAAAAGGAGGAGGTTCTATGTTCGACTGTATCTATTTTTTAACCGACTTCAAAAATGGAGGAGGTTATCAATTCGGTTGTATTTTTTTTATGTTTGTTACCTCATAACTCCGTCATTTTTAAACCGATTTCCAAAATTCTTTTTGTATTTGATAGAGTATACTGCAAGGGTGGTCCGAAGTCAGGATCTGATGATGGGATCCCATAGAAAATCGAGGACACAAATTTTTAATTTAATACCAGCTCACCGAAGGTTTCTTTAAATTAGGGTTTCATTCACTAAAAAGATTTCATTCACTAAAAAGTTAAAAATAATTTTTTTTACAAAAAATAAAAACCAAATTCAAAACACTGAAAACCTAAAAATAATATAAGAATAGGTACAGACAACATCACACTTCTATATTGAAGTCGGTGACAAATTTTAACACTTTCTAGGAGATCATCGTTTGGCGCCGACTTCAATATAGAAGTGTGATGTTGTCTGTACCTATTCTTATATTATATTTAAGTTTTCAGTGTTTTTGAAGTCGGTTTTTATTTTTTGTAAATTTTTTTTTATATATGTTCACCGATTACTCCGCCATTTGTAGACCGATTTTCAAAATTCTTTTTGTAATCGAAAGAGTATACTCCCGAGGTGGTCCCATTGTCACCATGTCATGATCTGATAATGGGATCCCATAAAAATCGAGGGAAACCCTTGAATTTCATAGGCATGTCCAACGTGTTTCATGTTTTTGCTGAAGATGTTCAGGTATTTGCATCTGATAGTCATCAATCATGTTACTGAGCTGATGATGGAAGGTTTCTGGTAGGTTAGGAGTTCGAAAATAATTCTTTCAGTACTATTTAGAGCGAAAGACGTTTTATTTTAAGTTGTTCTGGTGTTTGCCTTGGCTAAAATTCTAAAAAGTATAGTTTATAAACTAAAAATATGGAAAAAAAAATACAAAAAAAAACCGACTTCAAAAACACCAAAAAGTCATAAATAATTTTAGAATACATACAACATCACAGTTTTATATTGAAGTCGGTGCCAAGCAATGATCACCTGGAAAGTCTTAAAAAATGAAAAGAACAATTAATATACCTACTTAGTTACTTTGGCACCGACTTCAATATAAAACTGTGATGTTGTATGTATTCTAAAATTATTTATGACATTTTGGTGATTTTGAAGTCGGTTTTATTTGTTGTAAAAAAATTTTTTTACGTATTAAGTTGTTACTTTTTACGAAATCGTAAAATGTAAAACTTGGTGCATCTGGCTGTTAGAATGAGTCACTTAAAATACAATGGAGGCTATCGTCGGTCAAGTGACTGACATAGCCCAACGAATTGCGAACCGTAACTGACGGCCATTGAGGCGAAAAGGCTCCCCCAGTGGCTACTATAGCTACCGCATACCGGTTGATGTGGAAGGCCCTCCATAAGGTGGGACGACGATCAGACAGTGGGAAGCTGATGGATTGAAAGTGAGTTCGGATTATAAATCGGTTTTGTAGGATATCAAATCGAAACAATTAATTTCGAATCGACGTTCGAATGGGATTTTCAAATTATATATAGATATGGTGTTAGTTTGGTCATTCGATATGATCACTGCGTATGGGTTTATAACGGTTTAGTAACAATGTGTGTTGCTCTAGTGACAAACATCAAATGTTTGACATATTGGGTACGTTAAATCTCGATTACCAAATAAACTGCTCGTCATACTTGAAACAGGCTTACTTGCTCTGAGTTTCGAGACCCCCGCAATAAGCTCAGAAGACCTTGTGTAAGAGCTTTGAGGGGCGGCGTGATTTTAAGACTCGGCAATGCGCAAGCGACTCTGCTTACAAACTTGTTTACCACCCATGTTTGACTATGAAATTGTAGATTGCAATAAATATTTCACTTCATTTGAAACAGCGCGGTGTAAAATTGCGTTAGTTGCATCGCCAATCCTGCCCTGCGGGCCTGGACTTGTCGATCGACATAAATATCGATCGACAAAAACATCTGTCCTTTTCACTCCTTAGGGATATCTGTAAAGTTTATCGATTTTTGTCGAGTATGTCGATCTTAGCTGTCAAATTTTGTTTGTCGAGAGTTCCATGCTCGCAGGGCTGTTTCGAGTTTGAGAATCGTAAATATTAACTTTCTTCTAGATCGGTATAAAAATGGCTGCGCAAAGACTTCAAGGAGATAAGGTCAAAATCTGCTTGTGACAGTTTATGATTACAGTTCGTGTAATTAACATTTGTTGGAAGAAACTTTCAATAACAAACAATACTTCAGCTCCTATTAGGGGATAATATGAACATTTTTGAACAAAACATTCTATAAGCGTTTAAAGCAATATTTAAGAATACTTATTATTACCTTTTGTTGCAATGAATGGCTGCTGAGAGTTAAAGACAATAATATTAATTTCTCGACGAAATTAAGTAACTCAATACATAATTTTATTAAAAAAGAAGTCTCAACAATCCATTATTCCTATGATGATTCCATTCCAGGGATTTATTAAAGTTTTCACTTGTCTAATAAGTTTCAAGCAAAGGTATCAAGGCTTAACGTTCATTGTCAGTCTTTATAAAAAAAATATGATCAATGTCAATATTGAAGAACATTTTGACAATATTGAAGAACATTTTGACAATTCACAGTAATAGTGCTTTTGTAATTACAATAATAAAATACAGAGAAAAAGGAAGTTCATTTCTGATTGCTATTTATATATATGAGGTAAATAATAATTATAGTGTAGTTCGCGTTATACCTTATAATGAATACTAAAGGATTTTGTAAATCATTAATAAAAAAAATATAATAAGGCATTTATGTATTATGTACTGGAAAGGGTAAGTTGTTTCAACTTTATACGTAAAACCTAGGAACTGTGTATTTATTTCTCGTAGGCATACCTACACACGCAAAGAGCCAACAAAAAATAATATTCCCTTTAAATGTTCAATCAGCTAAGTAACGGCAAATAAGCCAAGAGTTGCTTTGAGGTCTAACATGTGTGTAGGTTGATTGCAAATGGAAGCTGGTGAGGTGACCTTCCGACGCCGCGAGTGCCAACATCAGCCAAACGCGAAATAATAAAACTGTTTAGACGACGAATTGTACCGAATGTAATAAGAGCCACCGTAATCTCGAAATGAGGTCTCATTCAATTTAACGCTCGTGCGTGATTTGGCTCGTCCCCGGGGAACATGGCTGAAATTAGAAAATTTACTGAACAGTCGAAACATGAGAAAATCAATCGATGCCAACGAGTTTTTTGCCGCACACGTGACGCGATGCTTTTGAAATCATCAAAACTTAAAAAATAAATTAAAAACAATCTTTTCAATACAAGCTTTTATAGTACCTATTCGTCAATACGAGTCAAACGAACCCAAACTCGATGGAGTTATGGCCACCTTCCAGTTCCAGCATCAGACCCTGGTTATAAACATATAGAATCAAAGTACCTACTCGTTAATACGAATCAAACGAGCCCAAACTCGATGGGGTTGTGTCGTTTTATTGCGTAGTTCCTATGGCCACCTTCCAGCTCCAGCATCAAATCAGCTTCATGTCATCATAATAAATATTTTCTGTGTCTGTAATAAAATCTTGCAAGTTAAATTTAACCCACTTCCCGATTTCCGACTGGGCTGAAATGTTGTATGCATATGTATATCGCGTGACAATGCAGGATGTGCAGGATGCAATGGACAATGCAGTTGCAGGATTTCATTACAGACACCGTGACAGGTGAAAGTAAAAAATAACAAAAAAAGTTTAAAAATTGACTTGCTCAAAGATCCTTGCCGTACGGAAAGTTTTTTTTTTCATAGCCTTTAAATTTACAGTAAAACTATATCAAAATAACATTTGTTATGTAGGTACAGACAGACAATCGATATTAGATAATGGAATACAGACAGAATAATTTAATAATTAGATGTGTGTGAATCACACAAAATTTTGTCCAATAGTTTAATAATAAATGTTTTAGTTGAGTTAATTCTACATATTTTGTTCCATTATTTGAGGCGAGTAGCGCCTTCCACCTTCCACCACGAACTTGAAACTTTTTTCCTATCTGTCAACATAGTTGGTCGATTGGTATTATTATTTTTCAACTGACAACCTACTTGGTTAAGTAGCATATCTTGACTCACTTGTGTACAGGTGCCTATTTTGTTGATCATACATAACGTTGTTATCATGTCTTGATAGCTTTTATACGTTTTTCGTGGTGCATTACTCGTACCTATATACTCAAATTTATTCAAGTCAATAGTAACAAAGGTTTTATGCCCAGATTGCCAGTAAGCCAATAGTGACAAAGGTTTTATGCCACATATTTTCCATAGGATAAATATCAAAATTTTACTGTTCGTAGCAAAAACGTCAAAAAATCGTTTATTAATATAGAAACCGGGCACTAGTCAGTTATCGGTTAACCAACTAGTAAGGCAAAGGCCACACCGGAGGTGGCAGGCTTAGAGGTTGGCTAGGAGGCAAGCTTAGCTTCGATAGATAGTGGCCACACTGGCAGCGCGCGCCTGGTGATCTAAAGCGTATTTATATAATATTTTTTGTTATATTAAAATGTCTCACTATTAAATTTTACTAGAATATTGCTTCTTAATTTCGAAGTAATCGAACATGTTGAGTACGTGATATTAATACGAGTATGTCGACGTCTACTAAATGAGAATTTGAAATTTTATACAAAAAAAGTAAAACATAATAATAACATCACTCTAAAACAATTGTAAGATATCGGTTACTTCTTGCCACATTTTTTAACACACATAAATTATTTACGTAACGTGTGGGAAGGAGTTCACAATGGCTCGTTTTTACAAACAGAGGGCTATTATCAATCCATTCCTTCACAATGCATCCTAGTAATCTAAGCAAATAACCGACGCGTCTGTTCGTCTCGCTAACCGCTAAGCCGCTATCGAGGCGCCAAACGTCCCACCAAGCGAGCGGTGGGGCCGCGCGCATAGGGTGCAGTGTGTTGGTTCACTGGGATGAGTCATCGAAGCGACCAACTAACCTCTTGCCGCTAAGCGTACCGCCTGCGGTGTGGCCTTTGCCTAACTGTCTCAAAAAGCAATGCTCAAAGCGTTATTGACACGTCACAAATGCGTTAATACCAGCAGAATTAGGCCCCTGTACTAGAACGTAATGCGAACGATTTCTAAGCAGTTGTGAGTAGTTAAGGTACAACATATACGAGTATAACTATGCTAAATTACTGTCCCCTCGAGGATTAAGTAATGCTAATAATAATAATATTCAATTCGATGTTCTGTTCTGTACTTATCAAAATTGTTTAATGAAATAAGTATAAGACGAGATTTGGTTCCTTCAAATAAATTCAAAATACAACTTTGACATAGTGTAACAAAAAGACTGTTTAACCGTTTTGGCCTCTATAAGAAAATAGATTTTTCTATAATGTCATAGAGACAGCGTTTGAAATTTGTCAAGGACGACATTTCTTACGTACAGAAAGTATTTTCACGAAATTACGAATAAAATTAAATTATTAAAGTTGTATTATATTTTCAACTCTCTGAATACCCCTGAGCTAGCTGGAGGTCATCGAAGCTCTACGGTTACAATAGAACTGCTACTATTCCTACTGAAGTTTTGAGAAAGTACCTATCTAAACGGATTAATCGTGACTTATTGCTTACATTTATGTTCCAATTTATTTCGGCTAAAAATGACAATATTATTTAGAATATGGACGACTCTACTTACTGGAGTACACCTACACTATTAAATTAAATATACTATATTTATAAATACACTATGACATAGCACAGTCACAATTTCTAAATGAAAATATATTTTCGCCTTTAGCACACACTCCCATTAAAGATGACATGTTAAATGCTAGATCACTTAACTAATAAAACCATGACACAGTAGTTAATTACTTCAAATACGAATTAGCTTTTTATTGTCGAACTATTTTAAGCTTGTTGTTCACGTCTCAAAATAAGATATTCAATCAAATATTACCACTGAGATTTGTGGCTTGTATCTCGTGAATTATTATTATTTTTTTGTTTAATTATATTTATTTACTCAATTTACGTGTTTTGTACTCATAATTAGATATTGGGAAGGTACTACCTAACTATAAACAAAATACTTTGAATATTTCTCAAACCACTTACAACAGTTGGGTTGGTTTTTAGTAAAGTTGGGCAGGAAGTAATCTTAGTCTAGGATAAATCCGGGTCCGTTGATAGGAGCCAACGACCTTTCGGCAGCAACAGGGATCAATGGCTTTACTCCTAATAGTAACCGCCCTGCCTACCTGCCTCAAGGTGGGTGAGGGTCAATTCTTAGAAGGGTCAATTTTTTGATCGTCAGAGCCAACCGAACTGTAAGCCATCAAAATATGATTTTCGCAATCGAAAAAAGCGAAGTACCATCGTTTTTATAAAATTATATATGAATTTAATTTTATTACGTGGTATTCTTCCAGTATTTTTTCCACATTAAGGGTAAGTTGCTGGCTTATCTTACTGATAATATTTATGCTAAAGATATATTTATTATGTTGTAACTTAAAATGGGTTTGCTATTGATAATAATCCAGCCTTGAGGTAAAGATGAGATCTACTTTGGGACGAGCCTGCCTAGAAAATACCTATTTACCCTCGTTCTAGATTTTCGGGTTGTATGAACTCGGAAATATACTGCCGCGCTTACTAAAAACGCATTAATTTAACTACCTTTTGTTACAAAATCTTTTATTGATTAAATACTTTCTTTTATTGTTTTACTACCTTTTTAAGTCTAACTAACTGTATATGAATGATGCCTTTTTAGTAAATAAAATATTAGTTGATGTCTAAGTTAAACGCGTTGACAAAAACTGAAAAACAGGGGGCCTACCGCCTAACTCATAGCGATCACTCGCTATCGCTTCGTGACATTAGAACAATAGCTCTAATGTCATCTGTGACATTAAAACTATTGTTCTAATGTCATGATAACGATAGCGAGTGCTCGCTTTGAGTTAGGCGGGGTTTTAATAAAAATATTGAAATCGTCTCTATCTGAAAGATATAGAGCTCGTTTTCCTGATTTCAAATGTATATTTCTGACTTCTCCCTACTGACCCATTGGGATTGATCATTCTGTATACTCTATTCCGAAAAAATCATACATAATGCGTTTTTCGTAAGCGCGGCAGTATAGACATCGGCAGAGAGGCTGTATCCACTATTAAAAACGAGGGAAGCACTTTATGCGACCAGCAGGAACTTCAACCAGGTGAAGATGGTAACCAGCCGTGCGTCTAAATTCCCGATAGTAAACACCAATATATCCGGAAATCCCGCTGTATTCAGACTGTACAGTACAGCCTTATGTATCAACAATTTTTTGTTAAAAAGTTTTTATTTTATATTTTTTTGTGACTTTCATCTATTAATTTTACAACCAGTGAGTGAATCATCAATCATTCCCGTTTTCCTACCCTTAGGGTAGGATTTTTTTTTTCAAATTTAAATGGAACCACTCTCAGGGTATACCCTTTTCAATAAAAAAAGAATCATCAAAATCGGAGTTCTCTGTAAAAAGTTATGCGTGATCATACATTAAAACAAAAAAAATATACGCGTCGAATTGAGTACCTCCTCCGTTTTTTTGTCGGTAAAAAAGAGGTTTCACCCTTCGTGAAACAAGAGTATTAAAAAAAAACTCTATCTCGCTTACAATAATGAGAAGATAATCAAATTGTTTTCTGTTTGTTCTTGTCTCGACGGTGTAATTGTCATAAATACCACCATTTATATTCTCGGCTTGTTTATTTCAACTAAGTGGATACAGTAGGTAGAATACACTCAACATAATATTATGGTATACGTAACATCCAAGCTACTCGGAAAATTGGTAATGTCGACCCAGTTTCATCCCCTCTCTCTTATACTATACAAATTTATACATGATGTGTATAACATATAGCAACACAGTGTCTGCTATAATATTCCACACGAGCGAATTGCTAGTTTGAGCAATAACCTAATTTTTTAAAAATGTCGTGTCACAGTGTTTGTAACCGAACTCCTCCGAAAGGGCTTGACGGATGTTTATGAAATTTTTGAAAGCTATTTTTTATAAGCCTAGGTGATAAGGGTGGCCCTCTCCAGATTTTTTTTAACTATTATTATGGCGAAATGTAGTTCGCGGGCACAGCTAGTCAAATATATATAAAAATCTCGTGTTACAGTGTTTGTTATTGATCTTCTCCGAAGCGGCTAAGACCAATTTTTATGAAATTTATTGTATATTTATTTGGTAGGCTATTTTTTATACCCCTAAGTGATAAGGGGTCGCCCTCTCCAGAATTTTATTTATGATGGCGAAATGTAGTTTGCGGGCACAGCTACAAAGTATATAAAATGTTTGATATATTTGAATATTTAAGATTTGATATTAAATATTCAGATACATCAAACCTTTTATATATCTATACTAATATTATAAAGAGGAAAGATTTGTATTTTTGAATGTTTCTATTGGATAGGCTCCAAAACTACTGGACCGATTTGAAAAATTCTTTCATTAATAGAACGCTACAGTATCACTGAGTAACATGGGCTATAGAATATTTTCCTGCGGGAAAATATGGAATTTCCAAGGGAAAATCGAAGATAACGCGGGCGAAGCTGCGAGCGGAAAGCTAGTTAATTATATATATATTTTCACCACCTCTGTGGTCTTGTGGTTGAGACCACCTGGAATTGATCTGGAGGTCCGGGATTCGATTCCTCATGAAGCTGATATTTTTCAGCATGGTTTGGTTGGTGATAGGGCTGGTGATAGGGCTCTGAGCTCACCTGGCTAGCTACCACTGTAACACCGTTTTTTGTTAAAATTTCATAAAACACTAATTTTGCAAAAACACTTTGTTTTCACTGTAGCTTTAACTCTAATTCTATTCGACGAAACCATAATTATATGATCTGTAGCTTTAAGTGTATTTTATTATAATATGTCTCTAAAAATGATCAAAACAAACGGTCTAAATGTCAAATTCCGAATTTTGAGAAAAGTTTGTCGCCACAATTGTTGTTTTCCGAAATAAGAGGCAAGATTGCCATTGAGGAGTTGAGGTGAAGCTCGCTTCCATCTTCAGCCTAAATTAAAGCCAAGAGCTTTCCTGCTGTGTCTAAAAAAATATTTTTTATATTTCCTCAATGGTAACTAAATATTCTTACTATTATAATATTACTGTATTTTCTAAAATAGACAGTTAACTGGTTACCTTTCCTAAGATTCAATGTATATGTCTAGTGAGTGCGTGTTGACTTGCATATTGTATAGATAGGAGTTACTTCTGATATGTTCGTAATTGGTTAATAACATGCTATATGGGACAGGATGCCAGCAACGAGACGACCACTTGTCTCTCTCACTGCGTTTGTTAGTTAATGGTTGATTAAGGACTAGCTCTGAATATAAAATATCGTTAGAATAATTTTAACTTTACCCATTTGTAAACAAAGTTTTATTTTCTGTGTCTGTCATGTTAATATACCGAAAAAATCAATATTTAAAAAAAGTGATGAAATAAATTTCAATATTTCGTCCGTGTGGTTTCTTTGCGATCATCTTTTCATGCTATTAATATATTTGACCGACTTACGTTTTGTTCCCGAACTGCCTATTAGTTTTTCATCAACTCGTCTGTCACATCTTATATAAGGAGCCACAAATAAAACCAGTCTGATCACGACAGGGTTGTCGAAAATAACAGTAGTGCGGCTCTTAAATAAATTATACTTTTACTTTTTATCTGTGTGTTAATTCTTTCTAGCTCCATTACAGTTGTCGATACAGATTGTTTAAATAACTAAAAATTCTAATAGAAAATGTATAAAACATAAATTATAATAACAATGTTATTTTTAGTAAGTAGGTATCTCTTAAGTAACATTATTGAAGATAAATATAACACTTAGATCCTGTAGAGAGGATTTGACCTCAAAATTTGTCATATTTTTACTTGTTGGCATCTACAATGCTTATTTATTTGAAAGTCCGTCAAAGGCAATTTCGAAATTGATGATTTTTTCAAGCCACAGACACGTTTGTTTTTTTTTTGTTTTAACAGGAAAACTAACAGTAATAAAAACAACAGCAACAAATAATATGGGTACCAACTAGATATTTCTCTTAGCCATTTAATAGAAACACTGGACGTTCTATCACTCATACAGTAACGCTTGTTACTACATACATATCACCAGATTATCACCGTTATCACCACATGAAAGCATCTTTTGAAACATTGTTTCGGTAAATTGGAATAAACCTGAATATAAAAATATTGAAAAGTATTTGAATAATAATGTATAAGTCTGTTTGTTGCTTGAAAACTTTGTATACAACCCTATCATAGAAGCACCCGCGTATGTGTTTTCCCGCTTTCCGATTTCCACGTGACCTATTTAGTGGGCATAAGTCCAGAGTTCCTTCGCCAAATCACCAAATGTCATTTCACATGATTTCGACCTCACATGATAATATCATGACTAATAAAAGTTGAGAACATAAATTCTGGAAATGATGTACCTAGTGACTAATACTACTCCTAAAATAACATCCTTATAGCCAGGTCCATTCACGAAATCTACACTTCAAGGGGCGTTGGTTATTGCATTGCAATGTTGTTGATTGTTGCACAACACATTACTATTGGGTTCAGTTTAATAAGTTTTTGCAATTCTCATTGGATTATTTATTAAAAATCTAACCGGTTATCTTATTAGAATGATCATACCAGACCAACCGACCAAGTGAGAGTTGGAGTCGCGCACCGAGGGTTCTGTACCCACTTATCTAAGTATACACGATTACTTTTTTCACCCCTGATAATTTAAGGAACACTTCAAGACACGGTAGTAGAAAGATTTAAAATGGATAAAAAATACATAAAATAAAAAATATTGCACTAAATTAATGTAGTATTTTTTGGATATTTTAGAAAATTAAATAGGTGAGTTAATTTTTTATTAATGTTTATTTCATTCTACTACCGTGTCCTGAAGCGTCCCTTAAATTTTATCAGGGGTGAAAAAAAATAATTGTGTACAAGTTCCTCACTGTGAGATTTTTCCTTAATACTCGTATGTGCTAAGTATAAGACCTTGCTCCTTGCCAAATTTCATGATCCTTTTTTTTGGGAGGGGGGGAAATGCATTGACGCATTCCTCGTGGTCGAGCCTAACCACGAGGATATGTGGGACTCCCCAGACCGTACTCGGCCCAGGCCTACCCACTAAAAACCCCCCCAGCAGCTCCTCCGTCCGTCACAAGACAGGGGGAAGGGGAGTACAGCCAGGCCTTGTTCCCGCTGACTCCCTGCCTGTGAACTGTCCGTTACCGGACTCATCGTCTGGCTCTGCTGCTTAGTGGCAAGTGTGCTGCTCTACACCCTGAAATTGGTTTTTTATTGTGGTTGTCTTCCACGCGGCCCAACGCTCAGTGCGCCGGGCCCCCGGCCCGCTCAGTGCGGGTAAAGGGTTGCGCGACGGCAGATCCCACTGGATCCACCGCCGCGCGGGTGAGCCGAAGCTCAGGGTAATCCCCGGCAGGCGCGAGGCGCCATGGCGAAAAGTCGCCTTCACCCCGCTACCTTCAAAGTAAAAGAAAATCTGCCGGGTTGCCCAGGGTGCACCACAAGGAGGTTGCCTGACATCGCACCCCAAATTTCATGATCCTTTTTTTTTTTGGGAGGGGGGAAAATGCATTTACGCATTCCTCGTGGTCGAGCCAAACCACGAGGATATGTGGGACTCCCCAGCGGACCGGGCCTACCCACTAAAAACCCCCCCAGCAGCTCCTCCGTCCGTCACAAGACAGGGGAAAGGGGACAACAGCCAGGCCTTATTCCCGCTGAACCCCTGCCTGCGACATGTCCGTTGCCGGACTCCCCGTCTAGCTCTGCTGCTTTGTGGAGCGACGCAGAATTGCACCGCTCTACACCCCGAAATTGGTTTTTTATTGTGGTTGTCTTCCACGCGGCCCGACGCTCAGTGCGCCGGGCCCCCGGCCCGCTCAGTGCGGGTAACGGGTTGCCCAACGGCAGATCCCACTGAATCCACCGCCGCGCGGGTGAGCCAAAGCTCTGGGAAACCCCCGGCAGGCGCGAAGCGCCGTGGCGAAAAGTCGCCTCCACCTTGCTACCTTCATAGGTAGCCGCCCAAATCGGGGTTCTGGCGAAAGCCACACCTCTTCTTAAAATAAGAAGAGGGGACTTCGCCCTTCTCCGCATGAAGCGGGTGGCCACACGAAGCGGCCCGCCGGGTTAAACTCGGCCATCCCACACCCCCCCTCTATGGGGGTCCTCTCGTCAGACTATTAGCCCGCGGCAGAGAATCTGCCGGGTTGCCCAGGGTGCACCACAAGGAGGTTGTCTGACATCGCACCCCAAATTTCATGATCCTAGGTCAACGAGAAGTTATCTAGGTTTTGATTCGCCTTGACTTACAATTTAGTTTTCTTCACAGCTGCAGACCCGAATATTTGACATAAATTTTATTTGGATATCTCTACGTATTCTCGAGAAAAAAGGGTCTTGACAGACAGACGGTCAACGAAGTGATCCTACAAGGTTTCCGTTTTTTCCATTTGACGCACAGAACACTTAAAATACGAAAATTACACAATAGTGAATTGGAACTTTATTTTTTTTTTATTTACAAATTCAATAAGCCTACAATGTTCTATTAGATTACTGGTTTTTTTTTCTTCTTCAGTCTTCAGTAATTTTAGTGTTGTAGAATCGTACATCATTTTTTTAAATTTCATACATTAATCTTTTCATATAATTTTGAAGTGGCATGGCCTTTAGTTGGTTTAAATAAACTTGCAGCAGTTCTTTTTTGAGCAAACTAAATACTTCTTCAGATTGCGTATATTTATCTCTGTAATCGTTTAGAAAAGTTGACGTAGATTTCAACTATAACTATTAGAGATTATCCAGACGAAGAAAAGTACCTACTTTCAATTCTTAAGAATTCTTCCCATAATGAATCACAAGAGAATTACGGTTGTAAAGCAGGGAGTTTGTATTTAAAGTCGATCAACATTTTCATGTGACTTCAAAAGAAAACTAAGTAATAACCGAACTCTCCAATTTATGAAATTTTCATGCTTGGTGGCGTGTTGTCAATCATCGCTCTTTGTGTTCGACCTTCCCCCAGGAGATGTTGTTCGAGAGCAGACTCTTCGCTATGAGGCATAGGTATTGACGATCGAATAACGCCGTATCAGAATTACTAGCCTAACGACAGTTATTATTCGTTTTATTGTCATATTTTACCAAAAAATTACCTGAATATAATATGTAAAGTCAGTAAACCATTTCATCTATGAATATTATTGATAGAGTAATTAAATAGATATTAATGAATTAGGTTTTTTATCAAAATCAACATAATTATTTATGATTCCAAAAACATGAACTTTTGTAGCAAATATCGATTTAGTTCATCGAAATAACAATCGACGACGTTTTAATCGTCATAATTCATTCATTTACAAATAGAATTTCACATGTAATGAAATATTTATTTTTTAATAATATGAAAATACAAAATTTAGACGTTACATTCTATTAACAGCAGGCTGATTATGTGCCTAACTGCGATTGCTAACTAGAACTGTTGTTTTTGAAAGAAACTTAACGTCCATAAAATGAACGCTGTCATAATAAAACTACTCACTTAACTAGTAATGGGTATAGAGTTTATTTAAAAAATGACCATTCTAGTTAGCAGCCGAAGTTAGATAATAATCAGCCACAGGAGACTAGGCGAT
The DNA here is from genome assembly GCA_963935595.1 of Schoenobius gigantellus. Classification (NCBI taxonomy): domain Eukaryota; kingdom Metazoa; phylum Arthropoda; class Insecta; order Lepidoptera; family Crambidae; genus Schoenobius; species Schoenobius gigantellus. The sequence goes on along the minus strand of OZ012549.1, from coordinate 23,313,116 downwards.
ATATTTGCAACATGGAAACTTGTACAGTCCAGCCGTGTCCTGTGCTAAATTATAAGAAACAAATGTTATTATTGAAATAATAATAAAGAGAGTGTTCGCAGGTTTATTGCTTCTTCGTCATTTAATGCAAAGACCCATTAGACATGGGAATTATTTATTAGCTTTTCCCATGTATTCGTGTGCTATATTACTCTTTTCAATAAAATATAACCGATGTGAGGTTTGCTTACAGTTGCTATATTATTCTTCTCCTTCCTCAGTATTTATTGACAAGAAAAACTTGGCATTATTTAATTATGTATATGATTTTGCGGTCCGTGTAATGTAAGATCTAGGTAATATGAGTGGACAATCGTGGTCTGCCACATCGCCACAAGACTTAGATATTTTTAATACATATATAAAATTACATGACTGACTGATTCTTCATAGCCAAGCCTGGCTATTTAAGCCAGCAGGTTTCTTTCATGACGATAAAATCCACTAAAAATGTTTTTTTTTAAATCCAACCCACGAAGGAAATAATTAAGGATTGAAAGTTTGTATGGAGCTTTGTTATTTTTGAAGCATGGCCCTTAGTATGTGGGATAATAATTAATAATTAGCACATATATGTGTTTTATCCTTTTTCAAAATTCCTCTTTTAAAAGGGTGACATAGAGGTTGAAAGTTTATTTTATATTTGTGTAAAACTACGTATTTCAACGGGACTTTTTTTAAAAGTCCCCGCGGAAAAACCGAAAACACCGCGGTGGAATGAAATAATACACGTTTAGTAGTCCCTCATATTAATTTATTACTTGATTACTAATTTGTATAGGAAATAGTATAAAAACAGTTTTCACTAGTAAGTACTTGAAGCTGCTCTTTATACATGAATGTTGCGGGTACAGGATGGAATTAATCGAAAATTCAAAACACCGACTTAAATACCTACCAGCAGCAGCACCTACCAGTTTTGTATTTGTATTTTTAGCCCAGTTTAATTTGAATTCTGAAATCCTCGGAAACCTATATCGGCTATATAGGTTGAAAAGCTTGTCAAATTATTTGAGTATAAAATGTTGTAGAATAACCGCCTGCTATCATATTTTTTAACCCAAATGGCTGACCTAAATATACGTACACCTATTCCCGACACGCTTGACATATTAATGCCCTTAATTCCTAAACCAATAACTTAACTTGAAGTGCACTTGCAAACAAAACTTAATTTCTTAATAAGTATCCAAATATTTTGGAAAATGTATAATTAACGTTTAATGTGGGTTATTGAAAACAAGTAAGCGCCATGATGTATATTGAATTGTACGAGTATATACATACCAAAGAATTAATATAAGATATAAAGTCTTAATATCGCACTAAATTACATTTGCGCTATAAGGTTTCAGAGTGTAGGTACTTATATCGAGTCATTTCAAGACCCATAAACCCTTTGGAAGTGTGAACGAATGGATACTGAGTTTCAAAAGCCAAACATAAAATGTTAATAACGTTTGCTAAATAACCTTCAGATATTATTAGAATGCAATGTAAATAAAACAATACACACATATTCAGTACACACCACAACAGATAATATAAAACACTAAAGAAATATATTGCCTTTTTTCGTCGTTTAATTCGTTGAACACAATAACCAAATGTACAATTGTATCTCGTGAAAACCCAAATTCATGGTTAAATTCCAAATCCCCTTAGGCGCTGCTTAAAGTACAGTTTTAAAAGATTAAAAATCGTCAAACAGTAGATGCAATTATGCGAGATTAAATATCATCTCTATAACAACATTGCCGTACGATATCCGAATTGTGGCTAGGACGTAATTCGGCTGGTTTACTGAACTTTTAGTACGTTCAACGCATATAGTAAGTACATGTAGTCCTCACTTTCTTGTAGTGGATGGCAGCCTGCTTGTTTGCCAATTTTGTTATATAAAAAAACGTGTTTGGATTGAAGGGATGAACGTTATTGCTTTACTAAAGATGGCATTACCATCAGGAGCGTGTCGACCATTTATAATAATTCTGCCACCAGCGAGATTTGGTCTAGTTTAGGTTACTAAACAACGGCCTACTGCTTAAACATTTTTCTTAAATCTCAGGAAATACAAACAGTTGCCCATTTGCAATCAAACTATAAGATACTCTATTCTTTTAGATACAAGGGATCTAAGCGGTAAGAGTTTCACCCGTTCCATTCATTTTTGAGCATTATTTAGTGAAGTAGTATTATCCTAGATTCATTGGTGTTGCAAAAGTATTGTTTATTTAGCAAAAATATATTCCTTTGTAAATTTCAAGAACTTTGTCAATGGCACTAGAAACTATTGACAGACTGTCATTAGTCTAGACAGAACTTCTTTATTCATTAACGGTAAAGGTACGATTAAATTTATATTTTTTTATCAGTACCCATGCTATAAATCTTCTTCTTCTAATATATAAAATTTTTGTGTCACAGTGTTTGTTACCGAACTCCTCCGAAACGGCACTACCGATCTTTATAAAAATTTTTGTGTATATTCAGTAGGTTTGAGAATAGGTCGTTGGCTATTTTTTATACCCATAGGTGATAAGGGTGGCCCTCTCCAGAAATTGTTGAGTGTTGAACTTTATTAAAGCGAAACGTAGTTCGCAGGCATAGCTAGTCCTCTATAAAAGTTTGCTTATTGAAACAGCTTATTTCCAACATGAAAATAACCATATTACAGCCAAGTATTCTACTCGCAACTTGATATTAAATCATTGGCTTGCCAGCATCGACTTCACGATTTTATTTTGGATTTTAATAAGACTCTGAAAATGTAATATTTGAAGATAACATTTTCAGTCATTACTTTTTGGGAAAAGTATATCTATTTTTAATATTCTACGCAATAGTTGCCATGGCAACTGTTATGATTTAAGAGTTGTATGTATAAATACGGGACTATATGAAATGTCCACATCTGTTTTTGTTTTCTAATAGAATCAACCAGAAACTGACACAATTTAATAGTGGCACCATTTAATTTTATAGTTTTCAAATTATTCTCGAAACGCAACATAAGATAAGCACAAATGATGCGGTGGGATATTTGGGATGAACCATGGACCTTTTTTTCAGGTCCGTGGGATGAACATTGCCAATTTCGTATCGTATCAAGTGTCAGTTAAATCGATTTAGAATTTGAAAGTATCACAAACAAGCAATTAAATTAATCTCATCTGCAATAATTTTACTCAATTGCACAATCTTGGGCGGTCTACTGAAAAGACCGCGAGGTAGCCTGACGTTCAGGTGGATAAGTTTTTTTTTATGGAATTACGCTTTTGCCGTAAATTGTCTTTACAGCTTCACCTTAATTATTTAAAAAGAAGGAGAGTGCTTTGTTAGGGCGTCAAGTCTTATTAGCGAATTTTACCTGCTGGATTTCTATCGGACAGGTGTCTCAAGGGTGTCTCGTTGTCCGAGTCGAGTCACCAGGGGGTTAAAGTCGGAGAAGGAGGCTGCGGAGAGGGAGCGGGAGGAAGATCCCCAAGCCGCTCCCCTCCGCCGCAGACGGATAGGCAGGCGAAGGGGGGCTTACGCGCAAGCAATGCCCGTCTAATGACCCTGCCGTGGAGGCCTGCGTGCGTGGTTGGCCCCGTAAGGCCTTCCGTTTACGGATTGCCCTGGTGTTCTCGGGCAGTCCCCCCTTGGCAATAGCCCGACCATCTTGGTCGGTAGTGGTAGTAGCAGTGTAGACCTTACCATGCGCGCCCATAAGGACAGGGAGAACACCCTGAGGTTTTAGTGGGTCGGCCTGGCACTCTGCCGGGCCAGCACACACGCTAGCCGTCTAGCTAACGGTGAGTACGGTGCGGTTGCGCATTACCCCCCGAAGAAAAGGGGGTTGAAGTCGGAACTGGGAGCGATGGAAGCTTACCGTGCCCCTAAGCTGCGACTCGTGCACTTAGGAGACGCATTTTTGAATCATTAGAAGTGCATCTTGAATTCAAACACGAATACAAATCGTGTGAGAAATTATTTTTTAATTGTTCCAAATTTTAAAAATTTTTGAATCACTCGAATTCAGTGTTGTCATTAAAACAAATTCTATATTAGATACCGGTTTACGCAGAAAAAAAGAAAATCAGTACGTAATAAAGCGTTAATTTAAAAAAAAACAGCGATGAATGGGACGTAAAACGTTTGCGTATATTGTACTAAAACAAAAACGACTGGGTAGGACCACTTGTTGCACAATTCACGGAATGAATATTCAAAAATAGTGAATTTGAAGTTTCGTATTCAAATCTTACGATTTTGAATGCGAAATTGAATTTTATTTCAAAAATGCATCTCCGGGTTCATCGTGTAGTGAGGCAAGTGGATAACTTGATTATTATCAATCAAGTTATATGAATACGATAGAAGATTTCCTTCAATAATAATTGAAGGATAAGGAAGGAAACTTTAATAATAATAATAAATCTTTATTGGTGCCAGTTACATACAGGACTCGTTAGAGTTAATACTAACTTATTGTTATTCTTATGCTTTGTACAAGTGATATTATTCTTTAGGAAATAACATTATTCAAATTATAAACTTATTTAGAAGTGCTAGTTGAGATTACGATATGACCTACAAAGAATTGTTTAATAATCTGATTAGCTCGCTTCTATATTGCACGATCTCTCTATAGTTCTATAGTTTTACTACCTCTTACATTTTTACATAGATATGCCTTTAGGTTTGCTTTTAAACAAAATCAAATTTAATTATAAGCACCGTAATGTCTGGCTTCATTTAAACCAATACTAATTTGATTCCAACGAACAAGAACTCCATGCAGCTATTTGCCTTTTGCTAGATTTTCATCAAATACTTTTTATCAACGGAACATCGAGCGAACATTATGCAAAAGTTCAAATGCCAGCTCGACTTTTACTATGTTTCACTCTAACATAATCCTGCAGAGGCAATGTCCTAGAAATTGTTTTGACGCTTCTCTTTTTGGTGCAGAGAACAGAAATCATTTTCTTTGTTCAATTTTGATAGTTTGATGTACAACATTATAATTTAGTTTGAAATGTTTCATTAGTTAGTTGTGTGTTTGTGTGTTGTGTGATTGACCTTTTTTCTGTTATGATATGATACATGGTATTCTTGCGTTTTGGTTGTTTTAGAGTTGAATGGTATTAATACAAAATTTGGATGAAATTAACAATTTTCCCACAAGTCAATAATATTTATGAATTCCGCGATATAAAGTGTGGGAAAAAACCGAGTCAACGCTATTTTAGTGACCGATTTTTTTCCAAAAGACAAAATTTAGCTAGGTACTCGTTTTCACATACTTACCTGATACAATAAATTAAATATAAACTTTACAAAAAAACAAAAATCTTTTTTTCTTTCTTTTCTTTAAATATTTTTTTCATAGAAGCTATGATTCAATAATTTGCTATCTCCAACTTCTGTACAATCATTAAATCTTAATCTTCAGTAAAACGTAGTATACGCATATAGTTTGATAAAAATTTATACTGAATCATTTTGACACTACAAAACAATATACCTACATGCTCACTATATAAGAATTTTCCAACAATACGTTTTAATCTGCATGATAAATACTAATCAATTAGTAGGTCTTTGCTGTATAGTGCTTTATGCTCTTATGAATAAAGTTTAATTTGTCCACAGCCACGGCGAAGACTTGATCGTGACGCCGTTTGCGCAGGTCCTGGCCAGCCTGCGCAGCGTGCGCAACAACTTCCTTTGTCTGACCAACGTGCCAGTCTCCAAGTAAGTACAAACCTGCTTGTTTTGTTTATTGCGTAGCGTATATCGTTTTATATGACTACAGTACAGATGCAACGTATGAGAATGGACCTTGACAAGGTACTTTATTTAAATTCTTTGCTGTGTAAACTTATACCTCTCTACGATCATTTAATACTGCCGAAGCTACTTCAGTGTGCGCTATGCATTCTGAAAAAATATGAAATCAATATAATCAATTTTAGTTCGAACATTTTATAAATAATTTTGATATTTTGCAATGAAGTACTTTGTACATTCATTAACCTTACACAAAGCGTAAACTATTTGTTTACTCAATTATGTTGGAACTTCAATAGAGACCTGTAGAGTGTAATTATTTACCTAAAGCCGTATCTCTCACTTATTAAATAAACGCCTAGTGATTACAATTATTGATAACGCTCATAAGAAACTACGTCACATAACGCAACCGGTCTGGCTTTTGTTTGTGATATCACAATGTGGGTGCAGTGTGACGTAATCGAAGCTACGTCATAACGCATATAGCTCACAACTCTTACAAGATGTTTTGAGATAACAAAGCTTTGGCGTCAACTTCAAAATAGCAAGATAGAGCTTGCAACTTCCCAACTTTTGAAACTAGTACATTTGATGTCAAAGAAAACTGAATATACTGCAGAACGTTTTATAAAGTAGAGTCGGATGGTTTTGCTTTCACGATATAATATATCCAAACTTCGGCTCCATTTTAACTGTAAAGTAACTATCAAAGGGAGAGAAAGTCGAAACCATTTCAGACTCACCAAACTAGATAGTATGTCAATCAACTCGAAACATTTTAATTCATATAATTAGAACAAGCCATTGAACTGTAACGAGTTTAATATTGAGTTCTTTTCATACAGCAATAGAATTTAAGAATCTAGCAATCGATCGTATTGAACATATAGGTAATATTAAATGATTTAAAATTTTTAAAAATCTTTTGGTTCTAAATACTTTATAAACAAATAAATGTTTATTTCAAAAAACATAATTATATTAAAAACAGAAGCTTATTAATTTGGCATTAAAAATAGCAAATTTTCTAACTTTTGTTCTCAAAGCCAAGGCCTGAGTGCCTTACGTTCTTCTTCATCGGTTTTACGGGGCATATTGACCCGAAACTGAAATTTATTTGACCGTAAAAGTCGTAATTATTAATATAATTTATTACAATTTCGTGAAAATTATTATGCATTATCTATATATTAGTTTTGTTGAATTATGGTGATGTCTCTTAAGTTAAGTAAATTAAGTTTTTTTTTATCATAGATTCCTCGGGTCATTATACCCAAGTATGAAAAAGTTCCTCGGGACAAAAATGCCCGGGTTTTGTAAACAATAACGCTTTGTTACAACAATAAGGTTTCTAGGAACATATTTTTAATTTATAAATGTTAGTCATGCCTACAATCACCTAGCATGTTATAATTAGATGTTATTTGAGAAATATTGATTATTTTTATTTGTATGAAGGTAGAATTACATTACTTACGTGAGACAGTCGCTTTTGCTTGTTTCGTTAGTTGTTTGAACTGAACGTACTCGGTTGGTCTTTGAAATGGCTCACAATTTGTCTGAATTTACGAATTCGCAATTATACTAAACTACAATGTAAGTTCCGAAGGTGAAATAGTTAGCGAAACAGAGAACAATTTAGATGAAAATCCTGACAATATTCAACCCGTTTCGGTCAATGGGTGGTAGTGACGATACAAATACCGATGACGAGCCTCTTTTATGATACATTACCAATAATAGTGCTATTGAGTAACCAATGCGATCGAAAAATCGTGAATTTCTATGGTCGAGAACCTCATTAGAAATAAACTGGTTGTTTTGACAGTGCAAACCTGATAAAACTTACACGATTACCAGGTATGCCACGCAAAAATGTATATTTAGATTTTTTTTTATTTATTTATAAATAAACGCATATCACGCAAAACTATAGAAGTTTCTATACATTTCAAAACAGAATGGGAAGCGTTAGATGAAACGGAGTTGGGTGCATATTCCGGTCTTCTTATAATTGATGGGTTTTTAAAAATCTAACGATGAATGTTTAGGAAGCTTATGATCTGAAGTTAATGGTAGACCCATAACTCGTACCAACAATGTCCCTAAAACAGTTCAAAATAAATTCAGCCATTTTGCCTTTTATTAACTTTCTGATCGAGAAGTAAGAAGACAAAGTGACAAATTAGCAACTGTGACTGTGAGAGATATAAGGGATGAATGGGTGAAGCTTTAAATTTTTATTCAACGAATACTTACTTATATACTAGAAATAATTAGAATTTTATGTTTAATAAAAAAACTTCATATTTTTGAAATCGGGTCAAGTTTACCCGAAAGCCTTATGTATTTGAGGAACCGAGGAAGGTTAAGAATTTGGTAAAGTTCTTCCGTACGCTTATATTAGTGTCGAAATAGTTCAAGTTACTTTAGTTTTGGGTCAATACTTTATTATGACCAAGCCTTTGTAAAAGATGCAACTCGCATGCTTCGTAACCATCTTTATATTCAAAATAACGTACCGAAAGAAAGAAACTATTTTTTGTTTTTTTTTTTTGCAAGTCAATGTCACTAATGGCACTAACTTTGTCTTAGCTTAGGACGATCTGTAGTGGCATGCTGTCACATTCTTTTCATTAAAGACAAGAAGTGACAGCATTCCTCTTAGGATTGTCTTAGCTAAGACATGGTTAGTGAAATTGGCCGTAGGTCACTTTAAAATTCAGTCTTTCTTGAACCAAAAAAAATCGATATTGTCTTGTCCTGAATTTGTAAGATAACATGTGTTCACGCTACGTCACACACGACGCGTGAGCAATTCGAGGTCACAGAACCATCGATGCACGAAATCTTAAATATGGCACTCAACTGTGCTCTCTCTGTTTATTAATATTAACAACATTCTGTTTCGTATTTGTATAGAAAAGATCCCATTGTTACTTCAGCTGCTGTATTATAACTGTGGCTAATCAGAAACTAGCAGCTTCACCACAAGCAATTCAAATTATATTTACACATATTTTTAAAATTCGTTCACTTCAGCCCATATATCTGTATTGTAATTTAGGGTTTTGTTAGAAACTCCCTTAGTCTGTTCTAACGATAACCACGAGCATAAAGGGAACGGCGACACATCTACTTAGTAATAATATGGTCCTTAAATCTGTTACCGTGTGGACAGCTTAGTATGATACTGAAACAAAAACTAAATTTTCAACCCCACCTCTTTTATGGTGTCTTTATGGTGTCTCGTTTAAATAGAGTTTAAAACTTTGTTAAATAAGCTTAAATACAAACTGAAACTCAAACATCTTTATTCAATATAGACCTTTACAGGCACTTATTATCAAAGTTTTAAATCCTATTTCCTTTAATTATATCAAATTATTTATTTATATTATTTTCAGTAAATACGCGTAATTTGTTTAGATCAAGTAATTTTTTTTTTAATTATATGTAGTACTTGTTACTTGTTAAGTAATACTTGTTAGTGTAAATCCAGTTTGGCATATTTCATCAAAGGCATTTGTTGATTGAGAAATAGAAAGAAGGCTAAGTTTATCACGAAAATTGTATTCTTTATTTGTCCCTAACCAGCTAGAAGTATATTAAAACCATACAAAATCTAGATGGGCCATGAAGTCAAAAACTTAACCATTGAACACCCTAGTGAACCACGTGGACAGACCCCGTGATTTTCCTGGAGAAAAGTGAATCTAAGTATACGAAGTTTAAGAAAATAAAGGCACAATGAGAATATTAACCTTTATTTTCTTAGTTTAACTATAAAATATAAGTGGGTAACATTTTAGTGAATGGCGGATATTTGTCGCGCACGTGCTATATCATTTCCTTTTATTATTTGACGGTTTGTTCGTCCGAATAAACCGTTTGATATTATTATCATTAGCTGGTTTAAACTTGGAACCATTCATACCCTTAAATGGAGTACAAGCGTAATAGCTTTTGCTTCGTTACAATGAATCACTTTTAACCGATCTCGAAAAAGGATGTATGTTCACCGATTACTCCGTTATAGCCGAATTTCAAAATTCTTTTTGTAATCGAAAGATTACACTCCGGAGGTGGTCCTATTGTCACCAAGTTATGATCTGATGATGGGATCCCAAGGAAATCGTGGGAAACCGTTAAATATTATCAGCACGTCCAACGTGTTTCATGATTTTTCTGAAGATATTCAAGTATTTGCGTCCGGTAGTCATCATATATTACTGAGCTGATGATGGAAGGTTTAAGTAGATAAGGAGCTTGGGAATAATGCTTTCAATGCTGTTTAGAGCGAAGAACGTTTTATTTTTAGTTATTTATGATGTTTACCTTGGTTCAAATTCTAATACGCATGTATTAAATTAACTAAAAGATAGATAATTATTTTTAACAAAAATTAAAACCTACTTCTAAAACACCAAAAAGTCGTAAAAAATATTATTTACGACTTTTTGGTGTTTTTAAGTCAAGTTTTATTTTTTGAAAACAAAAGAATTGAAACATGCAAAACTAATTCATCCGTAAATTGTGATAGAATAATTATCCACGTTTGAAAAAAATTGAGTGAAATGAAGAAATATAAGCGAACAGTCGCAATAATACACTATCGCTATATTTGAGCACAGTTGGAGAAGTTGGACCGTCCACGTTTATTGGTTTCGTGTTGTTCGGTGACGTCGCCGCGTCTCGTGGCTCGGCGACACTGTCGGCTGTCGGTACTCGGCACTCGGCACGCGACGCTAGGTCGAATCAGGCGTCGCGTCGCATCATCGGCCTCCGGTTCCCGCATCCCGCCCACCATCTTGTCAGAACGTCTAGCGATCACCGCGAACGCGCTTGTTTTGTTCATGCAACGCGACGCGCAATAGGCTAGATGACTAAACATTTTTTTTTGCTTTAATAGAAGCTCATTCATTTAATAAACAGAAAGAAAAAATCGGTTTTCGAATAACTATAAAAACAACCAAGATATAAGCTATTAAAGATTTTTCTCCATCTCTTTCTAGCAAAACGGCAATTTACAAGGAGTTATTTATATATTATATGGCCGTACTCAACAATGACGTCACGGTTGATGTCGGATCTCTCTGTCTAATCGCCTCCAAATTAACAACTTAAAATGCTTCTATCTAATGTATTTCAAAGCCGATTTTAATTCTAATTTCACAGGTCTGCATCTTTTTCCACGGTATTTTAATAATTAATGACGAGACATAAAAAATAGAATTCAGTCATCATCCCAATTGACATACAAGACGTTTCAGTGTTATAAAACTCTAGATAACTGACTTCAACAGTCGTTGTATCGCATATAGGTACCAATTAAGAAACGATATTGTTATTGTGTACATGAGCATGGTTGTGTTTACGAGGCAATAATTAATTTGTTCAACTCGAATCAACATTTTTTTCTTATCTTTTTTGTAACATTCAAGCTGATGCCAATTGTCTTGAGACAAAGAATATCATACATATAGAGTATGACATTAATTAAACTATAATAATGGATACCAAAAATATAAACAAACACATCCATGATCAGAAAATATAGATTCACGTCTACTACGCAAATATTAACCTCGACCATTCGTAAACCCTGAACCTGTAGAGGCGATATCTTTAAAAATATAAATGTTGAATTGCTCAGTTTTTGATGCTGTTTTATCTGTTACATGCATAAAAGCACTTAAGTATTTATCGTTTTGGTTTTTTTGTGAATTTGATCTTATTCCCTTCGATAATATCAACAGTTGTGCGAAGCCAGGACGGGCAGTTAGTATATAGTAAATTTACACAGGTTTGCTGGTAAATATTTCTTTGGAAATAATTAGAGATAGCTCAATATATGTTTTTAATTGTTGTGTAATTTGTTTTGTGTACATGAATATAATAAATAAAATAGTATCTGAAAATAAAAACACTACCTATTATAGACAGACAAGACATTGAAAACTTAATTGTATTTTATTTGCAGTAAAAATTTCAGAATTATGTAGCTTACAAAATTTATCAACACTCCATCGATCATACCCGCTTTGCATTTTTATTCGTAAACTGCTCTTTCTTGAAACCTTGTTAAATTCATCCTGATTATAATTTTATTAAAATTATACGACAATAATTTAATCATAAATTAGTGATTCCTTTTTTAAATGAGTAATAGTAAAGTTAATTCGTCATCGAAAATTTTTATGACTGCCTATTTCCAACGGTTCGCCAGAGCAATTTTCCAGTTCGTTGTTAATCTCTTTACATCTCTAATTTAATTTCAGTAGGCACGTTAAACAACAAATATACCAGGACAATACATTTTGTTTCGTAAGCATTTCCACAGAAATTACAGACTTGCTTATCGCGTCGAACGTCGCGATTCATCGCGACGTTCCTTCGATAATATATTTGATCAACCTATGTGTGCATAGCCTAATAGGCCAGGGATGGGGAAACTACGGACCGCGGGCCATTTCCGGCCCGCGAAGCGTTGAAATCCAGCCTGCGACCATCAAACAAGAATCAAGTGAAGTTTTCGTATTGTTAGAAATTTCATTCACACCTGGAAAAGAATTGTAACGAATTTGAATACTTTTGTCTAACCATGGATGTGAGCATTTTGCAATTTCTTTCATTATTTAATAGTTATTTTGTAATATTGCACAATAAATTAGTGTTTCATAAAAACCATATATATTTTTATTTCATTAAATACTCGTAATATAGCCAAAAATGCAACAACTTTATTAGTAAGTAAATATATTTCGTTAGTAAATATTGGCACGCGAAGGAAAAAGTTTCCCCATCCCTGCTATATAGGCTATGCACAAATAGGTGTGTTTTGACCACAGTTTAACAATGCATAGTAAAACTGTGGTTTTGACACCGCCACTATCACCCGTTACAGCATCATACAAATGCTAGCGGTGCATTTGTTGCACACTTTAATGTGCCTAGCCTACTCGCAGTTAAAGAAAATCGCTCGAGAAGAAACCGCTTTTCTTCGAAAAAATTAAGAACAATATCAGTGAAATAATGACCAAAATTTAAAAAGCTACACGAATTAATTTCCACGATAAGATTTTTCTTAAATAAACAAACATAGCTTGGTAACTTATCCAAGTACATTTACAAAATAATAAGATAAACCGAGGCACGTTTAACGACATATGTTATTGTAGTACTTGAAATGTGATTAAAAATGAAACTGCTGAATTAATTATAAGAAATGGTTTATCAATTATGGACCTCCCGAACCCGGGTGACAGATGACGTCAGTGCATCTGTTAATTGTGAAAATGTAATAATATTTATTGCGCGAAACTGAGTACCTAACTCGAAAGATATGAATGATATAAATATATAAAAAATTACCCACAATAGGAATGTTTCTAATAACTGTTCGAAAAGTAGACCTAATAAGAAAGTTGGCAAAGGGGAGACAGACCTTCTGTCTGCCTATGTTGAAACTACTAATACGGTAGAGCTGTGTAAAAGCGAACGCAAGTCTTTGAAATATCCTCTCCCTTACCAAAATAACGATGAATTACTCGATATCTAATTATTTAAACTATACGTACGTATGCAATGTGCAAAAGTATAAACTTCAAATTTTAAGCTACCTGCAACAACCTATTATTTAAAATTCTCGTGTCACAGTTTTTGTTATCAAACTCCTCCGAAATGGCCTGACCGATTTTTATTTGTATATTTGATAGGTCTGAGAACAGGTCGCAGGCTGTTTTCAATACTCCTAGGTGATAAGGGTCAACCTTTCCAGAGTTTTTCCTCTCCTGAACACTATGACGCTTAGATGATGAACTATTGCCGCGTGGTTGCTTCCGACAATGATGACGTTCTCTTGTCTAACATGTCTGGTCTGATTACATGTCTGATCCATTGGCGGAGCATTAAAAAGTGATGCAGTGTCACATCTCTTTTTAATGCTCCACCCAAGCCAGTGGTGGATCACAGTGAACTTCGTGTTTCATAGCATAGCAAATAAATCATATTTTATTTCATTTCATTTCATATTTCATTTCATTTCGGCGTTTTTATTCGACCCACTAGATAGTCGCCCACTAAATCTGCATCGAGATAGTGGATCCTACTAGAAAGAGGGAACTTATAAAGTACGTAAATATTGAAAAGAAAAAACTGGCACTCTTAAACTGGTTGCAATCCTTACTGACACGAATAAACGAATCGTAAACATATTTTTGTCATCGCTGCGCCAATAACAAGTATAAAGTACAATTTCCTGTCTGGCCATAGGTACGTACATGTAGATAAATAAATATCTATTATATTGCATTAGAGGTACTCTGAGTAATTTCATTGGAACTTAGTACCTGCACACAAACTGTCCGCGCGCACTTCAGAACTATCTTTGACTTTATGCTACCATGGGGAGGAGTTACTCTACAAAGTTACTCTTTGTCTCTCGCGCATCCGCTCTATTAGAACATAAAAAGGAGCAACTAACTTGTTGTTGGGCAATAGAAAGGTTCTGCAATAATTGTTATTAAATTTAATATTAACACCATGGACCTTTGGCTCCATGGCTCCGCTAATTTTTTTTTAAATACACAAGAAAAAGTAGTTATTACCCGGATTGTGCTATATCAAATTAAAGCCTGTGAAGTGAAGGTTCTTATAGTGATTGAGTGAAATTCTGGTATTTTTGGTTTTTGATCGTAATTGAACAAAAAGATCTTAAATTGTCAGTTGACTATATGAAATACCAGTCGGACGTTCTTTGCTTTGACTGTTCTGACCTAACGGCGTAAGCGGCGCAGAATACACAGGGCTTAAGACCTTTTGGATGCGAGCTTATCGACTCACTCACGAATCGGGTTCCCACCGCAGATATCGCGAAGTAAGCGCTGAAGTTCGCTAAATATCTCAGCGTGGTTATCTCTGCGCGAAATTAAAAAGCGCTGCAGCGGCTTTGTTTTTATTCTGCACGGTTGCAATTGTATTGAATTGTTGTTTGTCATTTATTCGTCATCATGGCTTCCAATACGAAAACTAAAAACTGTTGGAAATGTACGAAGAAAATAATAAACAGAGAGTACTTATGTTGCTGTATGTGTAAAAATTATTTCGATATCGATTGTGCCAATGTGTCATATAAACGATTTACACTCATGGATAAAGAAAGGAAATCGGAGTGGTGGTGTTCTAGCTGTGTGGAGAAACAAAATAAGGCGGACGGCAATTATTTAACCCCGGCTTCTAAAACTCCGCAACAATATGCTAGTGATATAACGGATGATAACGTGTTTGAGCCACCCTCTGCTGAGATTAGCAATATTACAGTACGTGGAGTAAAAAAGTGCAACGTTCTGGATTCAAATTCTGATCAGCCAATAACAGATTCTGATCAGCCAATAACAGTTAGTATTCTCAATGATATTTTAAATAATTTTAAGCTAGAAATCCAAGAGAGTCTCACAAACTCTATAGAGAAGCATGTAAAAGCGGTTTTTGGTGATTACACAGATCAATTAAGCACCAAAATACAGAATATGGTGGATTCCGTCCAAGGTATTGCATCTCGAGTGAATGCCTTTGAGGAGCGGTTGTCTTCGCTTGAGAAGCGCCTAGATTCATGCAGCGACGGCTCTTGTAAATCTTGTTGTGATCTCGCTGTCAGTATGGAACAACTTAAATCGCAGCTAAATGATCGCGACCAGGAGCTTCTTCACAACGACCTCGAGATCACTGGTGTACCCGAAACTGCTGCTGAGAATCCGGCGCATCTTGTGACGTTGCTAAGCAAAAAGCTGGGCATGACCGTGGAGGTCCATGAGGTGGCAAGTGTTGTACGTGTCGGAAGGCGTCATGACGGAGGGGGAGTCGGCGACGAAGGCGACGGCAGGCCGCGGCCGCTTGCGGTGCGCTTTGTGCGGCGAGCCGTGCGGGACCAGCTGCTTCAGGCGGCTCGCGTACGCCGCACGCTTGACACCAGTGACCTTAACATCAGTGGGGACGCCGCGGAGACTCCTTGCCGTGTCTACATAAATGAACGGCTCACCAGGTACAATCGGGGACTTTTCCATAGGGCACGTATAGAGGCGCGTCGTTTGCATTGGCGCTTTGTGTGGACCCGTCAAGGTGCTATTTTTGTTCGCCGCGACAGCGAGAAACCTCCTATGAGGATTCGTCTTGAAGGTGACATAAAGAGGGTTTTAGGTGACTGCTCGGTTAGCAGTGTATGAACAGTCTTTGCTGTTTTATTTTTTAGATTCTCAAAACATAAGTGCAATATTTAAGTATTGTTATGTGTGCAATTTCACTAGTAATACCCCTGTCGTTTCCATATCTTTTGAACTGTGGGTTCAGCTAATTGTTAAAGTTCACTCATATTATACTGATTTAATATTGAACTTTCAATTGTCATTATCAGCCCTACAATATTTCAGTAATAATGGTGCAATGATATTACTTGTATGCTATAGATTGATATTGTATAAGTGTGATTTATTATGTGAAGCCTTCAGCCACATCCCTAATAATTATGATAGGAAAGCTGATTTTTTAATGTTTATAATATATCACTCTAGAAGCTGTAATATACAGACCGAACACCAACTTGTATATTATAATCAGGAAGCCTCTGCTCATTCCGTTGTATGTGGGGTAAGGGTTTTGTCTGTGTACTTTGAGGGGTGTATAAAATATGTACTGGTGTCTTGCGGTTTGGATGTGTGGAGCCTTTATCTTATGGTCCATGGGATGAGAAGAATTGTAATTTGTAACATTTTTTATAGTAGAAACTTCTTTAACCATTATCACATATTAAATATCACAATCCTGTATATCTGGAAAGTATTCTTACATGCTATGTTGTATTATTCTGGGAACTGTGTTGTGTGGTCTGGTTTTCTTTGTAAAGCATACTTACATAATAGTGGAACTTACATTTATGGCCACCATTACAGTTTCAATTCATTGCCTAATACTATAATTATCTATTCTTCGATTGTGTTTAAAGTGCAATATGTTTATGATGTGCTTTTCTTAATTTTCTTTAAAAATTGTAATATATATGTGCAGGATTGTTTTCACTGTAAAGCTTCTGTATATCAGGCTGCAAATTTTAATGTTCCTATGCTACTTATTGTTATTGTAAAAATTATATTTTGTAAGGTTAAAGTTTATAAGTATTCCAACAATTTTGTTATGGTGTGTAATATAATTATTTCCACATTGTGGATTAGGTTTTATGAGTGTATTAGTCAGACATGTCATGTCTATTATTGCGAATTGATCTTTTGCTCAACAGATACACTGTCATATGATATGTTGTGCTGGTTCAATAATTGTACTCTGCAAGCTGATTTTCATGGTAAGATGCCTTCTTATTTAGCAAATTTTGGTGTGCAATTGTTATTAATTCCGATTTCAAGGTTCAAATTTTATGGAGGCAATGCTGATGTTATTGGTTACTATCATAGTTACAGTTACATATTAATCTTCTATGTGGAAAAACCCTATGCTAGCCAACTGCTATACTATCTCAAGAATTATGCTACGCAGGACAGTTCGCATTATAAAAAGCTTATCTACTTTACATATTTTTGTGTTAATGTGTTATTTTTTGATATTGTAGTGTTTGTACTACATAGATTTAATACCAAATTTTATAGTCTGTTTAACAAATTATTATGGAATATTTTACATGACGACTCCATGAATAAGCTACCATTTCCCTTGCTTAATTTTTCTGTGATACATAAATACATTAATTTAGGCTGGCGACACGTTTCTATATTGACCCGTTATTTGACTAACTCCAAATATATACAAATATTATTTTCATATATAATTGTGCACATTACTAAAAATATTCGTCTTGGCCTTCTAAACCCTGGATCTTTGGGAACACGGCACGATGAATTCCTTGCAGCGATGGAGCGCAATTCAGTTGATGTCATGGCCATAAATGAAACCTGGCTGCGAGTGGGCGAGGAGGGTCGTGCGCCGCGCGTTCCTGGATACCGACTACGTCATGTGCCTCGTAGTGCTGATGTTCGTTCGCGTGGTGGCGGCGTCGGTTTCTATGTTCACCGTGGTGTTGCTGCGCGAGTGTTGAATCACCCGACTATTCATACTATCGAGCAAATGTGGCTTTGTGTCAACATAAATGGAGTTAAGATATTAGTAGGCACTGCTTACCGGCCCCCGTGGTTCAATGTGGATAATTTTATTGATAGCTTAACGGAATCTCTGTGCGCGTTCTCGATGTATGAACGGGTTCTCATATTGGGAGATTTTAACATGGATTGTTTGAAGCCTCACGATTTGAATACTAAAAAACTGTTGAGTTTTCTTGGTTGTTTTAACTTGGTACAATTTGTTGGCCAGCCTACGCATTTTACGGATCATTCTGAATCTTTAATAGATGTAATATGTTCTAATAAGAGAGTGAATAAAGTTTGTGTTGAACATATACCTGATTTGAGTAGTCATGCTTTCTTGTCCTGTGAACTTGATATAAAAAAACCTAAACTCATACCTAAATGGCATTCTTATCGTCCTCTTCTAAGCATTGATTTCGAAAAATTTAATATGGACATTGCTGCCGTTGATTGGGATAGTTTGATTTCTGATAATGTAAATGATGCTTTAGATTCTTATAACGCAAATATCATGGAAATCTTTGATGACCACGCCCCTTATGAGACCAAATGCTTTAAGCAGCAAAATTACCCCTGGATAACGTACACTATTAAGCAGATGATGAAACTTCGGGATCAAGCACATGTTATAAGTAAAAAAACTAAATTGGATAAACATAAGGAATATTATAAAGAATTAAAATCTATTGTGTCATCGGCTATATACAGGGAAAAGTCGGCTTACTTTGAAACTTATATCAATAAAAATATCAGCGACCCGCGTAACTTATGGAAAAATTTAAAACGTAATGTAGATTTTAAAAGTAAAGGAAATGAATTGCCCTCCCATTTTAAAAACCCTAATGAAATTAATGACCATTTTTTAAAAATTGCTTCTAAAGATAATGTAGATATATCAACTTTAACTTTTTTTGAATTTCATCGTCACGGCTCTAATTCCTTTTCTCTATCCCCTGTAAGTGAAGTAACAGTACTGAATAATATAAAGGCTATTTCGACCAACGCATTAGGTGTAGATGGTATATCTAAAGATATGCTTTTTTTATCTCTGCCCCATACTTTATCGCTTATCACAGCTATTATTAACAAATCAATTGAAACTTGTGTTTTTCCTAATGCTTGGAAATCAGCTATTGTTAAACCCATTCCCAAAAAACCGGACCCATGTGACTTAAGTGATCTTAGACCGATTAGTATATTACCTTGTATGTCTAAAATTTTGGAAAGAATAGTTTGTAAACAAGTGACCGATTACTTGGAAACTAGTGATATACTTCCTTTAAAACAGTCTGGATTCAGAAAATCTTACAGTACCACCACAGCCTTACTTGATGTAATTGATGATGTGTTATCTGCTCAGGATAAAGGAGACGGAACTATTCTTGTTTTACTAGACTTTTCTCGTGCTTTCGACTCAATTAACATAAATCTTCTACTGTCGAAGCTTGCATATTATGGGTTTGACTGTAAAGCTGTAAAGTGGTTTGCAAGTTACCTTCTTGGGCGTTCACAGAGAGTTGAGCTGTGTAACGATACGGGCATGAAAGTTACGTCTGAGGTATCTTCCTTAAGGTGTGGTGTACCACAAGGCTCTATTTTGGGCCCCATTTTGTTCATATTGTACGTTGCCGATATGGCTAAATGTTTTTTAAATTGTAGCTTTCATATGTACGCCGATGATTTACAATTATATTTGAGTTTTAAACCTAATGATACTGATACTGCTGTAAACCTAATTAATCAAGATCTCAAACGACTGACCGAATGGGCAGAAAAAAACAGTCTAGTTCTTAATCCACTTAAATCTAAGTTTCTTGTGCTTGGTTCCAAGGTTCAGGTAGACAGAATTTTAATCTCTAAGCCTAATATTAGGTTGGCCAATGATTGTTTGGAAAATGTATCTGTGGCGCGAAACTTGGGTCTTTTAATGGACAGCAAACTGAAATTTGAAGAACATGTGCAGGAAACTGTTAGAAACTGTTTTTATAGGTTGAAGGTGTTGTATAGAATTCGTCAATTTCTTAGCAAAGAAATAAGAATCAGGCTCTGTGACTCATTGATTTTGTCGAAGTTGAACTATGTTGATGCGGTAATTAGTAGCTGCTTACTTTCTAGGACAAAAACTCTTATTCAGCGTGTACAAAACGCTTGTGCACGCTATTGTTTTAAAATTCCATGTCGGGGGCATGTTACACCATTCCTAAACCAGGCAAATTTAATGAAAATGGAAGCTCGTCGTGCCCTACACTTTGCCACTTTACTTTTTGGTATTATACAATCCCATCGACCATGGTATCTCTACCAAAAGCTTGAATTCTCTCGACGTGAGGTTAGACTTACCTCTAGACTCACCTGTCCAAGGCACTGTTCGTCTGCTTTTCGTGGTAGCTTTCGTTATGCTGCCACGAAATGTTGGAACAATATTCCACCTCCAATTAAGCTTTCGCGTTCTATTTATTCATTTAGGAGTAAACTCAAAGTGTTTTTGCTTGAACAACAAATAGATCATAGCGGATGACTGTGTCCTTCGTAACTGCCAAAAGACTTAGTGGTTTCATGGGGTTTTTTCACAATAGAACATTTTTCACAGTGTATCATTTATTCCTATTACTTACACTTTGATATGTTAGCCTATTGCTTAAACTATAATATCTACCTATCCTACAATTAATTTTGTACAGATGATTGTCTGTTGGCCAGCACACATACATTTTTATAGGCTTCCACAGAATACCAGCGTTGCAGGTGTTATGCATTCTGCAACATAGTGCTGAGTGGTGGCCTTTTTAGTTTCACTTTATTTGATTTAAGTACCTGTATTGTCTTTTTCATAATGTTTATTTGTGAAACTAAATAAATTTATTTGATTTGATTTGATTTGATTTGATTAACACGTTCATAAATAAATTTTCAACGCACTTGCTCGTAAAGTGGGTCTTATTACCTTGCATTTAGACCCGTTATTCAGTATATTAAACACGAGTGCTTTTCACTTTACATAATCGCACAAGTGCGGTAATCTTAACACGACAAATTCTAATTTGTTCAAGATTACAAAGTAAATGTATGTCCAGTACGCATTCTTCAATTTGTCGCTTAATACACTTTTTTTAACATGACTTTATGTGGCTGCCAATTGGAAACAAATAAACAGCCTACTACTGGTTACTTAAATATTAAATTAACAACGACATTTAAAAAAAACAATAATTAATAACTATAACTAAAATAAATTATTAAAAATTCACACAAACTTGTTTTTATAAACACTAAAATATTCGGTTTATTTAGTTTTGAATTTTGGCTGTTTGGCCCTTTTTTGTTGGCTGTATGAAGAGTTTAGCACTTTAGCCATGCCGCTGCAATTTCCCGCTATTTAAATTTTTTGCCTTTTTGTTGTAATTGATAAATTGATTATCTACAAATATGTCGAGTCCAAGTAAAGAAGAATCCATATTATTAACTCCGCCGGAAATAATTATGGAGACGCAAAGCGAGAGTAATAGTTTGTTGCCGCCAAAGTACTTGGCGGCATACGATACTTTCATGCATTGGAAGATTGATAAAAAAGCGCAGTCATTTTCAGAAAAATATTAATACCACAAGATCTTTTATTTTCCTCACAAATGTGTTGAAAAACGTCGTATGATACACGCACGCATTGGTCATTACGTACTCTGCTTTCTTGTCGCGCTCGCCTGCGGCTGGCGCACAATATCGCCTAGTACGCAATAACCGACATAGCGCGCTCGTATCATAATGTACTATTATACCATTCCCCCTCTAAAAAGCTTATTTTATTCACCGAAAACAGTGTATAAAAAGATTTTTTAATCACTGTTTTGGTTTTTGAATTTAGATCACACCACTATATTCGACCACCATCTCAATGGTATACAACCTCCTTGCGCAAAAAAAATATACGATACAAACTCCTTGTGCAATGAATACTCGATATACAAACAAACTCCTTGTGCAAATAACTCCGCGAGATTCGATTTGTCGACATTTTCTACTAGGAGTTTGGCATTACAATAAAATTACTCTTAATTTGAGTAATTATTTAAATCTTAATGTGCGATTTAATTAATTTAACCTTCCTTTTTTCATCATTAAATGTCAATTTTCGCTTAAATCTTTTCTTTTCTCGTAGTCATGGTATAAAATATAGCATGCAACTCTTGAATAAAACGGATTTATATGGAGGGCCATGAATCACTCGTGTCGCTCAGAATTCTAACACTTGAATCACTCGCTGAGCTCGTGATTTAATCATCATGAATCACTCCTTATGATCGTAATTCAGTCGTTAGAATCCTTCACTTGGTCGTGATTTATCTATGGATAACGCTTTAAATCCGTCTTTATTCACTAGTTGCATAATATTCAGATCAGATGAGATTTTTTTATTTATTGATTTGTTCGTCATTTTTTAATTTATTTAGCATTTTAAAGAGAATCCAAAAATCTGTTGTATTTTTCCAGTTGTTACAATAAATAGCTATAGCAATCTTTTAGGCACCCGTGTTTGGAAATCTAAATTTAGTGATGGAAATTAATCGTTTTATAATGTGCAACCGTCATTATAATCTTTCAAAAGTCGCTTAAGAATTTAAGTTGATTCATTATAACTATTAATTTTTTAATATGTAAAAGTTTTCTGTAGTGTTGATAAGTGTAGGGATCTTATTGCATATATTCATATTGTATTCTATTCCTATAAGGGCCTAACTTTCATCTAGTATAAAGAATAATGTGGCAGTTCGCCAGTTTTTGTATAAAAAACTCTGTCAAACTGTCATATCTTATTATCTTTATTATCCTTGGTTAAAAGCTACCTGACTTTTAAAATCAGTGCTTAATAATAATATGTAGGTAATACACATAAATTTTGATTTGTGGCCTTCTGTAACTTTATAAAATTTTTAGAATTTATCGTGAGGTTAACTTGAATCCATCCTTTTGTTTTGTACATTTATTTATCACGTTTTTAATTCATTGATCTACCGTGAACTTCATACAGTTACTGCTGCGTTGTCAAGAAATACGCTTTATAAGCTGACTGCAATTAATCTTAGCGTATTGAGGTCATTGTTGTCACTGTTGACATTGGAAGCGATTTTCCGTGTTACATAACAATAAATTGCGTGTCTAGACAACGCAATGCAAAAGTAGTAAGTGCTTACTGATGAAAAAATACGGTAATCAGTTTTAAAATAGAAACGGTAAACAGTACTAAATTAACCGTAATACTAAGCGTAATTTGCGTTTGATGCAATTGTAGGTAATTGTAATTGATGTCAATTGCGGTCGATGCCCATTTATTAATTGTAATAAATTATGTTATTGATTAACGATCGTATTTATATTATTTAACACACAAACTAACCATTCCAACGAAATTTGATACGCAAATATGTACCTACTATATATTTCTATTAAGATATATAAGATTAAGGTGAAATCCATAATAAAGCAATAATAACATAAATAAATTTGAACACTTTTTCTTTAATGTGTGACTTGATAAACAATATGTAAAATATTCGAAAGATTTCATGTATTTTCGTACAGTTTTTACTTATATCTTCTTTCTTTATATATAAAAATGAAACGCTGTGTGTTTGTCTAGCAAAAACTCTGAAACGCCTCGACAGATTCTTACGAAATTTTCTGTGTGTATTTGAATAGGTTCAAGGAAGGTTTATACGTAATTTAATTGGACCCGGTAGGTGGCGCTGGAATCGGGCAGGACAACGTCTGCCGGGCCCACTAGATATTAAATATTTCAAAACGTGAACCTACATGTATTTTTCATAACATTTATTTTTATTGAAACAAAATTAAATTTTCACTATAAAGGATCATTCATTTTACGCGTCATAAATAAGTACGCATTTTGCTGCTGTATTAGTCCTCTTCTTAAACAACATGCGTGTGATGTAACTATTTATTGAACTATAGAGATTTGTAGTAGTTTATGATAAAACTTCCTTCGCTTACGTAAGCCGCCCAGATTGAACTAAAAACGATTAATCTCAATCCATTAGCAGTTACGCAGCTACGCGCGAAAAATAAAATCGGAAGAAAGTTTGCGATGCTCACTTCCCCCAAACTGAAATAAGCCAGAGGCGAAAAATTCGTCTCGCCTTGTGGTTTTCACGTCCTACTCTAATCCAACCAGACCCAATAAAGCTGCTCGCGCGAACGTAAACAAGATTCTTTTAAATCTTAATATTAATAACGTTCTCATAAGTTTGAAAAACAAAGCATGCACGAATTTAGTAGTAGTATTTCTGTGACGAGTATATTCATACTCTTAAATGTAACATGGTTGGTTACTTAATTTTCGGACCGGAACTCGTCCGTTTCAAACAAACAAACCCTAATTTAATACTATATTAATGGTATTAAATTAGCGTTTCCCTCGATTTTTATGGGATCCCATGATCAGATCCTGACTTTGGTGACCTTGGAACCACCCCAGGAGTATACTCTATCGAATAAAAAAAGAATTTTGAAAATCGGTCCACAATTGGCGGCGTAATCGCGTAACATACACACAAAAAAAACATACGCATCGAATTGGGAACCACCTCCTTTTTTGAAGTCGGTTAAAAAAGGAGCTGAGCATCATTATCAATGAAAAATGTTGCATAAACGAGAAAAATATATGGCGAAACGTAGTTCGCGGGCACAACTAGTATTGAATAAAAACTGAAAGGCAAAAAACAAGCCCTGTATTATAAATATCTAGCAATCCATTATTGGGATTATTTGAGGTTATTAAGCTTGAAGCTTATTAAGATTGATTATAAAGATTGATGCTAGAATTTTTTAGTGCTGGGCTTGTTTTTTTTAGTTTTATTCAATGTTTACTTTTTATGCAGTTGGTTTTTTCATTTTGAATTTATTTTATTATCATTTATGTCACTTGTTATGTCACAAATGACGAACACGTATAACAAATATTAAACAATAAAAATCAAAGTTGCTAACGATGTTTCTCTAAAGGACATTGCTCTGCGTCCATACATTGTTCGCCCCAATACCAACAGCAGTGAAAAAATGTTTTTCGTATAATTAGACGTAAGTAAGTACTGTACGTTCACATCAATTACTACGGACAAGCTTCGAAATCGAATTATATATCAAAATGAATCAGATTTTTAGGTTAGTTGAAGTAACACTTTATTTCATTAGAGCAATACACATTGTCCTTAACTATACAAATATTAAAATATAATTATTGCAATCAATCACATAACGTAATTATAGCCAAGGTAGTAAAGAACATAAATCTCGAAATTATAAAGCAAGTCAAAAACACAACGAACTAACAAGGGACAGCGCGTGAGTAGTCAATTGACGTATGTTTTAATTTCATTTACGTTGTAAATTATAAAAGAAGTTATGATAAACATAATTTATACAAATAACTAAATGTTCATACCTACATAAAATCGACTCAATTCTATTCAATCGAGAAAAAAAAAAGTTTTGTTTCTGAAAGTACTTTTATATATTTTTGATTTGTCCGTCGAATACATATATTTGTAATGAGTGTTATAAAATATGCATATAATAATGACGTAAATCAATTCTTTGTTGGTCATGGGGCGATTTTCGACATTGTCCTTTATCTTTCGTACTGGTAACGATCATTTATTTGTACATTAGGTGTAGACTTATGTCACAGAATAGATAATAGTACTAATCTTATACGCAGAATGGTAAAAATATATCTAATCTAACAATAAATCGAAAAGTTTCCATATTTTATTATATTAAGCTGTTCGATAGAATTTCAGAACTAAATTGACATTTACTTAGTTTTTTATCATTGTCATAAATAGTTCTACTCTATTATTAAACTAACGTGGCATGACAAATTAGTTGAAATTTGATTCTAGACAAAATTATCCTTTTATAACTAAAACTGATTAATGGCGACTGTCAAGATTCTCTTATTTAAAATCGTCAGGCGCCTAAGTTATTACGATTACAATTAAGATAAAGTGTGCTAAATTACTAAAATATGTATTTTGTTTGAAATGGGTACATAATTAATCAATATATCATAATTTAGATTAACAAATAAAAATAGGATTTATTATTACTCAACAAGGAGCGTCAGAGTTGCTGGGGCTTCGGCGCTGGCTTTCTAATCTGGAGTTTCGGGGTTCAATCCTGTCATATACCAATGTGTTTTTCGTTTTTATAATTTCATATTCATGTACATTTTCCCGATGCTCCTACGGCAAAGGAATATATCGTGAGGCAAACTGCATACATCTGCGAAAAAATTCAAAGGTCCGCACTGGCCCAGCGTGGTTGACTAAGGCCTAAACAGCCTAACTTAGGGTAGGCTCGAGCACCTCGGTGAGGACCTATATAAGCTGTGATGATGATTATTCAACGATTCCCGTGACCTTAGAATAGAAATACTAAATTAAGTCAAATAAAATTAATGAGAGGGAGTAAACTAACAGTCCCAAATGTCACTTTTCACAATAATGTTGCAAATTTGAAATTATAGTGATGGTGTTTGATTCACGACAATTCAATTTGTTATTAATGGTTCTATCTTGATATCGATGATTCTGCCAATATCAAAATTTAATCGAACATTATATTTGACACAGACAAAAAAAAGATTAAGGGAGAAAGAAAAGTTAAAAGAGCAAATTATAATAGCAATTATAAATTTAATATACAAAAATATGGATCGTATAAAATTGAGTTAATATTTAAAAAATGGAATAAGGTTCCAGAGTTAATAAAGGTACTATAGTTCAAAAAAGGATAAAAGTAATTTAAATCATATTAAAATATTGTAAATATTTTTCTTAATTTATCAATTTTTTTACTAGTCTGTTAAATGTTCCACTATTGGGAAAAAGCATGCCCTTTAATCCTCCAAATTAATCTTGGGGAATGGCTGATTTGTCTGACCACGCCTACCCCATGAATACATCCAGATTATTGAAGTTATTACATTCGTATCATTATCGAATAAATATAAAAGGAAAATAATTTGACTGCGATACAAAAAAAAATATTCACCATAATAATTTTACATATGACAGTAAACAACCTTATTGCGTTTCCATGGATAGGTTACATTATTATAAAACTA
This sequence comes from Schoenobius gigantellus, assembly GCA_963935595.1. Lineage (NCBI taxonomy): Eukaryota > Metazoa > Arthropoda > Insecta > Lepidoptera > Crambidae > Schoenobius > Schoenobius gigantellus. The sequence continues at coordinate 23,286,011 of OZ012549.1, read as the reverse complement.
ACCCTTATTAACAGATCAACACGCCATCAACGCCGCGGCTGTCCCCGAATCAATTGTAACAATCAAAAGTGGCAACGTTAGATCTGTCATTTTATACTCCGTCTAATTAGCAATTCAACTATATAGCCAGTGACATACTTTTCAAATTTCAATTTTAAACTGATATGAAAACTTTTACGTATGAGTACGTAGGTAAGCTTATTTTAACCCAAGTAAAAATCAAGGTGATACACTTTCTTTATGCAATACAATAAAAATATACCTACAATAGGAATGAAATATATGATCTTCCTACCGATGTTATTGGAGATTACCACGAGCGAGGTATACCTATTCCACCCAGTGGGCGTGGGCTCGGCTAAGATGAAGTTGATTATAATGGTTCAATCTTCGAAATAGAATTCGATTGATTCTCGCTTATTAGTAATTATACTGTAAATGGTGGTTCTATCTAAAGCCTTTGGATACGAAACGTTTCAAGGTAATAGGTACACTAATTATACTTGAAACTAGTCTACCTTGCAAGACACCCGTTCATCGACCTTAGACACAACAATGATATTTATTTGGTATTTTGATACTTAAAATTAGCAATGTCAGATAGTTCAAAATGAACAAATAATGACTATTCTATTTTGTTTATGAAAATTACGGACAGTTTTTATCTGCAAACATTGGCAGTTTATTGACTTTTGTTATTGTTTTTCACAAACAAACGTGAGTTACAAAGCTTCAACTCGACAAAATAGATAAAATTCGACGAGTCTGGTGAACTCGAAATATTACAAGATGTACAAGGTTACTTTACCGGTTTTGCGTGTCAATTATGTTAGTATAGTTGCTAAAAGACTGGATTATTGAAGGTATCTGCCACAGAAAGACCGTGTTTACCAGTTTGATCCACTAAATAGGTGATATGTTCTATTCTTATTTTGCCCGGCCAATGTGTGTATAAATAACAACTGATAAGGCCCATGTGTGGTTTATTATTTCATTTCAACCTCGACCTTGCCCGAGATTATGTTGATTATTTGCCACCAGACCGGCGGCTAATTTGAGATACATATCATAAGGCTAAATTCACAACTGTCCCGTTACGACCAACTGATGAACCACGATAGTATTGATGCAGATTTTTCCATTTCGTAAAAAATTCGTGGAAAATGCGTCATCATCATCATCATCATCACAGCTCATATACGGCCCCACCGAGGGGTTCGAGCCTACCCTATGTTAGGATAATGGGGGTCGGTGTTATGGGGGCGGTTAATATGTGATATTCCTCTTAAAATAACAAGTAACTATAGACATGTAATAGTGAACATTGGTAAGTTTTTAGTAGTTTGTAATAAACAAGCAAGAAAACTATTTATGAAATGAGGATTTACTGGAGGATTTTTTCAAACAACTAACTTCATAAGGTTTTAAAAATTAATGTTGAAATATCAACTCAGAACAATTATTGTGAATTGAAATTTTATTTTTTTCATTGTCGTTACCATTTTGCTTGATCAATGCTCATGTAAACATTTCATTATCTTGAGGGAGTCATTCTTCGCCTATATTTCGAATACATATATAAATATTTACTGACATTAAACAATGGAAGCCTTCATTGTCGAATATTAGCGTAGTCGCTATGTCTATCTATTAATAGCATTTTACACGCACGTACAAAATTAACACTGTTGTGGAAACAAAAAATTTTCCTATTCTATACAATATACATATATTCGTACAGATCAATAAGAGAGATTTGCATTGTGTGTGTTCGATAAGACAACAGAGACAAGTCACGAGCATGCGTGTGGTTAATCAAATATGTACTGATAAGCTTTCCCAAGACATCGAACCCATATCGCAAACTCATTAAGCTTCCGCAAATATTGCTTCAGCTAAAATTTTGACCACGAATCATTTTCTTTATCTTATTGACCCTTATTTACTTTCTTGCCATCTACGTATTTGTGTGAGCTAAGGCCTCATTTGAGTTGAGTGAGTTTTAATATGTAAGCCTACATAATAAGCTTGATATCCTGATTATATAAAGTACATATATTATACCTAATGTCAAATTCCTTGTGCTCGACGTTAATATTAAGAAATGTGATTAAAGGTATCTTTATAAAAATAGTTTAACTTGTCACTATTAGAATTAGAACCACTTGAATTTGAGACAAAAAAATGCATTTGAAGTTAAATATAACTAAATCTCAAACACTCACTCGCTTCACCAATAACCAGTAAACTATCTAGAGTTTATCATTCATAATAAATGTTTATTATTGCGATAGACGTGTCTATACGCAGAGTTTTACGATTATAGTGGCCGTAATTTTCACAAGTCTATATTAAACAGCCGAATTGACTTCAATTAAAGTCGAGTACGCTAAAAACAAGTGACGTGGTTGCTAGCACGTTATTCAATTACACTTCGTCAAATGTGTACGGCGCCTAACAACTGTGCACTGGACGGCTGCTTCTAAAAATAAACTGTGGCATTGCCTTTTATGATTGTTCTTGAATTTTCTCAGACCATATGCATATACATTACCTATCATCCTTTTTCTCAGTGTACTAGATGTACCTACCTAGCATCAATAGTGTGATGTCATATCAAATGTGTGCCGAAAACGCTTACTCTTTTGCGCTTCTTAGGGTTCCGTAGCCAAATGGCAAAAAACGGAACCCTTATAGATTCGTCATGTCTGTCTGTCTGTCTGACTTTTTTTTTATAGATTATGGGTAGACACTTGTCCTCATCTTGCCTGATGGTAAGCAAAGGTGGGGACTAAGATGGAGCGTGCCTACTCATTAGGTGCCGACTCACTCTAGTCCTGAAAAGACCCGGGTTGTAATGAGGTGGGAACACAGAGGACGGCAAAGAATTCCATTCCTTTGCAGTACGCATTAAAAAAGTGGAAGCGAAACGCTTCGTGCGGAGCAGTGGAATTTCTACTACGTAGGGGTGGGTCTTTGCCGTTCTCCGGGTGCCTCGGTAGTAAAAGGGAGATGGTGGAATAAGATCAAACAGCTCTTGGGAACACTCTCCGAAATGTAGCCTGTAAAAAACCGATAAACGGGCCACTGCGCGGCGATGTTCAAGACTCTGGAAATTTGCAGATAACTGGTACTTAGCAGAGCCGTCCCAAAGGTGGCTGCAGTATTCCATGCACGACCGGACTTGTGCCTTATAAAGTACAAGAAGCTGCCCCGGCGTGAAATACCGCCTAACCTTCGAGAGTATGCCAAGCTTTTTAGCTGCAGTAGCCGCCTTAGCCTCAATAGAACGCCCAAAGTTGAGGTTCGGTGATGCCCAGTAGGCTTAAATGGTCCGTTAAAGGCAAGGGTACATTTCGGAATGTGGGAACCAAGTTGAACGGGTTCCGCTTGGAGCTGAAAAGACACGCCTGGGTCTTGGAGGCATTGAACTCGACTCTGTTAGCTTCCCCCCAATCCGAAACTTTTTGCAGGGTCGAGTTCACGCGTTCTACCATGTTCGCTCTGAGCAGCTCAATTTCGGTCTTCCCAGTCTTAGCATCGGACATATATCTCTCTGTAACTGTGCTATCGTCTGCGTACCCAAAGATACCGGGTTTCAACAGATCGTTGATGTGTAGCAGAAAAAGTGTTGCAGAGAGGACCGATCCCTGGGGGACTCCGGCATCGATAGCCATGGGATCAGACGAGCAGCCATCAATGACTACCCGAATCGATCTGTTCCTCAGGAAATCAGTTATCCATGAGCAAAGGTTTGGGAGTAGTCTATATGAAGGAAGCTTGCTAAGCAGGCCGTCGTGCCAGACTCTATCAAATGCCTTTGAGATGTCCAGTGAAACCGCGAGAGCTTCACCGTACCTCTCAATCGCTTCGCTCCAGAGGTGTGTGGCATACACTAGAAGGTCCCCGGTAGACCGTCTTGGCCGAAAACCGTACTGTCGGTCACTGAGGAGGTCGTTACCTTCTAGGTAGCCAATAAGACGAGCATTCAGTACACGCTCCATACTTTTACAGAGAATGGAGGTAATAGCTATTGGCCTGTAGTTTGATGGGTCAACACGACTTCCCTTTTTGGGTACTGGCTGCACATTAGGAAGCCTCCAAGATCTTGGAACTAGACCGGTGCTCAGAGAGAGACGGTATCGGCGTGTGAGAATAGGAGACAACTCGGGAGCACAAGTTTTAAGGACTACCGCAGGAATTCCATCTGGGCCACTAGCTTTGTTCACATTCAGACCCCTCAGCGATAGAAGAACCTCTTTCTGGTGGATGCGAATCTCCGGCATTGTGGAACTGCTTGGCGGTAATGTGGGTGGAGGTTGGCTTGTGGGGTCTAGGTGCGAGTTTTCCGCAAAAAGAGAGGCAAATAGATTTGCCTTATCCTTAGCGGAGTGAGCCAGTGATCCATCAGGCTTCTAAATGGGCGGTAGTGATAGCCGGCAGAAGTTCGTCTCGACCGATTTGGCAAGGGACCAAAAGGCTCTATTTCCCGATGGGTATGATGAGAGTCTGGCCCCAATACGACCAATGTGGTCGAGGCGAGCCTTCTTCTGTGCTTTTTTGCAGGACTTGGCGGCTTTATTAAAAACTTTCTTCTTGGCTCCGAGGTCGGCAAGTTTTCTCGGTCGGCAAGTCTGTCTGTCTGTCTTTCCGTCCGTATGCAACAGCCACTTTTCTCCGAAACTATTAGAACTACACTGTTGAAACTTGGTAAGTAGATGTATTCTGTGAATCGCATTAAGATTTTCACACAAAAATAGAAAAAAAACAGTAAATTTTGGGGGTTCCACATACATAGAACTGAAACTCAAAATTTTTTTTCATCAAACCCATAGGTGTGGGATATCTATGGATAGGTCTTCCAAAATTATATTGAGGTTTCTAATATCATTTTTTTTAAACTGAATAGTTTGCGCGAGAGACACGTCCAAAGTGGTAAAATGTGTGTCCCCCCTGTAACTTCTAAAATAAGAGAATGATAAAACTAAAGAAAATATATGATGTACATTAACATGCAAACTTCCACCGAAAATTGGTTTGAACGAGATCTAGTAAGTAGTTTTTTTAATACGTCATAAATCCTACGGAACACTTCATGGGCGAGTCCGACTCGCGCTTGGCCGGTTTTTAGGTTTTTTTTTATGTTAAGCGCTTAGATCATTTAGCCTAGCTAAACGTAAACACAGTTCGGTAACAAATATTATTGAACATTCTTAATGATGCTTTTGAATATAAGCAGAACCAATTTGAATAAAATTAAAGATAGCTGAACAAATTGCATAATCTGAGTTTATAATTAAATTTTAAACATTGTAATAATAAATAAAAGTCATAAATTAACTACTTACCTACTTATATCAACTACATTATAACAAAATTATATTGTAATGTAAATAGTAATCTAATTTGTTGTCGTATTTTCACAATGGCATTTCTCCTACCGACCTATTTTTAAAATCTTATTTCTACCATATACATGCATGCTGCATAGATATAGCAAAAAGTTCATTATGTTTTATTTTCTGTTTTTGTAATTTGGTTTCTGTTGAAATAGATTGGTATGCATGCAATAAATAAATAGGTATGCAAATTCGCCCTAAGACTATATTCGTACGAGCGTTAAAAAAGCGTTGCGTTTAATCCCGGCGTTAGCGTTTACCCACTTTACGATACTTTACATTAAAAATACAACACTGCTCGGTAAAAAAGGGGCGCGTTATTAAAGGGAAGTCATTTGTTTTATTTAAACGCTTTTTCAACATACGTTAGAAAAACTCCCGTGCGAACGAGCTTTATCTGTTCCCTTCGTAATTTCTAAATAACCTTACTATGTATCTGATGTTAGCGAAGTCCAAGGACGACGGTTACAGCTTACCATCACCACCGGTGGGCCGTCGGCTCGTCTGCCACTTACAGCAATAAAAAAATTAATGTTCTCCAGAAGGTATATGCTTTCGTATTCTAATAATATAGAGCAAACCTTTCAAAGATTAAAAAAAAGTACGAAAAATACGCAATAGAGAACATCTTTCGAGTCACACTTTTACATTTACGCAACTGAACATTAAATACACTCAGGGACAAATTTAGAGGAACACTACACTTTTTAGATAGATTCAAGCTACTTTTACAACATCATATCGATGTTTAATGCGTTTGTTTGATTGTTATCCAGGATTCATGACCAAGGCCATAACGGATAATGACAAAATTTCCCAATTTCTGACCTGAAGAAGAACGGTAACTTTTAATGGTGGTCTTTTTTATCACAATCGTACAACTGGTTTCCGCGGTGAATGTTTTTTTGTAGCAAATCCGATGGCTAGAAAGCTGGTAAAACTAAATATGGTTTCATATGCTAAAATACACAGCGTTATCAAAACTAGAAGTGAATTTTTATCGTTCCTCTAAATTTGTCGCTGAGGTATAAATATTATTTACAGGACAACTTTATTGAGTTTATTTCTAGTCAGTCGCGTAGGAGTGATCTCAACCCGTCTTTATTTCAAAAGCACACGTTAAATCTCATCGCATTATGCGCCACAAAACATACAATAGTTGGTATGATCTTTGAGGATTTTGAATGTGTAGACTTTACAATACGATTTCCGGAGGCACAATGAAGAGATGAACCTTTGAGAGCGCAGCGTAGCCGCGGGGACCCGTGGCCCGTGCCCACTCACGCCCCGTCAAAGGCCCGGGCAGCTTTGAGTACGGAAAAAGAAATTTAATCTTATTAAAGATAAGAGCTTTTTGAGCAAAGTAAACACTGTTTATTAGACATACCTCCGTTGCCTAGCGCCATTCATTTTTTTTTGAGCGCTTTCGATTCTCATGTAGTACCAAACATGGTAGATGTAATCTGCTTTGCGCTTTTAATTAAATCATTCTCGTCATGACTAATTTTATTGTATTATTGTTGTTGACATCGCTATATTACCATTAAACAAAGACTGATAATATAGAAATATTGATTTTACAAAATAAGTAAACAAAGGTAAATTATATCATTTTGCTATAATAATATAATCTTAAATTGAGGTCTGAGAAACATATTTATGTAACTTTTACCTGAAATATTGTTATTGATTTCAGTTTTTAAATAATATGAAATGGAATCAAAATAACTTAAAGTTCTCCATAGAAAAAAGACAAGGTTAAATTTTAATAAACTGCCTATAATTATTTTCAATCGTTTTTTCACATTTCAATAATCTATAAAATATCTTAAAAACCGCTCCATCTTACTTTTGTGCGTTATTACGTATTATATTGCACTGCGTAGTAAGCTACGTTTTCCACATTTCGGAATCATCATAATCATTTCAGCTAAAAGACATCCAATGTTGGACACAAGCTTCCTCCAAGTATTTCGACGTATTATTTATTAATAAGCTTTGCTTATTTACACGAGTTCTTTTTTTCGACGGCGGCGCACAGAAATAGTTCAACTTGACAAAAGATCTTTTAAGTAGATCAGCTGTTACTCATATCAGTACAGAGTCTCTCTCTGCTGTAAATTTGGTTATTTAATTTAACCCGGTATAAAAAAAAATACTGTCAAGCAAATAATGTTCCATTATGTAACATTGTTGTAAGCAATAAGGAAAAATGCACTCACGTTTTCAATTACAGTCTTGCATATTACATAAACACTATAACACTTGCCGTTTATGAAATGACTAGAATGTTGTCCGATCTAAAATATAGCGAAATAAAATGTTTGTAATGGTCTTCATGATTGTAATACACGAGGATTCTATAAAACGTGTAAACGCAGATAAAATGGTGTATTTTTTTCCAAACTTAAATTCTGATCCGAACAGTATAAAAAGTTGTGAAATTATCCAAATATTGTCAATCTTACCCAAACTTACTGATGTATCTATAAATTTAACAAGGCTATTTTGAAGCCAGTGCGAAGTTTTCTTCCATGCAATCAGTTTTATCAAAAGATCAATATTTTATGAAAAAACATGTATATTTGCACTGTAATTTTATAAATATATCCAGCACAAAATTTAATGAACGAACGTTGTCACTCTACGCTGAGAAGTGAATACCAGCGTGCGGTACGGGGCTGCAGTCAAGCCCAAATAGTGTAACCATGATTACTTGCAGTAATTATGCTGAAAGAAGTAAAACAAAAATTTGTATCTATGGATTAATAAATTTTCACACTGGCTCCAAACTCTGTATAAAGACTATGTGTGTATTGAGTCTCAAATTATCTTTTCAATTACTTCCGAGATATTTGCAGACACAATAATACTGCTCGACGTACTTAAAACAACATACTCGTACTTACAAGACGTAAATAAACTATCCAAGATAGTGATTACGATATTTACTAACTATCAATTATATTCAATTTGATACTTAGGTACTCTGTTATCGCTATCATCATATATCGGCAGCGTTACTTTATTGCACCAATAAATTAATATAAGTACTTAAAAAAATGTTTTGAAATCCAGTTATTTAAAATGTATGAATAGGAACAGTAATTTATTGCGATATTTGTTTCGTGAACATATTACCTATTCTGTTCTAACTCTTAGTATCATTTTTAGAGCATCGCTTATCGTACGATTAAAAGATAACACTTTTGACGTAATACTTGTAGGTAATTATTTATTATATTTAATCTTTAGAGTCTTGGTAATCAGCTCGTGTTTTGCTTATAGACTATCTAAGCGTAACTTTCAAACTCTCACAACGTTTTTCTTTAGCACCAAAAAAATAAAAACTATTGTCTCCATGGATCCGTTTAAGTCCCCGTCGTGCGTAAGCTGCGAGAGCGGGACCTCCTTACACAGAATAATTTACGATAAATGACAGTATCGTTACTCAACTATCGATTTATGAGACCTTTAAGACTAGCTCCACGTATTCGAATAGGTATCTCGTCGATGCATATATGCCGTAGTAAATTTTTTGACTATAGGAGGACACAATAGAGCAACCATTTTCAAGATGACAATGCCAGTTGACAAAGCTAACAGAGTATTACATTAAAATCTTGATTTAAACAATATATGTATGACTCTCATTTCTCGTCTATTGTACTATCTACAGTGTCGATGAAATGTTATTTTACGGATATTCATTGTTCCTTTTCAGATCTCGAAGATCATCGGGAGCAGCCACCGCTGTAACGCCTCAGCCAAAGAATTTTAATCCAGGTGGTAAGTACTAATATTATTTAAAATTCATACTATAGTTAGTTCTAGTCGTTTAGGGTCCTTTTTTATAATAATTTAAGGAACGGATAATAATTTAAGGAAAGTAGAATAATTTAAGCAATAATAAAAAAAATAACTCACCTATTTAATTTTATATCACTTTTCTAAAATATTCAAAAAATACTGCACCAATTTAGTGCAGGATATCCATCGACACCCCAACGACGACCTCTCCCCTCAGTTGTGCTCTTGAGGTGAGCCACTGCATCCACAGTAGATCGGCTGGTGCGGACCCTATACTGACGTTCGGCCAGGTCTAGCCCCGTGTCCTCCAAGTATTCAATTATCTGGAAAACGAGAATTTTCTCCAAGAATTTCCCAGATTAGTTGAGCAGTACAACCAGTGGGTAACTTCGTGGGTAGCTTGGGTGGCAGGACTTCTCTCTTTCCTTATGAAGCAAAGCGTACGCAACTTCCAATTCCTAGGAAAGCGGGCCGTGACGATGCATTCGTCAAGCACCGCCTGGTATCGCTCCTGCGGAGGCCCCAAGGCTAGACATAGGCTAGTCCTAGCACTTTTTTAATTTTGCGACGTAACCGAACCCTCATTGCATCAAACGCCGAGTCCGACACGGGAGGGCTATCAAGCTGAGCCTCATAGGAGGCAACAGATTTGTTAACCTACTACATTGACCTACTAACAAATGGACATCAAATCTTATACAAAATTCAAAATAAATGTGTCCCATGCATCGATATGTCAGTTCCCATATGAAAGTCATTGTCAAAAAACATACATTTTAAATTGAATCGTATTTCATAGTTATAGTGATCAATATTGCTCACATCAATTATTTGCATTATATTATGTCAATAAATTGAATGACGCAGCAAGCATTAAATGCATTTCTAGTTTCATAATAGGTACTTGATATAAAAAAGCTAGCAGAGTGAATTCTCTAAGGCCTGTTTTCCACCAAAACAGAGACGAGACGATATGTGCGGAGACGGGCGGCATAGCGGGCAGGTTATTTCCACCAAAACGGAGCGGGGATGTGCAGACAGTACAGAGCCTGATTAGTTTTGTGTGCATGAGCACAGTTTAGTAGAGATGGTTGCGAAACAAACACGCGGCCCTAGTAAAGTTTTATTTAAATATTTTATTTTCTTTAGGGCCGATTTTTCAATCGTCAGATAACTTTTATCTGAGGAATAAATATGATAGTTTGACAACTGTTGTATAGAAAATCTCTCAGATCACCATATTTATTCAACAGTTAAGTTATCTGACTATTGAAAAATCGGCCCTTAAATACAGATTTATATACAGGGTATAAGTGATGGTGTCCCATTTCTTTTAACAGTGAGTTCAGACCATGATCCTAATTTGAATCACTAAAATTTTCTCCCGGAAAATTCATACATTTTCCGTACCTATTTTTTTTTCCTAAATTTTCTGGTGTAATATAACTTAGTTAACGTTTACAAATCATATTCTGTAAAAAAAACCACAATAATTACACAAAAAATAAGTTTCGCAATGTAAATCGTATTACATTTCTATCATAGGTACTGCGCCGGTGTGAGCGAAACGAAAATGACGCCGGTGCGCCATACATTGCGTAACATGAATAAAAAAAAAAGAAAATACCTTTTTTCGCTTTAAAAGCTTTTCCGCGAAAAATAAACATCGGTAAACAAATATTAACATTGGTCTGACTGAACAAATGGAACACCGTCACTTATACCCGGTAGGCGGTATTCTGTCTCGCACGTCTCCGCGCCAGGAGAGGTCTTCTCGTCCCCGCTCCGCTGCGTTCCGCTAGTATAACACATCTCATCTCCTCTCGTTACGTCTCCGCTTTTGTGAAAAACGGGCCTTACTTTAAACGCCCTTGTCAAAAAATTAGTGTAGCACTTGTGTTAAACCTATAGCCGCCTCCGTGATCTAGTGGTTGAGAACACACGTTATTAATATGAGGGTCTGGGGCTCGGTTCCCCGCGGCGCACAGAGGGACACGCTCCATACAAGGGCGGTCATAAATAGTTAAAGTCCTGTTACTATCAATACATTGTATTATTTTAGTGACTTATAGTTGTAAAAGTGTTTTAGGAACATTAAAATGAAAGAAGTACATGTATTTACGGAATAAAAAACGTTTACTTCAGTAAAAAACAAATATAAACAATAACATACTTTTACCTAAATTTATCATGAACAAACACTTAAAAATTGGAATGTAAAACATATATTTTAAATAAAATAAGAGTCAAAACATTGATAACATTATTTAATTATAATAAAATAATAGAAATAAATAAATTAAAATTAATTAAATACAAAAAAAACAAAACAACTAACAAAATACAAATAAATTATTCTTATTCTAACAATATTAAACATGTAACAATTCTATTACACTTTGTGACAGAGTATTTTTCTTTTTAGGGGGAAGTTTCCGAAGACTTGTAATATAAGGATCTGAATGTAATAATAGTCGTTGTATTAAATCTTGATTGGTAACTTCACGTGACATTTTTCGAGTGTGACTTCGTCTATAAATTTTGATATACTTATTTGTCGCTTCAGCAGCTTCTTCGGAAAGTTCTCCTATAGATAACAATGCATAACTTATAATATCTGATCCATGTACGAGCACCTTGTGGACAGAAGCAGGAAGACTATACCACGGATATTCCTCGACCAGGCTGTATGCTGTTTGTAATGCATAGTCTTTAAACTTGCATTCATTAATTTTATGTCCAGAAGATAACGTTTGTAATATTACACAACAACGATCTATGAGATCCTTATTCAAACCTGTAATTTCAGCAGATACAGCTGATTCCAAAAAAAACTTCCTGGCCGTGTTTCCGTCGTTAGACGTCCCGCTTCCACCACTACGCGGCTTGTCAACTATTAAACCTAATCGTTCCCTAAACTGCCACTGTACATATTGTTTTTTATTTGATAACAATTGTTTATCACTATCTAGCCTAACTTGCCATTTTTTTATGTCTAATCTATATGAAAGATGAATAAAATATTCGAAGAAACGTATCCAAGAATGTAGTGGTGATAATCCAAATTGGTATCTTCTCTCTATTACAGGTTTTTGTAAACATTCGTCTATTTTATTCATCTCTTTAGGGGTAGCATTACATATATAACATCTACTTGTAGATGTTTCACTTAAAGCACTACAAATTTTACCATCTACCATTGAAAGCTGCAACTTATGAGAAACGACCAATTCACGATTGTCGATCTGAATAAAAGTAGGTTGCAAACTTTCAATTTTATCCTTAAAATAAGCTTCCTCTTGCAAAGACACTGCTGTGCTTTCTTTCAAAAATTGAAATCGAATAGGACGGCAGTACCTAGTGGAAGAGGGTCGAGGATTTTTCCATAAAATTTTACAATTATCTTCAGCTAATTTTACAATAATTTGAAGGGGTACATAAGATGTTACAAACAAACTACTATCTTCTAAAGTTGAATCTGAAAAAAATTGTTTGTATTCACTATGTCCAGTGCTGCCATCGAATCCCCATTTCCCAAGTAAAGAGATATTAGACAAACAATCATCAGGAATCTGATCTAAGACCTCTTTTTGAGATTCAAGGATTCGAGAAGCTGTGTGATCAAAAAGACTTTGTAATTCAACTTCAGCTGAAGACTCGGAAACAGTTATATTAGAAGGGTAACATCTCTGTTTCGCTTTAGTAATTTGTTGGTAACATGGTAATACATTAGGAGAAATCTTACTATTAACAAAGTTTTTAATTAATAAATACTGATGTTTTGTCAACTGAGCATCAGTCACAAGTGACAAGACATCATCAGTGCTAACTCTAGATATACACGAATCGAATGAACAGTCTGAAACATCAAGCAATGCACTCACAGTAGAATCATCAGACTTTGACAAATCAGCTACTCTCCGACGTTTAGTCCTTTTACTACATTGCGTAAAAGGTTTTCGAGGACGACCACGTGAATGACACGGCGACGTTTCAGACGGAGTACATTGCTTATTGTTTTTCACAAGTTGAATTTTTTCAATAACATTAAACCAATCGGAATTCTTATATAAAAGCTTGGTTTTATCCCTATTACATTTTTTCCAGAATCGAGCAATAGCTTTACATAAATTATTAACAATTTTCTCTAAATAATGAATATCAATGTTCTCAGCATCGTCGTTCAGAGTAGTCAACAAACTTTGTAGGACTTGACGACACTTTTCCGAGTCATTATCGGTATTGACAGTTAGCCATATTTCAAGAATATGCATTCTTGAAAACGAGCATATATATAAATTACCTAAAACAAAAAAAAACGGTTAAAATTCAGTCACAAAACCTACACAAAGCACTAAGACTAAATAAACTAATTTCGTAGCAAATGCTACGAGATAATCTGGCAACCGTAGCACCCTTGTCATCGCCAAAAGGGCAGATAAGGGCAGCCAAGTTTTAATTTTCCTAAGATAAGAAAGTCTAAAGATTATGGTGCAATATACCTCCATAGTCGGAGCGAGTGGGAACATATTTAAAAGTTTATTCAAACTTTGAATATTAAAATATAATACTCCAAGAAAAGTCGCCTCGTAGCAATGACATACTAAAGAAAATATATACTAAGATACAATTAAAATAAAAATATTAATTATTACATACCCTGTTCTTGGATATCCATTTCAGAAAAAACTCACACAGCACTCACAGGTCCCGCAATGACAACAAATGACGTCACGCTTTTTAATGACTCACTGATAACAGTATTTACGATTGGCGATGCGCTCTCTTTGAATGCACAATAGATAATGAAGGCGCACTCTAATTACTGACCTATTTATAGTTTCAGAAGGTACCGCAACTATCCAATGTAACGACAAGGAATAAAATGTAAAACAAGAAAGCAGGTTTTTAAGATTTATGACCTATGGATGTCCCACAGTGCGGCGGGCGGATTTTTTTCTGCTTAGTTCGCTCGGTGGTAGGGCTTCTTAGCGCCCCTGATGGCTAGGTAATATGGACCACCATGTTACATAATGTTGTCGCCATAAAGACAAATCTTATGGCGACAAACCTTACCGTCACCACAGATAATATAATACTACAGTAAGCTGAAGGCAAAGCTCTTCCCTGCTGTATATAAAAAAAGACTTTTTTCGAACACTTATTACCAAGGGCACAGGCCCTTATTCTAATTCAATCGGTAATAACACAACAAATGAGTTAATAATTCTATTAAGCATCACTGGTACAAAGCTGCTCCGAAGAATTTATCATTAAGTTGAGGCAAATAGGGCTCGCAACCTTTATAGCTTTTGAAGCACTTGAAATCGTAGTAGTAGGTACTCGTAGTTCGAGCAATTTTAAATCTTGTTCGAAAATTATACACATGGGAAAGATCAAAGTGTTCAACTAGGTACCAATATGGTCGAGCAGTCGACGAGTGATTTCACAGAACCGGTAAAATTGTTAAGCTTTTGGTCTCGAGAAGAAGCATAAAACATATTTTGCCATATAAGTAGATTTAATCAATTTATTTCAAACTCGCGCAACAGTATTTATAAAACATATAACACAATTACGCCTACAGCATAGGCTAATTTATATCCTTTGTATTAATTAAAAACTTTGGCGAGTGATTGTCTGAGGTATCATCAACTTAAAGCCCAAACTACTGAAACTCTAGAGCATGAAATTCGGTACAGGGGTCGTGAGCTTATGAAGGCGCCCACTAAGGAAGGATTTCTCAAAATTCCCACAGGAAGCCATCCCCATTCCTATTCCCATCCAAAAAATATAAACGTAGCTCACTGGAATAGCGAGTTCAATATAAATAAAAATCAATTGCTTGAGAACGGCTTCATTGATCTGGCTTATAATTTTTAAATCCTGCTGCCTTTCTTGGGGAAACAAAAGGATTCGAGAGATAGGCTGTACGCCAAAGGAGACTGGCGGGTTTCTTAGGAGTGTTCGGCCTGATCACCTACCTACACGAAAACTTTTAACGTCTCGTCAAAGTTCAATCCATAAGACAAATGAGAATAGTTTAATATTTTGCTAAGAACTTCGAGGTAATTGGTTATAGCGTATTTAATGTTGGCAAATAGGTTAGGTTATGTTTGATTAACGAATTGGCCTTTTAATTAACAGTAACTTATAAATAACACTTTGAATAATAGACTTTGAATAATAGACCTAAATACCAATCTTTGTCCCATATTAACAAATAGCCCCAAACTCCACGCGTTGAAGAAAATAAAGCAAAGGCACAGTTAGAACTCTGAAAACAACAAACGCAGGCTACAGGAATAACATTGGTTGACTTGACATTCTGATCAAACGTCGCATCAGTTTTGCCTCGCTTAATAAATTAATCGATACATCGTTCGACTACATTTTATATTTACATCTCTTAAAAATATACATTACGAATAAAATATAAAGAAATCTGTGGTAAATAAAGTAATTTTTACAACTTGGTAATGTAAATTTTCTTTGTAAAACTGGTTAATTCACTAAAATCAAGCCTTAAACTTAATAAAAAATATCAATGTATTTTTCTTGAATTTGAGAAGATCTACTGTTTGTTGCTTTATTAAAATCTACGAACAATATACATTTTTTTCATAAACGTCTCAATCCTGTAGGACCAGCCAGTCTCGTATGAACCCGAATATTTGATTGGATTAGTACATCTCATCATCATTTCAGTCAAGAGACGCCCACTGTTGGACATAGGTCTCCCCCAAGGATTAAGTAGTACATCTAATCTTCTTGAATTTGAAAATGTTTGTAATTCAATCCATAACCACTGAAATGTATAAAAGCTACGTCCTATTACGATACGATACGATTTAGATTCATCCCTCCCTACTCAACATATAAAAGTAGGTACATATGATACGGTTTAGCTACGTCCCTACTCAACGTATAAATGTACATATCCTTATAGTGTTTACGAAGTGTATTTTTTAAATTAGATATTACTGCACATTGCCGAAATACGTAAACAAAAGATAATCGTATTGTGCGGTAGACCGCGAGTTAGTCACACGCACGGAACAGAAAAATGAGTGGAAATACCTACGTCGATATTACTAGATATGAGGAGCGCTGTCACAAAAAAAAACAAGTGTAAAAATATATTTATATTTTTTTCACTTTATTTTATTTATTTTCATTTTAACACCTTTTTTTTTCGGGGGGAAATGCGTAATCGCACCGTACCCGACAGAGTGCCAGGCCGACCCACTAAAACCCCCCGGTGTTCTCCGTGCCCTTATAGGCGCGCATGGTAAGGTCCACATTGCGACTACCACTACCAGCGCGCCCATTCATTTTAACACCTACACCTTTTACACCTTCGCATCACAGTTTTTTATCCATTTATGCTGATAAACACCTAAAAATATTTCATAAGATTAGTTATTAGATTAGTCATATTTTTGTGTTTTTTTTTGTAAAAACTCTCTGTACCAGGGTCGCATGCTTGGGTACCTCCATCTTACCTATTTCTGCCGCAAAGCAGCAGTGCTTGCATTACTGTGTTCCGGTTTGAATGGTAAGATATGTCACTGAAATTACTGGGTACCGTGACTTTATATCTTATGTCACAAGTTGGCAACGTACACTATGGAACAATGTAAACTGTGACTATGGTTCGTGTGTGGGTCACAGAATCTCTGCGAATCTCACAGGAACTACATGTACAATACCTGACTGTTACCACTTACCATCAGGTGGACAATATGCTTGTTTGCTTACTTAGTTGTATTAAAAAATCAGTGCTCTATACCAGAATCGAACCACTGCCACAGAGATCTAACGCATAGACCAATCGCGACTTATATGACGTAGTGAAATTAGATATCTCATGTTTTTTTGTAATGCGACGTGCGGTAGATGAACGAAAAAATTTGAGATGAATTAAAAAAAGTTTCACATTAAAAATGAAACGCGGGGATACATTTAACATTCAACATTATACATTGACATAGGATTAACATTAATTTGGTGAAGAAACTACATGTTCAAGTATGCGGAGCTACGCATAGCCGTGGCCCGCCCACATTTCGCTTCCACAGTTTTTTCTGTTCCGTGGTCGCACTTAATGTATCATTGTTGACGTTTTTATCGTTTTATTAATATCCTGCAGCGATATCCCGTCGCTTCCTATAACCAATCTCTGCTTCACAGTAGACAGTCGCACGTGTCAACGCTTATTTGTTGATTGAGCATTATCGTAATAGCTAGCAGGAAAATGTATCGAACCGCTTATCTAATAGGGCGAGTGTACGTAGTAATTAGTAAACAATACGTTTAAGTTGGAGCGATATATGTATTATATAGCATTATGCCACCATGTTCAATTTGTTTTTCTTATGATTTCGTTTGCCTTGTACTTAAGGGCCGAGAGTAAATGCTCCAGAAGTGAGAGTAATATGCATAAGTATAGTTACTGCCTGTGACATTGTTCATTCGGTCTTCAGACCTAACGGAACGCAATGTGCGTTCCGTTAGGTCTGAAGACCGAATGAACACACATATTAAGCGTCCCTCAAATTTTCCTGGGTGATAAAAAAATAACCGTGTATATATCTCTATGTGTATGTGTATGTTTTGCCGGAAGATTTTTAAAAATATTAGATGTGCCCGCGAACTACGTTTCGCTATAAATAAAATGTTATACTTAAGTTCTGCAAGTTTTTTCGTTATTATTGTTGATGGTGTGAATCATAAGTCACATGGAATACATTTCTAATGGAAGCTTATTTAAATAATTGAAAAAAAACTCAAAAATAAGATATTTATTTCATTTGAGTATTTTTAAATATTTGATAAATTGGCTCACCTGCTAAACGAATCCTTACATATTATTAAAAAAAACTACTGCACCGATTTTCAAGCGGTTTTCACCACTCGATATCGTAATTCTCGAGGAAAGTTTTAGTATATAATTTGTTAAGTTTTTGTATTTATTTCTGTGTACATTAACGATATTTGTTGAAGATATAGGGAAAAAATAAATTAAGGCGATACGTAGTTCGCGGGCACAGCTAGTATATTCTAATTTTAAATAAACGCAATTTGTAATGCATAATATCGATGCAGATAAGATATGCATAAGTGGTATCTTCAGATAAATGATTCGTTTGAATCCACCATCAACAATAACAACGAAAAACTTGCAGAATTTATAACATTTTTAACAAAGATTTTGACCAGGTTCGATTCCCGGTTATGTATGAGAGTTAAATAAAATTTGGATGCCATTATTATTATTAAATCTAAAATCGACGCCAAGGTTTCTAAGAACAGATTTCACTATCTCTCATAGTTTCTGATTTCCCATTTAGATTGATCACCCGGTATTAAGATAAAATTTTACAAAAAATTAAAACCAACTTCAAAAATACTAAAAGCCAAAAATAAAAAAAAAATTACACATAACATCGCATTTTTATTTTAACGTCCATGTACTGTAGTATTATATTATCTGAGTCCATGCCAAATTTTAACTTACTACATCAGTAGCTCTTACGTTTTTTAAGACTTTCCAGAAGATCGCTTGCGTCGAAGTCGAGTTTATTTGTAAAATATTTTTATTTCAACCTTTTTAGTGAATTTAATACCAACTCACCAAAACAACTTGAAAGAATACAACTAAGGGCCAATACGTGCCTATTATTTTTAAAAACTAACCTCTAACTCCTAAAAGTTAAGGATCATCAGCTCGGCGTGGTGAATGGAAGAATCCTGGAGATGATGAGAACTAGACGCGAATAGCTTCAGAAAAAACACGAAAGACGTTGTACAGACGGCTTCAAAAGTAGATAATCATTTTCAAAGTCCATCATGCCATCTACTTCTGAAGCCGACCGTACTTGCCTATGAAGTTTAAGGGTTTCCCTTGATTTTTTACCATGTAGGTTTTTATCCTCTTGTGAAATCGTAATAAATGGGAAAATGTGCTACTTGAACAACCTTTTTGTTGATCACAATTTTTTTTTACAGCTGATAGACCAAGTTTTTAATATTAATTTCAATTAAATTTTTCTACACGTTCCCGAGAAAAGGTGTCTTTACAGACAGAGTATATATAGACTGACAGACAGCCAAGGAAGTGACCCTACAAGAGTTCCGTTTATTCCTTTGTACAGGACCCTCTTAAAACGATCTTATCTTTTAAAGTACAACTTATGCTCTTTGTCTATTTTTAAATATGATTACTAAAAGAAGAATGAAATAAATGATGAATTAGAATATTTTAAACAGTACTTATTCTTAATTACTTTTCGAAAAGGTTTGCATAATAATATGTATACCCGTGAAGAGATGGAATGGATCTCTCAACTTTATATACATTTACAAAATGCAAAGGGAAAATGTTTCTTTGAACAAGTTGGATTCTATGCAAATAAATGTAATAAAATATGCAAATTTCACTCGTCTTTTGTAAGTACATGGCCACACTGTGATCTTTTTGCCAGTCGTAACGACGAAAATGACAAATAAAATTGTATGAACGTATGGAAATTTCACTTTCATTTCATTAGGGGTGTTCAGCAATATCAGCGCTATGAATTTTAAGCACCAAAAGCTTTGAAATTTACATTTTAGTTGAAATAGAATCTTCTTAAATAAGAGCTTATTTTTAAAATACTTATATTAAGGATCGAGATACCTTTGATTAAAATTTCATGGTTTTTTTTTCATACAAAGTTTTCGCCGTTCACAACTCTTTACAAGTATTTTATCGTCGGCCCAAAACTTAACTCTTCAGGAAATTCACACCCTTTTGCAAGTTTCTTCAAAAATATCGTGATACACATAAACTTTTTCGCATACCTATATAACTTCACTTGGAAAATTCAGTTGGGGAAATTTCATGTCATGACTTCTAATTAATTCAACTAATTTAAAATATTACAACTATTAGAACTCTCTTCATTTCCTAAAGAATGAAGATGCTTCAAAATGTTTACACAACGAATAAAATGAATTATCATTTACAAGAACACGCGGAAGCTCTTTCGGTATTGATCCGGTCTCATTTTCCGTTCGTTCGTGTCAAATACCAAATCTTCCACTCAAGCATCCTTTTAGCTCACTCAAAATGGCAGCTGTGAAAATTCAATAACAACGCTCAAAGTGTGCTTACCTGCCATTTTACCTGAATACGCAACTTCTGAAATTATTGGTGATGGTAAAAATTGATCAGGTGGGCAGTCGTACATTTGTGATAGATAAATTAAATTACAATCTAAATGCGATTGTATTGGATTATGAAAAATATGAGGCTGTACATTTTTTAAAATATTTGTCACCGACTCTGTCTGCGGCTGTTACGTTTGCGGCCTGCAAAGATGGCGTCTTTGGTAGTAGAGTCTATTAAGGAATCTGCTCCTGTGCCTATAACCAAAGTAACGTTCACGTTCGTTTCATTTAAAAGTATTGAACGATCGTGTATGGAAGTCATTCCACATTCATTCTCATACATTGCCGTTTGATATATTCTAACGAAACGAACGAGAATTTGTCTACAGGCCGTGTTCCGGGAAAAACCGAAATACAGCATGCATAAGCTTAGCCTTCTATTGTTTTTAACCCGTGAGATCAGAGGTCCAATTCTGCTAACGTTTACGCTTTCACGGCGTGTCAATATCACTTCAATAACTAACATTCATATTTGATGCAGTTATCGTTGATTAGACGATAACTAGCAAAACATTTGCCCCCATTTACGTATCAAAAACTGTAGGGTGTATAAATTGAACCTCGAAAAGCATACAATAATTACAAAATCAGTTTTATTATAACGCTATCAAGATACTAAATATTGTATAAGTGTTAAGGTTTGCAGAATAATGTGGCTGAGATCTTTCAAATCAAACATACCTAATATTAGTTTCGTATTTTAACTTACGAGTATTATTTTGTAGTGGTTTATAATTTATATCGACACCTCATTCTTACGAGTAAGATTTGGCTATGAGAAATATTTAACTTTTCGGCCGAAAATCTGATCAGGAAATTTTCGAGAATGAAAT
The DNA here is from genome assembly GCA_963935595.1 of Schoenobius gigantellus. Lineage (NCBI taxonomy): Eukaryota > Metazoa > Arthropoda > Insecta > Lepidoptera > Crambidae > Schoenobius > Schoenobius gigantellus. The sequence continues at coordinate 23,264,755 of OZ012549.1, read as the reverse complement.
GTTCCTCGAAAATTTGAATTCATGAGTTTATTTTTTGTTTATTTAAATGGTGTTCATTTCGCTAAAGCAACAAAAGTTTGTTTATCGTGTTTTTTTTTCCTTTTAATTGAGTTGCTCTGGTCGTACCTCTCTCTCTGTACAGAAATATTTTCGGCTTTTTATTTAACATTGTACCAGTTGAAAGCAGATCTAATCAAGGTCACTTTAATCCTCCCCGACTGGATCGGATTTGCAGTATTAAAAATACCGATCACGGAATTCATTATCCATCGCTAATAAATACCACGTAAAAAGCTTTACCGGGAGGATTTAAAAGAGAAATTCTTCAAAAGAACTTCCATGAAAAGATTTTTATGAATACTGATTTGAAATAAAGCCCAACATAATGTTTTGAATATTAATAAATTTTATGAGTAAGTATCGCACAATTTGTTATTGAACACATTTTGTCAAATGATCCCCACATAGCTATGACTCGGTACTGACGATTTATTTTTGAGCTATCATTTTTACCCTAGTTACTATTTAACTGGCAATGGTATAACAATTACATGTATAAAATATTTTTAATGTAACACTTCACCTCAAAGTTATTCTTAACACTGATTTCTTCTTGGACAATACTAGAATATAATACACATAAATACATTAATTATCTACGAAGATGTACTTACCTGGAACAAAAACCAGTATTATTTAAAGACTTCAACAATTATACAGATATCTGTAGCGAGGAAACAAAATAAAAACCGACTTCAAAAACACAAAATTTTTTTTTAAAAAATAAAGTAAAAATAAAGTCGGTGCAAATGATCGACGATGTTCATGAGTTAAAATTTAGCACCGTCTTCAAAATAAAAAAATCTAATGTTGTGTGTATAATTTTTCATTTTTTACTTTTTCGTGTTTTTGTAGTCCGCTTTTTATTTTTTTGTTAAAAATTCTTTCTCTGTAATTGTAATGTTGATTGGGCGCTATTTTGTCTGTGTATAAAATAATATCAATTTATAAAATTGTCTTATGTTAGTAGTGGCAGATGTCAGATATTTTGCGAAAAGCCACTGAGATAACAAATAGTTTGTTGACCAAAAAGCATATAAAATGTTATGAAGAATTGTCTGAAATTATTGTTGTGTTTTATTTGAATGTGTGAGTGTGGATAGTGTATGTTTGCATACAAATTGGTATTGAAATACTCGCATGACACTATTAAAAAACTCACCTGGGCTCGTGTTTTAAACACCCGCTCATGTTTCAATAACCAGTGACCCAGTATTATGTGAGAGCTATATAAACTACTAGGTATTTTGCAACAATGAGAAAACGTCAAAACACCATCCACTAATAAAAATTGTGCATCTTATCAAATAAACAATCTTGAAATAAACACCGCCCGTTGTATTTAATTTTATTTGTCATTGGGAGAAATGGAGTAGGCCACCTTCGCGCTCTCTTATTGCTCAACATACCTACATTAAAATTGAATAAGACATTGTTTTGTTTGCTACAAGGGGCACTAATTACCTACCGTGCAAGGGGTAACGCAGGAATAGTTATTTATTATGCATGACTGCAAAGTTTGTTTTTTGTTGCGAGTGCTGAATTTAAATCCCGAGAAAGCAAAGGAACCGAAGTTCGGGCCACGGCTCGTGGCTCGTGGTCCACGATCGAATCGAGTGGTATAAAATTAAAATCATGAGCGTAACTAGAAATCCAAAAAGGCACGAGAGGCAAATAAGTTTGCAGTCGATTTCAACACTAACTTTTCACCTCACCTAGCGAGGAAAATACCTACCTACCTACTACTGATATAAATAAAACAATTTAACATCGAATACAAAATGACGTAACAAAAATTTGAAATTCGAACATTGTGACGTGACGAATTTATCATTTACCTAATCATTTTTAGCGTGTAGATTCTATCATGTGTCTTTCCTCCGGGGCTTTTTTTCACTAATTAAGTAGGTACTTACTCGTACCTATCTTTTTCTGTTTGATAAACAATAATACGATAGATTTCTTACTTTAGAATAAGTAATTTGACGACACGTTTAGCGCAGAGGTCGAGTGATCACCTACTGCGCAAATGGTCGCGGGTTCGATTCCCGTACGGGACAAATGTTTTGTATGGCCTACAGAAATTTGTTCCGGTCTGGGCGTATGTGCATGTGATATTCTATGTTTGTAACTGCACCCACGACACAGGAGAAAATCCTAGTGTGGGGCGACGTTTTTTAAAAAAAAAAATTACGTTAATAGAGCGTTTGCTGAGGAAAATTATTTGTTAAACTGCAATGCCAGGCAGATTTGTGTGGCATTTTTGACTGAGCTTTTATTTTACTCCAGAATCTCATCCTTTCATTCAATTGCTGCTGGTCAGACATAGGCCTCCCCAAAGGATCTCCTAAAATCTCAAGTAGGTATATTGTTTATTGAGGGGTCGCTCAACAACCGATGCTGGTGTTGAGTTAATACAACATATATTTGAAGCCTGGGAAGACTCACACGATGCGTTAGGCATTTTTTGTGATTTGTCTAAGGCATTTGATTGCGTTTATCACGAAACCTTGATCAGAAAATTACACCACTATGGGTTTCGTGATACTGCACTGGATCTTCTACTCTCTTATCTAAATGGAAGGATTCAAAAAGTAGACGTCAATGGAAAAAGGTCTCAAGGTTCCGCAGTTAAAATGGGAGTTCCGCAGGGTTCGATTCTTGGTCCTTTTCTATTTCTTATATATGTCAATGACCTCCCTGATTTTGTACAGGACAGGCACGATAGTGTTATTTGCAGATGATACTTCACTTTTATTTAAAATTAAAAGAGGATTGCAAATGAATGACGATGTAAATAATTCTATCTCAAGAATTGTTCATTGGTTTAATGTAAACAACCTGTCACTTAATGAAGGGAAAACAAAATGTATAAAATTTGTTTTACCCAATGTAAAAGAGGTTCACACCACTGTAAAAATAAAGGATAAAGGTGTTGACCTCGTGGACACCACAGTATTTCTTGGGATCACGCTTGATTCTAAGCTGCAATGGGGCCCACATATAGATAAATTGTCAAAGAGACTTAGTTCTGCAGCTCACGCTGTATGGAAAATACGTCAGTTGACTGATGTTGATACAGCAAGACTTGTATATTTTTCTTACTTTCATAGTTTGATGTCATATGGCATTTTGTTGTGGGGAAATGCTGCCGACATTCAGATCGTTTTTGTGCTCCAGAAAAGGGCTATTCGAGCCATCTATAACCTTAAAATGAGAGATTCTTTGCGAGAAAAGTTTAAAGAAATTGGTATTATGACAGTAGCGTCGCAATATATTTATGAGAATCTAATATATGTTCGTAAAAATATTCATTTGTTTTGTAAAAATAGTGATATTCATTCAGTTAATACTAGACAAAGGAATATGTTAGCTTTACCAAATACCAGGCTCCAAAAAATCAATAATTCTTTTAGAGGCCTGTGTATACGTTTCTACAATAAAATCCCAAGTTGTATACAAGAACTCAGCTTAAACAAATTTAAAGTTGCAATCAAAGATGTACTTATTAAAAAAGCATATTATAAAGTGTCTGATTACATGACGGACAAAAAAGCTTGGGTTTGAACTCTCATTTCTAATATTTAACAATGTACTGCGTTTTTGTTTCAAAGAAACATTCAGTGAGAGCAATTTATAAGCTAAGTTCAAGCACTTCTCTCAGAAATAGCTTATATAATGTGAATTAACACATCTCTTCTTGTAATGGAAGTTGAGCTCAAACTTTTGCATTGAGGTCAGCTTCCAATGGACGACCCTGTAACAAAATCAAAATTGTAAATGGCGATTTAAAAGAGGAGATAAAAAATTTTGACCTTTCGAGTTTCTTGCCTGTTCTTCTCGAGAAGGCTCTCCCAATTTCCGAACAGGTGTAGAGTCAACTTTTTTTTTTTCATTCCTACTTGTATTTGCAGACATCTTGAGTATATTCAGGATGTATGCACATACAAGGTTAATATGATTTCATTAAATTAGATTGTTTTGCTTTGTTTTGACGTCAATAAGTGTCTGTAAAGGCCTATGTTGAATAAAGATTTTTGAATTTGAATTTGAATTTGAATTTTGAATTTGAATTTGTTATACGAGTATACTAAGAGCTTGTGAAAGTTATTACCTATGTTATTTTAAAGTTTTCAATGATACTTTCATTCATCGTTTAAAAACCCAAAATTAGTATTCAGTTGCCTTAATGACAGTTTTTTAAAATTCTAATCACAATATCATCAGTGCCGTGGTTACTAATTACTATGAGCGACTAAAGCCTCATAAAATAACGTTATTTTTGCCATGACAAAAGCGAGCGAAAATAATTTAATTATACAATTTATCAATGGACGATACCTACCACTATCTATCTATATTTATGATCACATCTTTAACTTTGCAAATTCCACTGTAATATTCTAAATTGCTTCTATATTAAATTACGGACCAAATTTCTTATTAGGTTTCAGTAGCTTTGACTGCGCCGAGATGAAATTAGTATTTGGCCTTTCATTGGCGATAAATATGGAAATTGAAAAATAATATGATTAACGTAAAATAAATTATATTTATTAATGATGACACAAAGAAGAATAAGGGCAATGTAATTACTCTAAAGCATTTTTAATATCATACTTTTATTTCTATTCAAATTTCCAAACAGTATCTTAGGCCATCATATTTTAGGCCAATAATTTTCTCAATACTCTATGGGCTTACTTATAATTAATCATTACTCGTTTAGTTATTCGATATTTTTTTTCATTCCTTATTTTAAAATTTGATTTCTAAAGTAGTTTTATACATATTATCTGTGACAATATCTCTACATACTAAAAATTGATCATTAAATGTATTGTAAGACGCAAAACTCGAAAAGGTATATCGATTTGGTTAATTATTTTTTCAAGTACATATTTATTGGATTACGGAGAATTTTTTAATGAAAAATATATAAAAACACATTTTTTCAAAACTGTTCCAGTTATGCCACTCCGTCGTCAATTCGTCAAGTGGTTTTGATACGAACGGCGTCTGTCGGAACAGCTAGTTTGTAAATATAAATTGCTTAAGGAAAAGTCCCTTCCACACACAAAAGGCACATTCGATTCGATCACAACCCAAAGGCATGGATAGGATACAGCATTGCTCTGTGAGCGAACAGTATGCATTACTATTAAAATTCATGCCCTATTGAGAAGCAAAATATGTTCATTCTATCTGGCATATGGCATATGATAAAACCCTTTGTACAACACTTGCCGCATATTTATAACTTTTTATCGCTGGCTTGTTTTTTGTTCGTGGCTAAAGAAAGAAAACATCGAAAATTAGACAGATTTCCTTCTAAACTTCAAGTGAAAATTTGGAAAACAACTTGACGGTTCTGCACAGTATTGTTATAGAAAGTTCATAATTGGTTTTGGTAGCACTTTACAATGTAATGTAAATCTGAAATTGCTTAACTTTTAACCCCTGTTATTAGATATATAGGGTTGCCTAAAGCCCAACAGTAGATTGAGACGTTAAGCAGTTGAAAATTTAACACTTATTTTAGTTATCATTAAGATGATGTATGGGCATTACATATTTTATCCCATATATTAATTCAGGTTAAACTATGCGTAAATTTTATGGCATATACTCCCAACCATTTTTTTATGAAGTTCAAATAACAGTCAACAAACATACAAACGCGCAAACCCTTTTCACGAACAATAAACGAAGTACTATAAATAAACGAAGAATACCAACGTAACTTTACTGAACATTAAACGTTAAATTAGCGCTTTCGTAAAACGCCAACCTCGCAAAACATAACTTTTAATTTACTTACGCAAAATATCAACTATTCTAATATGACACCTAATACCATTTACGGTAAAAACCAACTATAACAGTGCTATCACACCTTATTTATCCAATAATCACATGTATAATATTACTACCTAAACCTAATGTGGAAACGATTACTTCTTGAAAATCTATAGAGTCGTGATTCAGTGATTGTCACTTTACAGTTTTTTTTTTCAAACTTTTGAGATACTAGCTTTTGCCCGCGGCTTCGCTCGCGTTAAATTCGGGGTAACACAGAAGACTTCAAAAAAAAATAAGGCAGGTATTTTTCGTTGGTAAAAAAGAGTCTGTGTACCGATTTTTAGCTTCCTACCTTGAAAACTGCAAAAAGTCCCATATAAAATTTCACCCCCTCTTTTAAGGGGTTGGGGGCAGATTTCCAACAAAAAAAATAATGCACGATTTTTTTGTTAGTCACAAATAGTTCGCATACCAATTTTTAGCTTTCTACCTTGAAAATTGCAGAATGCTCCATACAAACTTCCACCCCCCATTTTAGAGAAGTGGGGGGTTAGAAAGAGACAAAAAGTAGCCTATGTCACTCTTCATCCATTCAACTATCTCCACTTAAAAAATTACTTCAATCCGTCGCTCCGTTTTGCCGTGAAAGACGGACAAACAAACACACACACACACTTTCCCATTTATAATATTAGTATGGATAATAAAGGTTTTTCCAGTTAGCAGTACCAGTTGTGAGTACATAGTAATGTCAGCGTTTTTACATCTTTTAATAGAATGGCTAATCTGTGCTAATCTAAGCTTATGCTTATACTAAACTATATTCCCGTAACATCCGACATTTTGTAAAACAATATATCTATTACAAATTATTGCATCAGGATCAAAAGTGGATTGAATGAGTTTCCCTAAATTACTAACAACTTCAGCTCATATGTTTTATAAAAATAACAGTTTATAATATACACAAGCCTTATAGATTTAATTTTGGCTATATTTTAAAAACAATTCAACTTCCAAAACTAGCCTGCAATAAATATCTACACAGGAGATAGGTATAGTGCACTGGTATACGAACATAGCTGTGCTTTCTGTTTTCCCACTGTATGCATTGCAGAGCTATTAAAAAAGAGATTTAATAACGTATTTTCCGAGAAGAAAATGAGCTCTAGATTTTAAATTTTTGGTAACCCATTACGGTCCCAACCGAGTGTACAGCCAGCTTCAAAAGTAGATAAGCATTTTAGTACCATGCCACACCAACTATTCCTTTTATTTACTATGGTTACACCTATACTGCTTTGTTAACAGTTGGTGTGACATGGTACTCAAATGCTTATCTACTTTTGACGCCGGCTGTGCGCGCTAACGATTCAATAATTATAAACATATCACGCGCTAACGTTTCAATTTCTTAAACGAAAATACGCACGTGACACGCGTCAATCACTCGCAGTTAAATGACTAGTGGCATTTGTAACATCGTCTCCATAACAAAAAATCGCCTTTTCCGTGATTTGGATTTTCCGCAAATTGTTTCTTGCGGTTACGTGCAAAGCTTATGAACTTGTTAAAGCTCATTACTCCGCCCCTGCGTTTGAGTCTCGTGACGAATCCATAATACTATAAATAATCGGCTCATACACTGGCCTGCAAAAGTAAGTATCACACTTTTAAAACTGCAATAACTTTTAAAGTAGGCAAAATATATTTTCAAAATAAAAAGTATTAAAAAGACAAATGTATAAAAAACTATAACTTCCGAGAAACCTGACGAAATGAGCTGAAAATGTTTTTTTGTTTGAATCCTTTATCTTTTGTAGTTTAGGGAAAATTTTAATTTTAAAAGTGTAGTACTTACTTTTGAAGGTCAGTGTATATTAAATAATATATTATGTGTGAGCAGTGTCAATACAACGAATGTATTTTAATTTAACCTGAGGGTAAACTGTAATTACATTCAAGAGCAGACTGTCAAGCGGAGAGAGGTCTAGACAGATTGTAACAGGACAAATGGGGGCTGGTTACTTTTCTCTCCCTTGCATATTGTCAACATCCATGAGGAAGTGATGAACGGTCGCGTGACCGCAAACGACGTTTGACGATGTTGATTGTGAAAGCACCTAGTGGGGTAACTTACAGAAAATTGTTCCAGAAGAAACAATTTTCTTCGATAATAGCAACACGAAAAATGAAAAAAAAATATAGATATAGGATGTTATTGTACAAGACACGTTTAAGATTGTGGATGTAATAATGTTCTGATTTTTTTTTATTTAGCTTTATCAGTGTATCACATCTCTTTTCTATAAATAAAGTGAACAATATTTAGAGTGGTGGTTATTTAAATATTTTTCATATTCGCTTTTATTACCTTTTTTGAATTGAGTATATTACGTACGACTCATTTCTTGCACATTCCCTTCACCACCTCATGCACCCTCAGTCACACTCACCTACATAATTAGTGCGAGAGGACGTTAGCCCTACTAAGCGCCTTAAAGTAAACCACAATATTATGTATTCGATAGATTCGTGATAGTTCCACAAGATATGCAATCAAACGTAAGCGATAGCTCATAGTATAAAACACACCACGTAATGTAATTATCTGAGGAGCTTGTCTAGTACGCTAATAGAAAACTAATAATAAACCTTTATTAATGGAATATTTTGAATCGAAATTATGTACACAATCTTGGGGTACAAAAGTTAATTATAAACAATTTAAACTGTTTATAAAGCGACCATTGCTTAATAGTCGGGCGGCACTTGCGCCGAGGGAACCCCAAAAGGGTATGTTTTATCTCGGGTAAATAAATGAAGGTTCATCTTAAATTTAAATCATGCTAACCCGCGGTCGAAGACATGAGCGATCACGAACAAAGTAAATGAAAACTCCGCTTTAACACAAATCCCTAATCTGATGTAAACAAGAGCGTGGCTTTGAAAAAGTTGAGATAGAATAGATGACGTGCGTTTGGACCGTGACAGGTACTAATGAGACGTCGCGCTGGTCCGCCCCGGATTAGATTCAGGGCGATGTCACCACACGACCGACCGCTTCCAGAGAAACCGCAGAAATGTAGGCCAAGCATGCACCCACAGAGCGACGTGTAAAACGCCGCGGTTGAAACGTCCCATCGCTCGTAATGATCGTGTTTTGTCGGCAAATGCCTAGCTATTTTATACAGTCAAATATAATACGACGTATTAATGAAATTACGCAAAACCTGATTTTTTTTACCAGAATTAAGAGTGGAATCGATTCCACTAATAAATATACGGGGTATAAGCAGAGGCGGCTCGTGAAAAATTTCACTGGGGGTTCACATCAATCAAAATCCAGTATGTAGTACAGAATACCAGAAAAAAGCTTTTTATAAATCGAGATACTATACTGGTCATAAGCTGATTACTTATAAATACATGATATTGATATGCGATATTGAAAGATGGACTAAATCATCTATATCTGTGTCTAAAAACATAAAAATTTTTATATCACATCCATACAACCAAAGAGTTTTAATATGTTGTTCACTTTTAAAAACACGAGTGTCTCTTTTTATTTTCGTGCCACATTGTTGGGATATCTCAATTGCGGGCCGTGGTGGGCCCCGTGATTTAAGTTAAAGCCGTACCTAATTCTATATTCTTATTACACTCGTTTATGAAACTCACATTAGATTTTTTCATTATTATTTCTATTGGTATAAAAGCACTGGACGTTATTATTTTTGTTAATAATATATTTCTATAAATAGTTCCAATTAATAAAATAAGAATGAGACGACAACGGCACAAAAATACCTACCGGTTTGTTTATTTACTAAAACTAGCAACAGCGCGAGCTCAGTGCAGCTGTGTGCTGTGTGCCGGGAAATCGCCGAACCGAGCCGAAGTGAGCCGACCGCGATCCAACACAATAACAGGAACAGTAGGGTTACTCTTGAACCGAATCCGATCGATCGGCATTGAGATTGTGATTTTTCGTACGCTTATTTTTGCGCATTGGCTCCAAATTGACCGCGTATTGTGCGAATTTTGGGTGAACCAAACTCGGTATTATAAAATTTTCACAAAATACGGATCCAATTTGGCGCAAGTGCTGTTACTCAAGCGTATGAAAAATCACAATCCCAATGACGATCCATCGGAAATGGTTCAAGAGTAACCCTACTGGCAACGTCGTACCAGGCAGTGGTGCGCCGCACCACCTGAGCCTAAATTCGCCATACAAATGTTTTGTTTCACGTGTCGCGGCACGCAACGCTTTCTCTTTCGCACTCATTGAAAACTGCATAAAGCTTTGTTGCGAATTTTGGTTCATAGGAGCGCATATCTGCGCGCACCTACGAACAAGAAGTTATTTAAAAAATTTTAAATATTATTTTTTACGCTGTTATAGGTGATTGAATATTTATTAATTCATGAGTTATTAACTCATGAACTAACGCTGTAAATTATTTACGAAGGTATTATTGTTAATTTATTCGAAGTTGGGAGTTCACTGCACTAGCGCTCCTTAGGACGAGCCGCCTCTGAGTATAAGTGACGGTGTCCCATTTCTTTTAACAGTGAGTTCAAACCATGATCCCAATTTAAAAATCACTGCAATTTTCTCCCTTTTTTTCTACATTTTCTGGTGTGATATAACTTAGTTAACGTTTACAAATCATATTCTGCCAAAAAACCATAATAAATACACAAAAAATAAACTTTCCAATGTAAATCGTATAACATTTCCATCATACTGTGCGCGGAATCAGCTGTTTGGTTCATCGAACGTCAACGCACCGCTCACACGGAACAAAAATGATGCCGGCGCGCCATACATTGCGTAACATGAATAAAAATTAAAGATGAAAACTCCTTTCTTTTTCGCTTTTAAAACTTTTCCGGAAAAAATAAACATCGGAAAACAAATATTAACAATGATCGGAACTCACTGTTAAAAGAAATGGGACACCGTTACTTATATCCAGTATAGGTCAGAGTGTATCCAAAATTATTTTGAGCTTTGCCGCTTTTTATATTTACCTAACTCTATCGTCTTTATTTCTTATCAGTGCCGCTAATCTACTCGCAGGCGCGCGACCATAGACTTTTAAATTTAATAATCCGCGATATTATTTATTTTCATAATTTATATAATTCCTATAAAATAACTATGGTTGTCTGAGTTTTCTGCATTATTTTATTAACACGTTGTATATATCCCTTGTAATAAAACATGAAAATCGTACGTCGTCATACGAAGTGTTGGCGGCCTGTTATCTTAAATAAATTTACTTCTAATTACTTACGCTTATATATTATTTCTTGATTCAATATTCAATTAAGCTTTATCCTGTTTAAATATATTTGCATATGAATCGAATGTGCAACCCACAGAACACAGAAAGACCTCTTTCTGTGTTCTGTGGTGCAACCCTTCTCTTCATTTTCTAATCGGGCTTAAGTAAATACGTGTGCTTGAAACGAGCACGAAAGAAATAAACATGTTTAAGTTCGATAGCACTTAAACAAACACATAGACACATTGCTATCAGACGTTTCTATTTTTAGCGAACGTGTGCCAAATAAATTACTTTGGTGGGTACCTACTTTTATTTGCAAAGCAATTACCAGTTATATGAGTGGAAACATTTGTATACGTAGCACGATAATAACATTTGGAATTCCATTGGAAATCAATATTTTACAACTTTCGTTTTAAGTTTATTCAGATGTTTCACAAAATTGCGGTGTGAGATTTCCAAATGATTGTTTTTTTTTGTCACACCTTCGCGTGTCATCTGCTAGTTATTTTATTTGTATTAAATATTAAGAGATCGCATGCTTGTGATTTTTTTCTGTGCTAAATTTAGTGACTTTTTAAACAGTTTACCAAAATGATTCTGATTCTCTCTTTAATTGACTTTAAACTATAGCCGACTACGATTAATAACTTTCATAATCTATTTAACAATAAACGCATCTCTATGTAACCTTAATAAAGATTTCAGACTCCGCTGTATTCAAATTTAATTACTATTAAATTGAAACTGCTAAAACTTTTTCATTGTGTTCAAGTATAAATTTGACATGGCCACGGCCATGAGCTAAAATGTAATTGATTCATGGACTAATTTTCAGGAAAATACATCAACATTATTATGTAGAGAACAAGATGAGTTAAAATGAAATTGTAGAAGTGACAACTTTACAGAATTTACGTTCGTAAGCAACTTACTCAATACCTACGAAGTATTATTAGGTGCACTATGAAATTAATCTCTATTTTTTCGCTATAGCTGCAGATGTCATTAACAAAATAACCCAAAAATGATCAAATTTTCCACTTCACCTTAATCCTTCCAATTTCTCGGCAACCACAAATAGACGTCACACAATCGAGAAATGAGATAAAATTCTCAATTCATCCTAAACAGCTGTCTATAATTAGAAATACGAAACGTTTCGTGGTATTTGTTCGTCTGTTTCAACAACGTTATATAACTCATTGTCGCCAAAAAGAACAAATAATGTCATCGAATGATCGCAGATTAATGTTATCAAACGTGTGATCTGTGGACGAGTGCCATTCATGGTGTACGACAAAGCTATCTCTATGTACTTCGTTTTCTTGGTAGAGGTCTTAGGGTCGGCGTAGCGTGGAGTTATCTGGAGAACAATTCTCGGTGACGCACGTAATCACGGTTGGCTCCCGTGTCGAGTGCAAATAACAAATGTTAATCTGCAAAAGGTCGTAGCAACGCTGTATAACAACAGCGTTGATAGAGACACCCTGGAACCGGAATACGATTGATAACGCAGTCTGAGAGATTGATAACACTGTCTAAACCGAATGTTGCGTATAAAGCGCATTCGCTCTGGTGGTAACTGGTCATACTATTGAACACGTGTCCACTATAGTACATTATAAAGGGTGTCCCATAATTTACGCAAAATGTAATTTCAATAGAAAACAGTTTTTTTATTAGAAAGTTTAATTTTTTTATGCATTTTTTATGCTGGCAAGCATTAGCGTAGGTATGGGGGGTGGGGGCTTGGGGTCCGTACACCTCCCATTGAAAATCATCATACACTTAGATAGAATCAACTTTTCTTTCCAAGTATACACTAAACAAATTGAAGTTTTAATCTGGCAAAATACGCATTCTTTTATTAAAATTTTCTATGACCGTTTCGCATAAATGTGGCTGAATTTCATTAATACAACGCCGAAACTCCTACTTCAAGGCGTTGGTGGTCGTAGGCTTGTTGGCATATACCTTTGATGAAAGAAGTCACATGGCGTTAAATCGCAAGATCAGGGGCCCAATTCTGCCAATAAGTTACAGCCGAATCGAAACTAAACCGTTGCGATCGACCAATCGGAGCGTGTATATTGCCATGCAACTGTTCGATGACGTGATAATGTCGCGTTCTGATTGGTCGATCGCAACGGTTCAGTTTCGATTCGGCTGTTACTTATTAGCAGAATTGGGCCTCTGGATGGCCAATACTGGACGCAAAAATGGCCAATCACACGATTTGGAAAAAATTCAATAAAGGAATGCGTACTTGCCAGCAAAGCTGTGGTGGCCATTTATCCGACGTGCTATTCCATGCATTTCCCAATTCCCAATGTGTATACTCTATGAAGCAATCAAAAATTAATGTTTTCAATTAAAATAATATTTTACGTAAATTATAGTACATCCGTTAGTACTCTAATAAGTGTAACTATATATAGTACTAGTTGTGCCCGCGAACTACATTTTGCTTTTATGAAGCTCAAAACTGTAGTTTCCTTATTATTTTTGGATGGGGATTTCGCAACGTCCTGTGGCAATTTTGAAAAATCGTTCCTTAGCGCAGCTTCTAGCTGCAGTAGTTTGGGTTCTACGTTTATATCTAATTCAGTCGCCAAAGCCTTTTATAAATACAGATACTTAAAAAGTAAGGTACTTTAACGTCTTTTTATAACATTGAAAATATAAATCTACACAAAATGAGATAAAGTCTATCTGCCGGTTGCATCAACATATTCTAATTTACCCTTTACTTTTCAAACTTTAATTAGGTATAGCATTTAAAAGTGGAACAAGCCATTTCTTCATAATATGAAATTGATTTTCCTTTCTATGTCTCAGAATTACGATTCCTTTAATTACTGATTCATTTCAAAACTTTCTAAAATTCTTAATACAATTTTCTAAACCGAAATAAAGAGGATATGAAATTAACTCTGGCTATGAAATAAATGACATAAAAGCAAAATACTTCTCAACATCGGTTGGCATTTTTTTATACGTTACGTACAAAATGGATGGTGAAAAATCCCGAAGGTTGCTAGTTTCAGATATCTTACCAGCTCCCCGCACTTTTTCAATTACATCGGGGATCTAGCAGTATAACCACTACGTGACTGATTTCGCCAAGTCCTTGGCTGGCTAAGCTGGCGGTTGTAATGGATTCAGCTAACGGTATTATAAGAAATCTTCACGAAAAGGAACGTTTTTGATCTTTCATCTATTGCCAATGGTTTATATTCCTATTGGATTATCGTCATGATTTCTTTAGTCTTTTAGGTAATTATTCGATAGGTAATAGAACTACGAATTTAACTGGCTACAGACACATTACGGCTTCTTCAATTTTCATTAAAATTTACGTGTTTTTCGTGAATTTTCGCCTTCGTCAATATAGTTACAAGTATACAAATATTTTGCCAGTTAGAGTACTGTGTTTTTGGCGTTTACCAATCTCGTAGCTGCATTTACATCGAAAATGTGCTAATGATAAAACTTAAAAACAAAACCCAAAAAAATACAAATAAATGTAATTGAGAACAATTCGCATTTCTAGGACGTTTTAGTGATAAGCTGATAAGTGATCCACGGGCATAGGAATTCAGGTTGTTATACATAGACATAGTAAAAACGAATCATACGAAATCGCGATCCAGTAAAATTTGCGATTTGTTAATTTGTGATCGTTAACGGACGTTATACTGCAAACGCGGTTCAAACAAATTGTTTGTTTGTTACAGACGAAGCCTACATGAAGCTAGCACTGGAAACTGTAGAGGAGCTCGACTGGTGCTTAGATCAGCTCGAGACCATACAAACTCACCGCTCCGTTTCCGATATGGCTTCGCTGAAGGTAAGTGTGATTGCGAGCATCAGCACATCACATGTCTCATCAATAACGCTCTTCAATGTAATGCACATCCCTAATGTTGGATAATATTATTGATTTGATCTGTATAATATAAAATCATTAGCTGCGGTATATTTTAGTAGTTTCTTTACTGAATAATCTTCTAAGAAGTTATAATTTTAGTGAGAATTTGTTACTTCGAATACCATCTATTCGTTGTACACTATTGCTAACATAGTGTGTAAATAAATATGAAAATGAGAAAAAGTGCTGAAATAATTAACATATTATATGACAGAATGCACATTATAAATGTACCGCCATTTTCCATTTTGATTTTTTTTTGAAATGAATAAATGACGCATACAGAAAAAATCCAATAAAATAATCAGACATACTGAGGGGATGCTGGAATCTGGAATCTATAGTATAATTTTAATAAAGAAATGACAAATACGTAAATAAATTTATTTAAATACGTGAATCATGTTTTTTATAAGTACAGAATGTAACAAAACACCGAAATAATATTTAAGGGTCCATCTCCATCTTAAGTGGAGATTCTGTAGAAAAAATCTTGGAGCTTACGAAGCTACATTTTTTAATACAAACTAAATTAATTCTTTTTTTAGATCCTAAGTGTCGACAGCCCTACATCAGCGTACCTTGTTTCTTCATTGAATGTTTGCATTTCTTTTGTACTAATTCCATAGTCAGCTGGACTATGGTTGTCACTAGAAAGTTTTTGCTCTCAGTTTAAAGTCGATAACCTCGGAAAGTATACTAGGTTTCCAGATCTAAAACATTACCGAGGGCCCATCTAATATCTAACCTATATGCCGTTGAATATTATTTCGGCGTTCAGTTACACCCGGTATAAAGAAAAAGTATCAAATTCATTCATTCATTCAGAATCAAGATTGCGGCAGCTCTGTCGGAACTTTTGTAAAAACGACCGATATCTGTATACGCATCGCTAGTATTCAAACATTCCTTTGAACGTTACGACCCTCTTTCACTCGACATGTCAGATTACCACGCCAAGGAGTTCCGAGGAATGTTGGAACTGAGATGACCTCCTCCAATTTAGATTTTGGCGCCAAACGAACGCTTTGTCATGAAAATTATTTACGGTTTTTGTTTACACCAACACATTACGACTTAACAGAGACATAAAATAAATGTGTAATTTACTGAATGGTCAAATATAATCATGTATTTATTGTATGAATTAGTCATTCGATTTATTAATACCTAGGCAACATGATCTCCCCGTAACGTAATATATGTAAAAGAATTTAGGATAACAACCCGGTAACCCTGTTTCAAACTAGATTCAGATGGTAGAACTTTAGATAAAGATTTCGGTCAGTGTGATTTTGTTTTTCTCGACTGATTTTGACTGTATAGCTCTACATGCTAAAGGCGATAGAATTTTTATATATCGAAATCGGCATATTTTGTTGCGTGATTAAATGAGTAATAAATATTTACATTTATCCCGAATATTGCTGAATTATAATATATTTTGTTGGGTAGCAAAATACAGATTCAAAATATATTTGTAATGTTAATTATTGTTTCAATATTGATAAAAGTCTAAATAATGACTTATACAGTAGGTAACTAAAAATAAAAGTGATCATTTGAACTCTTCAAATATACATTTTTTGAGAGAAAGTTTTTCAGTTCAAAATAAATAATCTAATTGTTAAAGAGTAAATATGTTAAAAAGTAAATATGTATTTAATCTTAGTACATTTGTGAACAAGACGAACTTAATGCCATGGCCATAGCTATTCTGCCAGTAGGCAATGCCCGTCGATCTTTGGATGATTTTGAATGTCTAGAGTTAGATGTATAAAAGGAGTGTGACAAATAATTTTATGAACACTTATAAACGAAAACAAATCGTTATTTCGTTTTTGTTAATGGTATAACGGGACTGACATACATCGTAGAAGTCCCTAAATTAAGTTCTAAAAGAATTATAGAAAAAAGTAATCGAACCAATGTCTTCGGTAAAAGTTTCCTTTCTTCTGTGTAATTTCATATAACGTTTAGAAAGCCGTTCATATTTCCCTTTGTACAGCCATTAAGGAACTAGGACACGCGCGTTTCCATTTAACGGAAAACAACTTTTCATCGTATCTTTTAAGTTTTCTCGGTATCATCTGACGTGCGCTGCATGATATTCATGGAACAGATCTGTGCAGGGACTTTGATGTGCTCTATTTGTTTATTGTTGCTCATTGTTGCTGGTGTTGAGAAACATCTTTCCCTGGAACGTTGCGACAGCTTTGCTTTCATGATTTCTTTATTTGCAAGAGTTCAACGTATTAATGAAATAAGATAAATTTTACTAGACATTAGACAAAGAAAAAACTGTGCCTTCAACACAAATACTCGTACATTGAGCATTGTCAAATTTTAAGTTCAATGTTTCACACAAATTATCCCGCCCCATTCTATTTGCATCACTATAGTCCACAACTGCTGGATATAAGCAGTAGGACATATTTGCAAACAATTTACTTAATATGCTAAATAAAGCTATTGTGGAAAGTTACCATCGCATATCGCTCTATTCACATACAGTCGGTACATACAAGTCTGTACTGCTTCCATTATGTCAAGCCATAATATAATTTACAAATTAAAATGTAACATGTTGTTGCATAAACGTTTTAAATACTTTTAATGTTTCTTTTTGTTTTAATTTTCTACATATAATGATCCAAGAGCCAAGTGTTCAGTATATTTGGATCTTTCAATTCGTGTACCACCAGCAAGCTTTATGTAAAAATCTTGAATGATCTGATTATTATCGTTGAAAGGATAATCAGATTATCTTCTCGGATTTATTTTTGTTATTGTGCAACTTTTTATAATATAAGCCTCGATTTCTTTATTTTGCTGTTTGCTTTTCTGCGTAACCGACCTCTAACTTTAAAATTTAAAGATTTCTGATGAAAGACGTTACAGTCGTTTCTTTAAATTGCTCGATTATTTTTTTAAACATATATAATATGTGCTGTGAGACCCCTGTCGCTATCTCACGATCATGTCACGCGTCAGCCTGAGAGCTGGTCATTTTAATGAATACAACACGATAAGAAGAGGAGGAAATGATCGTCATTAGGAAATACATATAAACTGTACCAACATTTCGGGCAGTTCATCTTTTGGACTAGGTATAAAGTCTTATTTTCGTGAAACTGAAACCTTGAAAGTATATGTAAAAGTTTTCTTAATAGTTTTGAAGTATTCGTTTTGTGTCAGAAAAATATCTAATTTCCCAAATGTACTCAAGAGGCTTATGATAAAAATGAACACCACTTGACACCACTGCCTGATTATCGCGTTTTTTTATCCACATAAACTGTGTACATCGCCTTGTCTCCGAACGTCTCCGTCGATATTGCCAGATGCTTTGCGAAGGTAAAGTTTTAATGATTTCAGAAATACGGCTGCTTTACTACCTATCTATTTTATGTTCTAATAAACTCCCGAATTTAGAAACTTGAGATATCAAATATAGCTATTTTCGATTTAATAGACACTTTGTTCTCATCGATTTTGATGCATATAATGTTAATGACAAATATCTACAGTAAAATACACGATAACACAAGTTAACGACGGATATTATAAAATATCTAGGTTTGGTAAGTGATTAGTGTACTCTGAAACTTCACACAAAACCTACTCAGTATTTTTTCTTTATTGGATCCTCCAACAATTGTACACTGCACAATAATGAAAGATTATATTTTAATGCGAACGTGATTTTTTTCGCGTGTAGTGTGAACGACTACGAATCAGTCATGAATGAAACTGCAACATAACAATTAATTTCTTCCATACTAAGCTACAGATTTAACATAATAAATAAGACGACTTCTACGTCCAAGAATTAATTACTACAAATGTCAAGAGTCCATATTGCTTAGTCATTTTATGTCGATCTTTTAGTAAAATTCTACCTATCTCCTCTTTATATATATATATATTATCTAAATTCAATTTAGAAAGGAATTGCATTATTATACAATAAGCCTTTCTACACCATCGCAAGTCAAAGAGTCTTTCTTATTAGAAGAACTGATAAGAAACCGCGCAAAGTTGCTACCTTAATAATATAAATTAAAGTGTAATAAAGGTATACAGTTGACATTTTATGTTCGTCGTCGAATCTCGCATTTCCAATGTGCCAGTTTTGTTGAGAGAAAATTTAGCAAATATTTGTAAATTTATTCAGAGGGAGAAGCCAAACTTTTTCGTGTTTATCAACCTCCAACAACAAAGCCATTCCCCGTGTAGATGCTTCGTAGAAATTATTATTATGTCTAATTTGGATTTTCATAGCTAGCCTCGTTTCGGTCCTCAATCGAATGGTATTATTACAAACCATGCTCAGTATTAAATGAAAATTGAAATTCCGGAAACCAAGGGAACAGTAGGTATCTTCTGCATTAAGAAAATACCACAGATCTCTTTCTGTGTTCTGTGAAAATACATATTTCTTAAGAGTTCTTTATTTTCATTTTTCTCTTCGTTTCTCCAATCTATGTCTCTATCTTAATTTCTTCTCAGTATTACATTTAGATTTTGAATAGTTCTAGTAATATTTCTTATCATTAAACGTTTGAAAATTATACACACTACACTATTAGAGAAGAAGTTACTTTCTAGTCTTTGTTATGTTACGTTGGAGTGCATTTGTCTTTTAGAGAACCCTTTGCCTATTGTGACGGTCTCGCGGTTCTAGGACAGTTCCTCCGATCGATGCACCCAACGTCACTGTGACGCAGATGACTTCATAAGAATATTCCCTCTAGATGTAACCTGCAACGAATTATAAGTTTGCAATTATTATTTGACACAAAACTGTCAACGGCATGTTCCTAATGAATAGATTTTTTTTTATTACAAATAACATTTATTTCTTTCTTTAACTTATAAATAACACTCCTACAGCCTATGTCCAACAGTGGACGTCTCTTGGCTGAAATGATAAATCACTTCAAAGTCTGATTTACTTTTTATTGGATAAGGAACCATTAAGGTATACCAATGCATAATAACACGTTAGGTATTTAGTAGATAATAACATGCTGAGTAAAGCTACTTTATAAATAAAAAGTTATAAAGATTTAATTTCAAATTTCAATAGCTCATAGCTCATTTTTCTTTGTAATTTGACGGTTTCTTCATAATGTGTTTATGTTTTAGTGTTTCATAATGTATTGTCAGAAGAATATAATCGTAATTCTGCGCATATTCCAAATCAATTTGGTCCTTATCCTTAGTATGCGATCATTAAATAGGTATCAAATTATCTATACAATACCAATATTAATATGAAATGATTAGCTAATAAAGTTATCTAAGCATTAGTGAACGCTGTTAGCCTAGTCGGAATTTTAGTAATGTGGTTGCTATTAGCTACCACATGGCAGCATCTCTAATCAACTTCGACATGAAATTATTGGAATTAGCTAATTCGCAGGGCGTTTGTTTAATTTTCTACCTTAGGAGCTTATAACTAGAGAAAATCAAGTGCAAGTTTCACCGCAAATGGGAATCTTGTTACAAAGGAATACGGAATATTTTCTACACAAGAGATACGCGGCTGTGTAATGTATCATATTACACACCTGCGTAACTCTTGTAAAACAACAATTAGTATAAACGTTGTATTATATAATATCAAATAATATAATTTTGTTTAATATATCAATCATTTCATTTAATAATCAGATGATATAATTTCAATGAATATAACCTTATAACGCCTAACAAACTATATGTATAAAACTGTTTAATATAACATTTACTTAGAATAACATTCTCTTCATATAACATTCAAAAAGTATAACAGTCATTTAATCGGAGGTCAGTTCATATACTAGAACGTTTAGTATAATAGTCAATTAAAATAAATGTCAATTAATAAATCTTCGTTTAAAATAATAAAATTCAGTTCGGTTCGGGTTTAGACCGTTCCCCGTGCGAAAGTGGCACTGAGGTGGATTCTACTTCATAATTGATTCTTACTAATTATTCTGTTAAAGTGATGTGGTGATTTGTATTCAGCAAGCATGCAGAATGCAAGCAAGCATGAAACATGCAGTTTCATACTGTGTGTAGACACTATGTCTAATCTAACCTTAAATTTTCAGTTTTATCCCATAAGTTTTTTCCTAGCGTGGGACTTTAGACTATCGTATATCAAATGACGATTTTATGTATCGAAATTAAATGAACAACATTTCACGAGTTTTATTTGAAACTATTTAAGGTATTTTGAATGTTATGCTAAAAAACGCTATTATACAAAATGGTTAATAATATATTACATAATCTTTATGTTAAAAAAATCGTCACGAGTTGTTACGTAAAACGTTAATGACGCGCACCCGAGATACACGATACAGTAAAGTTGTTACATTGTTAATTCGCTAAATGGAAAATGAGTTCGACGTCCTGCGTGCGAGCTCACGCCGGATGCTTACTTCGCTATTAATCCTCAAAGTTACTTTCGCAAGATCTCAAGAAGAATATGCTAACATTCATATGTATAGACGTGTTTCAATCGCAAACAGAAAAATAGTGTCTATATGACTATCTGATTTTATTTACCAACTTGCTGTGCCCGCGACTTCGTTCGTGTGAATGTCCGAAAATAACAATATCGTGATATTATATAGTCTAAAGCCTTCCTCGGTAAATGGACTATCCAACACAAAAATTATTATTCAATTCGAACCAGTAGTTCCTGAGATTAGCGCGTTCAAACAAACGAAATAAACTCTTCAGCTTTATAATATTAGTAAGTATAGATTATTTTATAGTTTACATAAAGATGTGTATGAAAAGATCTAAAAAATTGCTGTGTCACCTCCAATTTTAGGTTTCATGTTTCAACGCAGTCATGTGCCCTATTTCTAGATCAGTATTTTATTAGCCACCACTTCAATTGTTGATATTAATTTGTCTTAATTGCTTAAGTGGCTCCTATAACTGTCCCGCAAGAAAATGGAATGTCAGCGTTCATCTAATAGCCGCCACGAATATCATGCGTGATGGCATGTCATTAAACTCCGTCCTTTCATGCCGCACCAGCCCAGGAATAAAAGAACACGCCAACATTTAACACATACGAAACCGTTCTGTCGTATTAATAATTCAATGCTACGTTACTATTTTTGTAAGCACCCCTGGCAACGCATTAAAGTTCATAGCGAGAAGGCCTTAAACTACGTCAGAGATCTTCAATGATACGATATCAAATTGATTTGAGAATTAAACGTACTCGTAGGTAGGTCAATTCAGTTCGTTGCGTCACCGCGTCACGTCTTCACGTTCAATTACTTGGTCTATTAATAGAGTTTGCATGAGTTTGTTAATTTTTGATAAATGTCACTGCTCGCGTATGTAAATCTTTTGATAAAAGTAATATGCAAAACTTTAAATTAATGACATTTAGAGTGTAGACTTGTTCTATTTATGATACTTCTCTCGTACGTTAATTGACTCGTATATACCTTCACGTGATGAGTTAACACAATTATTTACTTGAGCGTCCCTAGGGTTTCATTGTATATTCAACAACAACTAGGAAAATACAGAGACTCACAATCGTAAAACTTTATATAGTATACCATCCAATGACTGCTATTACGCCCTATCTAGTCATACCTGACGTTTTGTAGCCTTACTAGACTAACTAACACAACCTGGTTTTAAAAGAAACTTATCAAGCCATATATTATATACGATGAAAAGTGTATTCTGAATAAAAATTGAAAATAAACTGAGAGAGGAAATTATCCACCAGCTAATTTTAATTAAGTCGAACATGCATAAACATGATTGAGGCAGCATACGCCATACAATGAAATAAAAATAGAAAAGAGAAGTAAAAATGAAACTATATTTGAGCAGACAGACAAATTTACAATTACTGGAATATTTTTAAAGATAAACAAAAACTAATACCCATCAATTTATATTCATCAATTAAATAATGTTTACACATCAAATAATATACTGATTGCACATTAGATTTATTTCAACGCAGAACATAGATAACTTTTAACATAATACTTTGCTTGATAATTACATAATTATATAAAACTTACTTTACTTATAGAAATCTTTCTTACACAGAAAGTAGTTTTTTTATACAAGTTAGTTCTATATACACGGTTATTTTTTTATCACCCTGGAAAATTTAAGGGACGCTTCACGGCATGGTATTAGAATAATTTAAATATAAATAAAAAAAATAACCCCCCTCCTTAATTTTATATTAATTTTTAAAAAATACAAAAAATGCTGCACTAGTTGAGAGCAGCATTTTTAGAGATTTTTTTATTTTTTTTTATATTTTTTTAAATTTTTAATTTCATTTTTTTTTTTTTTTATATAATATTGGATGTGTCCTGAGGCGTCCCTAAAATTTTCCAGGGTGATAAAAAAATAACCGTGTATACTTTAAGTTCAGGTATAGAAGTCTAATTATTAAGAAGTAAAACTTCTACCTACCGAATTCTCAAATAGTTATTTGTATTAACTAACAATTTATCTACCCTCATTTGATAAAACTGCAAAAATGAATATCTTTTGATTTGCAGTTAAATACTTACTATCTAACCGTTTTTATTGTACAATACAAGCATGTTTGTAAAAAGTCCAAAATCGGTTCAGTAGTTTCGAAGCCTATTCAATACAAACAAACAATCAAATCTTTCCTCTTTATAAATTATAGTATAGACAGAATCGGCAAAACAGTTAAAGTGCAATATGACAATATTTACTATCACTTTTTGGCGACAACTGTTCTAAAAATTCTTACTAAACACAATGTCTACGACTAGAAAACGTTATATGATTTCTCGTATTTTTTTGTGTTTATTGTAGTAAAATCCAACCCAAATAAAACACGAATATACATAAAACATACATACACTATCATCATCATCATCACAGCCCATATACGTCCCCACCGAGGGGCTCGAGCCTACCCTATATTAGGGTGATTAGGCCTTAGTCAACCACGCTGGCCCAGTGCGGATTGGTCGACTTCACATACATCATTGAATTTCTTCGCAGATGTATGCAGGTTGCCTCACGATGTTTTCCTTCACCGTGGGAGCGTCAGACAAATGTACATATGAAATTCGAAACGAAAAACACATTGGTACATGGCGGGTCTCGAACCCCGACCCCCCGATTGGAAGGCAAGTGCCGAGTCCACTGCGCCACCGACGCTCCTACCTACATACTACTACACTATCATACAAAGAGAACATTAACGTAAATTCGTTGAAAACCATGCAGGTGGAGTTATGAGGAGCTACACATACCTGTCACCATTGACGTTATACGTCAATGCCTGTCACACTTTAGCTAGTTTTTTTTTTACAATGACACTATCTTGATGTGTTAGGGAATGCCCCACTTTATCATGCCGTAGATACAATTATCTACCATAAGTATTTTAAATATATCTTGTATAGAAAAGAACCAAAGCTCGTCCACGATATATATTGCTCGGCTTGTGCCCGTGCGTACCACTTGATCATTTCCTTGGAGTTTAGAGGTCTTCGAAACTTAAAATTTTATTCTGTGAAAGCATTCACATAAATGGCGTCATCATAGAATAACCACGATAAATGTGTACGATTTTCTTCTAAAATTGCACAAGTCGTGATCAGGAATGAGATAATTTGGGGTTAATGTGTCAAGTGCCTAAAGCACCGTCATCCATCTCATGTACAAACAATTAATTATTGTGATACATGACTTGATGTGGTGAAACATACGTCTGAAAATTAAATCGTCAACAAATTATAAAACGTTGCAATGAAATTGTGTATCGAGCTTTCGATCAAATAACGCCCGTAAAAACAGTGACTATTTTTACGGGCGTTATTTGATGAACAAAGTTTTTCATTGGATACGCAAGCGCAACTTTAGTTCCACCGCTCAATCAAGGATCAAAAGATAAATTATATTGCTCAAGATATAACTTTTTGCTATTTGTGATTCTCAAAAACGCCAATGTATTTTATAATGTAAAAAAGAGTCAACTTAACTGTTGCCCGTGACTTCGTCTCCCTGGAATTGGATTATATCACGAGTTTTGTTAATGTTACGAATTTTTTTATATCACATATCTTGTTATATGAAATATTCCCCGGGGAACTCATTCACATTGAGCATTAAAAGCCTAAAGCATAATATATCCTTCCTTAGGGCTTAAGCTATCTTTGTACCAAATTTCAAAAAAATTGGTTCAGCTGTTTAGATCTTAAAGCGTTACAGACAGACAGAGTTACATTTTCATTTATAAATTAAAAGGGATATGTTTGATGCATATGAAATGTATATTAGTAGGTTATTAACGAAATTCGAAAAGAATTCTTTAATCTTCTTCTTTCTTCTATATAAAAATTAATCGCAGTTCATTAGTCTCGCTAAAACTCAAAAACGGCTTCAATTGGACCCGGTAGGTGGCGCTGTAAATGGGCAGAACGTCTGCCAAGCCCACTAGTATGATATAACTTTAAAGAATTCTGTAAATAATTTTACTTTACAATATACACCTGTTCAAGAAACTCCTATTGACACCATCATTAGTCATGCATTCATCACGCACGACCCAACATTACATTAGACGTATTTTCATTACAGAATTTTTGTGATGATAAATAAAAAGACAAACAAAGAATAAAAAGGTGAAATCAGAGCAGGAAAACAGAATAGTTCTGGGAAATCTTAATCTCAAACGATTCAAGTTTATTTGCAGCGGACACTGTATTCATTTATATACCCTTTTAAACCTCGTCCAACTATAGATGTATACCTTCAGTAAAGAGATTTATAACTCTTTGTTACTGTTTTATACCATTTGTGGGTGTGCTAATAGTTTGTATCGTTACCTTTAACTCATTTATTTTAGTTGATTTCAATAAAAAATACGTTAAGTGTAATACATCAATTTGTAAGGTCCCCCGAAATTGAAATCCTTGATTAATATTTATCCTTTGCAAATAGTAACAGGATTGGCTATTGATGTTTAAGCTATGACAGAAACTTGTACACCAGAAATAAACCAGTTTACTTAGGGAAAAGTTTTAAGAGAGATCAAAACAAATTCTGTTGAAATCGATATTCTGTTCGAGGAAACAATTACTAAAATTCCTTCAGATTTTTTAAAGGGATTTTATTGATTGTTCTCTACGTACGTACGTTGTTCTCAACGTAGCATAGATTTAGTCTAGTCATTATATGACGCTACGCTGCTTAAAATAAATTAGTATCTTTTTCTACAGATTGAAACTCAGATCAGTGCTACCAACAAATAGTGTGATAAGAATCTAATCATATGAGATATTATTCAATGGTATTGTTTTTGTTTATCGTTTCCACCGTGTATCTTCACTGCTCAAATCGGATTATTTTGGTTCAAGGATGGTGTATTTACAAATGGCTATATGAATGAGCACTTGTTGTCACGTAGGCACCGTAGCTATTTTCTTACTACGTTTCACTTTGTACGGTTGGAAACAGTGTGTTTTATCTGTTTTGAATGTTGGGAAATAAAGGATGAAAACATGTGTAAGCTACCATGTCACATATGCAAATAATCCATAAAACTCCAGAGAGAAAATGGTATCTCGTTCTACTAATTTTGAAAATGTCAAAAATGTTGATGTCAACATTTCTATTAAGCCATTTAAAATCACCAAATCGCGACTAAACGGAGTTAGATGAAATTCGAAACTTTAATATTTATTAAACTAACACACAAAAATCTTTCAAAACTTAGAATACTTTTAAACCCGGTTAAAGTCAGATATGAGCTACATATTCCACGCAGATATAATCGCAATACCTATGTATTCTACATATTGGATAGAAACAAAAGAAATAAAATGATTCAATCTGTACTAATCAATAAAGAGTAAAGAAACTACGAGTAATATTGCTCAACGGAATTAGAATCAGGATCT
This sequence comes from Schoenobius gigantellus, assembly GCA_963935595.1. Lineage (NCBI taxonomy): Eukaryota > Metazoa > Arthropoda > Insecta > Lepidoptera > Crambidae > Schoenobius > Schoenobius gigantellus. The sequence goes on along the minus strand of OZ012549.1, from coordinate 23,237,714 downwards.
AGTTACACTATCTAATCACAATCATCAATCAATTATTTATATAGATAAATCAGTATCAGAATAAGAACGACGTGTTTGATTTGTTTATTGTGCATAACAAAATTATCATTGTATCATTGTATGTAGTGAACAAAAATGTGGTAGATATATTTGCATACTGTGATCAGTTCTTGGCGCTGAACAAACGAAAGCACATTCCAATGTCTCCGCGGTGATTCCTACGCATTTCTTCTGAGAAAATCATATTACCACTTCGTTGAGTGTTTCAGATGTCGTTCCTATGAATCACCCAGATGTTCTCCCCCTATCGCGTCTCGGTATTCGTTATCTCGCGGCACAGTTGCCTAACCGGTGTAAACATCTCTCATATACACATTATACATGCATATCGGCATTAAAATGACATTCTATAAAACCGACGCAATTGTGTACAATGTACGAATACGCTTAAATCGTAATCGTTAAAAAGTAGTAAACCTTGTCCCTGTCTATTCGTGTTATGATAACTACCTTGTTTTATAATAGATTTATTATAGTCGCAACATGGTGATAACACTTGACTAGACCGTCCGTATAGCAATGAAATGTCAGACTTGTAAAGGTACTCTTTCTACAATATATTGCAAGCATATAGGATTAGTTTTTAATTTATTGCAAAAAAATTATTAGTATAATGTTTATTAAAATAGTAAACTTCATTTAGAGATCTTGTCTTCTTCGACTATAATATGAAAAATGAAACGCTACGAACTCTGTATACTAGGTATTTGAAGATCAGAGGCGCAGTATGGACGTATACAGGTGTTTTTTGCGCAATACATTTATCAGTAGCAAAGTAAAATTAAAAAGTACCTAATAAATATTGTTTCAATTACGCATATGGTATTCTGATATTATCTTAACTATATGTGTTACCACTAACGTAATATTGCTTTTTTTTCTTAGTGCTGGTTATAACACTAGCAAAACTGTAAGAATCGGCATTATGAAAATTATTTTACTTATAAAATTTATATTATTGGCAGTGTATGTATGTAGTTGTAGTTGATGATGCGTTAGAATCGCCCTCCCCGGAGCACACTACTACAGTCACGTATACACCCGCCCCCGCCTATCGCGCCACTCTGTCCGGACTTTGACTCTCTGCTTACAAACAAGATTACATAACCTCTAAAGTTTTGTCTGTAATCTCCGGTCTGGATTAAGATTTGAGTCGTCTTCGCCTTGTGATCGTGTAAGCGTATTAAAAGTGAGTGTACTAGTACAAGGCTGCATCCGTAAACGTCACCCGATGAGATAGTGGCCGTTCGAAATCCCTCGGGTGTGATCACACTACGATCAATCGATCATGTAAACATCGCTCGACGGCGCACCGGTCGTCGCCCTCTGAAATAGGTGGGTGAAAGCCGCACTGACGTTTATTTGACATGTGACATCTCCATGTTGTCAGTCGATTCGGCTATTCACTCCTTTCTGTATGTATTTTTCATAGCTACATTTAAAAATAAAATGGTTGATTAGATTTTTTAGATAAGATTACAGTGTGGATAAGATAACTTGTCATTTTGATGTTGCTGCACTATTCTTTTGATAGAACCGATTCCTCTAATACTTGAGTACTAGCTTCTCGTCGCATAAATTGATAATCAGAAAATATTGTTATAATATATTTCCTGCATGAATTTATTTTGATTTAAAAAAGAGGCAGACGTGTCATAACATGGCGAATAGTTAAGTTTCAAAAACGTACCAATTGGGACGTTTTGTTCTTCAGTCTGCATCGAGACGGTTATGCGGAGCATCAAAAGTATTATGGTGTTGATAATAAGCAAAAGTCTACAAAACGCCATCTTATGTGTCTAAAAGGGGTATCAATTGTGATTAAAATATTTATAAGCCAGAAGGGAGCTCATATCACATGTAAGTATGTCCTTAATATTGCGATTTATAATGTCAAGCAGACCTTAAAAAGAGAACGTTTTACCGTTAGGGCGATTGAGCAATGGATGATGGTGGCTTCAGCAACCCTTGTTTATATTTACGTCAGTGTCAAACACTAACCATCTTCTTTTATCATATATTTTTAATGATGTCATCCTTTTTGAATCGTTTGTCAGTGTCGCTGTGTCCGGACACTGTTTCCGAATGAAGTTTGAATGAAATATCAATGATTTTATGACAAATCAAAACCTAAAAGCTAAGTGAGTGATTAAATAGGTACTTTTTTTTAATTCCCACTCGATTAGTGAAGTACTCGTATTATTGTAAAGCATCATTGATGGTACCATCTAATAGTAGCTACCACGGTAAACAAAGGATGCATAAAAAAATAAATTTTAATTATATAAGTCTTCCTAAGAAAGAAAGAATCATTCAAAGGCGATCGCAATGTGGGAATACACCACCTACACTCATAACAGCAGGTAGAAGAAATCCTTTCCGATGTAATATTATGTACGCTCCCGCGTTTCGTAATGTTTATTTCCCGACCGCCCCGTTTTATCAGGAAAATCAGAGCAGATAAAATACGCTGAAAGTCTCAGTTTTCTTCTTTTGCCGTCATAAATAAAACAACACAGCATAACGGACTCGCTGTAAGTACTCTCATCTGACATTGGTTTCGCAGAAGAAACCTACGTGGTTTACGTTATTCGAGAAATGTTCAACGATTTTAAGTAGTAATCTTATATGTATATCAAAAAAATAAATAAATAATCTTATATATCAAAATCTCGTGTCGCAGTGTTTTTGTTGAACTCCTCTGAAACGACTTGCGCTTGACCGATTTTTATGGTTTTTTTTTGTGTATATTTGGTTGGTCTGAGAATAGATCGTAAGCTATTTCTTATACCCCTAGATGATAAGGAGAACAAAATTGTGGAGAGTGCTACTCTCCAGAATTTTTTCACAATTATTATGGCGAAACATACTCTTAGTTCGCGGGCACAGCTAGTATATTTTTATAAAACTCTTTCCTCTACCTACATTCTTTTGGGTTCTTTCAGAGTTAAGTAGATAAATATTAATTGAAAAGTTCCCGTATTATATTTACGAGTAGGTACTACTACATATTTAAATAAAACAAACCTTCTGGAAATCAATCTGGCAATCTCGTGTTTATTTGATCTTACACATTTTCATAATTTGTAGTAAAATAATTTTCGATTTTTCCTTTGTTCTATGACAGTCACCACTTCCAATCATTCTATGATAATAAATGCTGAAAAACAAAAAAAAAACGTTTAATTTCAAACAACATTGAAAATCAATAACGAAATATTTTATCTCGGACAGGATTAAAATGTTTATTGTATTTTTTAATGAAAATTAAATTAAATAAATAAAGACGCTTTCATATTTCTTTCTTATTGTGAATCGGGTAAAAAACACTCAAACCTGTAAAACAATTAAGTTCAGACTTTTATTTATTTTGGATACAAAATCATGCAAGAAAATAAAATTATATTAAGTGCTCACGTAAGTTTAATAAAAAGGTATATCTATGACAGGAGGACAAATATAAAAAATTGAATAATTAAGGCTCGGCGCACATTGCAGCCGAGGCGTCCTTAAACATGCCGAAGCGTACCACCGCGATATCGTGCTCGCGCTAAGTTTTTTTTGCAATACTCGTATTTCTTATGAAGAATCTTTTACAACACTTTAACACTTCAAAATTCAGTAGCGTAATGTAGTCACCATTAAGTAATCATGGCCGCGGGGATCTGGGATGCATCGGTATTCGAAAGATTGAAGCATTCCGAAGACTACCGAACATGCCTAAACTTCAAGCAGCTTTAGTTTCGTATCCACGATCAGACATTGAAATGTTAACGTTATTTTTATACTGACAAGTCAATTTTTTTATTCGCCATCAAAATCCTCTACAATACCGCACTGTGCCGTCCCGCCAATGTACGCAGAGCTTAAATCGTGTCTCTTCCCCTTCGGTCGATAACATTGCTATATTATGTTGATTTTATGCATAGGCGTGTTTTTATTCTTAAATTGTATCTGTATAAAAAACTTACAACACATTTGGGCTTCTTGCTATTCCTACGTGCGTAAAATCACGTCAATCTATTATAACGTGAATGAAGATGTGTATAAACAAATACACTTTCACAAATTTATGATGTTTGGTAGATACGAGATTAAAATTCATTCTATGTAGTAGTAGCATGAGTGTGAACATGCACCATCCACGCGTTTTGTACATATAAATATTATTTGCGTCGCATCATGACATAAATAAAGTAGTAACTAATTGTTTGTGATACATTAACCGCAAAGTTTTGTTAGCTCGATCTATCCATTCAATCATCACATGGACTCGGAGCGGTAGATAACTGTTTACAATTAAATTCATAACAGTCTGTTACATCGTAACCACAGACTAGCTCACTCATGTTTACAATAAATTATTACATGAACGTCTAATTATAATTTCTTACTAAAGGTGACTAATTGTTCTTATGTTTACTAAATGTAGTCACCAACTTCACACAAGACTTCTTTCTTTTAATTTCGTGAATGTTATCTATAACAATAACGCAATCGCTACTAAAAAGACACACGACCGGGCGAAATGTGATCACCAAATAACTAGATGATTATTAGTATACTACAGCTTAGATTAAATCAAAAATATGTAATCTAAATGCTACAGCTCCATCCACCTCTGCTTAGTTAGTGCCATACGCGTTACTGAACGCGTAAAAAATGACGCCTTAAAATAATTTCTACATGTTCAGCACGGTAATAGTATTCGTTGGTGTTTTTTACGAAAGTCATTTACAGCTAACGCCACTAACAATGCCATATACCAATTAACACGCCAAACAGTCGGGTTGGTATTGGTAACATAGTTGTGATGACAAAATTATCGCATTAACGCGACGATTGCGCAGGTGTCATAATAAAATAATACTAAAACGGACGAAAATGAAGAGCAAAGCAATGAAACTGTAATATTTACTGATATTAAAACTTATAATTTAATAATAAATACAAGAAATGAATCAATATTAAATTAATAATTATGCAATTCCAAACAAATATAAAGCTGACAATGTCACTAGAATTTTGATGTGTGTTTAAAAGTCAAAAAGAACTTGACACTACAGAGGTATGTAACAAATACTGATTTTACTGAATACAAAATAATAACATCATGATGTTATATAGCCTTCCTCGATACATGGACTATTCAACACAAAAAGAATTAGTCAATTTGAATCAGTTCCTGGGATTAGCGCGTTTAACCAAACAAACAAACAAACTCTTCAGTTTTTAAAAAAGGAGGAGGTTATCAATTCGTTTGTATTTTTTTTTTATGTTTGTTACCTCATAACTCCGTCATTTTTAAACCGATTTCCAAAACCTTTTCACTAAAAAGTTAAAAATTATTTTTTTTTTTTGACAAAAAATAGAACCGACTTCAAAAACACTGAAAACTTAAAAATAATCTTCTTCTATATTGAAGTCGGTGACAAATTTTAACACTTTCTAGGAGATCATTGTTTGGCGCCGACTTCAATATAGAAGAAGATTATTTTTAAGTTTTCTGTGTTTTTGAAGTCGGTTCTATTTTTGTAAAAAAAAAATATATTATTTGTACTAGCATAGACAATAGATATTACTATGTTTAGCTTCTAAAAATTGCAATATGTTTATTTTTATGTAATTAAAAGATTATATATTCCAGATCTACTGTTAACTCTCAATAACCTTAACATAACTAGTTGTGCCCGCGAACTACCTTTCGCTTTAATAAAGCTCAACACTATAGTTTCCTAATTTTTTGAATGGCGATTCTTAGCTTCCTGTAGTAATTTAATAAAATCTTCCTTGGTCGCCTACAAAAGCCAACGTACCTCTGTAGCGAATTTCTTATTTCTAGCTCCAATTCCAGTATTTTGAGCTCTACATCTAAACCTTAGTCACTCATCAAAGCCTTTTGTAAACACAGAATATTATATTTTGATATTCATCATGTCGATGAATGATTTGATAAATAAATGCATACATATACCGAGATGGTTACAGCAACCATCTAGGTAATCCTTCAAACAATAATTAAAATTGCCGGATGTTGGAAATCTATCCTTCAAAAAAACTTGCCAGATCTTAAAAACCTTACAATGTTTTCCTCTATATTCACATAGTCGGCATATCAACACGTCCACTATTGTTGGTCCCCTGACTCGTAAGTAAAGGTCTTACCGCCCCGGCTTTGGCTAGTGTGACAGCTAAATAAAAGAATGGCTTTATCGCAGAGTCGGGAAAGTTAATGGAAAAACAAGTTAAAAGACGTTGTTATAATATAACAAGAACACGTCGTATACAACACTGTTCTTATTCCATAAATCGTAACAGAATTATATTCCTCAATAGTAAACAATTACCGCTTTAAAACTAAAACTTTGCTATGGTTACTTTGTGGGACAAACATAACTTTATCTTAAAACTTTAAACATTATTGGACTATTGTGTAAATATATTACGTGAAATTGACATCAAATTTTGATGAAATTTCTGAATCTGCCTAAACGAAATCTTATCGATGAGTCGTACAAACTACAATGTACCCATAGATCTCATAGTGATTTATGGAAACAGATTTAACTAACGGCCTTGTCCCACAAATTCATCTTAAGCCCTATTTAATGGATAAGGGATATATTAAGACAACACACACACGTGTTTTAGCGAAATCTGGACGAAAAGCTGACCTAGTACGTAACGTATATATACTTTTGGTTTTATCAAATCAGCACCCCAACACCAGCATGCATACAAATGGGCTAGTTCTAGCAAATGCGATTGGTCCATTACAATATTGTGTATATAGAAAATACGGGGTGTTACCTTCATTATTTCAATCCATTATTTCCCAATTCTAGCTCCTTCCTTCCTCAGCTTCACCTTGGGAACAGAGTAACGCCCGATGTCGTCGTATTCTTTGCCCAGCAGCTTAGAGCATTAAGATGCTCTAAGCCCAGTAGGAATATATTTTTATCATTAGTTTGGGGTCCTCTACTACAATTATTGTAGCTTAGCGATTACAGTTTTTGTAGCAGTAGTGATTTTAGGTTTGATATTTTGATTAAATTACTAAAGTTACTTTTAATTTACTTGGTATAAGCTATACTTATATTTTTTAAGTGACCTACTACGCTTTCAGCCGCAGATGGCCTTTACAGCTTAAAGAAATTGAGAAATTTAGTGGGTCCTCAAGCCTTATTGGCGAACCTTGCCTGCTGGATTTCTAGCGGACAGGCGTTACCTCAAGGGTATCCCCTTGTTCGAATAGTCACCAGTAGGCCTAGCACGGCGCGTGGACTACAGAAGAGAAGGTGACTAACCCTCGTCCCGTCTCGCGTCATTGTTATAATGAGAGAGCGAGAAGAAATAAGTTATTTGTCTCTTGTCCCGTTTTATCCACGGTCCGTGCTACGCCTGCTGGAGGTTCCAGCTGGACTGGGAGTGATGCAACAAAGCACGCCTAAGGTCTCGGACGCTTAGGTTTGTCGTGTTATATCTACATCATAATATATTCAATGGATTATGTTTGATTATTATCCGTGTCGATCCTGAATTTGGTAAAGTAAATGGTTTAGATTGTTCTACTACTTTAAACAATTTCATTGACTATTATTTAGGTAGGTACATAAAACATTACCATCAAACAAAATAACAAATATCGTATTCAAACCATTAACTATGATAAAATCTGAGGTTAAACAAAATGGCATTGAAATAAGGATCCAAATTTGAAATATAATATCTACCTATGTAGACATCCTCAAACATAATGAGTTGATGTTTATTATTTTCATTCGTGATATTTTTCGTAAAACACAATCATTTTTAAATGTCTATAATATAAATCAAAAAGGCACCAGCTTATTTTTAGAGATTTTATGAGTGTAATTCAATTGCATAAAAAAACCCTGGATGACGGAAAACCTGACTTACTACCCAGAAGCCAGGTTTTCGTAATCCAGGGTTTTTTATTAATATTATCGGCCAATAGGGAAGCGGACAATATTTTTTTCTTTTTCCGTCTGGCATGTTACTAAAAATATTGCACGTTTATTTCTTATCTGTTTTATTACGTAAAACGTCAAGAGCTAGCAAATACTTTCCATTGGTTTATATGTCATATAACGTTAAAGGTAAAATTTATAATAACTTGTGACGCAGCGAGCGCCCACTTCATAACTTTAATTAGCTCAAAACAATATTAAGAGCGGGATGGTGCTATACGCAGCTAGAGCGGTGTCTCTGTTTCAGTATTGTTTTAACCTGGCTATAAGCGATCGTGGTATGGTCACAGTTTATATGATTGTTAAACTGTGGTATGGTACTCCCAGTAGTTTAATTGAAATTGTCACTTTTTTTTCTTTTTACGCAGCTAGGCTATGTTTCTGTAAATTTATTAGCTGCTTAAAACTTAATTTAATGCATTAAATAAGACATGTTTAAACAAAAATCTCAAAATAAGTTATATGAGCACGGTGCACATATATTATGTTTATCCTTTCAATAAACTGGCGTAAGTAAATCATTAGTGATGCAACGAACACTACTTTAAAGATACGCTCACGAATATTAAACCTGCTATTCGCGAATACGAGTATTCAGCAAGGTAATAAATTGTGTATAAGTATTATTATTTATTACGTTACTGAATTTTCCACACTGTTCTTTTTTACTACGAAGCTTAATAATTAAACTTTACCACTGATAATTTTTTTTTCAAAAAGCACAATATTTGTTCGAATTGTTCGAAAATATTGGTTATTTTTAATGTAATGTCATGGGTCACTGAGTGAGAGATCTTACAGATGTGAAACTCAAATATATATTTCTTTATATCTTTAACTAGACACGACAAGAACCGGAAACGCGATTTAAAGATTTTGCCTAGATACATTTTATTTTTTAAATTACCTCTTAAAAATAAGAAAATTCAGGATTGCTAGTAAACGATAATTCGTATTCATTAAAAGTTCCTTAAATAAGTAGACATCATCAGTATTCAGCATCGTACAGAAACATTTTTTTCTAATCATAGGTAGTTATTTTTTTTATAAAATAATTTGTCGATAATTTCTAATCGACCTGATTGCATGCGGGCGCAGCGCATTCACGACTTTGACGACATAGATATAAAGACTTGCTACTTGAGCACGGGGGGCGCCCCGCGTTTACATATAGACTACGCCTCCCATTATTTGATTCATTTTCGATGTAGCACCTTAAGTGATTTTTTTTTCAGATAGTGCGTAGTGTGTACAACAGGTATAATATTGTGCGTTCGGATACACGGTGTATAGCCAAATCGTAATTTGCGTCACGTTCAGTTTAAATAGGGTAACGGCGCCAGAAGTCAGCCAGGACCCTATGGTCGGCCTTTTCGTTCTTTTATCCACTATAAATAGCGCCAATTTTTAAGAATTTTTAATAAGAGAAGCCAGTTGGGTTTTTGGAGTCCCTCGTAGTACCAAAACTAAAGCAAAACCAAGAAAATAAACAGTAGAATAGTTAAGTATTATACTGAGTGAGCATAATTGGTATACCTAAATGTTAATTCAATTTAATAACTAGATCATGTTAAATCAGACTTCCTTTTTCGCTGTGATTTAAAGTAGCTAGGTAGGTACATCGTAAGTCAATGAGTATTATTTACAACAGTTATGTAGTACGTAGTAACTGATATTCTATTTATAAGTATAGATATAATCTCATAATCAGTTACTTAATTATTATTGTTATTGTATTTAAGGTTAGAAATGCTTATTTTTTAAATACTAAAGTACCTTTTGAAAAAACAAGTTTAATATCGATGATTAATAGACATGCACATATAATTATAAGACTGTTATCTGACCAAAGTATAGGTATATGTACACAAATCTCATTGAAGACTTCATTGTTGTGATTGATTATTTGCAGCCAATGTAATGGCTGACAACTGGGACCTTAAAGGCTGAGATTAGGCTGTAAAAGGCTGACTATTGGTGAAATGTGCCATTTATTATATTTTCTTTAATAATTCAGAATTTAAAAGATTATTTTGTTTCTATCTCAAAGATAATTAAAGTTTGATAAATGGTTGATTGTTTGCAACGGTGTTTTAGTAAATTGGTTCCCGTTTGAAAAAATAAGAGCAGTTCAAACCTAAAACTTCCGTTAAAAGGCTGACTACTGGTGCCGTTACCCTATATCATTTTTAATATTCGTGTGAATTCGGCAAATACGAATATTCGGTAAATATCAACTATTCGGCGAATAAGAATAATCGTATTCCTTGCATCACTATAAATTATCTACAAATTTTAAATGAACTAACACGGCAAGGTTTCTAAAATATTTGGTATTTAATGTAAGTAAGGCTATATTCTTCTTCATAGTCGGGAAAAAATATTTTTGGCTTTACGGGATTGAGATAAATAACAAAAGAACTGGGATTTGTGCGACAATGTGAAGAGGGTCTCTCATTAACAAGCATTCTTACACAGAGAATACGTCAATCGAATGGCGGATAAAGATATCGTCTTCTTCTGTTCAACTGCCTATATTTTAATCATTATGTTGCCTCTGCCTACTGCGTAATATTTTTCTTTTATGATAATAAGCATAGTACTAATGCTATTTGATGACGATGAAGGTACTAATGCTATTTGATGACGATAAAATTTAGCCGCATCGGTGGTTGAGATCTTGGTGTCCATTTAGCAAATGGTGTACGGGTGACGAAATTGTTCAGATTGCATTGTAAGCTTATTTTTGGCATCCTGTAACCTAGACCTGCTATTATTCCTTCTGTCGCAAAATCAATAATGCTTAATACCTCCAGAACGTGACATGCATCGTCGTCGTTGTATCTATAAAAACTTCTCTAGAGTATGATTTTACCATTATTAATTTCTGCTATAAATATAGTAAGTATTCTTAAAGTAAAGCAGCGGAACTAAAAAAGCCGCATCAGCAGAATAATAATATGATTCCTATTATGAATGGAGTGCAATTCATCATAAGCAATTATTCTATTTGACGACTTTGTATAAATAATGCCTTTCCATGTCTAAACAAGTTAAATAGCTGACATAAATACAAACTACAATATACATCGAATAATTATTTTAATTTAAAAATAACTCTACCACTCACTCGGAATACTCACTTCCCTAAGAAGAGCGAGCGAGAAACAAATAAAAGTTACAAAGCTGTACATATTACATAGAAACAAAATGATAAATTATAAAACATAACAATTAAGGGTTATTCTTTTCAAATAAAAGCTACAAAGGTGTACACATAGAAACAAAATAACAAATGATTATTCATAAAACATAACAATTAAGAGTTATTCCTTTCAAATAATAGTTACATAGGTGACTGCACATAAATATAAAAAACAGGTTAACTCTTTATTTTCTAAGTTCAATTCTGAGCTGAGCTAATCGAGCCCTACTTCAAACTTTTTTAGCAAAACCCGTTTTAATGTACCGTAATATGTTACTCTTGAAAATATTTCTGAGAATATTCATGTCCCCAAAACAAATTTAAATCAAAATTTCTCGTTAAAAAACTTGCCAAAGACAAGTGTGTCTTCAAAACAGCATCAAAACAACTTCCAGAAGAAAATCCGAGCTGTTTAACAAATGTTATTTAATGATTTTCAGGGAATTAACTCGTTACACTTAATTTGATAATATTGAGGTTTCATATTATCTCCAAATAAGTTACTAGTTTCTTTTAAAAAAATATTTTGATTTTTCGCTCAATTTTCTTTTGATTTTTCAATCCAGTAGAAACTCTGTGTCGAGGTCGTTGGCGTTACACAACCTCTCAAATATAGAAATCAAAGAGTCACACTTTTGCATACAATAATCTAATAAGATAGAGAAATAGAATATTCGAAAGAATACTTAGCTTGATATTGTAGCAGCCTTCTTCCCGAAGATCGATATTACTTAAAACACTGTTCACAGCAAAATCTGCCAATCTGTTAGTCAATAAAGGCTACGGCTTGTAGCCTTTATAGACTAACAGAAAATGGTGGGAACAAGTTTATTCCACAAACATACCATACCACCACAAATAGGCTTGTAATTCAATAATAAATGATTATTATACTAAAATTTGTTTCCTATTTTTTTAAATAGTCCAATCCAAACATTATTTTAAAAAATACGATACACAATTTAGAGTGTACTTCACTGCAAATTATGCATAATATCTTATGAAATGAAACCACAAGGAGATTATAAGTGGTAAGATACAGAGTCATAATAATTTAACCAATTCATGGCGTATTTTTAAACATCAAATATATTTATTTATTAAGATTTAATAAAACCACGTGGCATCAAGTGGTATCAATTAAGGGTTTGAATAACCCTAAAATATTTTAGGTAATTAATTATCTATAATATATAAAGCTCTACATATATTAGACATTATTACTCTAATGACTTTGGTTTTAGAATTGTACGTGCCTATTGTTACAAAATAAATATGTACAATTATTGGTTTTACAATCAATATATCGATGACTCCTGAAACTATTATGATTTAGACTTCAAAAACGTGTTTGAATTCAGTAAATAAAAAAGATATTAATAAAATATTAAAATAGCTTGATAAATAACGATACCAATATAACATTCTTTATTATTACGTTTTATAAAATTCTAATATAAGTATAACACACACAATTGCATTTTATTGTTAACTAGCTTTCCGCTCGCGACTTCGCCCGCGTTAATTTTGTTTTCCCGTGGGATTTTTTTTCCGTAGGAAAATTACCCTATGTCCTTTCCCTGGTCTCGAACTATCCCAATAGCAACTTTCATCAAAATCGGTTCAGTAGTTTCGAAGCCTATTCAATACAAACAAACAAACAAACAGTCTGACGCTCCTACGGTGAAGGAAAACATCGTGAGGCAACCTGCATACATCTGCGAAGAAATTCAATGATGTATGTGAAGTCGACCAATCCGCACTGGGCCAGCGTGGTTGACTAAGGCCTAATCACCCTAATATAGGGTAGGCTCGAGCCCCTCGGTGGGGACGTGTATGGGCTGTGATGATGAAACAAACAAACACACGATCAAATCTTTCCTCTTTATAATATTAGTATAGATGAAATCAAATTATTTTCCAGCTATTGCTACCAGGCAATTGTTCCTAGAGAGGCGTATTAGCGTATATTTTTAATTTTTGTTTTCAATTCCAAAAATTGATATGGTTACGAGGAAAACACGTGTTTGCTTGATCTAATTATGCCGACCCTATACTCGCAATCGACGTGGAATGGTTTCGGCGTTTGACAGATCCGAAAATTGAAAAAGTTTTCCAATAAATTTGTGTTAGTACTTATAGAATTTAATAAATTTTGACAATGTATCGATTGCGCCTGTTAAAATGTTTACAGATACCAAACGGTGTTAGTATCGTTTCTACTAACGAAAGAACAATTACTTTAGTCTCCGCTATCAACACAAGCATAAATATACTATCATGTAATAATATAATATCATAATTCATAAACGCGAATCTTTGTAAAGATCCGTGTGTAGATGCTTACAACAATTTAATGTAAACAAACAGACAAATTTTGATGAATCTTTATATTTTGAAAACATATATAGGTTTCCTTATTAAAATTTTGAAGATAGATTAGCGTTCATTTGCTACGGACGTAATTACACTAATTTGTAATAGTTGTTAATTTTTATTTTAAAATATTAAGTATATTAATGCGTTACTGAACTGTAGCATCTCTCAAATATTCTTGTCTGTAGCTGCATGGAGGTAAAGTAACTTTAAATTGTTGTCGGTTTATGTCAAAAAACATGAAACAGAATAATAATCAAATCTACCAAAAAATAATACAAAATTGAAATACAAAGTACCTAATAGAGTAAAAAATAACAAAAGAACATGACAATGACACACGGTCGGGAACAATTTCCCTCGCTAATCCGTGTCTAATAAAGATAGAGACATCAATCTGCTTAAGGTTACTAGTTTTCCATTAGAACTTGGAATTGGAAGAATGGTCTGACTCATACCTCTTTATATGCGCAAAAAGATTCCATAACTTAAGATAAGTAGGTATGTAATAAAAAGAGCCTCAAGTTTAACGCTTGCATTACGAAAACCACCGCTTTCACGTGCGACTTTAGAGCGGCCCAACGTTCAAAATATCCCAATGGAATATGATATCAAATGTACGAGTAAACGAGTAGCTATGAAATAACGTTCATTATTTTGTAATTTTTCCATTTTTTTTTCCCATTTATAAACTACTACATTGCGTTACTACTATTAATGTAACTAGGAGGAGGTAGTCGGAGTGTAATTTCAGGACGGCCGAAACTCCGTTAAGAAGCATTATAGACAGTAACTATGCACTTTGCTTCTATCGATCTCGGAGACAACCTCGACGCCCCTTCGCTTGTCGACCGACGCACGAAACGATTTGTGTACGCAATAAAGACGTGCCAACCCACACATTCGTACACGCATGAAATGTGAAAAACAAGCTCCTTGCTTGTTTTAACAACTATATGAATAGATAATATCTATGTTATACCTAGGTCTTTGCACCTAGAATCGATACGCAGAGATAACGTCACTGGTTCGATTAATTTTTTTTCACTCTTCATTTACTCGATTTAAGCTTAAATATTGTTAACACATTTACATTGTTAATTAAATTCATGCGTCGTTACGCACTTGTCGACGTCGCAGCTTGCCTTTTACCATGACTAGTTGCAATTACATCATTAATTATAAACACTTCATTCCATGAGTGGTAGAATACAACCTGCGCCGCAACATGTGCAACGTAAGAAAAATAAATAACATTAGTAAGATACCACAATAATTGCGTGTCAATTCATTTGTAATTTGAAACGTCTCGTGTCACTTTAATTGCACTTTATTATTTAATAGTTTTTCAAAACGGATTGTGCCCAATAATTTATTAAGCTATTAATATCTGAAGGCTTTTTCACGCTCTCCGGGGACTATTGACGTGATCATTAATAACGTACAATCAAAAAAACTTTCAAATTGACATAATTACACACTAATTGTCGCTTGAGGGCTCCGATGTAAAACAACCCGATTAGGGTTAGCGCTCACAACACCTGTGACCTGGTTTCACAGAGCGCGTTTCATAATCAAGGTTACACTGAACTTTAATAGGGACAAATGATCATTTAGTCACCTACTATTGTGTTAGTTTCATGTTCATATATCTGTCGTGAGGCAAAACGCTCCCGACGCACGCGAGTGGATGCCAGCCCTTAGCTATGACGTCTGTTCCGACCTCAAAGTGGCACCTCGCGACGAAGGTTGACACGAGTTTCCCGCCTCCGTGAATCGTTCCGTTGGTAGGTCCATTATGAAATGTAGACCCCGGTTTCAAATAGCTTTAGTTTCCGTCGCCGTCGTGTACTTTGTTTTCGGTGAGATTAAATATAACCGCGGTGTACCTACGCGTATGTGAGCTACTTTGAAGTATTTATTTTAAAATCAAATCTATCATTCTTCATGCTTATTTTTTATTTGTATATGTTTCTTCATATAGTTTTATCTATGTTGTGAATTCTTTTACCAAAAGACACATTTTCAATACTTTTAGAGGAACGGTTATGATAGCTCATAGTAACTATTGTATATTTCATCGATTAATCGGCAACCATAAACAAATTTTATTAATGTACAAATAAAACGAAACCGTTTGTTTATCAGCATTAAGTATCGGTCGAATTCATTCGACAAATACGTCGAGGCCGCTCTGACAACTACGTTAAAAAATGTTAAATATGTCAAAAATCGGTTTAAAAAGAAAATTTTGCAATCTCTCTATACGTAAGCGCATAGAATGATGAGTTAAAAACACCCCTCCATAATAGGTACATCGGAATTCAGATCTATTTATATTCAGATTATGTTCCATTGTGAGAGAATAACATTGCGTGAAGTATGTCTTTTTTTTACGCGTGTCATTGATTTGATTGTATTACTAGTTATTTCAACAATATACATAAATATGAAAATGCTCGCCAAGTACTTACTTATTTCGCATATAATCTTGCCATGGAGATTATTTTAAAATGAGATAGATATATTTTTCCAGCATCATATACCTTTGGCATTTCAAATGCCTCACGTAGCAACAATGTAGAAAGATAGTATCTTGTCAGATGTAGAGACAAAAGAATAATTCTAGCATTTAAGCAATAAAAGTATCGGTTTATCAAATTTTGAGAAATTCAATATAAGTACATAATTACCTATATTTATACAATATTTTTAGTTATCGATGCCCCTTGGGTCGATGGCTTTGTGTGTTGTCATCATGACAGCGTGATTCCTTGCGTTTTTTTGATGTTCTTGTGTTTTACTATAGTTTTGCGAATTCTTGATTTTTTGTCTCCTCATAAAAATTTACATATTAAAGAATTTTTACATACAACTTGAAAACCGGCTAGTCTTCATTTGTTTGTCAATTCTAGGTATACTTTTTGAGCACAACTTTTAAAATAAAAGACAATGGTGAAGCCAAAATAAGTAATCTCACAAATGGGATGCTGGTTTTTCCATAGAGTAATTTCAAGACAAACATGAGTAATTTCAAGACACATATTTCTCCTCTTAAATGTAAGGTCATAATTAGATGCTGCTCAGATAACTGGCGTATTCGCGACGTGACTCCATGCACGTCACGTCATTAGCTATTACTGTGATTATCATGATCCGTCAATTGTTACAAACATATAGATATGAAACTACCGTTATTTTTTACCGATACCACAGCCATACATTACCTACGTGCATGAGCGTTTATACCTTATTCTAGGTTATTCTTTTTTCCGCGTGGTAACTGATTAGTAGGTACAATAACATATCGCATTATCAAATTCAAGGATGTAGGATGATTTGATTGAACAATTCCGTCTATGTTGTTTTCGGTGAAAACTTAAAATTAAAAAATTATTACTCTTGACTTGGCACCGACGTCAGCTTTCTTTCGTCGTACCACTCGACTCCCCTGTGGGGTTTTCCATATTACCTGGGAGCGATATCGCCCAGTAAAGTTCGCTTTCAGCGTTCATCTATACCACCAGTGAACTTTCTATTGCAAAAGAGGTTTAAAGAGAGCATTATACTCTAAGTATATAGGTAACGACCTAGCTGTCTCCCTGTTACTGTCGAAGTCCATGAACGGCGGTGGTAACCGTTAACCATCTATCATATCAGCAATAAAATAATCAACTCCTTGTTATCTTGTTCTAAGTAGGTGTCCTGTGTAATTAAAGGTCTTCAACAAAAAAGAGAATGAAGTTGGTAACATTACACAAAATTTTTAATTTTTCTTCACCACTTTCAATAACAATTAACAACCCTTACGGTCCCAAGCCATACACTTGGTACCTTGGTACCTGTTGATCAACGGAGGAGGCTATGGCGCTCCCACCAACCCGCACTGCAAAGTGCGGATCGTTACGGCCAGCGTTGCCAGACGTCCCGATTTTGGCGGGACGTCCCGATTTTTTAATCAAAATTAAATGTCCCGCGCGGGACAGCCTCAGTCCCGCTTTTCGGGGATAACTCTGCTGTGCGTGCAGCGTGCTAAAAAGCACGGCCGGGTGGCATAGACAAGTGTATTTTTCTATAACAATGGATAGCAAAAAAAGACATTTTCTATGGCTTTTTTTGCTATCTATTGTTAGACGTAATGTCATTCAACCCAAAATTGTAAATCATAGTATCATCGTCATGTCTATGATTTACATAAAAATTTTGGATTGAATGACATTACGTGTAAACACATTTTTATAATGAGTTTTGGATAAAGAATTGATTATTTATTAGTTATTTTGAAATACCGTGTATATACTTATAATTGGTTGTATATAAGACTCTAATGTTATTATAATTATTCATTAACTAGTGGGATCGGCAGACGTTGTCCTGCCCGATTCCAGCGCCACCTACTGGGTCCAACTGTACGTTTAAACCTTCCTTGAACCTATTCAAATACACAGAAAATTACGTAAGAATCTATCAAGCCGTTTCAGAGATTTTGCGAGACAAACACACAGCGTTTCATTTTTATATATAAGAAGAAGAAGAAGAAAAAAGAAGATGACAACGTTAAAGATTTTAACATTTAATCTGAGGCATTCAAGTCACAATCAATAATGAGCATTCCAATCGATCACGTTTTGTAAAAATATCAAATCTCTAAGTGACAAAAAAAATCAATCTAATGACATCTATTTTTAGAAGCTGTTTAAAAGATTTCAAAATCATTTAGATTCTTGCACTATGTCTATTATCGTTATCAACTTAACACTGAGCGCGCCTGTGCAAATAAGATCTGACATTAATAAAAGGAAATCTATTTCTGCGGTGATAAAATATTCGGTTACGTAAATCGTTCTCTTGTGTATCTCTTTGCAGCGCGCGCGTGTGCCTCCTTCGTAAAATTATGTCGGTCATGGCCTTTCCATGTTTTCAGCGTTACTTTTGTATCTTCAACGTTCTCATAGTGCGTAGCGCTGAAAGATTGTGACGAGGAAACATAACAAATCATTGTTTCGCAAGCAAAGAACGGTCCGCTGCATTATTGGTCAAATCGCGGTTTCGATAGAGTCGAAAAGTAAATCTCTCTAAAGTTTTTAAATAAAATACTGATTCCGTCATTAAATCCAAAATCTTGCCCTACACGGCCGGTACATACAGCAACGTGTGAATTTTTGTAAAGACTATTTTACATATTTCTTTGCGAATAATTTTTTCGAAAATACTCATATTATGTACGTGTCCAAAAAATAAGGTTTTATTTTATATTATAAACATTAGACAACTGCTTTACATTTGTATATCCCAAATCTCCGTGCTCTACAAAGGGAAACTTCAATATTTTTTCTTGGTTGATTGTTAATTCCAAATCTCTGGCATCGAACTGGCTGATTGCTGATAAGTCAGGTGACTGACTTAACTTTTCCGATCAAGTTTTTTGTGATTTTTTCGTATTTCGGAAAAACATCCTTCGAATCTTATTTTTCTGTGGTTGTTGTACGTACGAGCGATATATCTTTTCTATCTTATCTTTTCGTTTTATCAACGTAATTGACAAACAGTATACCGATTTATCTTTTGAACGATAACGTATTTTGTAAACCTCCTAGGGATTTGCTCCATTATAGATCATTTATGAGCTTTTATCATTTATAATCTTTTTCATCGGCAATTTTCAACCAATTTATTTGATGTAGAGTGACGACGCCAATAACTTTTCAACATTAAAAACCTTAATGTTAAAGTTATTTTTCGGAAACATATCTTCATAGACATAATATATTAAACATATTTCCTTCAGCCATTACTGCGTTTGTTGCTCCAAATAACTATACTCGAGGATAATGAAAAAAAAAGAGTCCATATACGTATGATTCCATGAGTGTACGAATGTAGTAAAAATCCTTTTGTAAAATAAAATGTAACACAAGATTAATCTGTCTTCTGAATATTTAGCACCATTTCTACCAAGCTATGTAATTGGCTATGAAAAACTATTACAGAGTTTTCAAAATGAAACGCAAGAAACTTCAGTAGACGACTTCTATTGAAGTTTCTTCCTATTGTATAAGAACAATACGTCTTAGTTAATTACGGAATGACGCTGTGTTTACAATTTAGTCATTGTGCTAAAGCTCCACCTGCTTCAATGTTAGTGTGTACGCCTGCGTGGCAATGCGCGTTATTGAACACGTGAAAATAACTCCTTGAAAACAGTAGCTATAGCTATAGATTTTAGCGTATAACGCCATTAATCAAGCCCTGCCGCGTTTGTTAACGCCATAGTTTTGACATCACACATATTATATACCATTTGACGTGCTCAGCTGTTAGCCACGTAATAAAATGTGTGATGTCAAAACTATGGCGTTAGCAAACGCGTCAGGGTGCACGTGGAGCCTAGCGTTACATACATCCAATTTGACTTCAATTTTTAACGATTTAATAATTTTCTAGACAATATTGGTTGTCTATTATACTTAGTCTATTATATTACTTAGAGAGCGTCGGTGGCGCTGTGGACTCGGCACTTGCCTTCCAATCGGGGGGTCGGGGTTCGAGACCCGCCATGTACCAATGTGTTTTTCGTTTCGAATTTCATATGTACATTTGTCTGACGCTCCTACGGTGAAGGAAAACATCGTGAGGCAACCTGCATACATCTGCGAAGAAATTCAATGATGTATGTGAAGTCGACCAATCCGCACTGGGCCAGCGTGGTTGACTAAGGCCTAATCACCCTAACATAGGGTAGGCTCGAACCCCTCGGTGGGGGACGTATATGAGCTGTGATGATGATTATACTTAGGGAAGTTTTTGAAAACTAATTTAGTCGAAAACCTTTAAAGATCGTAAAAATAAGAAATAACTAGTTTTCTTCGCGTTCTGGTAGATCTTTATTTCAAAACATAATTCAGGGGTTACTTGGTTCGATAAATTGCGTACAAGAAATGAGACTCCGCTAAGCTGATCGCTTCCATGGTATATCCGAAAAGGACTCTTTCGCTTCGGGCGAATACATGGCATGGATTTATTTACTACAGTCAAATTCACGTTGCTACACCAACAAGATGACATTCTTTCGATCGATTTTGAACATTACGTCTCCCACGCTAGAGTTCGGAATCAGGTGGATAACATTTTGCGATGGATTAACGTATCCACAACGTACACAAGAAAAACCATTTTGTTGTTTCGATAATATCAGAACGCTTTTGAAAAAGATGACTCTTTCCTACGACAAAGAGGACCGCTCCAGTAGGTGCTTTATTATTATGTATTTTATGGAAATTATATTATTTGATATCTTTGAACTTAACAAATAGATAGGAACACTTAATTATTATAAATCGTGATGTGGATTTTTAGTCTAATTATGTTACAAGTATTAAGAGTAATATTGCAGAGATAAATACTATTCACTTAAATAATGCTTGTGCTTTAATAAGCCAAAATCATTATTTTTTTTTAAATTTGATGAATCCATAAACAATTTTTTTATAAATAGAATTGTATATTAGAAAAAAAAATATTCTTTTGATGTTGAGTGTGCTTATCAATCAGCACTGACAAGGTTTACGATGTTCATTTTCTTTCTTTGTTTGTTTAACATGTTGGGTGACACAGAAATTTGATACAATAAACCAAAACATAGTTTGGTCAGTACCCTATCAAGGCGAAATACCCCATACAAATAGTTGGGTCTATGAAACAAAACGTTATTATAACAATGTATGGCCTCAGTAATGGAGTTTGTTTCTGAACTATCTTTTAAACCAACCTATGAAGCTTCCAATTAGCTTAAGGTAACTGCCTATACTAATTGCCGCAGTTGTTATTCAATTATTTTACCTGTGACCTAATTATAATGGCAAATGAATGCCACCATGAATCTTTCATCATTTGTACGGCAATGTCTTACATAATAGGGAAATGCGAGTACTTGGAAGTAGTTAGTATTTGGAAATTTACGGTGGAATTAATCGTTGGCTATTAGATATTTATTATATTCAATCTAACGTTATTAAATGTTAAGTTACCCTTTGAACTTACTGACCCGCAACATTGAGTTTGTGAACACTTCCATATACTCAATGCCTTTTATTCCGTGCACCTTTTAACGCTGTATTTCTAATTCTTCGCCGTTGAATTATGTGCTTTTGTATTAATCACGGCTATAAGTAAATTCCTGGTAACTTTATTATTATTAATTAACGTAGGCAGTTTGTATGATTTGTTAGTCCTGTGCCTTTCAAAGAATATCTTTCGCTTCGAATGACTTCTACGAGTATCTTATACAACACTTGCGTAGCCCTGCTTTCATTTTGTATACTGTAAAATCCCGAGTTTCGGTAAATCTCAACATTTTCCAGGAAAACTTAAGATTTACAAACTCGTAATGGTAAAAGTC
Organism: Schoenobius gigantellus; assembly: GCA_963935595.1. Lineage (NCBI taxonomy): Eukaryota > Metazoa > Arthropoda > Insecta > Lepidoptera > Crambidae > Schoenobius > Schoenobius gigantellus. The sequence continues at coordinate 23,215,684 of OZ012549.1, read as the reverse complement.
CGAACTGTTCTCTGATTATTGTTCATTTCAAACTTTTACCATCACACTCGGTTAATCTTAGAACTTTCCACCGAGACGCGGTAAATGTTGAAAATATTCTTCAGAGGAAATCCTTCGGGCGATTTATCCTTACAAACCTAGTCCCGTTTCCTTCCCTTGTAATGGCAATAGTATGTATATTTTTTCATAAAAAAGCCTATGGCCATTATGAGCATACTCCTATGTTTTCCTTTTTTACTGAGTGAAATTTTAAAGGAGATTAAATCCTTCAAAAACCTGAAAAACTGGCCAGATTTTCTGCTGTATTCAAATATCCAGCAAACAAAATTGACCACATTATATGAAAAAAGCAAAACAAGGAACATACGAGTAGCCAAAGTTTTTATTTAAATTTTAACCGATTCAGTAAAGGATGAGCTTGGCTTTCTATGTTTGGCTGCATCTATTTCTTTATGTATGTTCACCGATTACTCCACTCCGCCATTTGTAAGCACATTTTCAAAATTCTTTTTGCAATCGAAAGAATATACTCATGAGGTGGTCCCATTGTCACTATATCATGATCTGAAGATGGAATCCCAGGAAAATTTAGGGAAACCCTTGTATTATTTTTCATATGATACTGAGCTGAAGATGGAAGGTTTCTGGTAGGTTAGGAGTTAGGAGATGGCTCTTTCTTTTAAGTGATTCAGGTGAGCTGATAGCGGAAAGTATAACTCCTAAACAATGGAGTTCGGGAATATTCATTCAATACTGTTTAGAGCGAAAAACGTGTTTTGATTCGGTTACCATTTACTGTTATGTTTGTGAGAAGATAATTTTTGATTTGTTTTTATTTTGGAGGTGTTTTCAAATTATTTTTTATAAGTTACTAAAAAATTAATTAATAACACTGATGGGTAATTAAAAAAAATTAAAGTAATAAACGATTTAGAAATTACCATGTATGTTAAAATAATGACAATTGTATATATATTCATAAAAACATAAAAACATTATTCATTTATCTTATTTATAATCATCCATTATAATGTACGTAGTCGCATGATAAAACTCATTATTTACTGTAGAATCTCTAGGATCGTACGATTGGTCGTTATCGATTTAGAAATCTTACTTAAGCGTGATTAAAGCGGGCAAAGTGATAAGAATATTTTTTTACTACTTTAAGTCACAAGATGCTTTAATTCTTGAATGACATATTTTTTCATTGTGCATGATAAACTGATACGTACTGTCAAAGTATTCTTTTTTTTGTTTTGTTTGCTATATGCAACATAATGAGACTGGTTCATGACAATTGTTTGGTTTTTCTGAATTTAAATGTGAATTTTTAAACTAATTTCATAAATATCGCGCACATCACGTGCAAAAGCTATAAAATAATATTTTTTCTCGACAAAAGTTTATCGTTTGTACTATCGGATTTCTCGCTGCAAACAATTTATAATGAATATGGAATCTTCATCTTTAATTTTCCCGTTCAGTAAAACCGTCTTAGTATCTGATAACATCACTCCACTTCGCCTTAAGACTTGGAGTCCATCCAAGAGTTCTGAATATACAATTTCACTTCTCAGAAAATATACTGCCAATGTTTTTCCCGAAATCCTCCTAATGGATTACAGCACTTACCTAATTTATTTGCCATTTCCATCCAATTATCTGATAAAACGAAGGACCTCTTGTGTTGCCTATCTGTATTAAAGGCACGATCAGTTTACCTAGCTTCGTCTTAATTGTCTAGCTTCGGGTCAACTAACAAAAAACAAATGAACGCCGAAGCGAATTACTTTTTACACTTTCTGGTTTCATACTGATTGCCCTCTCTACTACAACCCATTTTCCAGAGGAATCTCAGTACCAGATTCGTCTACATGGGCACCTCTATGCTTGCATTGCTGTTTCGGTGTAAGGGGTCACACCTGTCAAATTAGTGTGACAGATAAACAGTCAAACTACTGGTACTGTGACATTTCACCCTATGTCAAAAGTAGACCACGTATATACATTGAGATCTTTAGGGGGATTGAAATTTGCAAATTTTACAGGCGCCACATGTATAGGCGACTATATATTTTCTGTAGTAATTTACCAGCCAATATTTTTATAATTGAAAGATATTTTGGTCAACTCTATGTAAATTTTATAATAATGTTGTGAAAAATTAGTTATGAGTATGATATGAAGACGTTACAAAATTGTTGATAATATTTTTTTCAACACATTTTCTCGTAAAGTGGGTCTTATTACTTATTCAGTATATTAGACCCGTTATTCACTATATTAAACACGAGTGCTTTTCACTTTACATAATCGCACAAGTGCGGTAATCTATAACACGACAAATTCTAATTTGTTCAAGATTGCAAAGTAAATGTATGTCCAGTACGCATTCTTAAATAAGTCGCTTAATACTTAAATATTAAATTAACAACGACATTTAAACACAAACATTTAAAAACAATAATTAATAGCTATAACTATTAAATATTCACACAAACTTGTTTTTTAAAAACTAAAATATTCGGTTTATTTAGTTTTGAATTTTGGCTGTTTGGCCCTTTTTTGTTGGCTGTATGAAGAGTTTAGCTGCCCGGGCAGCGCGCGAAAAATAAAGGCGCGCGCCATTTTCCCGCTATTGAAATTTTTTGCCTTTTTGTTGTAATTGATAATTGATTATCTACAAATATGTCGAGTCCAAGTGAAGAAGAATCCATATTATTAACTCCGCTGGAAATAATTATGGAGGCGCAAAGCGCGAGTAATAGTTTGTTGCCGCTAAAGTCAAAGGATAAATACTTGGCGGCATACGATACTTTCATGCAGTGGAAGATTGATAAAAAAGCGCAGTCATTTTCAGAAAAATATTAATACCACAAGATCTTTTATTTTCCTCACAAGTGTGTTGGAAAACGTCGTATGATACACGCGCGCATTGGTCATTACTTACTCTGCTGTCCTGTCGCGCTCGCCTGCGGCTCGCGCACAATATCGCCTCGTACGCAATAACCGACATAGCGCGCTCGTATCATAATGTACTATTACTGTAATTTTCATTAAAAGGTCAAATATTGATGTAGCTGAATAGAAGATTTCAACATGGCTGAATAGAAATGTCAAAATAGAACGAGTTTTTTTTTATATTCGACAGCTGGGTTAATCGTTTTCCCGGGACGGAAATACTGTCTTCATCCCTCTGTTCAGATAACTTCAAGCGTACTTTCGGAGCATGAGAAATCAAATAGTACATTACGATATAAGTGCGGTATGTTGGTTATAACGTACGAGGCGGAATTTTAGTCCGAGCCGAAGGCGAGGGCGTAATAGAGCCGAGTGTGTATAACCAATATACGCACGTATATCGTACGACGTTTTTCAACACACTTGTGAGGAAAAAATACCTAATAAAATGAATTTTTTGATTAAATAACACAAATCATTGTTAATTTGTAGACAAACTAAATTATGGTATGAAAATAATCATTTGAAAAATCAACTACATGATTTTTCATGTCATGTCTACATGATTTTAGTTGATGTATTTTATATTACCTCTAGCTTTTAAAAAATATAGTACATTAGTGCCACGACCGGCAAGTGCAGCATTGCCGGCCTCGGCTATGACACACACGTGTTTTATGAGCTGTTTTATGTATCTAAAGCCGGTGTAACTAGATCCACTTTACGAGGAAGTATATTATAAAATAAAATACACCTGCAAAAAATTGGTCTACGTGAATCAACGAACCTACGCAAAAGTTAATCTTTAGGTCACGCTACATACATAAAATAGAACAATGAGATAATAGAAAAAAAAATAACCTTTTTTCCATTTTCTGTTTTTTTTTTTAATATCTGTTGTAAGCATTTAATTCATTGTGATAAGTTATTATAATACTGACCACAAACAGTGATTATGATAACCTTTCACCCTACACTTACACGCTTTTTACACCCGGATCATATATGCCTCTGATAAGCGAATACCGAGAATATCCCCATTTTTTTTCCTTAGACAAAGAACATATAAATGCAGACAACGAAAGGAAATAAATCGTGTTCGATCTAAGTAGGTATGAGTCACAGTCGACATTATTACGAAATTACGTTAATCCGCCTTCCATGTAAAAGTGACTGGCAACATAAAAACTAAAGGTAGGAAAAAAACTTGGTTGAGCGCAAAACTTACGCTGCAAATAGAACCGGCAAAAAACGAAGCAACTTTATTTATACAATTTACTTAAAAAGCGACCTACATGCCAGGTGGATGTAGATAACTTTGATGCCAAAAAACTGATCAATCATGGTTCAATCATTAAAAAACCCGGCTAAGTACGATTTGGACTCACGCACCGCGGGTTCCGTAGAAACTTATCTAATTATACAAGATTCTTTTACATATTTGCGGTTTTCAGATTTTTTCCTCAACATGTGCTATAAGACCTTGCTTCCTACAAAATTTAATGGTTCTAAGTCAACGAGAAGTTCCCTATAGGTTTTGATTAAAATCGCAAAATATGCGACTTAAACGGTCTCATCTTTTCATCGCGTTGATTTAAAAGTTTTTTTCACAGCTAAAAGAAACTGTAGGCCCGACTATTTGATATAAAATTCAGTTTCATATCTCTACGCGTTCCCGAAAAATAGAGTCTTGTCTTGACAGACTAATAACATAATGGTGCCTTTTTACCTTTCGATACAGACCCCTAAACCCCAATTTAAAAAAAAATCATTTATTCCACTATTGAGCTATAAATAATTCAATTTCAAATTATTGTAATATATCATCCTCCATATATGTAATTTTATATATACCTATATATATACGTCGAAAGTCTTATATATATACGCCAAATATATACAATCGTAAATCGATCGAGATTAACGTCTTCTAAACCCATGGAACCTCGAACTAGTTTACTTCCTGTCCTACTCATGTAACCGACTTGGGGATAACGTGCAAGGCGATAAAAAACTGGGTCAAGATCACGATAAATTTTAAAGTGGCGAAAACAGTTCTCACGATACCTACCTTGACAATTAATTATGGAGCCTATTAGATCAATGAAAGACGCCATCTGGCTTAGGTATACAATCAAAGGTATTTGCCTCTTATCTAACATATTTATCTCTTACCCGAATACTACACGATGAAGCTAGTTTTTGCTTATGTTATATTATTTCAATAACTCTTTTTTGTACACGCACATGGCAAAAAATAGCTTAAAACTTGCCTCCCATAGATATCTTTTCCAGCCAGCCCCAGTGATAGTGTAAGATGTTATGTGTTAGCGAGAAAAAAAAAATATGTCGCATTTTAGCAAATTTGGCGATTTTACAAGGAGATCCAAACCTATAGAGTACTTCCCGTTGACTTAGAACCATGAAATTTGGCAAGATGCGCGAGGTCGAGGCACATGCTAGTTTAAAATCTAAAAAGTGTCAAAGTATTTCATATATTTTGATACTTCGAAATATAATTTCTGTACACTACTACATTCTACCAACGTGAGCAAGCAGATTCAACGTTTCCAATTAGGGACGTGTGACGTAGCTGGCGACACCAAATTTGGACCAATAAACGTGGTAATGTGTCGAAAACGATCCCGTCAGGTCAACTAAAACCAGCTTGGAAATCGGTGACGAATGTAGACTACAGGCAGAAATGAATAATACTTGGAATGAATAGCTATATTTCTGTACGTAACGACATTATGACGATATCAAGCGAAGCGCACGCCGCGCGGCGCTTCACAACTTCAGTTCAACGATAGCGCTCGTAACTAATAGACGCTCAGCACTTATTGCCGCGTAATCGTTGCTAGTTGCGTTCGGAACTTGAAAGTTGTGTTCGAAACTTGAATTTCGGATTTTATATTAGTTTTTTTTTTGTTCTGTGTTGGGAAATGCGCGTGTGCGCCGAGAGACAAAGCGTTCGTACAGCGTCGGCCAGTTGGCTACGCCGCCGAGCCGCAAGGATGGCCCACTCAATCGGAATGTTGCATTTTCAGTTCAAGCGGATGCTGAACAAGGAGCTCAGCCATTTCTCCGAGTCCAGCAAGTCCGGCAACCAAATTTCCGAGTACATCTGTTCGACGTTTTTGGGTGAGTGTTTTTATTGATGCCTTTGTGTATGTCTGAACAAAAGTATATTCACAAGACATTTTTAAGTTAGGAAAATATATTTATAGTGATTGTTTGTGTCAAAATAAAGAGAAAAGAAATATAAAAAAGTACGTCTTCTGAATGTATGTCATATATTTCTTTGATTGGAATTAGCTTATTTTGAATCAAATTATCGATAAGTACATTTTTATATAAAAAATTCAATGAATAGAGATTATGTAAAAAATAATAATTTTAATGTAGTTTTCACACTCATAAGGTATGTGTAAAGTTCACTCACGAGTTCATAATAGGTAGTACATTATATTCGTACATAATTGTTGTTGGATGCGAAATTTTCTATTATAAGCACAATGAGAATGTCATAAGTACAAAAGTATTCTGTTATTGTCAAGGTTGGATGACCACAGGTTACACGTTAATAATGACGTCTTGCGAAACTATTGACGAGTAAAAGTTTAATAATATCCTCTGGACGTGTAAAAACAAAAAACACCTTAAAATCATACTTTATAAAAATTTCACCCAACAATGCATTTTAACTTTTTGCAAACTTTTAAATGTATTTTTTGAAGATATTGTTTCAAGTCTCTATTACACATAGTACCTACGTTATTTGTTTTGTCGAAAGGAGCTATCCAACAATGGTTGCGTTTTTTTTATTATTATTATTTACGTACGTATAGTTATGGGGTGCGAAAGCTTGCCTTTTGTTGAAGCGGTTAACAACAAACACATTTCACGTGAATGCGTCACAAAAGCACGATCGAGGTGATAAATGTGAGTATTGTTTGAGCCGTGGAAGTGCGTGCTACAGCCCTCCGTGACGTACGCCCGGCCGGCGCCGCCCGCCCGCCCTTCGCTACGTGACTTGCGTGCACGAATTGGGGGCATGTCTCGTAATCCTTGTTACTAAGAAGATTATTAACCAGGCGAGACTAATTAATAGAAACCAGCTAATATACAAACTACTTAACGTTTAATAATGATTAGTCATCAAACAAAACAGCAGTAACTCTATTATCTGCATTACCAAAATTAAATCTTAGAGCTTTATCGTGGTCGATATAGTTGCAGATCTTGTATAGTTGACCCTTGAGGCTTATTTGAAGGTAATTAAGTTAAGGGTAATTACGGCTTAATAAGTACCTTTAATTTATTTTGTTTAATCAATCTCTTATACCTATCCAAATTAAAATTTCTTAATGATAATAATAGATTGATTAAGCTTATATCAAGAAATATAATATAAGCTTTAGATATATTATATGTTTACAAACAGATTTCCAGCGTTTGCGTTTTTAAGATAACTTTGATAATGAAGAGTTGGAAACTTGGCAAAACTGATTACATAAATTTTTCTTTACTTTTCATAGAGGAACAATCGTTGATATAAAAACAGATATAGAATAGAGTTTTAGACTCTTTAACTCGGATCTCAATGTTTTAATATAGCACTGTAGTCAGAAAAGGTACCATTGCTAATTTACAGCCGTCACAAACTTTTTTTTGAAGAATAAAAATATCAATCTTGGAGTTTTGTTACAGAAAACTCGAGATAGATGAATATAAATAAATAGTATCTGGTGATTAAAAGCCATATCAGTCCAAAAATTGTGACTAAAACTGTAAATTAATGCTACTGTAAATTAAAAGCGGAGCAAAGTCCAAGGCGTTTTGATTGAAAAATATAAAACGCCAATTGATAGTTCAAAACGAGTTCAACAGCTCTATTTGCTTCGAGCAGTGGTAACTCGCAGCATGCAAATTGTTGCCCATTGATACGTTCCGATATGATCCTGATGGAACCGGCTCGATCCAGTATCTATGATTGTAATCTTCAAATTTTGTAACTATCGAACAAACCACAAGTGGAAACACTCATCGGCACTAAACTCATTTTTATTATTATTGCTTCTCTTTCCAACATACAGCACCAGGAGATATATGACTATCACATATTCGTGTAAGTCGTTTATTAGTCGTCGACAAATATTTTTGAATGATCCTGCTCATTCTTAAATTCATAAATTTGAACGGAAACATAATATTATAAATTTTTGGAGATAGGCTAAAATATATATTTCAGAAGCTTAGCTTGAACGATTAGGTACATAGAAATTTTCAAAAGCACTTTTTTTATCAAACTAATTATGAATCGCCATTGCAATTTTATATTAATGTATTTTAAAACTTAAAATCTTTAGAAACTATTGTTCAGCGAGATTTCGATCCGCATTGTAAATTATTACCTATTGTGAGCGCACTTTAACCTGCGCACACGCGTCAACAGACAACGGGACGTTGATAAAGCCTATACACAGCAACTGTCCTATTGAGGTCAATGCTTTTGCTTTTATCGTTCTTTGAAAAGGCAAACAAAACGTGAATAATAAATAAATATTGAAAATTCAATATTTTCAAAGTTTAACTCCGTAACGCTGAAGATTCCTGGAAGACAACTTCAAATACTATTACTAATGAACTACTATTGTTACTAATGAAAAAGCCGCAGAAAATTAAACGTCTTTTTTCTTACCACGTCGGTCCTTTCCTTTCACAACTTTTTCGTTGTCTTTTATGAAGAATACCTTATTTACTAATCTCTCACGTATATTTAGTGAGTTACTTCAGAGTTGTACGAGTATTATCATTTTATGAATCTTTTAAATATACCTTTAATATGGAATCGATCACGTCCTTTTTATACAAGGAAACAATGTTTTCAAAAGTCTTTCAAAAGTTTCATTCGTCGAAGAAAATAGTCACGGAATACTGAATCAAATTAGCCCAACAAACTGGTTGGCCGGCTATTATTGAGACAATGAGAGTCGTTCTCGGATATTAAGCTTCCCAATTAAATTGTTTGCTCGAAGCACGACCTAACAATAATAGTCTAAGCGCAAATCCGATATTATGTAAACATAGAATCGTAATTTATCGATTCTCGCGTTTGATTATGAATGGATAGACGGCTCGTGTCGCGTTCTTTATCTCGGTAAACACTTCGTTCAACAGTTCAAGCTGTGTCACACTGTCGATAAGTGTTACAAATATCTGTGACGAGTTCACGGGTTAACTTTGGTCCATCATATACATATAATTATATTGATAGCGTTTGTGCATTAGAATATAGGCTGGAGACCCTGAGATAAACCAATCGATCGTTAATATTTATTATGGTTATTTATCACATATTGGCTGCAATAGTGCGCGTTTTAGCTATTTTAACTATTTTAGCTTAGAATAAAAAGTTAGAATAACTCAGTTCTAAATATTTAAATACTTAATTGAAAACAAAATAAATTCTTTTTAATGTGTTCACTTTTTTTAACTGAGTCACCGATTTAATTCCTTTTAAATTAATTTTTAAGGTTTTCTATTTCATACAAAGATATAAGTATATAAGTACTTGAATTGCTTCTAAGAAAACATAAAAAATTACTTCTGAAAAACAATTGTAACACCTACCACTTTTCCACGCAAAGGAACCGAAGGACATAAACCGAAGTCCGCTCTTGGTCTTCAACTTTGGAAGTCTTTAGAAGTACTGTGGCCTAATACGTTAAGATATCTTAAACAATTTATCTGTTACTAGCTGACCCGGCGTACTTTGTACCGCCATGTTTTTAACTAAATTACTGAAATGTTTCTTTAAATTATTGCAATTTTTACATTACACAAACCTTGTCCTAACAATAACGAATACATAAAACCAAGAATCATCCAATTTGGTGCAGTCGTTCGAAAGTTATGGGCGTACATACATTTCAAAGATCCATTTTTATTTATATAGATAAACAATATTTTTTATTATACTCGCTATGCTCGTGAACTACGTTTCGCTTTAGCAGTATTATATTATCTGTGGCTTTAATAAAGCTAAACACTCAAAAATTTTCGGAGAGGACCACCCTTATCAGCTAGGGGTTTAAAAAATAGCCTATGACATATTCTCAGACCTACCAAATATACACAGAAATTTCATAAAAATCGGTCAAGCCGTTTCGAAAGAGTTCGATAACAAACACTGTGACACGAGATTTTATATATACATGAATCTTTCAAACTACTAACAATATGGGTTAAATCTCACTTGTAGTAAATACCTGAAGTACCTGATTCAATAGCAGTATGTAAATTTTATCAATATATCCTTTTTCCTCGAGAACTAACCTGACAATACTATTTTTAAACAGAACATTTTCGTCAGAAAATTACAATTACCATGAAATTATACGACCTTACATAAAGTCGCCTCAATGTACGTGTATAATTAAAGCAGTACATTCCGTTCAAAACGACGCACTTATATTAGGCTTTTATACTAATGCCCTCCGTTAATACACCACTTCTGCGACAAAAATAATACGTAAGAGCACTCGATAGTATAAAATTAACTTCTATTGCGCCACCATTAACTACTCTAGATTAGATAGAGCATCAATACTAACCACTCGATTATCGCCGAGCTTATTATTCCGTAATAGGTACACGGGAGGCTATGATAAAGATACTATTATTCCGTAATAGGTACACGGGAGGCTATGATAAAGACACTACGGATCTAATGCTCCCGGTACGTCTCCGAGGAGACATGCGAATGTTGACGGCCCACTAATTAATATCAGGGATATAGTGGATTAATAGAAGCCGCCTTTATCAAATTAGTGTTAATCGATGAGCATAATGCGTGATTCATCTGTTGTCGATGTTACGGAAGCAACACTTGTAGTGAGTTGTTCGTCATCTCTCTGTATGCGCGTACGAAATACCTACTGAAGTTAACGAAAAGAATAAATCCTTTCGTTGCAATTCAATAATTTAATAGAATAAAATACCGAAATTTCAAATTGTCTGACATACATCTGGCAAGTGACCATTACTGTTTCTCTTGCGATCGATGTTTGCAAACATTGTCTTGTCTTACCTACTTTGCATTGCAAATAGAATGTAACAGAAACTATAATTATATAAAAGTGAAATACCACTCACTGATTTGATTAATCACGAAATCTCAGAAACTATAACACCCACAAACTTGAAATTTGGCAGGTAGGTTCATTATAGGGTGTAGACGTCCGCTACGAACGGATTTTACGAAACTACACCCCTAAGGGGGTAAAACGGCGGTTGGAAGTTTGTTTTAGCATATATAACTAAGAAAGCGTTCAAATAAGGCGAAACGTAGTTTGCGGGTACAGTTTGTATCATTATAGAATATACATACACAATAGGTTGCTCGTATTCTAGAGAGTGCATTGTTGCAACATCTTACCTTATTATTTTCGCCCAAGCGAAAAATGCTATGAGTTTGAAACAGTGAGATATCTATCAATTGAATAGGTAGATTCAATTTTCTCAATGCTCATTCATAAAATTGCTGACTATTGGATTGGCCCACATAAGTGTCACAGTGTTACGGTATATTATATAACGTTTCTTAGTAGGAACACATGTAGAAATAATTTTTCAGTCACATAATCTGTCTGGCTTTTAACGAGTAGGTAAACACACATTTAAATAAAATTTTTCTTTCAGAAGTTCACATTACCGAATATCGCAAAAATGCTTTCAAAAAGTTTGTATGTAAATGGCTTGAGCAGTTTGATTATGACACCTTGGAGTCACTCCTGAAAACTATCATTTGATAAGATCTGTCTACACCTGATTTATCTATAACATAGCGTACACACACACACACACACACATACACACACATACACACACACACGCAAACACAAACGCACACGCACACGCACGCACACGCACACACGCACACACACACACACACGCGCACAAATAGATTGCATGTATTAAAATATAATATAATATTATCTGTCTGAGCCTGTCTCCCATAACGCAGGGCAACCTTATTTGGGAGCAGTTCAATACATACTGCAATGTACCAAATATATATTTTCCCTATTATTTTTCTTTTTAAACCACCCCTGTATTAACGCGACCAAAAGAATAAATGAGTCATCAAAATCGGTTAGTTTGAGCGAGACTTTCGAATCGAGCTTTATATATAAAGTTTATATAATAGATAGATATAATTAAACCACTATTGAAAAACGGGTCAACTAGCTTAAAATTATAAAAATGTAATCTTACTAAGCAGACCCAGGTTTTGTTATAAAGTCAGTTTACGAAAATTTAATATTTCTATGTGTGTAGTTTGAATACAACTCGTGAGGCAACTTGAAGTCGTTAATTTAGTTTCAAAAATTAGATTCACTTGACCGATAAACAAAACTAATTTAGATAAAACGTTACAGGGTTTAATGATACATAGGTTTGGATTGGATTTTCAAAATTGCGACATAGGATAGACAGATATTACGTTTATGCCTCAATATTTCAGTCCGGATATTAATCAGCGCTAATTATGAGGTTTGCACATGTTCACCTACTTTCTTTCGACACAGATAGCCGACGACCCAGTTATGGACACTGATAAATATTGTCACTGGCTGATATTAAATATTACATATAAGTAATTTAAATTTGTTTACTCAGCTTTTTATATTAAATAACATGTCATTGTGCTTATAATGATACGATGTAGGTATTTATAGGTACTAAGTTTATTTTTTACTTAAAATACGAACTTATATCTTATCTGAACTTTTTTATCGCTAATCGCTTATTAGTAAGACGGATTATGTTTTGTGTATTTATGCTGTATTATAGTATTTATGTATAGTCTAAGCATCTTACTGATGATATCGTCGTAGCCATGGCTGAGACCGTGAAAGACTTAGGCATAATGCGCGATGACCTATGTTGAGTTTCCCACCAATGATGGGTCCATGAGCATGCATGAACAAGACAAAAATTATGTCAAGGACAATGGAGGGCTATGCTCGGGTTTTCGCTACGTGATCGAATCAGAAATGACAAGATCAAACCAACATAGCCCAAAAAATTGCTAACCCTAAGTGGCATGGGGTAGGGCACATAGCTCGCAGGACTGACGGCTGTTGGGGCGTCGGGTGGCACTTTGAGTGGCGGGCGCGTGGCGAGAGTCGTAGCGTTTGTGGATCCCTCACAAGGTGAACCGAAGACCTGGGGAAGGTTGCGGGAAACCGCTTGATGTGACAAGCGCAGGAACGATGGGTTTGGAGATCCTTGGGTGGTACCTATGTCCGACAGTGGGCGCCTCTTGGCTGAGATGATAATTAAGTATTTATAAGTTATTTGGTTAATAGTATTAACGTTCCTTCATATCTTTCTTTCAGACAAACAACAAGAACTCGACTTGCCATCGTTACAAGTGGATGAGAACTCAGAACGAACCAAGAAGAAGGAGAAACCTCGCCATGGCAGTACAGCGACCACTATGTCACAAGTAAGAGAGTATATATAGATAAACTTTCGTATTATGGTACCTAAGTAAAGCCATGGTACAATTTAAGATTGGTTTAAATATGCTAATTATACTCTTCTCTTGTTCACAGATATCAGGTGTTAAAAGGACGCTAACTCACACCAACAGCTTCACTGGTGAACGTGTACCGAGATACGGTGTAGAGACTCCGCATGAGGAAGAGCTTGGTAGACTGCTTGGTGACCTCGACCGCTGGGGTGTAGACATTTTCCGTATCGGCGACTTGTCGTGCGGTAGACCGCTCACTGCTGTCGCTTACACAGCCTTCACCTCTAGGGAGCTTCTGGGCACACTTCAAATACCAGCTCGTACATTCTTAGCGTTCGCTGTGACACTCGAGGAGCATTACGTGCGCGACAATCCTTTCCACAACTCCCTTCATGCGGCGGACGTCACGCAGTCGACAAACGTGCTCCTCAACACACCAGCCCTCGACGCTGTCTTCACACCTATAGAGGTGTGCGCCGCACTCTTCGCAGCGTGCGTACACGACGTCGACCACCCAGGACTTACCAATCAATTCCTCGTTAATTCTAGTTCAGAGCTCGCTCTCATGTACAACGACGAGTCCGTACTAGAGAACCACCACCTGGCCGTAGCTTTCAAGCTATTGCAAAACGACGGCTGCGACATATTCGTCAATCTGCATAAGAAGCAACGGCAGACATTACGAAAGATGGTCATCGACATGGTTCTTTCCACGGACATGTCAAAACACATGAGTCTGTTGGCCGACTTAAAGACGATGGTGGAGACCAAGAAAGTAGCGGGAAGCGGAGTATTATTACTAGACAATTACACAGATAGAATACAAGTCTTGGAGAATCTCGTGCATTGCGCTGATCTAAGCAATCCTACAAAGCCTCTGCCGCTGTATAAACGATGGGTTGCACTGCTGATGGAGGAGTTCTTCCAGCAAGGAGACCGCGAACGGGAACATGGCATGGACATAAGTCCGATGTGCGATAGACACAACGCAACCATAGAAAAATCTCAAGTCGGTTTCATAGATTATATTGTTCACCCACTGTGGGAGACGTGGGCGGATCTAGTGCATCCGGACGCCCAAGACATATTGGACACATTGGAAGAGAACCGCGACTACTACCAGAGCATGATACCGCCGTCGCCGCCGCCGGCCCCCGTGTCAACATCGCATTCAGTGCCTGATGACGATCGCCCAGAACAAATACGTTTCCAAGTGAGTATAAATTTTACAATTAGTATTAGGTAATGATGATAAGATAATGACGTCGCTCTCTCGGCATACCTAAATTAGCAACACAACATAACCTTCTATCTGTGCACGTGATCAAATCGTGATCAATAAAAATGTATGTGTATATTGGTAGCTAAACAAATCACATGTTAGCTCTCAAACATCAATATGCCTATTCTAACTACTATTTAAAACAGATAGAAATTATACGCTATGAAATGTGAAAAGTTACATGCCTACAAAAGGACGTCCAAAGACAGAGGCATGTCAGCAGGTAACCAGAATTGGCTAGATGACAAAAATTTTTTTTTTTGCTTTAATAGAAGCTCATTCATATAATAAACAGAAAGAAACAATCGGTTTTCGAATAACTATAAAAACAACCAAGATATAAGGTATTAAAGATTTTTCTCCATCTCTTTCTAGCAAAACGGCATTTTACATGGAGTTTATATGGCCGTACTCAACGATGACGTCACGGTTGATGTCGGATCTCTCTGTCTAATCGCCTCAAAATTAACAGCTTAAAATGCTTGTATCTTATGTATTTCTAAGCCGATTTTAATTCTAATTTCACATGATTGCATTTTTTTCTACGCTATTTTAATATTTTATGTCGAGATGTGAAAATTAGAATTCAGTCATCATCCCAATTGTGCTAGAGATAAGTGGCATATTATTAAAGCATCTGGACTTATAAGTACAGATGATAAGCTGTCAAAATTAGGGAGAGATTGCGAAGAGTTTTTTCTTATTAATTGTAGCACCATATAAAATATCTTCTGCTTACGAAGTTTTTTAATTAAATAGTGTGTTCGCTTGTTCGCAGGTAACTCTGGAGGAGGGTGAGGGCTCAGAAGAGTGCGAGGGCGAGGGCGACGGCGGGATGTGACGGAAACTGCTCGGGATCTGCAAGAAACTGTCCGAGAAGATGCAAGTGTGGTGGAGGCTCTGGCAATAGAGCCCACCCGGCGCGCCGCCGGCCGCGGGACTGTTGGATAATAATAACACTTGTTGACGCTTAATCTCGAAATGGGACGATCTGCGGGTGTATCGTAACATTTCGACAATGATTATTTATATGTGATTATTATGCAATGTTGTTTAGAGTTACCTAACGACTAAAATATAATGTCCCTCCAATGACTGTGTAACGTTCGATCGTCTAGTGTTTTACCTATTGTTTCGTTTCGTCTTACCAAAGATACGGCTCGGTTATGTTCACAGTAATGTTCGATATATCCCTGTAAGTAGTTAGTGTTCGGTTTAAATTAAATTCGTGTAAGTAGTTATAGCGGCCGAGTCCGAATGTACCGGGCCGGCTGAATAAGGACATTGAAAACGCTTATTAATTGGTATGAAAGGGTAATTTATATTGTCATATCATCCACATTTCTCATATTTAATACGGGTTTGCGATAATGATGTTATTCACCAAAATATATTAACATGATAGGTATCCTAATGTAAATCTACTTTAAGGTAAATTTTAAAAATTGCCTTTCGAAGTTGTTGTGTCTTTTTTCTGAATATATAATATTCGGCCAGGCCGCGGGAACGCGCCCCGTGCGTCGTCGCCTCGTTCATCCTGTTTCATAGCTTTACTTGATTTTGATAATTTGATCCTAATAGCACCTCATTTCTTATGGAAGGTCGCTGGCGACCGTTTACGTTTCTCTCTAGAATAGTGTATTATTTTTGTAAATTAATTGTTGTCTAGTTCTCCTTCGCCCAAACGTAACGGAGATGTTATTATAGTCGTGAACCTTTTTAGAGTTTTCCATGTAAGCAACTAACGGCTTGAGAAGTGTTTGATTAAAATATTAAGTACTAACAAACGAGTGTGTTGCGGCTAAGTTTTATCGCGAACTAGGTATTTCATTTTAATTTATAGCATGTTCACACGAGCAATGGATAAACGCGCTGGCCGGGTCTTGCAATAGTACATGTTAAGTAGGTAGTTTTTCCGGAGCACTCCTCTCTTCGCACAATCTTCATGTATTATCATTACGTATTAATTAATTAGTGGCCATATCCTAATATCTTGATACGTAAATCTGATTAATAGCTTGTATGCTGAAGTAGAGCAGATCTGATCTTCACCTACCCACTATTTCTCGCGATGCTACACATAATACGTATCTTCCGCATGTATATACTTAATAGTGATGATTCGTATCATTTAGACGCCACACCTGCGGCGCGAAACAAACCTGTCATAAGAATGCATTTCATTAATGTCATCGTTTTAATGAACGATTTTGTAACTTACGAGCTGGTCTCTTAACTATCATGTACTCAAAAGATATTCGTTTTTACATTGTTTGTTGATTGTAATTCTTGACAAGCCATTGTTATCGTCATGTAATATTATTACCATTGTGTCAACTTGTATGAGTATTATTTGTGAGTATTCTCTAAGTCAATCGTTTTATCATTTAATATTCATCGGAGTCAAGAATGAAGGTCCAATGTACATTATTTTCTTAGGTAACTTAGGGATTTATTCGGCGATCCATTGTTTGAAATACACAATATCTCACGATCGCCGTCGATGTCTTCAAATTTATCTGATTTTCGGATGCATAGAATAGTATTTGGACTTTAAATAAAAAAACGCTTATCTATTTGTGTGTTAAAATAGATACATTTACGCTTAGAATCATTTGTTTTCTAATGTATGTAACGAATTGTGTTATGGTAATGTTCGTATAACAGTAGATCTGTGTATAACAAAAAACCAATATTTGCGATTATTTACATGTGATTGGACACATGTAGGTATCGAGCCGAGATGGCGAGCACCCTAGATGTACCTGACAATCTCACACACTTTGTAAACCAAACAGTACTTATACGGCTTGAATATGATGTTATGCTTATATTGTCTACATTGCAATAGTATAGTTCTACGAATAATGTTTTGTGACTTATAAATATACCGACATGTCAAGGTAGCTTCGTTGTTTTCATAGTAATAAAGGAGTAAACAAAAAGAATTTAACTCTTAAGACTTGAGCATGACATGTCACTATTCAATAGTCGTATTTAGAATTACCTACTTAATGAATTATCAAATTGTTTTACGCCAAAGTGGTTTCAGTGTTGTGTATAATGTTTTGTCAGTATGGAGAGCTATCACTAATATTGGATAATATACTTAGATAAATTATTAATACCAAGTTAAAAGTGTGCAATGCTGGACATTTGCATTACTTATTATTTATGTTAAAAATAAAAAATAGCTTGTAATAGTTTAAATAAATATTTGAGTTGAATTAAAAAATATTAATGTATTTAGAATAAAAAGATATGGAAGAAAACTCTACCGATGTTTTATTATTTTCTTCGTTCATAATAATAATATGTTGTCTGGTGAATGGTTAGACTCCTCGAGCATTCTATCGGCCGGTTGCACCAAATTTACGTTTTACGATTTCGTAAAAGTAACTATAAATACTTAAGAATTTCACCATAATCTAGTTTCAATTGTAGTTTTATTTTATCCTTTACGTTTAAAAAGGTTAAATATATGGTACAAATCATATATTTAATAGTAAAATGACCCATTTTTAGGTATGAAGTTGTTACTTTTTACGAAATCTTAACTATAACGTAAAACTTGGTGCAACCGGCTGTATGTATTTCTTCTAAAGTGCATGTCAGGGTATTACCGGTAATCCCACCTACTTAACCCGAATACTTTTGAATATACCTGTGACCTACAACAAATGGACTTCGCGTCCGCGCTCCAAAAGTGGCCCAAGAAAATGAGATCCAAAATTCAAATTTAATATGATTCAGGGTCCAATCGCTCGTCATTTGTCGAAGAATGGTGCAAGTGAAATTGAACATCACAGTAATGTCAATACAACATAAATTGTTTATACATCAATTGACTTTTCGGAATTTTCCGGACACATTTTTCTTAAAATTTGTATTAGAGACGAAGTCCATTTGTTTGTAGGTCAATGGAATTACGTACATTTAGTTTCGTTTGCACCATTGATGGTGCTGGCCAATGGTGCAAATGAGACATCGGGAAAATTTTACTCATTGTGACCTAATCAGTCTATGACAGCAACAATAACAATTTTTGTTGTTAGGTCCCCCTCGTCCATGGGAGCGTACTCTTTTACTTTTAACCCCAAACTGGCTTGCTAGTGACAGCCCACCGGTGGCCTCGGCCGTATATAGCTGGTAACCATCTACTGGACTAAGCCCTGCCACCAAGCAGACTAGCCATGTTCTATCATTACGGCAAGAGCCACTTGCCGTAATGATAGAACATTAGGGAAGGACTTGGAATAGTTACGTCAACGCTGCAAGATGGGTTTGTCATACTCTAGTCCACTATATCGGGTGGGCAATTTTTGGAGGGTAACGGGATCCACGGCACGGTTGGCACTGGCAGATCCGCAGATGGTAGGTGACCCGAGTCATGGGACAGCCTCTGGCTACGCCCACCATCTAACCGAAAAATTCCTTGACGACCAAATGACAAAGCCCAATGGATATGCCGAAGGGACGCTTCGGTATCCCTGTGATCTACATGCCAATTCCCCATTGTGTGTGTATTGGATCAGCATCGTTACCATTTTACTATCGTTTTCCCCACCCATGCTTTAATCGCCAAATGAAGAAGACAAGCTCTAGGTGTACCTACTCCTTGTCACCTCGCGAACATTAAGAGTTCCTCACTCACATCACATCATTTAGACACTCACCTCCTGTACATCTTGTTCCTTATGGTGACGCAGCATATGATGTTCAGAGACATAACGTACTAAATAGTGAGTGCACTCTTCTCACCACGTGAACATTAGGTTACTGCAATCTAATCAGTTAGCAATACACCATAATGACATTATCTAGACATTGACTAGCCATCACTCATCTTACGGAGATGCAGATAGGATATCTATCAGACATGGTGTACCTATCTAATGAATGTACCCTTTGGTACACCCTTAAGCACATATTAAAAACCACACGGTGCGTCTTCACATTCAAAAAGTTCTACCTATATATAAGTACGTAAGAAAGCTAGTTAGTAACTAGCTTTCCGCTCGCGGATTCTCTCATTATTATTGTTTTCCCGTAGGAATTTATATTTTCCGGTAGGAAAAATAATGTTGTTTTGTTTCTATTTAAGTCCGGATAATAAATTTTATAGAAATTGGAGCAGACTTTAAATATTTTCCGTAAAAACTTTCAACCACTATTTTGCACCCTAAGGGGGTGAATTCCAATAAACCATGAAACACGTGTTCAATGAAATATTTTCAAGGGCATGAATCTCAAGTTATATCAAATCGTTGCTAATTTAAAGATTTTCCCATACAAACTTGCAACCCCTATTTCATCCCTATAAGGTTAATAGTAGATTATGCACCAAGGGATTAAAGCAATGTCTAACGTCACGGGCGCCATATTGAACCCCGAGCGCAACGAAGGACTCTAGAGTTATGTAGAGTCCTAAGTGAAGCGAGGGGTTCAAGGCGCCCTAAGACGAAGACACTGCTTTATTCCAGAGGTGAATACTCTACTTTTCATACCATCTGCGAGACAATAAACTCAGGGCTCTATAACCAATTACTTAGGTGGTAAATTTCATCATAAATACTGCCACATTATCATTATCACTATAACTATGGTTAAAATTATGATATTATCATGAAAACCATAAAATAAAAAAAGATCTATTTTTCTCAAGCACGAACACGTCACGCAATAATGTTATCTTAAGTAAAGCTTAAAACATTACAAAAACTTAAAACATATTTAATAATAATATAACAAGTACTTATGAACTGAGTCTACCCATCGATTTACAATACGATACTTTATTAACGTAAGCAACAAGATATTACAATTTTGAAATACGTAATGGCGTTGGCGGCAAAGTTTTAGCTATGAAAACAATACAACGGAATACTGTCGGTGCAAATTATGGAACAAATTGTAGAAACATTCTTTATTTTTAAATATGCCGCGTAATTTGTCCAAATTTTAATGTTGTTTATCCGCCGGCAGCGTGTGTTCTTGCTTTACTCTGCTTTTTATTCGTTTTTATCGATAGTTAATGGTGGCCGTCAAAAGATGGCGCTTTTTGCATAAAAAGTATTTTATCAATATAAAATAAAGTGAAATGTAATTGTTTTTTTGAGCTTGCAGTATTATGTAGATAAATATTTTATAATTTTTGTAAAGAAATTATGTATTTAGATTTTATAAAAACATTATTTACACACATTGATTTACGTTTGGTAGTAAATCAATGTTTACACAGGTAGAATGTCTTCGTCTCTAGTGGATGCACGCTACTGCTGTATGGGCGTAGAACCTTTGCCTTTCTAAGCTAGCATCTATGCTAAATTTTTATTCGAATTTTATGTTCCATTTAATTTTAATCCCTTGGGAGTTTCATACAAAATTATATCCCTTGGGATATAATGTCTTGCTTAACGTTGAAGTTAAGGGGGATCTAATTGAACATTGTCGAGCAGGTGGTATGAATTTTTTTTTAAAATCCCTTGTTACTGTGCGTCCGCATTTTGAATTAAAACAACTGTCTAAATTTCACTTTTCTACCATTAGCGGTTACGGCTGTGCGTGCGTCTATAGATGGGAACATCTCCTTTTATACAATAAATAGATAATCACTATATTTTCTATACATCCTACTACTTACAACCATTCTTAATCGACTTCAAAAAAGGAGGAGGTTCTCAATTCGATGCGTTTTTTTTGTGTTTATGTTACGCGATGACGCCGCCAGTTGTGGACCGATTTTCAAAATTCTTTTTGTATTCGATAGAGTATACTCCAAGGGTGGTCTCATGGTCACCAAAGTCAGGATCTGATGATGGGATCCCATGAAAATCGAGGAAAACCCTTAAATTTTAAGGTGTTTCCAACGTGTTTTGTGTGTATGTTACGCGATTACTCCGCCAATTGTGGACCGATTTTCAAAATTCTTTTTGTATTCGATAGAGTATACTCCTAGGGTGGTCACAAGGTCGCCGAAGTCAGGATCTAATGATGGGATCACTATAAAGATTTCATTCACTAAAAAGTTAAAAATAAAAAATATTTTACAAAAAATAAAAACCGACTTCAAAAACACTGAAAAGTTAAAAATAATATAAGAATAGGTACATACAACATCACACTTCTATATTGAAGTCGGTGCCAAATTTTAAGATTTTCTAGGAGATCATCGTTTGGCACCGACTTCAATATAAAGTGTGATGTTGTCTGTACAACCTATTCTTATATTATTTTTAACTTTTCAGTGTTTTTGAAGTCTGTTTTTATTTTTTGTAAAATATTTTTCTTATCACGACCTGCTTTACATTTCTTACAAATTACGCCCTACGAATCGGTAAACGGAAAAGCAAGTTCTGCTCTATCGCAATTTTCGTGATATGGATATGGATAAATTGATATTATAACCCTAGCTCCAAGTAAGGAACCTTGTCAGAATGCTCCCCAATTCTCGACTCAATTATGTTGTTGCCCGTTTTGGATATTATCGGACTTTGTCGTCCCATGGTTTAAATCCTACTTGCGAAGACGTCGTCACCGTCAGTGTGTGAAAATTAGGGATTCCTGGATTCCTGTACGAGGTGTAGGTACTTATGCATTGTCTGCGGTTGTGCCTCAGTAAGAGTGGTGTGTTCTGTCTCCATTGCTATTTTTAGTGTTCATCAATCAAATCACTAAAGCGATATTCTTCAACTCCATAATACTCGTACACTTCTCTGCCCTCTGAGCTATAATGTTATAACTATAAAATCATACTAGTATGAAAACGTCAAAGTAGTATCACAAAAATAATTAATAGTATTTTTTTTAAACAAGCTTTTATTATTGCATTGTCACGCGATATACCTACCTATGCATTTCAGCTCAATCGGAAACCGCGAAGTGGGTGAAATTTAGCTTGCAAGATTTCATTACAGACACGGGACTGGTGAAAGTAAATAAAAGCTTGTAATAATGTTGTTTCAAAAAATATACACTCGCGAGCAAAAGTTTGGAATCAGTTACTTGAAATTGGTTCCGCGTGATCTTGCTTACTAAATAAATTTTTAATAATCATAAAAATGACATCATGTTAAAGGTGCAACTGTCCACTTTAAATCGACATAAAATTAATTCATATCAAGCCCGTAATTGTGGAGTTATCCCGGATTAAGTGAAGGAGGTAGGAAAACAAGGAAATAGGGAAAAATAATGAATGAATAAAACAACAAAAATTATTAAATATAAATTTTATTTATCTTTAAAAATAAGTGTTAATATTTTGTGTTCCCTCCCCTCGCCCTAATAACTGCTCCAAGACGATTCTTCATAAACCTGATCAGCTTCTGAATTGATTCTTGTGGAATACCTTCCCACTCCTCAATCAATGCTGATTTCAGCTCATTCAGACATGAAGGAGCAGGAGTTCTGGAACGAACCTTCCTCTTCAGTTCATCCCACACGTGCTCAATGGGATTCAAGTCAGGGCTGAGCGCTGGCCAGTCCAATGTGGCAATACCGACTTCTTCGAGGTATTCCGTTGTTACACGGGCAGTGTGACAACGAGCGTTATCGTGCATAAGGAGGAAGTCATCACCGTTGTATACCGCATAGGGAACGACATGTTCCAGGTGAATATCGGAAATGTACCGGTCCGAAGTTAGACCGCCTCCTCGTCCCCCGCCAGGCACGAAAACAAGCTCGGTTTTACCATCGAAGGAAATGCCGGCCCACATCATACAAGAGCCGCCCCCATAAGCCACTGTTTCAGCGACACAGCACTGTGCAAATCGCTCCCCAGGCCGCCTGTAGACCCGTCCTCTTCTGTCGCTACCGTGCAAACACATCCTGCTTTCGTCGGAGAACAGGACTTGCCTCCATTGCTCAACCTCCCAATCAAGATGGGTGCGAGCAAACTGAAGGCGTGCTTGTCGGTGAGCTGCCGTGAGTTTCGAGCCTGTGGCAGGCCTTTTTGGAGTCAGATTCGCTTGCTTGAGTCGTCGACGAACTGTCCACTCGCTGGCTACTACCCCACGAACATCTCGGAGCTCCTGTTGGACGTCGACACCAGTCAAATGCCGATTTCGGAGAGAGGTTGACACGATAAAACGGTCATCCCTCTCCGATGTGCACCGGCGCCGTTCAGATCTTGGTCTCGGGATAAAGCCACCAGTCTCCCGAAAGCGCTTATAAACTTTCGAAACACAGGATTGGCTTATGTGGAGCCGACGAGCGACAACCCGCTGGCTGAGCCCTTCTTGCAATAGGGCTACGATTTGTGCTGCTTCTGTAGGTGTTGTCTCCATTGTCGTACAAGGTAAAGGGTCAAAAGTGGCGGAGATATGTACCGGTCAACGTGTGAAAGTCGACTGATAAAGAAAATCCGATAACAGGTGCTTTTATAGGGGGTCAATAGGTCGCAACTCATGACGTATCAAACAATTGAAACACGCCTTTTTCGATACACCTTCACTTAATGCGGAATGGCTCCATAAATACTGGCTTGTTTTTAATGAATTCGGTATCAGTTTAAAAGTAAAGAATTGAACCTTTAAAATGATGTCATTTTTACGATTATTAAAAAGTATTAACTACTCAAGATAACGTGCAACCAATTTCAAGTAACTGATTCCAAACTTTTGCTCGCGAGTGTAGTTGCAAAAAATATATCATTTCAAAATCCAATATCGGCCTACCTAGTTTTGATTAGCCACCGCCTTAAATCTTAGCAGGTCAATATGGCGCTGTTAGCCACCCAAAAATGAACATTCTATGACGTCCGTGATATTTCACACAATAGAACCACTACACGTACCTATATTCCTATCTCGATGGAACCGCTGCTCGTTGCCGGCTTGCCGTGCGTGACGTGATGCGCAATCTCAGATCGTGTGATGTTCATTCATAGCATCATCATAGCGCTTGCTATAGCTTTTACCTACCTATATATATAATAACGCTCGCCAACACTACTTTATTTCACAGTAATAAGGAGCATACAAACTTGGCAAACAAGACTTTGGAAATAATGAGGGCGCCACTAGTACAGTATCGCGTATTAAGCACGAAAATAAAGACACAATTTCAAAAAAATTATGTAATTTTCAAATGATATTTGGAAAATTAAGTAACGGTCTCTTTAATACGCTATTTAGTTGTGAAACTAGTTTTACTACAGAAATTCTTTTTAGTTCCAGCTGTCACCGCTCCATACTCTTTTTTGCAAAGCTGTACCTAATTCAACAAAAATAAAGAGCATGGGCTAGCATGTGACTTTATATCATTGATTTATTACCAAACGTAGATAACGCATGAACGATCGAAAAGTAGGCCGGTGAAGAACTGCTCAATCGCGACTCGTGCAGTTCCTTTCCATAGTGAGTGATTAGCTGTCGGCACGTAAACATGCCGAAGTGCGCATTCAAAAATTGTGGTAACAATAGCCAGAAACGGCAGAAAAAAGACGGCATTTCATATTTTGCGTGAGTAAACTCATTACGCGTCGAGCGTCGTAAGAGCGTCGGTGGCGCAGTGGACTCGGCACTTGCCTTCCAATCGGGGGGTCGGGGTTCGAGACCCGCCATGTACCAATGTGTTTTTCGTTTCGAATTTCATATGTACATTTGTCTGACGCTCCTACGGTGAAGGAAAACATCGTGAGGCAACCTGCATACATCTGCGAAGAAATTCAATGATGTATGTGAAGTCGACCAATCCGCACTGGGCCAGCGTGGTTGACTAAGGCCTAATCACCCTAATATAGGGTAGGCTCGAGCCCCTCGGTGGGAACGTATATGGGCTGTGATGATGAAACTCATTACACATCTTATCATGTATTCAAATATTCGATTTATACGTAAATACCATTAAAAAACAATTATTTTAATCATAAACATGTCGCTTCGCGTCAGTGTACATCACAATCGTCTCGCTCGCACTGGCATCGTATTACGATGTGCTATCTCATTCATGCGTTGGAGCGACAACGCGATAAGCAATTTGAAGCATTATGTTTGAGAGTATAAAGTTGATATTTCCTTATAGCAATTACTAAAACGTCGTTTGCTCTGTGGCTAGGTATGAAATGATGTAACTTCCCACGGTTGTACTTAAAATAGTTGCCGTAATAATGCAGAATAAGGTTGAATATACGGTACTTTCTTTATGGTAATTTTCATTCGGGCGTGCATATTCAAGTATATGTCAGCGAGTACAAATGTATAGTCGATTAGGTGACAGATTTCAAGCGCGTTTTTTTATGAAGCGCTCTATCTACGTTTGGTAGTATATCAATGCTTTATATACATAAAAAATCAGTTTCAGATAGTTCTTAATCCAGTAAGTACTTATCAATCCAGTAAGGCTATCTAAGAAACTAATAATTTCTCGTTACTACATTTTATGGACACACTATTAAGAGAAGGGTGCATATCTACTCTCGAACCTCTCTTTCGGCTCGTTTTTTTAGATACTGCGCAGTCCAGCTTAAGTAGTTCGTGGTAGGTCTTCTTTAAGGCGTTTGCTAGACGTTCAATATTTATCACGATACTTGGATCATGATCCAGGATCGCGATATTTATTGATCGTGTAGTCTATGATATTGATGGATCGCGATATGAATCACAGAATTTCTACATATTTTCAAATCCAAACTCCTTGACATTTATCGTGATATTTATTAATCGTGTAGCCCTATCATCAATATTTTTGGCGATACCGCGTTTTTCATTTAATCGTCACCATCTTTTCACGCTAATATCAAATGTTAACCTTGTTTTGCTTTTCTTCTAAGAAATGACGTGAACATTTTTCGTCGCGCTATTTTTCACAAAAGGAACCTAACCTCAAAATCGAACGCATTACGTTAAAATACGATGCTAGGCCCTGTCAGCGTCAAAATCTAATGAAACGCGATGATGCTAAAAATGTTGAAAATGCTGCAAATCTGCGCTTAAATGGAACACGCCTTACGTTTTCCGTATCTACGTATTTTCCGTATCTACACATCCACAGATTAGACAGATACTGACAGCATGCAAATATTGACATTCAAATTTTGACTTTATTTATATGAAGATAAAGACTAAAAACTTGAAAACGCAAAAGTGTGCCGACAGAGACAGCATTAACTGTACCTTTTATCCCTTTCCGACAGTGTTGCTACTGTTATCTATTTTATAATTTAGTAGTTATGAAACAACTATGGGTAGATTATGATTTTTTATTATTGTTCATTTTAATTGCTTTTAATGCCTAAAATACTTATTTATTTTTGTAATAATTAAAACATAAAATAAATTAAATTACCATGTTACTCTTCTAATAATAATTATAACACTATGATATTACGTTCAGGAAATATTCTAGTGGTAGTATTCAAAAATGTTATATAGGAACAACGATTCTTTATCAATATTTCGTTATTACGTCTCTGTGATCTTTCGTTATAATAAGACGTTTTGCTACACGTTTTTTTTTACCAAAATGGTGAGAATTTGTATTGTAGCATCCAATAAGAAGGAATATTACCTTGATTGTGGATTATCTTTTCAATAATAAGTAATTTTTGTTGTCATTGTAGTAGGGAGACCACATGGTACCTAGATAATATCGACATTATTAACATTTTAAAAAAGTAATGTATACTAGTTATTTATTACAAGATGGAATGGATAGCAACTTACCAGATGGAATGTTAAGTTAAAAAAAAAGAATTGGCTTTAACATTCTGTTCAAGATATTCGCGAAACTACAAAACTTTTAAATATTGTTGAGACAGTTCAACCCACACTGATATGTTTTTTTTAATAATTTTCTTCTTAAAGTAATTCTAGTTCTTTCACTAGGTATCTATTTAAATATCACAGCACAGACACGTTTAGTTGGCTCATTTTTGACAAGTTGACATTTTTATTGTCTGTTATGTGGCGGTGGGTTCAACATAATATACCGATTGGAAAGACAACCTATTGAAAAGCGGATATAATATTCTTCTGCGCAACCCATTTTGAAATAATAGAATAGATTTTAATAGAATTATTTTTTTCGATGGCTAAAAAGTGCAAAAAATCTATTTTAAATTAAGATTTTCAATTTTGGACCGAAAATACGGTCAGCCATGATAGTCTGTTGATTATCTGTGGCATACATCAAATGACGTCAGTCTTATAGTAAACAAAGCACCGAGGTGAAAATAACCTCACAAAAATAATGCTTTCTATTAAATATCACAAAATATAGTAAAACTGTATATGGAACGGGACAATACCGCCTATTGTTACTGTGTATCTTATATTATTATGTCCTGCTTATGTATGTTTCGTGTGCAATAAAGTATTCAATCAATCAATCAATAGAACAGGAATATAGAATTACCTCTTCAAAGACTCCAGGAGAGCTGTGGATTAGACGTACCCAGTGATAGACATTCGAAATATTTGGTTAACACTCGCTTAAAGATATCCTGTAACTATCTACTGAAACTGTATTTTTGCGAAAATCAGAGGTTACTTTCAGAGGTTACTTAATGAGAACTATTGTGTACTTCCCTGTTCTCCTATTGACAACGAGATTGATAAGGCAGTAAAAGTTGTGCAACATAATACAAAGCAGTGCATGCTCAGCAACTTCAAAATGTGGCCCGTCAACTAGAACAACATTATGTCAACAAAATAACTCAAGTATTAATATACCAAAGCACCATAGAAGTAAAAAGGTCCAGTTTGGTGAAACTGAAAGATGTTATATCTTCACTGATTAAACCTGCTGCCCACCACCAATCAACTGCAATATCTCCCAATAAGTTGTCTGAAGTAAAGTGCTGCAAACCAACTATATCTGGCCAATCATTATTAAAAATTATTATTCAATATTATTTCCAAGTGAGAAAAATTATGATAATGACATTTCATATACCTTCACTAGTTGGATCATTACTTAAGTCTTCTCCATCAAGCTATCAAGTCGGACAACTGAAGACATATAAAAAGGAAAAATCACAATAACCAAAAATTTAATCTGGACAGTACTTTTATGTATGATAAGGCACAAACCAAGAATATACAGAGGGATACCTAAATGCTCTTGAGGAAACTTAATAAGAAAAGAAGTAAGAAAGTCAGTGAACTTTCACCTTTTATTAGACCTTTTAACCAAAAGCACAATAAAAAAAGTTAATTCTAGTGTTTCACCATAAGTATAAAAGGGTAATCATAGATTGCGAAGAAATGAAGTTCAAAAACCCAATAAAGTCATTTAACAAGCACTAACTTGGCCTGAGTATAAAAAAGCAAATACTATTGAATATTTATTAGCGTGACTACCTGATGGTTTAGTCAGCTTAATATATACAGGATATGAAAGCAGTATTAGTGATATTAACTTAGTAAAAGAAAGTAAATTTCAGAACAGCTTACGCAAGAATATGCAAGTTATCCATTTTAAAGCCGTATACAAATATATTAAATGTGATTGCTGTGTTGTCAGCCTGTGCTCTTCCTAATTTACAAGACCCTTCTTATTAAATAAATAATACAAATAAATTGTTTTTCTTTACTTTATACATAACTAACATCTAAAGATGACATAATAAATTTTTGTACTACATTAAGACATGTTCTTCACTAAAAAAAATGTTCTATGTTTATTTGACAATAATTACTTTTAAAGGTTTAAGATGAATCAAAATATTTTAATTTGAAATACGTGTTTTATTTTTCCGTTACACCTTAAAAGATTTATAATATTTTATAGGTTTGTTGTTCATATTTATCATTGTTACTCAAATATATACTCAAACTCAAAAATCTTTATTCAATATAGACCTTTACAGGCACTTATTGACGTCAAAATAAAAACATAAAAATCTTCAACCAAGAATCTAATTAACTAAATTATTTAATCCTTGTATGTACACACACCCCAACCATTATTAAGGTGTGTGCAAATACAAGTCAAATGAAAAAAAAAAAATTTACTCTACACCTGTTCGGAAATTGGGAGAGCCTTCTCAAGAAGAACAGGCAAGAAACTCGGAAGGTCTTGTATTTTTTTTGTCTCCTGTTTTAAAATGCCAACATTACAATATTATATTTCACAAACATTTTTTTAAATAATATAGAAATGCCTGTCGGTGTGAGTGGAACAGTTACTCGAATGAAATTTATCCCACTATCACAAAGTGTTAACACCCTTTAAACGTCAATTATCACATTTTTTGTCAATCCCAAGCAGTTTTATCTGTCATATAATCAGACACTTTATAATATGCTTTTTTCATAAGTGCGCCCTTGATAGCGACTTTAAATTTATTCAAGTTAAGTGCTTTAATATTATTTGGGATTTTATTGTAGAAACGTACACAAAGGCCTTTGAAAGAATTATTAATTTTTTTAAGCCTAGTATTTGGTAACGCTAACATATTCTTTTGCCTAGTATTTACTGAATGAATATCACTGTTTTTACAAAACGAATGTATATTTTTATGAACATATACTATATTCTCGTAAATATATTGCGACGCGACGGTCATAATACCAATTTCTTTAAATTTTTCTCTCAGAGTCTCTTATTTTAAGGTTATAAATAGCACGAATAGCCCTTTTTTGCAGCACAAAAACAGTCTGAATGTCGGCAGCATTTCCCCACAGCAAAATGCCATACGACATCACACTATGAAAATAGGCAAAGTATACAAGTCTTGCTGTATCAACATCAGTCAGCTGACGTATTTTCCATACAGCGTAGGCTACAGAACTAAGTCTCTTCGACAATTTATCAATATGTGGGCCCCACTGAAGCTTTGAATCTAAAGTAATACCAAGAAATACTACGGTATCCACAAGGTCCACATTTTTATGCTTTATGTTAACAGTGGTGTGAACCTCTTTAACATTGGGTAAAACAAATTTTATACATTTAGTTTTCCCTTCATTGAGGCACAAGTTATTCGCATTAAACCAGTAAACTATTCTTGAGATAGAACTATTTACATCGTCATAAATTTGCAATCGTCTTTTAATTTTAAACATAAGTGAAGTATCATCTGCAAATAATACAATCTCATGCCTGTCTTGTACAAAAGCAGGCAAGTCATTTATATATATTAAAAATAGAAAAGGACCAAGAATTGAACCCTGCGGAACTCCCATTTTAACCGAGGCGCCCTGGGACCTCTCCCCGTTGACGTCTACTTTCTGAATCCTCTCAGTCAAATAGGAGACGAGTAGATCCAGAACAGTGTCGCGAAATCCATAGTAGTGTAATTTCCTGATCAGGGTGTCATGATGAACGCAATCAAACGCCTTGGACAAGTCACAAAAAACGCCCAGCGCATCATGTGAGTCCTCCCAGGCCTCATATATATTTTGTATTAACTCAACACCAGCATCAGTTGTTGAGCGACCCTTTCTAAAACCAAATTGTTTACAGTGTAGAAGATTATTTCTGTTAAAAAAGCTTTGCATTTGTTCCAACATTATTTTTTCAAAGATTTTGCTAAAAGTAGGTAGCACAGAGATAGGTCTAAAATTATTGGGGTCTGATGTGCTATCAGATTTGTGTAATGGAATAATTTTACTCAGTTTCATTAGATCAGGAAACACACCACAGTCAATGCAATCATTAAAAATACTAGCAAGTATTGGAGCTATTGTTTCTATTACAGATTGGGAAACATCTACAGAGTTGCCCCATAGATCCACGGTTTTCTTTTTATTCAGCGTTTTAAATGACTTTATTAAATCATTTGCACAAATATGGGCAAATTTAAATTTATCATCACAAGTTTTAACATAATCTTTTAGAATAGACTCGGCTACAGTGGGGGAGGAATCCAAAGATTTTGTGATTGAAACTGGAATGTCAGTAAAGAATTTTTCAAATTCTGTAGCTACCTCAATATCTACTGTAACTTTCTTATTTTCAATATTTAAACAAAAATTGTTGTTACTAGTTTTTACTCTTCCGGTTTCATTATTAATAATGTTCCATGTCGTTTTAATTTTGTCACTACTATTTTTTTATTTTAGAGCTTAAATAATTGGACTTTGCAAATTTACAAACTTTTTTAAATACTTTGGAATAAGTTTTTACATACAATTTAAATTGATCACTAGTATTTAATGAACGCTCATTGTAAAGTTCATAAAGTTTTATTCTGCTTTTGTGAATACCTGGTGTGGCCCATTCACTAAAAGCTAATCTACCATTGACTGAGATGGTTTTTGGATCAAAGATATTTTTAAATTCACAACAAAATGTGTTAAAAAAGTTTGGGTCTTCGTCATAATCAATATACTTTAAATTAATACCAAGATTATTATTGAAACGCTCCAAGCGGCCAGCAGTCTTTGGTACAACAGTGATATTCTTTTTCGCCATAAGCTTACATTTGTAAGGTATAGTAACAAATTGACCAGAGTGGTCAGATTCTAAGTTATTAAAAACATTTTGTGCTAATGGTTCTATGTCAGTATAAATATTATCAATGCATGTGGCAGAAAACTCAGTAATTCGTGTTGGCTCCAGAAATAAGTTTTTAAGATTATATGACTGAAACAAATTTTTAATTATCATACATAAACTAGAGTTTTCTAATAAGTTAATATTAAAATCTCCACAGACTAATATTTGTTTGCCTTGCTTACAGACTTTATTTAAAACTTCATCCATTATATTTTCAAAGTGGTCATACAATCCCGAAGGAGGCCTGTATACGCTCACTACAATAATCTGCCCCCGTATTACGGATCGTTTATGACATGACATGGTATAAATTTGCAATATTTAGAATGTCTAGAAATGCTCATTTACTTGTCCTTACTCTACTGATATGATTGCTAGGGTATAATTTCGATAATGTCATCATGCCATAACCCTTGAAAGACATATTTATGAAGTGTTGATCCGTAAAAAGGCAAATAAATTTTATGTCATCATGATATCATTTGTAATCATGAGATCCGTAATCGGCCCCCTGGTCCAACTCTACACAGGCAATTTCTATTGTTCGTTCAACTGAGAGGTTCACAATATCATTACGATCTTTATATTTAAGCTTTTTATTTAATATGATTAATGAGCCACCGCGAATTGCATTTTCTCGACTGAACGAACTACCAACCTGGTGGTTGCTAAAATTAAACATGAACTGGTAGCTTTTAAGCCAATGTTCGGTTATACAAAAAATGTCTACTTTACTACTGTTCATGAATAACTCAACTTCCAGATCTTTGCCCATCATTCCTTGCATGTTCTGGTGCACCAGGTTGATAAAATTTACATGTTTATTATATTCAAATGGGTCTTCCAGTACATTATCTAATAAACAATTTTCATTTTGTTCTTTATTTAACATTATGCAAGAGGATTTCTCTATTGTCTCAAGATATATCTATATGTTCCAAAAGTACAAATAGGTTGAATAGAGTTAGATCAAATTTATTAATTTGTATATATTGCCTTAAGGTCGCAGGTAATAAAAGTAAAAATAATAGTAAAGTGATTTATTATGAAGTAATACTTTCATATAATTTAGGAAAAATGTAGTATAGTTTCCAAAATGGCACTATTTGATCAATAAGTTTTTGGACATACAGATTGTTAGAACAAATACCTATTATAGCTAATATTGTCACCTTTTGAATGTTTTCAAAATTACATACTGCTAGCAACACAAAAGTATATAAGTTTTGCTTTAGCACAAAACATCTGCATCTATACTTGAGTTAAGCATACTGTTCACATTTTTCCGTCTTTGATAATTAACATTTTCTTCAGTAAAAGAGCATGACAATTTTGTATTAATCTAATTTTATGGATACCGTTTGTTGAATAGACTATTACAGGGTATTAATCAGAAATCAAGAGGTCACATTTTGCAAATTTCAACCCAAATCTTCATCTTTCAACTTTTATCCACATTTCATTATACTCGTAGGTGTCTGCAAGATTTCCCAACAAAAATCTTCCCAACGAAAGAACCATCATGTGTTATGCACTGTCTGACTTCATAGCACATGGAAGCTGTTATTGTTTATAACGAAGCTCGAACTAAAGAACACTTCTGTATTGATGATTCGTGGTCAAGGGTCAAAAATCAAGGGTTTTCTGTGTCAGCTGATTTAAAAGATATTAATTTATATATATATATATATTAAATGAAGAAATTAAATAAAAAATACAAATTATTAATAAGGAGAATAATTTTGTCTGTGTGAATAAGTATGTGTGTTGTTTTGAGTGTGTATGTGTGTGTACTAGTGTGTGAAACAGTGTTGTAAATGTAAGCGTGTGTGTAGTAAATTCGAAGTGAGATTGATGTTGCTACATTAGAACCCCTAATAAAGCTTCCGATTCAGTATAATTATGGGATAGCAGATACCTCAGCAGTAAACAATTAGCCTCTTTGACCCTAGATAGTTTCACGGATGGACACGTCTTTACCACTTTATTATAAATGTAGGGTTCTAAAAATATTCTAAAGCGATGAGCAAAAGAAGTTTTTATTCTTGCAGTAGTGATATAAAACGTACGCTTCTGAAGCATTTCCTATATGAAGGCATATTTAATACTGCTTTATGTGTAAAGAGGGGGAGATGCATGAGAAAAAATCTACGGACACTCAAAACCTGAGCATCTTCATACAGCAGAATGGTGGGATACCGTCGATTCTTATTTAAGGAGACTTTGAGTACGGCTCTTTGAACTCTTTCAAGTATTATAAGGACAGCTGAAGGAGCTCCTCCCCATGCAAGGATAAGAAATGAAAAGAGTAACTGCATAGTTTCTTTTTCTCTGTAGAAACTATATTCCGAACGCGGTGGTTTTATAAATGTTATTTTTAAGGGTTACTTTTTTATCAACCCGGAAAATTTAAGGGACGCTTCACGACACGCTAGTAGAATGATTTAAACATGAATAAAAAAATTACTCACCTATTTAATTTTATATGAATTTCTAAAATATCCAAAAAATGCTGCTCTCGTTTAGTGCAGTATTTTTTTCTTTTTTAATTTTTATGTAATAATGAATGTATCCTGGTGGGTTATTGTCTAAGAAAAAATCTATCACGATAATTTAACAGCCATTGCGCCGTGAACACAAGACTCTGTGCCGACTTCCTATATTATAGGAGTAATGGATAGACTGTGACTGTCAAATTGAAAGAGATTTTTCTTAGACAATAACCCCCTAGAATGTATTGTTAATTTTTTATTACAAAAAATCCAATAATTTTTTAACTGGTGTTAGGCGGAATCTCAAGTGTGACATTTCGGAATGACAGACTAGTATATCATTAGATGAGGTTCATAAGTTGTTGACATTTAATGCCCAGTAAATAAACCACCGGCCACCAGAAACGTCATAGCCCACCAACAAACCACCAGAACAACAACCTCTTTCCAACAGAGTGGAAAATTTACTAACTTGGCAACACTGGACTCTTCGATTACAAAAAAATTTCGTCACTGTCGCCCTCCGTGCGCGCACCTGCGTGACGTGACAGTTACAAAACATTTCTGTCGCCGTGACAAAAGTCACCCGTGCGCGCACCCACTTATTGATAATAAAAATGGCCACACTCTCGGTCGCGGGTCGGATGAAGTTGGACGGGTTCGACTTGCGCGAGACACGCTATGAATGGTGCGCTTTTACATTCTTTCAGTCTGATTCGATAGTTTTAATATATACTTATATCAAGTAAATATGACTCAAGATTATACTTGATTAATATCAATATATCAATCAAATCAATATATATACTTAGTATCAAAACAAAAGTATCGAGTACTTACTTATATTTTTACTAGCATTGGAAATCCCTAGCTTTTTAACTTTCTAAAAAATTGTTTGTCTTTTCTCTCTCTCTGTGTGTGGGGCTAGCACGCAGGAGAATCGAAAATCGAATCGAAATCCGAATCGAGGAGTTTGTATGGCAATTTTATTAGTTCTGCTACTCACCGCCGGCGCCGTGGCGCTAATAAAATTGCCGTGCTGCGTGCTAGCCCCACAGTGGGGCTAGCACGCAGGAGAATCGAAAATCGAATCGAAATCCGAATCGAGGAGTTTGTATGGCAATTTTATTAGTTCTGCTACTCACCGCCGTGGCGCTAATAAAATTGCCATACAAACTCCTCGATTCGGATTTCGATTCGATTTTCGATTCTCCTGCGTGCTAGCCCCACTGTTCACGTAGTATCATCTCTATGAAGTCTGTGGTAGGGTAGTATCTTTAGTTAGTCTGTGGTTCAGTTGTTTGTTCATGTTTGTTGCTGGAAAAATTAAGTTGGAAATAAATAGTTATATTTTAGTTTTAC
This sequence comes from Schoenobius gigantellus, assembly GCA_963935595.1. Taxonomy (NCBI): domain Eukaryota; kingdom Metazoa; phylum Arthropoda; class Insecta; order Lepidoptera; family Crambidae; genus Schoenobius; species Schoenobius gigantellus. Next base: position 23,179,596 of record OZ012549.1, on the reverse strand, counting down.
AATACGTAAAAGTACAGTAATAAATTCGTTCAAACAATGGTGAAACTAACTAGTGAGTTGATTCAAAACTCTATGCAATACATGAACCCATGCAAAGATAGAGAATTGGATTTAAGAGGTTAGTTTGCTACATGTTTTTCTTCAATTGCAAATAACCTGAACAAATCTGTATTGAAATATTTGTTTACAGGCTACAAAATTCCACAAATCGAAAATATGGGCGCCACTTTAGATCAGTTTGATACTATAGATTTTTCAGATAATGATATCCGGAAATTAGACGGCTTTCCTTTAATGAAAAGGATAAAATGCCTATTGCTCAATAATAATAGAATTGTGTAAGTACATTTTAATAAAACACAGTATCAACTTAGGGCTTTGAATAATAATAATATTTTATTTAATTATTATTTTTATTTTATTATATTAACTATATTCTGTAAATATGGAATTTACAGAATATAGTTACAAAAGCACAAACAGATGAATATAAATAGTTTTGTTCTAAACTATACTCCTAAACATGCATCCTAGATTTCAATTAAATTTCCTGTGAGTGTTTTACCAGTAATTTAAAGGGAAATAACATCCCCGAGCACTTCTCCGCATGTTCTTGCGCAGCCATTCAAGTTAGGCAGACTCATATTTGTTACTTACAATATAACTTATCCTATAGATGTATTCTAGATAAGAATTACCATTTTGCTGGTGCTAACATCTGATCTAGCTTCGTTTTGCATAATTTTTAAAGGAATATCAAAATTTTTAGCCATGCTGATTGTTACAAATGAAATGGTAGGAACTAATTTTTCATGCTGAATTTTGATGCCTCACATAATTAATCCAGTAACATAAAATTTCAAATAATAGATATCAGAATCGGCTAAAACCATAAATTCCTTTCAATTTATTTTTTAAATCCTCTGAAAAATCTTTTTGATTAATTGAAAAAAGGTTTTAATTGTCAAAACCGTCAAAAAATGGTATCATAGAACCCATATAATAGCCTGGGTATTTCATGTTAACTTTTAAAAGTTAACACCAATAGCTAATGAAATGCTAAATGTTGCAAGTCCATTCTTATCAGGAACGTGCCTTATGTTTGGACTTACCTTAAAATAAATTCATTGTAATTATTATCATTTTTTATAGATAAATACCCAACCCAACCCATGCAGCAGTAGTTTACATAACAGCAGTTGAGTCTGTCAGCAATCATGCTCAGGATGCTGTTGATTTGATTGTTTTGTTTGAGATTGTTACTGTGACTTAAGGGTGTTGAAAAGTGCACAGTATTGTAATGTAAAACCTTTGTTGAATACCTGTATTTATTATTATTTTACATATTGATGGTTTTTTAGAAAACTACTACCTATTTTGGTAGAACCGCAAAGTAACCCTCCATGGGCCACATAAAGGTCATAAACAAGATAATCTCAAACTGAATCAGCTTCTATTAAGTTCTATGTGTTGTAGTTATAAATCCTCATTTATCAAACTCAGAATTAATCCTAATAAATATGACATCAAAATATGTAAAAAAGAATGGAAATTGTTTAAAATATCATTTTTATTTATTATTGCAGAAGAATTGGAGAAAACCTAGAACAATATATACCAAACTTAGAGTCACTAATATTAACTAACAACAACATTGCAGAGCTTGGTGACTTAGATCCACTGGCTACTATGCCCAAGCTGCGTACATTGTCACTTATGCATAACCCTGTGGCCAATAAGCAATACTACAGGTAGGCTTTCATACACATTCTTAAATTTGTTGAGGTTTGATCTATTAACGTAGAGCGTCGGTGGCGCTGTGGTTTCGGCACTTGCCTTCCAATCGGGGGGTCGGGGTTCGAGACCCGCCATGTACCAATGTGTTTTTCGTTTCGAATTTCATATGTACATTTGTCTGACGCTCCTACGGTGAAGGAAAACATTGTGAGGCAACCTGCATACATCTGCGAAGAAATTCAATGATGTATGTGAAGTCGACCAATCCGCACTGGGCCAGCGTGGTTGACTAAGGCCTAATCACCCTAACATAGGGTAGGCTCGAACCCCTCGGTGGGGACGTATATGAGCTGTGATGATGATGATGATGATGATGATCTATTAACATCCAGTAACCTATCAGCTTTTTTTTGTTTTTAACTCATGCAGCCTTATTGTTATAAAGTGATCTCTTCCAGTCAACCTTGGACCAGACAAAGGCTTTTATTTTATTTTTAATTGTTTCAATTCAATCATTATTTTAGTATGTGTAGTGTTTTCAATTCAGTCATTGTTTATAATTTAATAAAAGATTAAACTAATTATAGAGATTTATAGCTCAGTAGAAGAAAAATTCATTATTGTCCTTGGCTAATTTGCCCCCATATTCGCTAACTTCAGTTGTGAATTCAATAAAGACCAGCTGAGTTTTGGCCACAATTTCAGTTTCTGCCCAAGGTTTTTATTATAAAAGAATTATATTAATAAATTAATTAAATACAATCTGTATTTACAAAGATATGTTTATGCAATTTGATCTAGTTAATAGTCAATATCAATTTCAGAGCATATGTGGCATTCAAGTTACCAGAACTACGTTTGTTGGACTTTAGAAAAATAAAACAAAAAGACAGAGAGGAAGCAAATACATTATTCAAGAGCAAAAAAGGAAAAGAAATTCAAAAAGAAATTGCTAGAAAATCTAAAACATTTGTACCTGGTGGCAACATGCCTGACCCTAAAGTTGCAAGTAAGTTTATGTCTGTCACTTGTTTAATGGAACTCCTCCAAAATGGTTTGAATTTTTTTTATGAAATTTTTTGTGTATATTTGGTAGGTCTGAGAAAAGGTTCTAGGCTATTTTTTATACCCCAAAGGGATAAGGGTGGCCCTCCAGATTTTTTTTGACAATTATTATGGTGAAATGTAGTTCGCAGGGACAACTAATATTTGTAAAACAATAAAATTATGGAAAAAATATTGCATGATATTTATTTATCTGTTGCAGATCTCACACCTCAAGAAATCCATAAAATCAGGGAAGCTATAAAGAATGCATCCTCATTACAAGAGGTGGAGAGGCTAACAAGGATGTTACAGTCTGGCCAGATTCCGGGGCAAAAACCAATACAAACACAACAACAAGCGAATGGTGAACGTAAGGATACCAGTATAGTTTTACAAGTTTTACTAATTACACTGATTATATATGAACCCAATGACCAACATGAGATTTTTATAAATCCACAATATTATAGGAAAAACCAAGCTAAACTCGCCTGCTGGTTCTGTCCCTTGCTGATCAGTAAAAAAGACTAACTCACACTGAACCTGCACTCAACCTCATGGATTACCCTATTTATAAAATATCTTGACCTCTTGAATTTGCAATGACTCTTGCCAACTCGAGTTTTGTCAGTTTTACTATACACCCATGCTCATCTAGTTTAAAAAAATAGATGTCAACAACATGACCTACACTTTATTGTTATATTTGTTGAATACATAACTGTTATTTTTTATATATAACTTAAGGTTAATATAATATTTTTTCTCTAATTAAAGGCTGCAGCTTACTGTTATGTGAATCATCTGAAGATTCAATATGGTGTGAATAATATTTCTTCATGTTGCAGAGATACAAACTTTTCATAAAACATATTAACCAAGTAATACTGGTGGTTGTTTGCCATAGTGCATTTTTAATGCAAAATTTTATGGCCAATTAAGAGGAGCCTTTCTTTTCGTGACTTTTCTGTTATACTAGGTCTACATGAAGCCAGCGTGCTGGCACGAGCACAATAATCAAGCCAGCACTAGCCTTTTTTTTTGGGAGGGGGGAAAATGCATTGACGCATTCCTCGTGGTCGAGCCTATCCACGAGGATATGTGGGACTCCCCAGACCTTACTCGGCCCAGGCCTACCCACTAAAAAAACCCCCCCAGCAGCTCCTCCGTCCGTCACAAGACAGGGGGAAGGGGGCCAGGCCTTGTTCCCGCTGACCCCCTGCCCGTGACATGTCCGTTGCCTGACTCACTGTCTGGCTCTGCTGCTTAGTGGAGCGGCACGTGTGCTGCTCTACACCCCGAAATTGGTTTTTTATTGTGGTTGTCTTCCACGCGGCCCAACGCTCAGTGCGCCGGGCCCCCGGCCCGCTCAGTGCGGGTAACGGGTTGCCCGACGGCAGATCCCACTGGATCCACCGACGCGCGGGTGAGCCGAAGCTCGGGGCAATCCCCGGCAGGCGCGAAGCGCCATGGCCAAAAGTCGCCTTCACCCCACTACCTTCAAAGGTAGCCGCCCAAATCAGGCTTCCGGCGAAAGCCACACCTTTTCTTAAGACAAGAAGAGAGGACTTCGCCCTTCCCCCGCATGAAGCGGGTAGCCAAACAAAGTGGCCCGCCAGGTTGAACCCGGCCATCCCACACCCCCTCTATAGGGTCCTCTCGTCAGACTATTAGCCCGCGGCAGAAAATCTGCCGGGTTGCCCAGGGTGCACCACAAGGAGGTTGTCTGACATCGCACCCCATGCCAGCACTAGCCTGCCTCATGTTGTTTATATGTGACTAAGCAATTCTCGATTTTTCTTTCACACACACACACAGTAATTTTAAGAAAATAACAATTTGAACTATTTAGCGATTGAAACTTTGAATGTAAAGTGTAGCATTCATGTTATAACAAATAACATTAGAAGATCCTTGCTCAATTTAGGACGGTTGGTATGAGTAAGTTTCATGTTTGCTAAATGCTGCGACATTATATCATGGAAAGTTAACAGAAATAGAAATACATATGCATTACAGAAATGCAATAGCAGCTGGATAGATGCGTGTGCAACCCTCGAAAGGAAATGAGGGCTATGCTGGTGGAGGCGAACTGACATTAAAAATTAACAGCGCTATTTTCAAGCCAACACTGGCTGCCAGTTTTCGCTGGCTTCCTGTAAACCTAGCATTACTTCGATCAATTGGCCAGATGAAATCTCATTTCAGAGAGCCAATAAAACACAATATAGAAACTACAGGGAAGTTGCTAATTGCGTAACTTTATTCAAATAACCCCTTTTATTGATCAGAATATTAAGGAAAAGAAGCAATTGCTTCTATTTTTATTTATAACGGATGTGGTTTGAATGGGCCTCAGATGTTGTCTGTCATGATTCTGTAGCCTCTGAGATCAACAGATTAGAGTATAATATTATGTACCTACTTCTATAAAGTAAAATGCACTATTCCGATGTGTCGGAATACTGTATATCATATATACAAAAAATATTTTGTCTCCAAATCGTACAGGTTCTTGTATATTTGTACCAAGCATACAATATTTACTAACAGTTATGATTTTTTTTTCATGTTACAGAAGATGATGATGAAGAAATGGATACAGATCAAAGAAATGGCCAGTGAATAAAATTACAGTTCATATTTGAACAGACATTCTTTTTATGTATTAACTGTTAAGATCAGAAACTACACAGCAACTTTTCAGTATATTTAGCAATTGAAACTGATACTACACTACATCTATATTAAGTATTATGAAAAGAACAGAACTATTACGTTTTCTTGCATAAGTACCTATTTTAAAATGGTTTCCTAGAGTGATCTGTAAAAGCAATTATAACTACAATTAAGTTGATTAGGTACTTGTGGAAAATCATTCCTACATTATATTATAACAATACCTACATAAATATTACATTTTCCTAAAAGTCCTTGGAGCGCCTGGATTACTGATTAAAACTACTTTTTTTTATTTCATGTCATTGTTTTATTGCGAAATGTCTGTATATTAATAACATAATAGATTGTTCAATTACTTAAATACTTAACACATTGCCTACGATCCCTTTTTGAAATTAAACGCACTGTTAAAACGCGCTTACAAATGCTTAGAAGTCCTCAATTGTATCCAAAAGTAAGAAAAACATTTAAATCAGAATGTTTTTACATACTTATAAAATCCTTAGCCTTAAGTAAGAGCAAGTCGTCATTACCAGCATCTAAAAAAACGTCATATATCACAGGCAGTAATATCATACGGCCCATCAATTCTTTCACTGTTGGCCGTTTGTCAGGCAATATCGACAGCATAGAATCAATTAGGTCTTGCATGCCTCGTTCATAAATATTAAGATCTATCGGATGTACGCTTCCTTGGGTAATAACCTTCACTAAACCAACTAGAGTCTGAAACAAAACATAAATAATTAATCAACACATTTAAGAATAATTTACCCTCTGAATCTCCGGTTGCATAGTATTTTGTATAGGTCGCTAAGCTCGACATACGCACCTATTTTCGGGTAAGAACTGTGTTTAAATAAGATGTTTATTGCTATATCGAATTTTGTCTCTTATGGCACTACGAAACAGTAAATATATTTTAAACTAGCTGACCCGGCGTACTTTGTATCGCCATGTTTTTTAACTAAATACTGAAATATTTGTTTAAATTATTGTAATTTTTATATTACACAAACCTTGTCCTAACAATAACGAATACATAAAACCAAGAATCATCCAATTTGGTGCAGTCGTTCGAAAGTTATGGGCGTACATACATTTCGAAGGTCCATTTTTATTTATATAGATAAATAGGTAATAAGCAAGCACAGGTTTGAAGGTGTGATATTTAAGAACAATTCGATATATTCCCCATGCATGCTAAGCCAACTGAACTCTCTACCTCAGCATCTGTAAGCTCAGCGTGATTCAAAGCTAGCAACTACTAAATATTATGGTTGGTAGGTAAGTAGCAAAAAAGGAAAGTACATATTTTTGTGTACCTAACACATAATGAACCAATTGACCCACCTCTGCATCAAACGCTCTTCTGTGTGTACACATTTCATAGAGTAGACAGCCCAATGCCCAAACATCGCTCTTGGTGTCATACAGTTCCCCTTCACACAATTCAGGTGCTAAATAATATGGTGTTCCAATGACGGTTGAAGTTTTCTTTGCGCTGAAACGTGCTCGAATCATGATTCCAATTGGTAATAAAGGAACACTACCTATTTTTAGAGAAAATTAAATAAGATAGTCATTTACCTCGCTAACATTTTGGAAATACCAAAATCACCAATTTTAACCAATACGCCAAACTTGCCGGTGAGAAGAATATTTTCTGCTTTGAGATCTCTATGTATAACATTAAAACTATGAATATAATCTACACCGAGAAGTATTTGTGAAAAGAAAAACAGGATTTCCTGTAACAAAAATCGAAATGGTACATTACCTACTTACATGAAGTAATAATTGCATTCACTATTTCACTTGGGATTTAACTAAATTTTAGGAAATTAGGTAGGTACTTAGAAAGACCCACCTAAAGGTAGGTAGGTATGCTTTTTACCTACCTGCTGTTTGATAAGTTTTGGATAGCGCTGGTACATATATTCCGCTAGATTCCCGCTAGCTGCATATTCCATTGATATCATTACATGGTTATTGATGTAGAAGCATTCATAGAATTCAATAATATTTGGATGTCTTAATGATGACAATATTTTAACTTCGTTAGCTATATCCTGAAATATTGTATTTTTGTTTGTAATGCAGTATAATTAGTTTTACTAAGCGAACAGAATGAAACAAATCAATTTATTTAGTTCTAAATATACCTAGTTACTACTATCTAATCTGTGGTTTGTACATTCTACTTTAAATAATAGTATAACTTAATTTACACCAACCAAACCATTTTAGTAGTTTTACTATTTTAATAACGATTTTCTGCTATGAGTTAGGTACTCATTAAATTCTACGATTAAAATTACAAAAGGTTTTTTCAAATTTGGACTAAGTATTAATTACCCAAGGGACATGAATTGCACGAATGCAGAGGTAATTCTCAACTACCAGTGTTCCCTACCTCTGCGCTATAAATAGTAACAGGACCACCTCCAAGAGGAAAAACCTAGGACGACGCCGCGGACGGAAGGGTAAAGTAGATGGATCGTAGCAGATGTACCCCAGAGTTCAATGGTAGTTAGGTGCGCTTACTCTGGGGTATAAGTAGGTCCTACTCTGTGGCAACCTCCTACCACCAACGAAAGCTTTAAAACAGCTGAGGGAAGCATACAAGACCGTTCAATACCTGCACCATGTAGAAAAACAGACGCGCCGGCTCCTATGTCAACGGGATCGATGGTAGGAGGTGGCCTAATAGAAACCAATCGTGCCCCAGGTTCCAAAGTATCTTTAAGTACTCTGACTCCAACATTGAACCAAAGGTTCACCTGACGCCATGCCATAGGTACCTTAGGTAGGTACGCACTACTTATATGAGTGAAGGAGCTGGAAGGAGGAGTTGAGGAGCTTGGTGGCGCATTGGCGCGTACGCTCAGCGAACGATTACTAAGGTTAAGCAACGTTCGCTGTGGTCAGTCCTAGGATGGGTGACCAAAATAAGAAACATCTCAAGCTCCTCTCGGAAGGCAGGAATGAAGGAAGGCTCCTTCGGAAGGCACGGTAAACACTGGGTCCTGCGCCTAATCTCGCCCCGGTCGTGTCGGTTAACCGTCCCATCGGACTAGGCGAGTGAAGGAACAGAGAGTGCACTTGCGTTTGCGCAGTTATTTGTGCACTATAATATCTCCTGCGCAGATGGCTAGTCTCTGTGGAGATTGGCCGCCGTGACCGAATATCGGTTAGGAGGGCATTATTATTATTATGAGTGAAGAAACAGAGTAGGTCATTCTTAATTTCCCATACTGGTGCTGATGGTTAGTCTCCGCTGAGATCGCGGTTCCATCTGGAGAACTAGGTAAGAAATTAATTAACATCCGGAAAGCACTTCACTTTATAATTATTCGTGAATGTAAAATAAAAAATGTTTTTTTACCTATTTAACATAATCAGCATTTTTTAACCGACTTCGAAAAAGGAGGAGGTTCTATGTTCGACTGTATCAATTTTTTTTATGTATGTTCACCGATTACTCCACCATTTGTAAACCAATTTTCAAAATTCTTTTTGTAATCGAAAGAGTATACTCCCGAGGTGGTCCCATTGTCACCATGTCAGGATCTGATGATGGGATCCCATGAAAATCAAGCGAAACCCTTGAATTTCATAGGCATGTCACCGTATGTTCACCGAATACTCCGCCATTTATGGACCGATTTTCAAAGTTCTTTTTGTAATCGAAAGAGTATACTCCCGAGGTGGTCCCATTGTCACCATGTCATAATCTGATGATAGGATCCCATAAAAATCGAGGGAAACCCTTGAATTTCATAGGCATGTCCAACGTGTTTCATGTTTTAGCTGAAGATGTTCAGGTATTTGCATCTGATAGTCATCAATCATGTTACTGAGCTGATGATGGAAGGTTTCTGGTAGGTTAGGAGTTCGGAAATAATTCTTTTAGTACTGTTTAGAGCGAAAGACGTTTTATTTTAAGTTTTTCTGGTGTTTGCCCTGGGTCAAATTCTAAAACGCATGTATTATAAACTAAAAGATTGAAAAAAAAAATTTTTACAAAAAAATAAAACCCGACTTCAAAAACACCAAAAAGTCAAATAATTTTAGAATACATACAACATCACAGTTTTATATTGAAGTCGGTGCCAAGCAATGATGACCTGGAAAGTCTTAAAAAATGAAAAGAACAATTAATATAGGTATAGTACCTTTTAGTTACTTTGGCACCGACTTCAATATAAAACTGTGATGTACCTATGTATTCTAAAATTATTTATGACTTTTTGGTGTTTTTGAAGTCGGTTTTTTAAGACTTTGTTGTAGGTAAGTAACTAAATGTTTTGTAAATATTTTTTTGTCAACACTTGGTATACATACTTGTCTGTGATCTTGAATTTTTCCATTACATTCAATATCTTTGACTATTTGAAGTGAATTATTCTTGCAATTTTCGCACAAATAGACGTTGCTAGAATATGTAATAAAAATATTTTAAAATTAATCTATCGATATCAATTCACAGACGTTTCATTCAATCGAACTTTGGCTTATTAAAAGCAATAGAACAGCAATCGTCTCCACTGCTGTTTAAAAATAACTCGCATAGGTATGCAATGTAAGGTAAGTATATTTTATTTTACTATCTTTGAAAATCTATGTTGTTCATAGAGCTGAAATCATAGGTAATTAGGTACGTACCCATAAGTTCCTTGACCAATCGTTTTTAAAATATTCAAATTTAAATCCATAAACCTCTTTGCAATGTCCATAATAAATTTAATGATAATACTGTTTTTATAACTTAAATGCCTTTTATAATTTAATGGATTTTTGCTGTATTTTAGAACCACGTCATTATTATAATATCAAGTCCACATACTTTCTGTCATGTATGACTACATTAGACGACTACCCACACAAATATTCACAAAATACAGAGCTAAAAAAGGAGCCGTTCAATTGTTCAAAAAAGGATTATCTACCTACCTACTTGATAATAGTAATATCATGGACCTACATCCGTGAGTAATATTTATCGGATACTTACATTTCCAAAATATTCTGGCTATAGGAATGGCTCCAGTTTATTTTTGTGCGTAATTTATTCCATTGCACTCCATAGTTGCTTAGGACACAGATAATATAATACTACAGTCTTAAGGTGCGTCCCCACTAGGGCCACGCGGCTTACGAGGCCTAGCCGCGAGGCTGAGCCTCGTGAGTGTGGATGTAAAGCGAGGCCCAAGTCGCGCGGCCCAGCACAGCCGCGCGGCCGGTCAGTGTGACTATCTCAAAAACGGCAAACCTGCCCAACTTGTTTAAAATGTACCAAACGCGACTCACGATAATGCCAAAAATATGCCATCTTCTCTCAGAGCAATAACTAAAGCATAAAAATATAATTTGTGAAGTAAACTCGAGGATCACGCACACTGTGACGGGCCGCAACGGCGGATCTAGCCGCATAGCACGCAACCACTATTAGCGGCGGAATATGCGGCCCGCTGCGCCCCGGCATAGTACTCGATAGCTCATATAAAATACATACGAGCGATTCGAACTGATTTTTGCGCTGCGACCCGACCCGTTGCGCCCCCTCACAGTATACGCTAACTTTTAAACGATCTTGTTACAAAACCTCTGGTCTAAACCTGCGGTCCTACCGCTTAACTCATAGCGATTAACGATGGCGATAGCGAGTGACTGGCTATCGTTTTAATTTTACGAGTTTGCTATGATAAGCGGCGGCCCTACCGCCTAATTCCCTCGTTATAATTTTAGCTCTCTAATATTGTGATTTCGTACCGCCTATCATAGCTTTTGAAATTGAAACGATAGCGAGTAAATTAATAAAAAAAGTACAACAAACAAAATTATAATAATAACTCCATACTGTAAGTACCTACATAAATTCTAAAGGGCCGTTATGACAGGGGGTGTGTATGGAAGGGGGTAAAAGATGTAAGACTTACCATCAGGTGGACAGTTTGCTTGTTTGCCAACTTAGTTGCATTGCAATAAAGAAAAAACTACAATGTACAGTTTTACTAACATTTTACTAGTCCATACATTTTGAGGTTAGGTATGAATGAATTCAAAAAATTAATATTACAAAAACTATGCATCGCCAAGAGGGGAAAGGGGTATCGGGGGGTAGTCCTCCTCTTTCTGCACATCTTTTTAACCTCCCCCCTGCAAAATTTTAGACATTGACAACGACAGAAAATCACATGACAGACACCTACGGCAGCCATTCTATTAAAACATGATATTATAGCTCCAATTTGTAAATAAAATCATTCCTATTCTTCACAATGAACACGTATTTTATTACTCAAACAATCGTCTACCAGATGGCGATGAATGATAAATTTAAAAAATATTTTTAAATAAAAATTTTTAAAGGAAACCAAAATTGAAAAACTACATTCATTAAACAATTTTTCGCACTGTATATTTAGCCGTGTCTCTTGTTCTGTATAGAAAAACATCGAAACTTTCCACAAAACAACAGATAATTTTCACAAAGTGTGTATGGGAATTTTCTAATATTATCTGTTAGTTTCGTTTTTATACACAAAACAGATGCAGTAGTTACCGCTTTATTTATGAATAGTAGAATTTCAAAACATTTCTAGCACAACAACCTAACTGAAATAAAACTACATTTCTACTAAAATGGAAATAATTCTTCAAAATCTGGCCACACTGGGCCGCGCAGCTCTATCGTGAGAATGCGTACAAATATAGACAAAAAGCTCGTTAGGCCGAGCCTCGCGGCTCCCGCGGCCGCGCGGCTCGTAGTGGGGACGCACCTTTAGGATTAGGTTGTGCAGTACCCGGATAATACAATATATTTACCGTGACATTATAGTTCTCTCAAAATAAGAAAACAGTACGGAAATTGGTTTTATGTTAAATCGTTGTAAACTTACGGTTTAACATAAAACTATAAGCTATCGCGATAGATTTTTTCTTTAGACATTAACCCCACAGGTCCCACGCGCAGCTTATTTATCGTCGCCACAAACTAATAAGTGAACAAGTTACCGTCGCAGACAGCCTCAGTAGCGTAGGGGTGGCGTGGCGTGCCCAAGGCAGGGATTGAATTGTCGGAAAATTATGATAACTTTTTAAAACGGTATGACGTCATACCTTTTCAATTCGCTAGCTTAAAATTTTAATACTTTAATTTTTCGCTACATAAATATAACGGTACCGTTATATTTCAGTTATTCAAACCTATATACAATAAAGGTTTTCTTTGATAATTTGCCGCTCTTTTCACTTGTGTCCTATCCTAACAAAAGTGGAATAATAAACAGGTCAAAGTTGCAAAAATATGTACACTACCTTAATGTTAAATCAATAAAGTTAGTATGTACATATTTTTGTAACTTTTGACAGTATCAATCTCTTTAATATCGATAAATAAGAAGGTTAAATTATTGTGCCAATTTGGAAAGATAAATAACGGCGTATGAATTCATAACTTTTCTAACCACGCGGGGTTTTAAAATAAAATACAGCCATGATTGATAGAATTTTAATTTTTTTAACTGTAATCAATTCAAAATGAAATTTGAATATTTTAAGTCATAAAATTTTTAATAATAAAAATTAAATAAATCGGTTTGATTAATACTGTTACGCCGATGGCATAAGAAACTTCAGCCGTGGTTTTCTTGGTCTTTTAGAAACGTTTTCAGCAGCCTAAAAACGCAGTCAACGCGTTTCAGGAGGTGCCCTATCACATACTAGAATATCAAAATTTTACCCAAGTTGCCGTTGTTTTCAGGCGCCTGAAACATGTTTTCAGTCCCTTTCAGGCTTCCCTCTATCAAACCACACCATAACCTGAAAAATCGTTTTCAGGCGTTTTCAGGACCCCTTATGGGCCTTTTTTTTATTGCTAACGGTGACAGACGAGCCAGTGGCCCACCTGATGTTAAGTGGTAACCACCGCTCATAGACATCTGCAATGCCAAGGGCACAGTTCAGCCACTGCCTACCTGGACAGAAATGCTCTTCTTAAGCCTCGTTTGAAGAAGGACATATCGTAGCGCTCAGAAAACACCGCAGCTGGGAGTTCGTTCCAGAGTCTGCACGTACGTGGAAAAAATGAACGCTGAAACCGAACTGTGCTAGACAAGATCGGTTCCAGGTAGTACGGATGAACTCGATTGCGGTGGCGAGTAGTGCGCTGATAAAAAGGTGACGAAGGCACCATTGCAAACAGTTCCTCAGAGCACTCAGAGCCGATAGAGCACGCAAAGAGAGCCAAAGTCTCTCCTTTGCTCCAGCGTCTCCATTGAGGCCGTGATATTGGGATCATGAACGATGCGGAATGCACGCCTTTGCAGGAAGTCAAGAGGGTCGAGCTGATATTTGGGAGCTCCTGCCCAGAGGTGCGAGCAGTACTCCAAATGCGGCCGAATTTGTGATTTATAAAGCATTAGCCGCTGGCTAGGAGTGAAGTACCGCTTGGCTCTGTTCAGGACGCCCAGCTTTTTGCTCGCCAATTTGGCTTTGTCCTCCAAATGACTCCCAAACTGCACTTTAGCAGAGATTTCCACGCCGAGGATCCCAATACCATCGGACATACGAAGGGTAATTCCCTGGAACTGAGGCACTACGATAAATGGGTCCTTCTTCGCAGTGACTGCGCACACTTGTGTCTTCGTGGGGTTGAACTTTACCAAGTTCTTTGTACCCCATTCGGAGACTCGCCCTAGAGTCTTCGACTTCAGACGCAAGTTGTAACCGCCTTTCCTGCAACGAACTCCGAGGGACATTCTGGTGGTCGGTATAACGCGCATCACCCGTACTGTGATCTGCATAACAATGTATGTTCTCAATGGACAACATGTCATTGATATGCAGAATGAACAGGGTTGGGGAGAGCACCGAGCCTTGTGGAACACCAGCGTTTATGAGCATGGTTTCGAAGCAGCAGCCGTCGACGACGACCTTAATGCTCCTACCATCCAAGAAGCTATCCATTTGCAGAGTCCCTCGGGGATTCCATATGATGGTAACTTCGTGAGAAGAGCTCTATGCTAGACCCTATCAAACGCCTTAGCGATATCAAGTCCAACGGCGAGAGCCTCACCTTTGCCCTCCAAGGTTTCCGCCCAACGGTGGGTCAGATAAACTAAAAGATCAGCAGCTGAACGGCCGTGACGAAAGCCGTATTGTCGGTCGCTAATCAGCTGGTGTTCTTCTAGGTACCGTAGGAGGCGGGAGTTGATGACCCGCTCCATAATCTTGGAGAGCAAGGACGTTATCGCCTGTAATTCCTGTAATTTGACGGGTCGGATCGGTCACCCTTTTTGGGAATTGGGTGAACGTGAGCAATCTTCCACGAAGATGGAACCCTGTTGTTCTGATAGGAAAGGCGGTAAAGGCGCGATAGTACGGGGGTCAGCTCAGGGGCACACGTCTTCAGCACCACTGCTGGGATGCCATCCAGCTCACTCGACTTATAGACGTTCAGGAGCTTAAGCTCCCGCCTGACCGCACGTTGTGTAATACGGATTTCAGGCAGAGAACTTTCACACCGAGGGATGGTGGGTGGTGTGGCTCCCCCATCGTCCATTGTCGAGTTAGAGGCAAAAAGTTGGACCAGGAGATTGGCCTTCTCTTTTGCGCTGTGGGCCAGGCTGCTATCAGCTCTATGCAGTGGTGGGAGATTGGACTGGCAGAAATTACGTTGCGCAGCTTTGGCCAGCGACCAAAAAGCTCGACTCCCACTGGGATAGCTTCCTAGTCGCTCGCCAACTCTGGCCACGTGTTCCGCCTTGGCTTCAGCAATAGCCTTCCTGTTGGATCTGGAAGCAGCGCTGTACTGACGCTTCTTCTCCGTCACACCAGGATCCCGACTTTTCCTGGCGTTTTCCCAGGCGATGTACGCAGATTGCTTGAGGTGGGCAGTCTTCCTGCAGGTATTGTTGTACCAGGGACGACTGCGTCCGCCAACAGGTATTTTGGCGTTGGAAATATTCATTTTCCATTCCCATCAGCACCGTTTCAGTGACGCAATCTGCGCAAGTATCGGGATTTTCGGAGGCGAAGCAGAGCTGCTTCTAGGGGTAAGATCCGACGAATTCTCGGGTGAATGCGGACGGACAGTTCTTTTCAAGAGAGCAAACCGAGCGAATCAAGCGATACAAAGCAACTTGGAGCGATCATCTGCGACTTGGAAGCGTTTTATAGTGAAGTGTTCTATGTGCATAGAAATGAAATGAAATAATTTATTTGCCAAAAAACATGGTAAATTATTGTTGTCATGTTTGTAATGTCCTGTTCACAATGTTTTGCTATTCATCTGCATGCAAATCACTTTTCCAACTCATGTAAAAGTTATCCTTTACATTCATCAACAACAATTATACTGTCAATTATCAAAGTTTTAAAAAGTTTCAATGTCAAGTAGTCTATTGACGTATATAACTAGACTCGCTGTCCGGTACAGAGAAATTCACGAGTCAACTGAAGCCAATCGGCACCAGTTGAACTAGTTTTTATTATAATTTCAGTTTCATGTCAAATATTAAATGATTAATTTAAGATAAAGAAAAGAATGTCAAATATTAAAATAAATGTCAACTAAATAAACTTGAATAAGTCGTCTTTCTCTTTAACCTCTATGTAGCCATTCTGTTACACTATAAATCATTTTATCTAGCAGCCAAGTCTTCAATTTCTTTTTAAAAAGCATTTTTGGTAATTCTTTTATATTCGCAGGTACTTACCTTATTAAATATCTTGATGCACATAGCTGTACTCAGAAAGACAGTTTAATAGAACGGAATCTTTCAAAATTATGTTAAGTCATACTAAAAAATGTTTAAGCAGGTTTGTCAAACTGCGAAAATTAAATATATTAAGTATTGCTCAAATTTATAACAGTACCAGGCCAACGTCACTCGCGCAATGCAGCGTTATAAATACCTACCGCTAAGTAGCGCGCCGGGCGGCGCGCCGACCGGCAGAGGGCCGCCGCCACCCGCCGCGCCGAACGCCGCACGCGCGACTTATCGAGTCTTGTATTTTTTTTTCATATTTTTTATGATTTTGTTTTTATTGCTTTTTTGATTATTATATTAATTTGATTTTTAATTTCTTTTTGTTTTTTATGAATTACCTATTTTTTTTGTTTATAATTTTCTTTTCAGAACTAAAAACGGAATTTTTATACCTAAATCGAATAATTTTCCGAAAATTTTCAGTTAAATGTTGATGCGAAAAAAGTTCCACTTGCATTGTGGTAATAAACTTGATAATACGGTGGTTCATTACTGTGAAGCTATTGGATGTCGTTGTTAAAAGACAAATAAAATTTTGGATTTTTTATCATAGTCGAAATTCGAAGTAATTCGAACTAATTAGATAGTAATTCGTCGCCATAGTAACAATCTTCAGTCCTCAGTCTAGTTCCTCACTTGCTGAGGAGTTCAGGTTGAGCTCACTTTTATCTTAGACTTTTTCGTCACTTATCATCGGCTGAGATGAGATGAAAGCCAACAGCTTCCCTATTGTTACCGACACGGCACACCATCACAAGAAACCGTGATTGCTGTGTAACCGGTAGCGGCAATCCGACACAGCACACCACACGAAGCGTAGTTGCGGAAGCGGAACTGCGGTAAGCGCTTTACTTGCGGCGCGCCGCTTCCTTGGACGGTTTCTGTGTGTCATGGTCCATAGAAACACGAACATTACAAAAATTCGGTTTCGCTTGCGGCTTGCCGCTTGCCGCCTCTGGTGTGTGGAGCTAATGTCGCTTCTGTCTTTGACTGGCGACTATTAGTTTCCAGTTACCTTCATGCACCGAACACGTTGATGGGCGACGGATATGTTAGAAATGGACCAAAAATACACCATGGACCAGACACAAAGTGTCTAACATACATAAGGCACATTGCGCAGAGCCTTCGCGCGAAGTACAACTTTTCGCGCTCTAACCGGCCCGTTCAATACCGAACAACCATCGACTTTGATAGTTGTAAAAGGTTCTGTCTGACGTTTATTACTGAAATCTTCTTTTCATTGACATTTTAATAATTAACATTTTTAAATGATATTCTATTATGACATTTTATAAATTAGATTGTAGGTACCTACTATAACGGTGGCGCTGTGGACTCGGCACTTGCCTTCCAATCGGGAGATCCGGGTTCGAGACCGCTATGTACCAATGTGTTTTTCGTTTTCGAATTTCATATGTACATTTGTCTGACGCTCCTACGGTGAAGGAAAACATCTGCGAAGAAATTCAATGGTGTATGTGAAGTCGACCAATCCGCACTGGGCCAGCGTGGTTGACTAACGCTTAATCACCCTTTTTTTTTTTTACAAGAGAGAAAATACAGTCTTTACGGTATTCGACAAGGGAATTGAGCTGACTAGGCCACCCCTTGGATATGCAGGACTCGGGTAGAAGACCCACTACCGGCTAAAAACTCTCTAGATACTTATACCTCCGTGGGGACACAATCGAGATCGGCGTTGGCAAGGCTTAATCACCCTAACATAGGGTAGGCTCGAGCCCCTCGGTGGGGACGTATATGAGCTGTGATGATGACCTACTATAGGTAATATAACTAGAATACAACAATACAATACAATTTTACTCCTTACAATTACTCCTTAAAAAATGTTTGAGATTAAATACGTACTTACACACATCACATTGTTTTTATTTTGAAGTCGGTGCCACGGACCTGAAAAAAAGGCGGACGGAACGTTGTTGAATCACGAGTGAAGCCTCAGAACAACAACTAAAGCAGTGCTTTATTTATTGTTCTGAGAGTGAAGCATGCAAATGACAGCACATTTGTATGTGTGCGTGTCTTGTTCGTTGAAAAATGATGCAAGCATAGACTTGTCGATCGACAAAAGCTCAACAAAAGCATCTATCCTTTTCACTCTAGGAATATCTGTTAAATTTATCGATTTTTGTCGAGTAGGTATGTCGATCTTAGCTGTCAAATTTTGTTTATCGAGAGTTCCATGCTCGCAGGACTGGTAGGTACATTTGTGTGAGTGTAGGTCGTGTACAAACACATGAAATTGTCTTACCTTGCATGCTTGACATTATTGTTTAATGCCACACTACGTCCGTATTTTTTTGTAGGTCCATGGTCGGTGCCAAATTTTTGCTTATGATCAATTGATGACATAACATCATAAAAATGTGATGTTATGTATTCTTATATTATTTTTGACTTCTTTGTGAAGACGGTTTTTATTTTATTTTTTTAAGAGTAATAAATTGCTTCGTCCCCTTGAAAGGGCCCATTCGAGATCGGGTCCAACCAAACCAGAGGTATAAAAAAGTAATCTTAAGAGACCATGACAAGAAAAAAAAACGACTTTTATTCATTTATTGACTATTTACATAAATATTAAAACAACAAATTCTATCTCATTATTTGCACATGAATTTTATGCTGCACCAGCTACACGCTGCTCTCTTGCTCTTAAACGACGTTCTCGTTCAAATTCTTTCATCCGGATTACATAACTGAAAATAATTAAAATAAACATAAATTATTATTCATCTTCTACAATTGAAATGAATTTTACCAAATTGCATAGATTTGTATGAGCGAATGATGTTGTCTACAGCAGCTACTTATACTTTATTAAAAAGTTTTCGAATACTTTAACATAACAAATGATAATAAACTGAAATGACCTTTATCGATTAAAGGATAAAAGGAAAGGCTAAATGATCTAAGATATGGAAACGTTGAACAGTGGGGCTATGATGTTTTGTTTAGTCTGCCCTAGCGAATGCAAAACCGGAGTACCTATACAAATCAAATCAAAATAAAATTTATTTAAATATAACTTGAACTTGAGAACACTGTCCAATACCTTGGACTGCATCTTGATCGGTGCTGAACATGGAATGAACATTTAAAAAAAGACAGACGAACTGCACTTCATCTAGAAGCGCTACCTCCGGCTACTTCGCCGGAACAGCAAATTATCAGTACCTACCTAAACAATAAACTACTCATACAATAATCAACTTCAAAACAACTATGTAGGCAACTCTAGTACCTACTCATGTTTGCCGAGAATGTAAAATAGAATTACCCAGAACCATCAGCGATGTGCCGTGGTATGTAAACAATGAAGAAATCCAAGAACACCTAAAGATGCCCACAATAAAGGAGAAGATACTGAAGCCCGTTCCAGTTAAGCACGGATTTGCAACATTTTCAACATTTTTAGCATCAACGCGTTTCTTTTGCTGCTTTACGTGCTGGTTTCGTATGTTCCACATAAACATTTTTGCCACGAAAAGTTAACATCAAATACCCATGCTAATAGGGTCTCGCGCCCACTCATAACCAAAAATTTCATAACCAATACGTAAAGGTCCCACTCATAACTGCTGATGTGAGAAGACGAAACTCATAACCAATACAACTACACAATTATGTACAGTCGCTTTAATAATTGTTTACAAAAAAGGGTGAATAATATTTAAATCAAAGTAAAAAGCTTGGTATAAAAGAGGTGTAAAGAGGCATCTTGCAGGTCGGCAAGGTGAGGGTGGCTATTGCGGTGTTTAATCTCTCTCCCGCATTAAAATTAGACAGTACAAATAATACGTAAAACAAAATGTATTTTTTTTACAAAAAATTAAACCTACTTCAAAAACATCAAAAAGTTATAAATAATATAAGAATACAAACATCACAGTTTTATATTGAAGTTCGTGCCAAATTTTAACTAGAACTTATATTTTTTAAGATTTTCCAGGTGATTATTGCTTGGCACCGACTTTAATATAAATCTGTGATGTTGTATGTAATATAAATCTGTGATGTTGTTTTTGTACAAAAAAATTCTTTTCGATCTTTTTAGTTAATTTAAAATACCAAAACCTTATCCTAAATGTAACAAATACTTTTCTGAAAACCGCATCAAAATCGATTCAGCCAAACGCGAGATAATCGCGGACAAACATACATACAAACATACAGGTCAAACTGAGAACCTCCTTTTTTAACCGACTTTGAAAAAGGAAGAGGTTCTATGTTCGACTGTATCAATTTTTTTTGAAGTCCGTTCAAAAGCATTTGCTTATTTCATAAATGAAATTTCTTCCAGCAGACCTGCGAAAGGAGAAATTGTAATACATTAAAATTTGCGTGTATAGCAGCTTAGAAGGCGATCAAATAGTAAAAAAAATATATATAAAAATAAAACCATACTATATAACATATTAAATAAAAAATATGTAGAAATACCTATTACACAAATAATATGAATATTATTATTTTTTTATATCATAATTAGGACTTGGATAGATAGTATTCACTTATGCGGCGCTTGAAAGAGTAGATGAGATGTAGCTATCAGGACAAACTAATTCTCAATCACTTCTCAATATTGTTATTTTTCCCAAAATTGTTATATTTCAATTTGTTCCTCGCACTAAGATTTGTTTAGTGCTTACCCGTGGTACTACCGTTGGTACTACTGTTAGTATAGCACTACGGGTATTTTTTGTTGCCCGATCCCGGATTTGGTGACAATGAGACTAATCGAAAACTATACCAAACGAGAGCAAACAAAAAAGAATTTTCCAAATCGGTTAATAGATGACCGAGTTATGAGGTAGCAAACGTAACAAAAGAACATACAATGGAAATGATAAAGTCCCCCCTTTTGTGAAGTCGGTTAAAAAATTAAATGACTCGCAATTGAAATTTGCGTTAAAGTTGCTTTTAAAATAGTTTTATTAAAGCGTTCCTTAATTTCTTTAAAATAATATAAATATTAAAACCGATAGTTACCCACATGCTGTTCTTTGATTGTCAAAGATAATAAGTAGTACTACAGGCAATATTAATCACCCGTAGTACTACCGGACACGTGAGTAGTACCTACCACGGGTAAGCACTGGATTTTTTGTGTATTGCGTCTTGAAATGACAGTTAAGACTGTGTTGCCGTTTGTACTGTAACTAAATATTTCTTTTTAGTATGAAATAATAAAACAAAAAGTACCTACTTTAAAATTAGTATGCAAGTATATAATAGTAAGCAAGCACTATTGGTCTCAAATGTACTTCAAAGTAGTTCACAGTTTAGGTATTTGCTTTTTTTATGTTCGGTTATGAGTTACTCCTCTAAATTAAATATTTTATAAGTTTAAAATTTATTTCATAACCATAGTTATGAGTGGGTCCTCAAGTCAGTTATGAGTCACCACATTTTATTCCAGTTATGAGTTTCTGGTTATGAGTGGGCGCGAGACCGCTAATAGATGGGTCCTCCGATACCATTTTTTGACAGCTTTCAAGTTTGACATTTGGACACTTTTTTTTCATGAATCAAAAAGATTTTTCATCGGATTTCATTATTAAATTGAAAGATATTTATAGTTTTGGCCGATTTTGATTTATATTATTTGAAATATTAATTTACTGGACTAAGTAGGTGAGACGTCAAAATTCAGCACGAAAAATCAGTTCATAACGTTTCATTTGTAACAATTAGCGTGGCTAAAAATTTTAACATTTCTTAAAAGAAACGAAAGGCTAACATCAGATGTCAGCACCAGCAAAGTGGTAATAGTTAAATGGAACACAGCTTAAATGTTGCATTAAAATATAATGATACACTCAAAAGGCATCCTAAAGCACTGGCAATACAGCTTACAAATCGCAGCTACGTAAAAAGATTTAAACATCATCATTTCAGCCAAGAGACGCCCACTGTTGGACATTGGCCTCCCCAAGGATCTCCATACCGATCGGTCCTGCGCCTCCCGCATCCAGCGGCTTCCCGCGACCTTCACCAAATCGTCGGTCTACCTTGTGAGGGGCCTACCAACACTGCATCTCCCTGAACGCGGCCGCCACTCGAGAACCTTTCTGTCCCAACGGCCGTCAGTCCTGCAAGCGATGTGTCCTGCCCATGATGGAGTTACAGCCGAATTCCTAAAAGCGGGTGGACTACCAGTCCGGAAAGCGCTGCAGAGGCTATTCAGCTCCGTCATACTCGAGGGCAAAACGCCTAAAGCATGGCACAGGGGCGTGGTAGCACTGTTCTTCAAAAAGGGCGACAGGGCCCAGTTGAAGAACTATAGACCCATCACGCTCCTGAGTCATGTTTACAAGCTGTTCTCGAAGGTCATCACGAATCGTCTCGCACGCAGTTTCGAAGACTTCCAGCCTCCCGAACAAGCCACGGCCGTACCGCCTAACTCAAAGCGATCACTCGCTATCGTTATCGTGACATTAGAACAATAGTTTTAATGTCACAGGTGATGAACTATTGTTCTAATGTCACGAAAGCGATAGCGAGTGATCGCTATGAGTTTGGCGGTAGCCCCCCCGGTTTCCGAAAAGGCTTTAGTGTCATAGACCACATCCATACGCTGCGGCAGGTTATACAGAAGACCGAGGAGTATAATCTGCCACTATGCTTGGCATTTGTGGACTATGAGAAAGCCTTCGATTCTGTCGAAATCTGGGCCGTGCTTAGATCACTCCAGAGGTGCCAAATAGACTATCGGTACATCCAAGTGTTGAATTCATTGTAAGAAAACGCCACCATATCAGTCCGCCTTCAGGACCAAAACTCGACACCAGTACGACTTCAGCGCGGTGTGAGACAGGGCGACGTTATATCGCTGAAACTGTTCACAGCTGCGTTGGAGGATGTATGGAGAGGTCTCGGCATCAAAATAAACGGCGAGTACATGACTCACCTTCGTTTTGCTGATGATATCGTAGTCATGGCTGAGACCGTGGAGGATATAGCATTTTGCTCGAAGACCTCTGTAGTTTCCCAAGTGGCTCTTAAAATGAACATGGACAAGACTAAAATAATGTCGAATTCCCGTGTAGTACCCACTCCTGTGAATGTTGGACGAAACATATTCGTCAACAACTTCCAGCGTAGAGCGCTGGAAGTTGTTGACGAATATGTTTACCTGGGGCAAATAGTCCAGCTCGGTAAGTCCAACTTCCAGAAAGAGGTAAACCGACGAATCTAACTCAGCTGGGAAGCGTTCGGGAAACTACGCAGCATATTCTCGGTCCATCTACCGCAGTGTCTCAAAACGAAAGTCTTCAATTCGTGCGTGTTGCCAGTGATGACGTACGGAACTGAGACGTGGCCGCTTACAATGGGTCTCATAAGAAGGCTCAAAGTCACTGAAAGGGCAATGGCTATGCTCGCGGTTTCTACGTGATCAGATCAGAAATGATGAGATCCGTAGAATAACTAGAGATACCGACATAGCCCAAAGAATTGCAAACCCTATTGTTTTTGTGATCTAATTTAATTTCACCCTTTAGATTTTTCTAACACTTTTTCGATAGATAACGTATCCACATTCCTATGTTAAATCAATGTAGTTTGTTTATGTCGATGTCGTTTATATTACCAATAGCTTAAAAAAACACTACTTATAACGCAAGTAGTGCGATTAAAGATCTATAACCGCACTACTTGCGTATAACACATGCGCGTTTTATGAGATGTGCGTGTGGTGTGAGAGCTTTTTTTTTAAAGGTGATAATATTTTTACGAAATCAAGGAAGAATTTAGGAAATAATTGTAAAACATCATGGTGAAGATAAAAAAATTGTGAAATCTATAGTGAGCAAGTTCTGGTCAATTAACTGAAACACTCAATCTGCTAAGCAGAGAAAATACTGTAACTCCGGTCTCAAAATATATTAGATACTAGCTTTCCGCTCACGACTTCGTCCGCGTTATTTTTGTTTTCCCGTGGGAATTTTATATTTTCCCGTAGGAAAATCACCCCATGTCCTTTCCCTGGTCTCGAACTATCCCTATACCATTTTTCATCAAAATCGGTTCAGTAGTTTCGAAGCATATTCAATACAAACAAACAATCAAATCTTTCCTCTTTATAATATTAGTATAGATAAATGTTTAACATTTTTATGTGGAATAATTGTGTTGAATTTGTGAAACCTATTCACAAATATTCAAGAGATTTTAACGGTTTATTAGGATTTGGTAAAGGTTTATTTGGAACACTCAATACTCTTATGGTGCAGACGGAGTGTTTCAAAACTTACCAACTTTAGCGAAATAAATAGTTAATATTCTTACTCTGTTTTACGAGTATAGCACAGAGTCAATTTGTGAATCAAAAACCTTGACGTGAGTAAATTAAAAATATACTTTCAACATCCCGTTCGAGAGCTCCGTATTTTAGAGTTTATTTACATAACCCGAACTTATATACCGTCGGCTTACTGCAAGAATTAACTGCAAAAAATCACTAAGTGTTGTTATTGACATACACTCAGGGGCAAATTTAAAGGAACGATAAAAATTCACTCCTAGTTTTGATAACGCTGTGTATTTCAGCATACGAAACCATATTTAGTTTTACCAGCTTTCTAGCCATCGGATTCGCTACAAAAAAAACATTCGACGCGGAAACCGACGCGATTGTGATAAAAAAGACCACCATTAAAAGTTGCCGTTTTTCTCCAGGTCACAAATAGGGGAATTTTGTCATTATCCGTTATGGCTTTGGTCATGAATCCTGGATAACAATCAAACAAACGCATTAAAGGTCAATCACACATCGATATGATGTTGTAAAAGTAGCTTGAATCTATGTAAAAAGTGTAGTGTTCCTCTAAATTTGCCGCTGAGTGATGGCCGCGACTAACTCTATATTAGGCAAAGATCGTTAATTTCATATCTGTCGTATTTTTGAAGTAAAACCGTTGGAAAAAGTTGATAAACGTAATTACCAAGAAAAAAAATCATCCTTGTCCCTTAATGGTTTTTTGTAACATCGTATGACTATAACATTTTCTTATTCACTAATTGCCAAAACTCGATAAGCTTTATAGTGACTTTTTGTTATAACGACTCATGTATAAAAAATATAGATAATTACTTTCAGATAAAATCATTATGAATGTCTTAATGATTTCTTTGGAAAAATTTGACGTCGCTGAATTACTTAAAAGACATTACTGACTTTAACAAAATTTAATTATCTTATATATAAAAATGAATCGCAAAATGTGTTGGTAAGCGCAAATCTCAGAAACTACTGGTTCGAATTGAGAAACTCTTTTACCATTAGAATGCTACATTGTCCCTGATGGTTATAGGCTATATTATAATTGATAATAAATTTATCTTAGTGTCATTATTAACTTTTGACAGACCCATTGAAAGCAAAATAGCGATATGTACCTAGTAGGTACCTGAAAAGCAGTCCGATCGCTTTAATTCGCGTTTGTACGTGTTTGGAGGATTGCACACTAAAAAGAGCTTATTACACTATTCGATTTGTAGAAATTCTAAATAGGAACGTTCTAATTAGAAAGTCGGAAAAGAGTGATCACACATTAAAATTATAACAAAAACAAATATTAAACAATATGTACTTACAAAAAATACAAAGCTTAAATTCTACAGCACCAATGATAATATTAGAGCTTAAAAGAAGATTTGGTCGACAATAAAATGTTGATGAGGGTCTATCGTTTTCCCATACTGCAATACCATCACGCAATAGCCTAATAGGTACTAAACTGGCCATAAAAACACTTGAATCGTCATCATTATTATCAGTATTTTTCTGTTTATAGTTACTCTGGCCTGCAACTCCATCAAAACCCCACTTGCTAATAAGTTTAAAATCTTCTTTATTTTCTGTATTAACTTCAACAGCTTGTAACAGTCTGATCGCGGTTAGGTTTAGTAAAGCTTGCAACTTGATAGAAGCCCCCTCATCGGTAAAAATTATGTCTTCTTTTGCTGGGTAACATTCTAATTTAGCTAGTTTTATTTTGTGATATGATGGGTACAATTGGGATGATGACTGAATTCTAATTTTCACATCTCGACATAAAATATTAAAATAGCGTAGAAAAAGATGCAATCATGTGAAATTAGAATTAAAATCGGCTCAGAAATACATAAGATACAAGCATTTTAAGCTATTAATTTTGAAGCGATTAGACAGAGAGATCCGACATCAACCGTGACGTCATCGTTGAGTACGGCCATATAAACTCCATGTAAAATGCCGTTTTGCTAGAAAGAGATGGAGAAAAATCTTTAATACCTTATATCTTGGTTGTTTTTATAGTTATTCGAAAACCGATTTTTTCTTTCTGTTAATTATATGAATGAGCTTCTATTAAAGCAAAAAAAATTTTTTAGTCATCTAGCCAATTCCGTTCCTTGTTCACTGGCAGATTCTCTCAAGCTAATATATTGCCACTTTGATAATTTTTGTGAAACTAGTATAGCCAATGCTTGCATGGGAGAATATGTTGTATCTTTACTAGTCTTGCTATCTAAACAGCTCCTCACTTTTGCAATGTCTTCTGGATTTTCTGTCAAATGCTTAATTATCAAACTTATTTCTTAGTTTCCACTTGACTTCAATGATTGTATTGTAGTAGCCGCGTTTAATTCTTCTGGAGAATAAGACTCGCTTATATAAACGATGTGTGTAATGTAGTAGAGCATTGTAAAATTTATCTTTATGCTGACGACACCTGTCTAATTTCAGCAGACAGAGATCTTAAAACAGCAGAATATAAACTACAACTAGATTTCGACAACATTTGCAAATGGTCTCATGACGCTGGTCTTGTTCTAAACTGTAGCAAAACCAAATTACTTCACATTTGCTCGAGCTACTCTAAAACAGTAGGGTCTGCTGAGATATTAGCACATACTCATAACTGTTTTCACTCTTATAAAAGTAACTTAAAATGTAGTTGTCCACCATTGCAGATAGTAAATGAGCAAACATACCTAGGACTTAAAATTGATCAGCGTTTCAACTGGGGACCACACATTGCCGATGTGTGTAATAAACTGCGTGCACTCATGGCTAAACTATATATCATAAAAGATAGGGTACCTTATGATATAAAACGTAACATGTACCTAGCGCTTGCCGAAAGTGTCATGTCTTACGGGATTACAAGCTATGGTCGCACTTTCCAAACTTACATAGACGATATTTACAAAATTCAAATAAGACTCTTAAAACTAATAGTACCACCTAAAATTCAAAATAAATTACAAAATGAAAATGAATTATTTAACCACTGTAATGTTTTACCCATACATCTCCTATACAAATTAATTATTTTGAAAGAACAATACTTCAGAAAGGAAATACAAAACGAAGAAATATTTACAAGATATCAAACAAGACGGTCCGAAAAAAAGTTTTTACAAAAACCTAGGTATACTAACTTTTACGGTAAAAGGAGATCAGATTTTATTGTACCAGAACTTATAAATAACTTACCTAAAGAAATAAAACAACAAATAAACCCAAAAAATATATCGTGCGTACTAAAAAAATATTTTCAAGAACAAATAAGCGATTCTTCCTAAAATTATCTCTAATATTTTGTATTTATTATTATTCAGGTGTAAATACACACTCTGCCGACTCTGTAGAGATGAAGGCGTGACTAGATTATGTATGAAATAGTGGAGCAGCCTGTATCGTGTCCGATCCCCTCCTTGCGCATCAATACCGGTCGGCCGGCCGGCGCATGCGGGTGCGCTGCACAAGTAGCTAGTGTGTATGCATAGGTATAAGATAGTCATAGGAGCTGTTTATGTGTGTTTACCGTTTAGTGTTAAGTAATCTTTTTGCTATCCACATAACTACAAGTGGCACTGGAACAAACCCGTTTGGGGTTTATCAGTGCAATTTAATTTAATAAGTATTTTTGTTACGTAAATTTATGTTAATAAAAAAAAAAAAAAAATATGCGCTACACGTCTTCTTTTCTGCTTCGAGCTTAGTTCTTCAAACGGTTTCCTCGAGGTCAAAGAAGAAGTGGAAGCATTCTCTGTAGATGGTGGCAGATTTTCTATATTTTCCTCTATACTTGACGGTATTTCTTCTACATTTTCAATAACTTGATCAATATTGTGCTCAATATTTTCTTCATTTATAATTTGTGGTCAATTAATTGGGGTTTATAACCAATCTCCGTTCCTTCTTAAAAATTGGGGAAATGATCGATGGGATTTTGTCCACCTACTATTAATATTATTAGTACATACAAAAACACTGGCAAAACTTTTTTAATTTAACACTGTTTTCTTCCCGTCCCATTTTCTGCATAAGATGATTATATAACTTTTCACTGTGTCAAAGATTCTAACTCTAACGTTTCCCTGAGAATTACGAATAAATCTAAATTATTTACAATGGCCTCCATTGTAATCGTAAGTAATAGATCGCAAATCAAGTTTAGTGTTACTGGTAAAGTTTCACTGCACAAACTAATTTTTAAAATGAATACACCTTCATTATATAACAAAGTTCCAGGTTACGTACCCCTAAACCATTCTCTTTATTCGCATAATTATTAATATCCTAATGACCTGACATCATTATTACTTTAAAGTCATCCGATGATAACAAAAAAAAAGGTTTTAAAAGATTCTGATAGTACAGAACAATGTAGACTAACTACGTAATTAGTTCCTAGTACCCTAATCGACGCTTTTTCTTAGAATTGTAATTATAATCGCATAATAGGATTAGTCAAAATATTTTTTTCCGAACTGTTTAACAGGCAACATTGCTGTTTGGAGCAGCTAAAAATAGATTAGGATGTTAGTACACAATGCACTTATGCCAACCTAAGTCATTATAAGGCACGGTCAAGCAGTTCCTGGAAGATATTTAGTACTTTAGGTCTTGTTTCATAAAAAAAAACACAAATTATTTTTTATGGCCAAACTATTAAGCCGGCTTTTGACTATAGGATGTAATATATATTACATGTTCAGCTATATATTACATCCCGGGTTTGCTGTTCTCACTATCAGATATATTTTTTAGAATAGTTCAGCTTCTATGATCCTTACATCATAACGTCTTTTATTGAAACGGTTAACCTCTCGTTATTAAATGGATAACATGGAAATTGTTTTGCTAGATACTTTCGATAGTTCATCAGACGAAGATGATGCAGTATTCGATTTACATGTCTCATTATTTAGAAAAAATACAATAAACGTCGATTCTGGATATCGAATCTTAATAGACTAAAGGCCTTACTAATAACCATTGTATAAACCTTGTATAGTTAAGTAGTGTTTTGTCTCTTTTGTTCGAATTTGAAATGTCATTCGAGTGAACGTGACAAAACACTGTTTAACTAAATCAGGCGTATACAATGGTTATTAGTAAGGCCTTAAGAAAAGATTATAGTGAATTTCTTATTACGTTTCTCCATGCAGCATCCTTAATTTCATTCATTTTATACTCTTCAAGATTAGTCGTAAACAAGGATATTTCCTAACACTTTCTATAAAATGTTCCATTATAGGGATAAATACGTAAATAGGTAAATACGTAAAGAAAAGATTGCGAACCAAAATACCCAAAAATCATAACACGCGGACAACTATGTAAGTACGTGCGCATGACCGTCACTATTCGAAATGAAGGCGAGGCAGGGGCAGAGGTGCGGTGTGCGGGAACGTGAGGTAAAATATATACCGCATAAATCGCCTTCAAATATAGCTCGGTCGGGCGAAAAAATATTTACAGTTTGGGGTGTAATATATATTATAGCACAGTGAGAACGGTCTCGTAAAAAAGTATGGCAAGCGATAAAATATTATATCTCAAAATGTAATATATATTACATTATATCCCATAGTCAAAAGCCGGCTTTAGGTTTAGTGAAAAATGTTATATAACATGTCTTTACGAGTGTCTGAAGGACTATCGATCGGCATCCAAAAAAATACGATTGATCAAAAAACCTCTATGTCCCTCATATTACTGTTTCGACTCACTGTGCGACGACCCGATCAAAGTCGGTTTTTCGTGCACACATCAAAGAGATTTGGCGCAAACTGCAAACAGCGTTCATACGTTGGCGGAGTGTTTAGTTCAGAGTTACGCGTCGGAGTAGACTGTAGTGTCGTGCTTACGAGTAATAGTTTCAAAGATTGTTTCATGAACATGGCGTCATGGAGTAATGATGAGATATTTAGGTTCATTAACTTTTATCATATTGTATCCGTTATATGGCACCCAAAACAATAAAACCAGAGTAAGTAACTTGAGCGTCGGTGGCGCTGTGGACTCGGCACTTGTCTTCCAATCGGGTGGTCCGGGTTCGAGACCACCATGTGCCACTGTGTTTTTCGTTTCGAATTTCATATGTACATTTGTCTGACGCTCCTACGGTGAAGGAAAACATCGTGAGGCAACCTGCATACATCTGTGAAGAAATACAAAGGTGTATGTGAAGTCGACCAATCATGGGACATTGATTTTTTTTTTTTATTTATTTCGACATAAAAATCAGATATTAGCATCGTTTTAAAGTAACTAAAACCTGATCAGGTTTGTCTAGTCACCATTCATTCGTCTTAATTACAAAAAAAACCAGCAAACGAACACAAATAAGCGGCCAAAGCCGAAAAACATAGCTACACAAACTAGAATATAAACTGCACACGTACGCTGCGCGCGCATAAGCTGAATGAGTGCATGCGCATCGCTTGTGCTCGGGTACAAGTGAACACAAAAAGCATTATAGAAATAAAGTTATTATTTCGCAGTAAATTCTTTGGACGTAAAATAATATTTTAGCTTCCGCTTAGCGTTATCAACACCCAAAATCATTTGTATTTCTTTCGGTAAATCGTTTATTATTGTTGGAAGAATACAAGATAGCCTTCTTTTTCCATAAAAGTTAGTTGAGCCCAACTTGAAGAGTTTTTTCTGCGTAACCTGTCTCGTCTGCTTTCTATGACTAACTGTCGGCAAAGTCGGTACTGTGTGAAGTTGTTCACTAAGTATTGCATAATTTGTCTTATCATAGACTGACATGACCTTGCAATATCTAAAAAGCTCACTATAGTTGTCCCTAAATTTTTCTTTTATTTTTTTATTGACCATTAATTTTAGAAAGCGCACCTGTAGATTATAAATTTTATTTAAGTACGTTTTGAATGTGCGACCATAACTAGAAATTCCATATGCAACAATAGGATCAACCAGTGTCCTGTACAATATCATCAGTATGTGAAATGGTATTTTGCTCTTAATTATGGTAAATCTTGACAGCAGAGCACGCAGTTTTTCACACACGGTTTCCACATGAGGCCCCCAGTTGAGGCGATTGTCTATTATCAGACCTAAATATTTTTGTTGTTCTACTAGGTCAACTGACGGGCATTGACAAGGTGTTATTATTTTGTGCATACATTCGTTACTGTGAATAGCTATTGCAATGTCGTGATTTGTGTGATTATGACTTGAATGTATGTGCAAAAGCTTAGTTTTTTGCCCATTCAGCACAAGCCCCATGTCATGGGACCACTCGTTTAGCAGTGACAAATCGTACTGGAGGTTATTTTGGACAGCTCGGATATCGCGATCCGCCGCTATTAAGCAAGTGTCATCCGCGAACTGGTACACCTTGCAATTTTTAATTATATTGTTAACATCGTTAACATACGCTAAATAGTGCAAAGGACCGAGCACTGATCCTTGAGCTGTGCCCTCAGATACTTTCCTTTTGTCACTGTAGGTATCGGCAACTTTAACCTGGTACGTGCGGTTTTTAAGGTTATCTGTGCTCCAGTTGAGTAGCGGACCCCTAATCCCTGTCAATTCGAGTTTTTCCAACAATGTGCTATGGTGAAGTGTATCGAATGCCTTACTATAATCTATGAAAGCAATAAGCACGTGTTTTTTTTCGTTTAAGTAGGTATTTATGTCATCAGTAAATTTTGATAAAAGTAAGGTAGTGCTTTTTTTGGGTTGAAATCCGAATTGGTTCGAACTCAAAATACTATTTACTTGATAAAATTCTTGAATTTGATCACCAATAAACTTTTCGGTTATTTTGTCTATTATAGGCAATATTGAAATCGGCCTATAATTGGAGTAGTCATCATAGCAACCTTGCTTGTGTATGGGGCGGATCAGACTTTTTTTAAGATCGTCGGGGTACCTACCACCTTTTACACTACTATTGATTAATTTAACTAATGGATGCACTATATTTTTTGAGAGCCGTATAATATCAATGGGCCTAATACCATCTATACCAGGTGACTTTTTACTACTGCATGACTTTAGAATTTTGGTAATTTTTTCAACTGTGGCAGGCTTAAAACGCATAGACACGTCAGCCGGCTTTTTATAAGAAGCAGATGTATGCAGGTTGCCTCACGATGTTTTCCTTCACCGTAGGAGCCTAAGACAAATGTACATATGAAATTCGAAACGAAAAACACATTGGTACATGGCGGGTCTCGAACCCCGACCTACCGATTGGAAGGCAAGTGCCGAGTCCACAGCGCCACCGACGCGTGTTAGCGTGTTGCCTTGTTAGTGTATTTTCCACCAGTTTTGGTATTTTTGGAACCCCTAGTTGGTGGGCAAAATTCATTTCTGGTGGCTAGTGGTTTTTTAGTGGGCATCAAAAGTCAAAAATATTAACATATGAACCTCATCTGATGAACTAATACTAGTCTGTCATGCCGAAATGTCACACCCGAGATTCCGCCTAATACGAGTTACTAGGAACGGACCATTATTTTCTTCAAACTAATGTTTTCTATACACATAAATAAAATTGAAGTGTCTGTTTGTAATGTCAAAATAACAAGGTTTTACTAAATGGGTATGAATGTATATCGGGTACCAATAACAAAAACACAATTTAAAAAATGTTTGTCTGTCTATCTGTCTGTTTGTTCCCGCTAATCTCCGGAACGGCTGGACCGATTTTGACGGGACTTTCACTAAAAGATAACTAATTATATAAGGTATAATAACATAGATTAATTTTTGACAAATTTAACAATAAAATTTCGTGGCGCTATCTTATAAAGCTGTTTAAGTTACAGGAGTCTGAAGGCTTTAAATTCGCAAATAAAATCTCTAGACGCCATATTTACTTTCGTAATCAAATTATGAAAGTAAATTTAGCCGCACAACTTTTAAGTCGTAGCACCGCAAAATCATTACAATTATGCGCTCAAATGTTGACTGGATGGAATCCGACCGATATAGAGGCAACTGTTAAATTTATTAACGTTTTTAATAATTTGTTTGACATTTTTAATTCAAGAACGTTCCAAAACGGCTTTAAAGAACCAATTTCAGAAAAAATTCAAGACAAATTTTTGAGTTCTTCGCTGAAGCTGAAGAATACATACGTTCATTAACGATTTTTAATAAAATCAGATGTACAAGAAGGAGGCAAATTAAAATGATAATAAACAAAAAAAATATGACTGCTGCAAAATGTAAAACTGGTTTCATAGGCTTTCTTATAAATATTCATAGTTTAAAGTTTTTATACAGAGAATTAATTGAAAACGAAAAACGTTTGTCATATATATCTATGTATAGGTTAAGTCAAGACCATTTAGAATTATTTTTTGGGAAAATTAGACAACACGGTGGACACAATAATAATCCGAATACAAGGCAATTTATTGGAATTTATAAAAAAATACTATCACACCTTGAACTTGGCAGCAATTTTAGAGGCAATTGCCTTCCACTTGACAATTTCCTAATACTAGGTGGTAACCAAAGTACGCCCTTGGAGAATATTAATAGCACTTGCTTAGGTTTTAAAGAAAGAGAAAGAGACGATAATAACAATAATTTCGAAACAAATCAGCATGACACGAATTGCGACATTCTTTCTGAATCACTAGACGCCGATCCTGGAATTAGTGATATATCTCAGCAGGTTGTTGGCTATATAGCAGATTGGGTGGTCAGGAAGTCAACGCAAAAAATCAAGTGTGAAATGTGCCTGGACAGTTTAATGTCATCTGAAAAATTACCTTTTCACAGGTTAATTACTTTAAAAAATATGCAAGGCCTTATATTTCCATCTCAAGACATGTTTGAAGTATGTTTAAAGTCGGAATCCTTTATAAAAAAAACATATGAAACAGGAAGGGTGCCCATATTTAACACAAAAGCAGTGGGAGGGAGTATCGCAATGTGTCTTAAAATCTCTTATATACTCAAATATTTTTAGAGCTCTGTGTGGCCATTCTCGAGATCAACCAGTTCTAGCTAATCATAGAATAATGTTAATAAAAACTATTATTAATTTTTACCTTACAGTGCGCCTACATTATCTTCATAAAAATACAAGAACTACAAAGAGACAAAAATTTAATAAACTCGTATTATTCGATGGTCACTAATTTTGAGAAAGATACAAAAATTGTAACTGTATTACACTGATACTGGTATCGATTCTGGCATGATTCTCTAAACCTAAAACTAAATTTGACAACAGTCTCTCCTTGTCATTTTGTATAGAGTATGACAAGGATAGACTGTTGTCAAATTTAGTTTTAGGTTTAGAGAATCATGCCAGAATCGACACCACTGATATATGTTGATTTTCAGTTTATAAATAAATGTTTGTGAAATCATTCAACTTTTAATTTTTGATTGATCACAACACAATCCTTTTCTATTTCTCATATCAAGTCACTCCTAAATCTTTCGTTTAAAAATGTCTTACTAACGCTTGTTTGATTTAAGAACGCTAAGATATGGTTAAATAAAGAGCAACGACGATATTTCTCTTTATTATAAGTATAGATTAATGGAACAGTTGGAGCAATGGTACTAGCGTTGCTTATTGTGCCATGGGTCGTAGGTTCGACGAAAACCATAAATAACAAATTAATAAAAATTTCAGTTTCCATATTATTAAGTAAAGAGTATGCTGACGGTGCCAGTACCAATGACGTTGCGCGTCGCGTTATTGTCATGTTACGCACACAGACATAAAATATAGCCACTTTTTGGAAGCGCAGGGCGCATCTAACGATTTAAATCTCTGGTTTTTAATATAGGTATTTAATGGCCGAGAAATAGGTATCTAGAAATGCATTTTGTTTGGTTTTCGGCATGGTGGCCGAAAATACGATTATTAATGGACTTATTTATTAGTGTCAATTCCGGAATCTTTCAACTCGCCGAAATTAAATTCATTTTAATTCAGTAGACCTACGTTAATACGAAATATAAACTAGTTTTCGGCCGCCATTATGTTTTCAATTTTTAAAGATATGATCTTTTAAAGTATCTATATAAAAGCGGCCGAAAACTAATACAAATTTTACCAGTTTTCGGCCATAGGTAACGAAAGACGACCGACTACCAGTAAAATTTTTACCGGAATGCGGCCATAGAGAATAAAAGACGGCCGATTACTAGTAAAATTAAAACTGGTATCCGGCCATAGATAATGAGACGGCCGACAGCCAGAAATATTCATTTTTCGGCCATAGATAATTTTAAGCGGCCAGAAACTAGTAAAAAGTAATTCTAGTTTTCGACCATATAACATAAAAACTGATCCCAATATATAATACCTAATTTTGACCATATAAAGTTATAATTTCAGATCATGATACTAGTCAAGTAAAATCCAAATGTTTAGTAAATCCTACTATTTTGTTATCATCATTATCAGTTCAGCCAAAAGACGCCTACTGTTGGACATTAGCTTCCCCCAGAGATTTCCAAATCGATCGGTCCTACGCCACCCGTATTCAGTGGCTTTCCGCAACCTTTACAAGTTCGTCGGTCCACCTTGTGGGGGGCATACCAACGCTGAGCGGTACGCGGTATGCGGCCACTCGAGGACTTTTCCGCCCCAACGGTTGTCAGTCCTGCCCACTGCCACTTAAGGTTTACAAATTCTTTGGGCTATGTCGTTGACTCTAGTTCTTCGGATCTCATCTTTCTGATGAGACTCCATGTAAACGGCCAGCCCCTGTAGCACGTCCACCAAAACACGATATGATAAAGCGATTTATCGCGGTGAACTGTCAAAATACGACGAAACCCTATTGTATTTTGACAGTTCACCGCGATAAACCGCTTTATCATATCGTGTTTTGGTTGACGTGCTAGGGGGGTTGGTCTCAGTTTCGTACTACATCACTGGCAATACGCAAGTATTGAAGACTTTCGTAATAAGACAATGCGGCAGATTAGCCGTGAATATGCTGCGCAACTTCCCGAACGCTGCCCAGCTAAGTAGGATTCTTCGATTTATCTCTTTCTGGAAGTTGCACTTACCGAGCTGGATTATTTACCCCAGGTTAACATGAGTAATTCGTCAACTCGTCCCAAATGCCTACGGCCCATTTGGGACGAGTTGCAGAAAATCAATATAAATAATATGTTCATTCTGAAACTCGTCCCATGTTTCTTTTTGTGTGGAACTTTAAACTTAATCAACGTTTGGTACAGTTAGTAAGACAAGATATACATTTTTTAAATTTGTATTATTTACTTTTATTCATAAGAAAGTTACAAAATCAAATCAATTCAATAAAGTACTAAATACTTTTTCTAGGACATCAGTTTATTGTTTCATTATACAAATAACACAAGTTCAAGTGTTATCCGAAATTAATACGAATGGTAGACATAATTGACTTTTGGTTATTATCTAAAGGGAAACAATGGTTATGGCGGTTACTTTTGAATTAGGACAGACCTAGGAAAAGAATGAAGGTGCAATAAAATCTTTTGACCAGTGATGTGTCCCCGGTGATTATCAGTAAGTAAACAATGGTTATGGCGGTTTCCTTTGAAGTAAATGATGACAGGACAGACCTATAAATAGTTTACCCGACTTTAAATAATGATCGTATAATTAGATCGAGTAACCGTTTACATAACGTTTTAAAGCGACCCAAAAAGAATATGACTAAAATGTCGTGTAACATTGTTTTAAATACGTTTCGATAGTAACCAATAAATAATGATCATATAATTTACTCGTGTTAACGTTTACAGAACGTACTAATACGACACGGACTTATGACGACTAAAAAGTTTTGCTTACTACTTTATGGGATTTGAAAGGAAATTAATTACTTTCACATGATTGTCTTACAATAGGCTAGATGACTAAAATTTTTTTTGCTTTAATAGAAGCTCATTCATATAATAAACAGAGAGAAAAAATCGGTTTTCGAATAACTATAAAAACAACCAAGATATAAGGTACGAAAGATTTTTCTCCATCCCTTTCTAGCAAAACGGCAATTTACAAGGAGTTTATATGGCCGTACTCAACAATGACGTCACGGTTGATGTCGGATTTCTCTGTCTAATCGCCTTCAAATTAACAACAAAATGCTTGTATCTAATGACCTAAGCCGATTTTAATTCTAATTTCACACGATTGCATCTTTTTCTACCTTTATTTAATATTTTATGACGAGACGTGAAAATTAGAATTCAGTCATCATTCCAATTAAATGTCATACATCATTTGCTGTAAGTATGACTTATTTTGCTACTTGGGACATAGCTGTCATTACAATATCTGCGTTTAATCACTGCTAAAACATGTATACGTTTAATTTGGCATACATTTGGCGTCATGCGGCATGCGCCATATTAATAAAGACAAATATAAGCTAAAATATTTATTTTACGCTAAAATATTAAAAGAATTTAAAAACAAATTTATGAATTACCACGTGAAAACGGGGAGGGGAGGGCTAGAGCTAGACATATACTACTGGTGGTCACCGATGGGGAGGGGAGTGGGGTTAAAAATGTAAAAAGTGGGTCACGTAGTTTGGGTATGTTCCCTTATATACATTACTTGTTAATATGGGAAGTTCCAAAACTCATAATAACATCATACCTGTGATATACGAATTACTCCCGAACAAAACAAAAAAGACATACGAAATTATGCTGAGATTAATTAAGAGTCAAATCCCTGATTGGACTCCAAAGACATTTATATTAGCCTATGAAAAGGCAAGCAATACAATCTGTTTTTCCTAATACCCCTATAAAGGGCTGCTAATTTCATTTATCGAGATGTTTGTGGAGAAAAGTAAAAGAATAAGGACTACACAAATTGAAGCTCGTAAAAAAACATGTACGAGAATGTGCTGCTCTAGCACATTTACCAAGTTATGCAGTGGACGTTGGTTTCCTACATATTATGTCTCGTAGTCTGACTGACTGACTGATATCCGGGATGTCTTCGGTGAAATGCCGGATCAATTTAAACCTAACGAACCAAGAGAAAATAACTCAAACATTTGTGTAGACTTAGAAGAAGAGGTTCTGGAAACTGTAAACATTCTTAACTTCAACCCTTTTCGAAAATATAATAAATATCCCACTCATTTAACATAAAAAAACAGTGCCATCTGATGCTTGGCGTAATTACTATGAAAATCACGAAGAAACAGAACAGGAAAGGAAAAAATAAATAAAAAGAGAGACGAAGAATGTTTTACAATGGCGCTCATCGGAAGGCTTAATGTCACTCAAAGGGCAAAGGAGAGGGCTATGCTCGGGGTTTCTTTACGCAATCGCATCAGAAATGAAGAGATCCGTAAAAGAACTAGAGTCACCGACATAGCCCAAAGAATTGCAAACCTTAAGTGGCAGTGGGCAGGACACATAGCTCGCAGGACTAACGGCCGTTGGGGCGGAAAGGTCCTCGAGTGGCGGCCGCGTACCGTGAGACGCAGTATTGGTAGGACCCCCACAAGGTTGACCGACGATCTGGTGAAGGTCGCGGGACGCCGCTGGATGCGGGAGGCGCAAGACCGATCAGCAGGCCTATTATGGATCTTTCAACGTATGACATGGTATACATTTTGAGATAAAGAAGTCATGAAATGCTTCATTTCGTATTACCGATCTCCAATGATATCATCACTTTGGCATAATTTCAATTATGTCATCATGATTATAATTAACGAGTGATCAAAAATCTGACCGAATGTCTTATTTTTCGTTTTGCAAAATGATTTCATATATCATTTGAAAACCATGAGATCGGTAATAGGCCTGCAGTTTGGAGATCCCCGGGGGAGTCCCTATGTCCAATAGTGGGCGTTTCTTGACTGAAATGATGATGATGATGACGAAAAATGTGACCTATGCCAAGGTGCAGAATTTGCTAAGGAAGATATTTTGAAACTTAATTCCGTATTCAGGGTTGATGATTATTAATTTCATAATACCTGTTTCTTCAAATAGGTAAATATTCAAAAATAATAATAGTTATGTTAGTAGACGTAGATTTTATAATGACGTGGCTTTAAAATAAAAATGTAACATTAATAAGTTTTGTTTGATTAAAAACTTGAATTGGACCTTAAATATAATTCAATAAGACTGAAATTCCAATTATTATTTTGGTGGCCGAAAACTAGAATATGAATGGCCGAAAACACGTTAAAATGGCCGACAATCGGTGAAATCGCCCCTTGTTTGATATATTTTTAATTAGTAAATTATTCTTAAGTTATGGCATTAATTTTTTCGTCTAATTTGAAAGTGAGTTGGATTATGTAACCATTCTAGCTCTAATTAAAAACGTAGATTCACTTTTTGATATCAAGAATCATGCCCAAACTGCAGAGTCCTGCTAACTGGCCGAAAAGGGGTATCTCTACCCTATAAGAGGTTTCACCCATACTTATTATTTTGATTGGCCGTCTCCTGTAATGGAGTTATCATTACGCTTCAGCTTAAAATTAATAAAGCGTCGGAAAATTATGCCTTGTGGCCATATATTCTCGTCTAAGAACATCGACACTTTATTTTGAGACACGAAAAATTTAAAAGCGTTATAATCACACTTTCGCCTAATAGCTATTTTCTCTAAGCTGACCCTTTCTTGAGTTTTTTTACAAATATATTCCACAATATCCGATTCAGCCGTATTTTTCTGCACATTGGTGATAAACAAGGGAACAGTTCGTTCAGCAGCTCTAAACAAATCATTCGGTGCAACCACAACCTTCCCTCTTTTTTTTTGCGTTTTCTTTGCCTTCTTTGTACAATAGTCCATTCGAAATTCGACTTTGTGGCTTGCGCATAAGGTTTGTTACATCGTAGGAAAAGTCGGCTGATCGGACTGAAGGCGGTTGTGAGTAGTTACTGTAGCACACAGTGACTCATTATGCATAGCTTCGTCACCTACACAAGTCTTCGTGCCAGCCGTAACCGTCGTATTTCGTTTTGTTTCAATGTTACCCTCAATGCATTTCGTACTAATATTGGTATTAGAAAAACTGTTACTTATTTTAAATGGATCGCAAATTGATTCTCTGTCGTGTTCTATATTAATAGATTCATCTAATTGCGATAAACCCATCGGGCTACTGTCACAATACGCGCCTCTCTTCACATTAATATTTGCAACAGAAAAAGGCGGTGACTGAGTTTTACAATTAAAACACTCTTTTTTAATGCTTTCAAGTTGCTCGACAGTGGCGTATGTCATCTTAATCGTCTTGATATCCGCCTGCAATAGTGTTCATCATCACAGCCCATATACGTCCCCACCGAGGGGCTCGAGCCTACCCTATATTAGGGTGATTAGGCCAGTGCGGATTGGTCGACTTCACATACATCATTGAATTTCTTCGCAGATGTACCGGAGGCACTGATTCAAACAATAACGTATGCGATGTTTGAATTTGCTCACTTGTGAATGATGATACATAGATTCTAACTAGGCTTTCTTCATCACTTATCGAAATTTTATTTTGCACATATGACAAGAGCTCGTCAATTACAATATTTAACGGTACTCATTTTCGCTGACAATTATTATCACGGGTTCGTATAACACGCACATCACAGATGGATACGCGCGCGCGACTGAGTCACACGTGTTCCTTGACGAGCGTCAAGAAAATTTTATCACGTCAGTCACACTAAATACGCGCCACCATGCTACTCTTTAAGACATAGAGATTAAATAAATAAATAATAAGCTTATTTATTCCATACCAACAATTATATATATATAAACAAATTGTGTAAGTTATTTATATGTAATATAATTTCCTTAATTTTTATTGTTTGTTTTATTTTGAATCTTTGAGTATGGACCCCTTCTGGGTGTAAGCCTCCTCCATCTCTTTCCATTTTTTCCTATTTTGGGCAATTTCAATCCAATTTCTTCCAGCTACTTCAGTGATGTCATCTGACCATCTTTTCTGTGGCCTGCCTCTTTTCCTTCTCCCTTCTGGTCCTTTCCATTTTGTTACTTTTAGTGTCCATCTCTCATCTTTGCATCTTGCTATGTGGCCTGACCATTTCCACTTGAGACTAAGTGCATGTTGAAGCGCATCTGTTAGCTTAGTTTTCTTTCTTAATTCTTCACACCTAATTTTGTGTATTTTTCTTACTTTTAATATGCTTCTCTCCATTGAGCGCTGGCAGGTGGTAATTTTGTTTTTTATTTTGTTTGTGTATGTCCATGTCTGGCATCCATATGTCAAACTTGGTAGGATGCATGTATCCATTACAATTCTTTTCAGCTCCATTGGATATTTTCCCTTTAAGATTTCTTTACATGACCAGTATTTCTTCCATGTGTTGTTTATCCTCCTTTCCACTTCTTCCTCATTTCTTTTTGTCTTAAGTGACACTTGTTTTCCAAGATATATGTAATCATTTACATATTCAATCTGATTACCAGACACTCTTATCAATGTTGATACACCATTTGTCATTGCTTTGGTTTTGTCTATATTCATGTGTAAACCCACCTTGTTGCTTTCAGTATCTAAAGTTTGTAACATTTGTTCTAATTCTGTGGGTGTTTTAGCGAAGAGCACGATGTCATCTGCAAATCTGAGGTGTGTGAGATATTGTCCTTGTATCCATAGACCTTTATTTTTCCAGTTAATTTTTCTGAATACTCCCTCGAGGACTGCTATAAACAATTTGGGTGATAATGGGTCCCCTTGTCTGACACCCTTTTTTATTGGTATCTCATCACCTTTGTTTTCTAGTCGTACTCTACTTTTGCTTTCTGAGTAGATGTTTTTTATGACATTTATGTATGTATTGCTTATGCCACAATCTTTTAATGCTTTCCAGATGGAGTTGTGGGTTATGCTGTCGAATGCCTTTGAATAGTCGACAAAAGCTACATATAGAGGGTGATTATACTCTTTATATTTTTCCAGTATTTGGTCTAGGGCATGTATGTGGTCTGTTGTTGAGAAACCAGAGCGAAAGCCCGCTTGTTCCACCGGTTGGTTATCATCTATCTTTGGTGTTATGCGTCTCAGTAAAATTGATGTGAAAAGTTTATATATACTAGACAGTAAGCTTATTGGTCTGTAGTTCCCAATGTCCAATGGGTTACCTTTTTTGTATAATAATATTATGTCAGAGCTGCACCATTACTTGGGAATTGTTTCTGTTTCTAAAATCATATTAAACAGTTGCATCAAATAAGACATAGAGATTATGTCAATGAAATTTGTGAGATAATGCGTGACTCGAGTCCAGTCTTGGTAGCCCGTGCTACGCCTGCAGTTAGGGCTGTACGTGCGTCTATAGATGGGAACTTTCCCTTTTTTTTATATATATAGATGATGATTAAATGTATCCAAATGAAGGGACTTTAAGAGTAAAATATGATACAGTGTTTAACATAAATTGGATATTGACAGCTAAACAAGGTGAAATGAGATCAATACCATACCCCTTAAACAATGTTGAGCTTCACACAGTTAACAAGCAAAAAGATTTGGAAGTAATTATCTCTAATAACTTAAAATGGGAGCAACATAAATAAAATTTATTACCAAAAAGGCAAAGAGTTTTATATATTTCATTAGAAAAGCTTTTGGAGTCCTGACACCAGAAATGATGATAAAAATTTTCAAAACCTATGTAAGACCCATACTTGAGTATGCCTTCCAAGTCTGGAGCCCATATTTCATCAAAGACTTTGATGAAATCTGGAAAAGGTTCAGAGCAGTTTTACCAAAATTCAAAGACCACTAAATAGAAGATCATACGAAGAAAGACTGGAAGTGCTGAAACTAACCTCTTTGAAAGAGCGCAGAGAATGTGGTGATTTAATTGAAACTTACAAGATTTTCAACGGTTACTATGACTTAAAAGATTTTGACAAGCAGGATTCTTTGAAGAGACAGTAACAACCATTTGAGAGGACATCAACTCAAACTACAAACCAGTTTCTCCAACAATAACCCCCACAAGCTTTTCCCTTCCAACAGAGTTGTGACAGGATGGAATAAACTACCAGAAGAAGTGATTTCAGCACCAAACGTGAATAAGTTAAAAAATTTGTTAGACAAACATATTACAGACAGCAAGATTAGCTGAATGGAGTAGAACTGGATGCAGGCAATTATCAGTTGTTCCAACTGCCTGCTTGTCTTCAAATAATAATAATACATTTGAAGTTTTCCTCAGTTTGGATGACTCCTTATTAGAGTGGGCGATACAAATCGTATACAGATACAATATCTATGTACCGGCATAATATCTAATATCTATATATCGCTCGGCGAACAAACTATATATTGGATATCGCACGACTTCACCGACCGGCCATAACCAAGTAATAAACAATACGCATATACCCAAAAAATCTATGATATTCGGAAATCTGACTAAAAACATAGATACGACTGAGCCACAGTTTAACAA
This sequence comes from Schoenobius gigantellus, assembly GCA_963935595.1. Classification (NCBI taxonomy): domain Eukaryota; kingdom Metazoa; phylum Arthropoda; class Insecta; order Lepidoptera; family Crambidae; genus Schoenobius; species Schoenobius gigantellus. The sequence goes on along the minus strand of OZ012549.1, from coordinate 23,135,622 downwards.
TATATACATGAGCGAGCGAGAAATATTGTTATGTTGGCAGAACGAATGAGCGTATCGTTTTAGTTTGAACGTTATTAGCAACAAAATAAGGTTTAATCTAAAGTTAGTTATTTGCAAAAAAGTATGGTATTACTTTGACTCGTGTTCTGAAACTATTTATTTATTACCTTTATCTTTCAATGAATGTCAAATTAGTTTTAGACCTTATGTTTTGCAACGTAAATTCTCAGTATCGACGGTCGAATTTCATAGATATCATTCAAATTTTATTCACAAAACCGAAATATTTAAAAATATGTGTACGATGTGACATTGTGTGGTATATCTAGGTTTCAGAGTACCGTAGATTCCGACCAATATATAGATATTGAAATATATAGTTTCAATATCTGATATTCAAAACCGATATATAGATACGATACAATACAGCGAAAATCCGATATTACCCATGCCTACTCCTTATTGGCTTTAGTGGTCATTGTGTAGTTGAACACATAGATTTGTATCTTGGCTGTGGTGAATTTTTTTATGTATTCATTTAATTAAGCAATGTCTAAATGCATCAAAATATGTGTAAGATGATATTTTAGTATTAGACATTTGAGTGTTTATTTGTGTAAACAAACATTCAAATCATAATTATTAAATATATGAATGTCCAAATGATATGGTAAACAGTAAACTATTTGTTATATAACTATGAGTATTTACATTTATCAATGAAAGTTGTAATCAAATTTCTAAAGTCATCACTTTGCTTCAGGTTCAGGTAAGCTGAAGATGGAGAGCTTCCAGTATTGAATAAAAAACTATACTTAATAAATTAAAGGTTGTACTTACTCATCATGCTCACAATTCAAATAGTTGTGTTTTTCATGAGCACACTTATATAGCAATGGCATATGCTTGTATCGGCAAACTTGATAATCTAGCAAATGATGAGCGCAGTAGTCTCTTTTTGAAGGTGGTATTTTGGCTGATACAAGATCTTCCTCACGAGCTATCATTTCTATAATAGAAATTGCGCAAAATGTTACAGAAACTAATCAAACACTTAGAAACAATGTATTATGTAACCTTTAGTTATATAGAAGTTGTTGTTTATTTAAATAGGTACCTCTTGCCTTTCGGTCATATCCAAATCCAATTTGAGGATCAAATGTGGGCTTATCATTCATATAAAGGTCTACATTGCGTGCACCATAAGAGCCCATAACTTGACCCATGTTTACCAATAGAAGGCTAAAATCGAAATTTGATACAACAAATTAGCACACGTGTTCCTAAATCACAATTCTAAAAATGTATATCGAGTGTTTTGATTTTTATAAGCGATATGTAGATAAGTATGTACTCAATTCTACACACAAAATAATTCTACAAAACAGGACAAGGCAGTGTTGCCAGGTGGCCGTTTAAATTTCCCCCCCGATCTCACTCAAAATCCCCCCGAAAATTACCATTTTTGACAAAAAAACCTCCAAGTACTACTTACTAAAAGAAATAAAATTGGGATACGATGAAAATCAAATGTAAAATTTACGAAATTTTGTTTATTATATTTCCGCCATAGCTTCCAATATTAAATCATATACATTCTTGTCTGTGTTGGTTTAAGAATCAGATACATACATTTTTTCCCAGGAAAACCTATTTAGCATTCGAGTATGTGTAAGTGTGTTCTCATTCATTTCGGTATGTTCTCACATATTTTGATTTACTGGATTTTGATGTAGTTGATATTAAATTGCACGGTAAACGGGTACTTATATTATAGCTGGCGGCCAAATTTAGACTACCTGCGAATACAATAAATCATTCAAACAGAATGAGTAGGTAAACCAGTGAGCAAGTAATGAGTAAGCAGAGAGAAAGAAAATAGTACTGTCTTGAGACGAAATAGTTAGGAACCACACTTTGTTGCTTTTTCCCTTCCCGACGTCAATTCTATTCCAGCCCTTATAGCCGAAAATAGTATTGATATTTATAAAATTATTTTATCCTTTTTATGTGTAAATAATATAAAATTATGAGCTTGTATAGATTTTAGTTATTCAGCTCCCTAACGTGATCTTTATCATGATCCTAGATTCTATTCCCATTCCGCGTACCTTATTATTCCAAACGTTTCCCAAACTTTGTCATGGCCATAATGCAGAAATTGTGCGGAGCCACAAAAAAAATACTTTGTAAAAACCTATTGAAGAAATCGATTTTTTTATGGTATTGTTGTCAGACCAAAAACATTAAACTAGTACCATTATGCTGGTACTAGTAGAATGTCTTTGTGTCAGACAGAGTGATCAGGCTTGTACAGCCAAATCATTAAACAAAACTAAAAATAAATAATTGATCATGTAGTTGAGGGTGGTTGAGGTAAGGTAATAGTGATATTTTGGCTTGGAAAAAAGTCTCCGAAATTCCTTTAACATTAATATTTACCTCCGAAAATCCCCCCAACGGACTTAACCCCCAAAATTCCCTCCGACGTTGAAAAAAACCCCCGAATTTGCAGGGAATCCCCCCCATCTGGCAACACTGGGACAAGGTACGATTTCAACACAGAGGCGCGTTCAGCGCCTCAGAGTTGCGTTCAGAGTTGCGTTCCGAGGGTCAGAGTAATGCAACCGAGAGTGATTTTCACACTCGCTCCGAGGTTCAGAACGGGTCGGTTGCTATCTTTTTTTTTAGTTTGTATCTTGCCGATCAAGATCAAGCAAAGGGCAAAATATTACGAATCCTTACTATGAAATTAACAGTCAATATCCATTTTTCTGCTTAAAAATAATTACGACACATAAAAATCACTATATTTCCCTTGTGTTAGACTTAAAAGAGTTCAAAGTAGTGTTATTTAATAAAATAATAAATAATTAGCGTATTTCTGACATCGACTTTGACATAAAATCTGTCAGAGTGTTTTTCACCCTACGCTCGAGTTGGTTGTTTGGTTGCATCACTCGAAGCTTCTGAACGGGCACAGAGTGTACTAACCGTCAGTCAGAGCGTTTTTTACCCCGAGGCTCTGAACGGGTCGGTTGCTGTCAGAGTGCACTCGGAGTGCACTCGAGCGTAGGTTCTGAACGCAGCTCCGAGGGTCAGAGTAATGCAACCGAGAGTGTTTTTCACACTCGCTCCGAGGTTCAGAACGGCTCGGTTGCTATCTTTTTTTTTAGTTTGTAGTTTGCCGATCAAGATCAAGCAAAGGGCAAAATATACTAAACCTTACTATGAAATTAACAGTCAATATCCATTTTTCTGCTTAAAAATAATTACAACACATAAAAATCTCTATAATTCCCTTGTATTAGGCTTAAAAGAGTTCAAAGTAGTGTTATTTAATAAAATAATAAGTAATTAGCGTATTTTTGACATCGACTTTGACATAAAAGCTGTCAGAGTGTTTTTCACCCTACGCTCAAGTTGGTTGTTTGGTTGCATCACTCGAAGCTTCTGAACGGGCACAGAGTGTACTAACCGCCTGTCAGAGCGTTTTTTACCCCGAGGCTCTGAACGGGTCGGTTGCTGTCAGAGTGCACTCGGAGTGCACTCGAGCGTAGGTTCTGAACGCAGCTCTGGGTGTAGTTGTCCGGTTGTTTTTTAACTCGCTCAAAGGCGTTGAACGGATTGCAGCAACTAAATCTTTTATCTCCCTCTTTCACATGATGTTTTATTTCTCTCTCTTTCTAGTAGATGACGTTATAGAATATGGCCGCCAATATCATCCAATCACGTAAGAGTATTTCAGTCATAAACGTCAGAGCGTTTCACAACCATCAAATTCGATGGTTGTTCGGTTGTAACTCGCGCCGACACTCAAAGGTCTTGAACGGGCCGGTTGTTTCACCCGGTTGTCACGCTCGAAGGCATTGAACGGGGTTAGAGCGAAAAGTTGTACTTCGCGCGAAGGCTCTGAACGCGCCTCTGACCTAGGATACGTTCACAAATTATATTAAGATACGTTTGAAAACGAGTAGGTAATATTTACTCGGGGCTACGTTCCAAAACATCACCAGAGTGCACTCGGTCACCCGAAGTATGTCCTAAAACATTTCGGGTGCACTCGAGAGTGTTGGAGTGGCGTGTCCTAAAACGCTACGGAGTGCACTCGATCGAGTAGAATCTCACCCGCATAATATAGCAAGGTGTAATTTCACTCGATTGGATTTGGCGGGAAATTTTGTGGATTTTAAAGTTGTGTGTGATTGTGATTACAAAGATTTCATATTCACACACAATTTGTGCATCTCGGAGAGCAAGGATGCGCTTCGTAACGTCGACAATAAGTTAATTTTAAATTCCGAAGACTATAGGTATCGTAAGTGACACGATTGTAAAATTGTCCTTCATTTCCGCTAAAGCTAGGTTAGGCCGCGATATAACAGAATTCATATTCTGTTGGTTTTAGCATTTTCGTAGATGAAACAGAGGAATGTAATCCATGCATTAAAGCGAACGGAGGCGCCGATGAATTATATATTTTCTTATTTTTGTATATTTGGTTATGTAAACAAAGCAGACAACACTCTTGCCGTTCTAAAACAACCAACACTCCGACCACCCTAACCGGCCACTCTCCCCCCACCACCTACTCACTCCGGGTGATGTTTTGGAACGTAGCCCGGGGTAGAGTGAATTTCACCCGATAGCGTTCGAGAAACCGAGGGTAACCTACCAATACTCCTCTCCATATTACTATTCTCTTTGCTCCTCTCGTATTTCTGAACGCATTAATGAAGAGCAACCCTGCGTTCCAGATAAAGCACTGCTACTTTCTGAGGCTAACATCTGATGTTAGCCTCGTTTTGCGTTTCTTATAAGAAATGTTGACATTTTTAGCCGCGCTAATTGTTACAAATGAAACGCAAGGTACCTACTGATTTGTCGTGCTGAATTTTGACACCTCACCCACTTAGTCAAGCCACTTAAAATTTTTCATAATATAAATCAGAATTGGCTAATACTATAAATATCTTTCAATAAATTTTTTAAAACCGCTGAAAATCCTTTTTGATTCATGAAAAAAAGATTCCAAATGTCAAATTTGAAAGCTGTCAAAAAGTGGTATCAGAGGACCCATCTATTAACATGGATAATTGATGCTAGCATTTCGTATTAAAAATGCTTAAATGATACGCATGACAACCAGCAAGAAAAACTAGCATCACCGGCTAATGAAACGCAGAGATGCTAAAAATGTTGGTATTTATGGCTAAAAATGCTTATCTGGAGCAACTCTGGAGTAACTCGCTCAGAGGTGTTGAACGGATTGCAGCAACCAAATCTTTTATCTCCCTCTTTCACATGATTTTTTATTTCTCTCTCCTTCTAGTAGATGACATTATAGAATATGGCCGCCAATATCATCCAATCACGTAAGAGTATTTCAGTATAACCGCCTGTCAGAGCGTTTTATACCCCGAGGCTCTGAACGGGTCGCTTGCTGTCAGAGTGCACTCGGAGTGCACTCGAGCGTAGGCTCTGAACGCGCCTCAGTCAGCGTTAAATTTTACCTGACATTGACAGTTCACTGTTCTGTGATCTGTGGCTGCTGATTTTGTTTATAGGTCGAAGTTTGAGTTTACAAATGGTAAGTAAAGCTTTGTGTAGTTGTAAAATAAAGCAAGTTCGCGTTGCAAAACACAAGAAGTCTTATTTTCGTTTTTAACTGACAGAACCCGTTTGAAAACTCGTGTAGTGCGAAAATCACTCGCTAGCGTTTGAAAATCAGTTAAACTTCTCTTTCTCGCAATATGTATATCTTTTTCTTTTTTACCGAGTGAAAACCTCACGGGTTTTCGAACGACCACTAATAGAGATACTACCATGGAATTATTACTCAAACAGGAATGAGCTCTTGCGTAAAAAAGTGTGCCGAGCGAGAGATAAATAACTGTACCTTTCGTAAATTTGTGACCACAAATTCTACAAAATAGGGATTTTTTCTTAAAAACAATAACATTCAACCTGAAAGATGCTTTTGAAAATCATACTATGCTTAATAATCACGATTGTTAAGTCTTCCTTAACAATCGTGATTATTAAGCATCATTAAGATCGCTTTTCGCGACAAGGTCGCCCTTTGTACAATTAATGTTAAGTGTATTATTTATACGTTGACTTTAAGCTGGTGGTGTACAACAAAGAAATATTATATTCTATTCTATTATTTCAAAATGGGTTGCGCAAAAGAATTTTATATCTGCTTTTCAATACAAGATAAGTTTTATTAATATAATAATTATTTAAATAATAATGAATGTCAATGATTGTCTTTCAATAGATGGGTCTTTCCAATTGGTATATTATGTTGAACCAAATATGTCAACTTGTCAAAAATGAGTCAACACTAAAATCTTTCTGTGATATTTAAATACATACCTAGTAAAAGAATGAGTAATATTTTAAGAAGAAAAGAAGTAAAAACACATCAGTGTGAGTCGAATTGTTTCAACAATATTTAAAACTTTTGTGGTTTTGCCATGCCAATTCTTTTTTCTAATAACTTAACATCGCATCGTGTAAGCTAAACAATAAATAACTAATATAAATTACTTTTATTAAAAAATGTTAAAAATTGCGATAATATTTATGTTAGGTACATACCGTGTGGTCCCCTACCCTGCTACAGTGACTACGAAAATTACTGATATTGACAAAGAATCGTTGTTGCAATATAACATTTTTTGAATACTACCACTAGAATATTTCCTGGATGTAAAATCATAGTGTTATAATTATTAATAGTAGGCTAACACGATAATTTACTTTATTTAATGTTATAATTATTACAAAAAAAAAACAATTTAGGTATTTTGGGCGTTAAAAGTAATTAAAATAAACAATAATAAAAAATTTTCATCTACCAATAGTTGTTTCATAACTACTAAATTACAAAATATACAACAGTAGCAACACTGTGGGAAAGGGATAAAAGGTACAGTTATTGCGATCACTCTCGGTACGCTTTTGCACGGCAATGGTTACAGAATGAACAAGAAAGAAAAATTGAAGTTGCTAGAGATATAATAATAGTAACAAAATGTGAAGAAAATAATGATATAAAAGTAAATGATTTAAATACAGTAAAATTACAAGAAATAAATAATGAGATAGAAAACGATGATATATTAGAAAGCCAAATTGAACAATATGATCAGACAGAAGATGATGTTGATCAAGATGATACAAAAAATATAATAAATAGTATGATTGAACCTGATGATGCAATAATAATAATAAATGAAGAAGATGCAAGTATAAGAACAGAAACAGATATAGAAAGCAATGAAATGCAGCGAAGTAAAATAACAAGAAAACCACCAGTTAGATTACATGACTATACTCTACTTACGTATAACGAAGTTGTTTCAGGTCCCGATGGTGAGCTTTGGGAGAAGGCAATAAATTCGGAGAAGGAATCTCTTAAGAAAAACAATACTTGGAACATAGTTGATGTGAGCGCAGCAAAAGGTAAAAAGATTTTGTCGAATAAATGGGTCTTCCGAATCAAGGATGAAGGTACTCACAAAGCCAGACTAGTAGTACGAGGCTTTGAACAAGTTGGTATGGATTTTGATGAAATCTATAGTCCAGTGGTAAGTCAATCGACACTAAAATTATTGTTTGCAATCTGTAGTAGTAAAAATTATGAGATGATGTCATTTGATGTGAAAACTGCTTTCTTGTACGGAGAACTATCTGATGATGTTTTTATGGAAATACCATTAGGTTATGATAAGGAGCCTGGAAAAATTTGTCGCTTAAACAAAGCATTATATGGGTTAAGACAAGCTCCATGTACTTGGAATAATAAATTTAAAACAACCATGTTAAACCTTGGTCTTAAACCAACTAAAACAGATCATTGTGTATTCACTAATAATGATAAAACTGTAATTATAGCAATTCATGTAGATGATGGATTGGCAATTGCTAAAAATAAAATTGATTTAATGCATATACTTAATTGTCTAGAAAAGGAGTTTGAAATAAAAATCTTTGACACACCTAAAAATTTTCTTGGAATGAAAATAAATAAAAATAGTGAAGGTATTTTATTAACACAAAAAAGTTATACAGAATCTCTTTTAAAGAAATTTAATATGTTTAATGCTAAACCATGTAAAATTCCTGGAAATACTGATAAAAATGTTACTTTAGATTGCTTAGACAGAACATTTCCCTACAGAGAGTTAGTAGGAGGTTTATTGTATTTGTCAACAAAAACTAGACCAGATATTGCTCAATCTGTAAATGAAGCAAGTCGAAAAATCGAAAATCCTAACAAATCTGATGTAATTGCAATTAAAAAGATACTTAAATATTTATCTGGTACTCGAAATAAAGGTATTATGTATAAATCAGGGGGTGATGTGTCCACTCTTAATGCATTTTGTGATTCTGACTATGCAAATGACGTTGCTACAAGACGTAGTACAACGGGTTATGTAATTATGACATGTAATGGTCCTATTTCATGGTGTTCAAAAAGACAACCGATAGTCGCTTTATCTTCAACAGAGACAGAATTCATAGCTGCAGCTGACTGTTGTAAAGAAATATTGTATTTAAAAGGTTTCATGAATGAAGTGTTAACATGTAAAATAAAAATTACTCTTAATATAGATAATCAAAGTTCCATTAAGTTAATTAAAACTGGGTCATTTAATAAAAGGTCAAAGCATATTGACGTACGTTACCATTTCATACATGAAAACTTTGTAAAAGGAAACTTTATTGTTGAATATTGTCCTACTGAGCAGCAAGTGGGTGATTTATTTACAAAAGCATTGTCAAATAATAAGTTTCAAATTCACTGTAACAAACTGATAACTTGATAACATAGGAATGTCAAAAAGAAAATAAAACAACTGTTAACTTTATAAATATCTTTATTTGCTAAACAATAAAATATAATATGTTCACTTGTTAAATTAGTAAGTATTACGTTTTATTTTCTGAAGAATAAAAGTTCATAATAAAATGTTGACAAGGTTAAACAATATTTAAGATACTATGATGTGCTAGGTACCTATGTAAAATGTTTATATGTTTTTAAGTATAAAATAATAATTAAAAGGAAAGTCTTTGTCATATCAATATTTCTTAACTAAATAGGTAAAATTTGTAGTAATAGGGAAAAGTAGTTTGTAATATTTTAATACATAAGAAAATAAAATAAAAAATTAAAATAGTTCTTGATATATGTTTGTAAGATATAAAGAAGTAACACATAAGATACACAATGTAATTTTGTACATGTTAAGATGTTATAAAGTTGAAGTGTATTTTGTAAAAGTTTTATTTCATAATAACTTTTAAAAAATAGGAGGTGTTGCATTAATAAAATTATATTATGGCATCCCTATGATGCTGGCAATACCAGATCCTTCCGGTTCTGTTTTTTCGATCGATCTTGCCGTGTGGTGTGATATGTGTAAAATAAAAACCCGTGGCTCTGTATTTCTGCTAAAAGCCCTTCTCCCTTGACAAACATGTCATCGTATTTTTCTAACAAAACTGTTAAACCACGCCCCTAATCGGTTAACTAAACAATGTTTTCGTGTTTACAAACACGAAAACATGGCGCAGCGGACCTGGCTTAACATGTTTTGTTAATAAATTGGCGCTGCGGACCCGGCTTAAAGCCGGGTTCGCAGCGCCAATTTTTTAACAAAACATGTTAACAAAATATGTTAGCAAAACATGTTAAGAAAAACAGCCAGTCCGCTGCGCCAATTTTCTAACAAAACATGTTAACAAAACATGTAAGCCCAACATGGCGCCTGTTTTTGAAATGTTTTTGTCATTATTTATCAAGAACTAAAAATTTATGATAGGTTCGGTATAATCTATTAATGTAACATCCCACAGCACCGGTCTCTATCTTATTAGTTGTATTAAAAACAAAATATTGTCTTTATTTCACTCAAAAATAAACCAAAGAAAATTGTTATAAACTTCAAGCGATACGTGTTCCTCTAGTGAGCGCTAACAAAAAATGCTTAGCTTCCCCTCCCCGCAGGCGAACGCGGGGGATGTTATCCATTCGTCGCGGGAAATATGTTATCGTATTTTTCTAACAAAACTGTTAAACCACGCCCCTAATCGGTTAACTAAACAATGTTTTCGTGTTTACAAACACGAAAACATGGCGCAGCGGACCCGGCTTAAGAATCAGATACATAAATTTTTTTCCTAGGAAAACCTATTTAGCATTCGAGATATTGGAACGAAATGTGTTCTCATTAATTTCGGTATGTTCTCACATATTTTGGTTTACTGGAATTTGATATACTTAGTTGATATTAACCTGTCAGCCACCAACTCGTCGAATGCGACCGGTGTGGGCTTACGCTATGTAATGGTGAAAACTACCCTCACAAAAGGATATTTATAAATTAATACATTTCTTTTTACAAAATGAAAAATATACTTTGAAACTACTTACTGAAAAAGTATAAGGATCCTGTAGGATGCCAACAACAAATAAAAATCAGAAATCAAATCAACGCGGACAAAGTCGTGAGCAGAGAGCTAGTTTGAGTAGAGAGCTAGTCTGTTCCCCGAGAGCTGATAAAAATTATGATTACGTATCGGAGCGCTTACTGTGTTTCGTTAACTGAAAATATAAATTCGTCCCCCCCTCCCCATCAAAACATTATACCTATGCCTATGACTGAAAATATATATTATATAGCTAAACCAAGCTAAGCTATACCAAATTTATTTAGCACTTACACTTTCTCTAAATAATGTGTCATGTTTCTGAATATACTCGTAATTATGGTGTCACTTAATTTAAAAGATGGTCAAATTGTGCAGAATTTATTCGTAAACTATGTTTGAAATCTTCTGGCTCTAATGAATATAAAATGTTCATATTGCACAGTTTTATTTGATTTTAATTAATTTTTGTTTACTTACATCGCCTCAATTTTTTTTATCTATCAATCGCATTACCTACACAAAAGCATGAGATTCATATAATTTGTGGGGGTTCGATCCTGGTGTAGAGCGTTAATTTTTCATAAATTTGTTTGTTTGTTTTTTTTAATTAATTATTTTATTATTATTTTTTATTAATTACTTGTTTTTTATTTATAATTTTGTTTTCAGAAGAAAAAGATTTAAGTTAAGATTAAAAACGCGATTTTTTAATCGAATAATTTTCAGTTATAAGGCAAATTCATTCATAATCAATTGCTGTGAGCATTGTTTACTACGGCTTATCTGCCAGGATCAAGTTACAGTGGAACAGGTGTCTGGGATCAACATTCTCACTCTCGGGAATGACTGCGTCATCAAGGGCGACGCATTTACGATTACGTCGCATAAACAAATGACTAATGATATTCATGTTGAGCCGGCTGTCCTCGCACCTGAGATAGCACCTATTAACAATATAATTAACATATCGATACCTCTTAACAAAAATTATACGGCAGAAGATTTTCAAAATTCCTTTCAAAAAATAGACGAGCAAATTAAGCAAAGTAAGAAAAATTCTAATCGTATTGAAGATGACATAGATAGCAGCATTAACTACCACGACATACATCACTACGTGGCTATCTATTCTGTGATAGCATTGTTCTTTGGAGGGGCAGTATTCGCATACATACGTGCGAAGTATCGCCGCCGCCGCAGCAGCAGCCGTGTCTCCGTTCGCCAATCTTCGACGAGCGAAAAGCTCGATGGAAGTGAATTAAAGTGTGTGAGTGGAAGCTCTAAAGCAGAGCATAGTGCAATAAAGTGTGTGAGTGAAAGTGTAAGAGCAGAGCATAGTGTTAGTGTTCCTAGGCAAAGCCTATATAGTGAAATAGGTGAATCCGCGAATAAAAATACGTCACCAATTTTAATAAAATGTAACTTTAAGACCGACAAATAATTAATTGTCGGGTATCATTTGTTCTTAGCATTAGTAAAAATTATTGTCCTTCATCTTGTAAACTAGTCTTAAGCTCATGTCATTCATAGTCATATCTCATCTTCCTGGTCGGGAGCATGTACGGTTTACTCGTACAAATAAACCATTCTCACGCGTCAGCATTTACAGACATTAAAATATTAAGCATTTGTAATTCTAGTTAGTTCACGTAATAGCGCACATCATCGCCGTCGCGTATCGCACTCGTGTACTCAGTACATCATCAGCAGCTAATTAATACAGTTATCGTTATCATATATAATATCTTTTATTGATCATCATCATCATCATCTCGAGTACAACACGTACACCGACTGATATTTTAGCACAACAACAAACACGGTGCTTTGTAATGGCGGACAAAACTGGACGCAAATTTATTTGAGACATATAATAACATTGCGAATCCATTGGTGTCTTTAATCTGAGTGTTCTGTGGATAAACCCTTAGACTATAGATACCAATAGACATGAAATACCTACGAAAAAAGCGTGCCAAGATTTGGGTTGGTGCTCTAAGATGGCGGAAAAAAACTAGGGACGCTGCATCCAAGATTCCACACTTTTATGATTTTCTTTATAGAATTCAATAAAAAAAAACAATAAAAAACGTATAACTGTAAAATGCACTCACAAATAATGCTCACCGACTGATATTTTAGCACAACAACAAACACGGTGCTTTGTAATGGCGGACTGAACTGGACGCAAATTTATTTGAGACATATAATAACATTGCGAATCCATTGGTTTAGTTAATCTGAGGGATAAACCACAAACAAATGCACGTGTCAAAAGGTGTCAAAAATTATCTCTATTTATGTGTGTTAATTCCTCAGAATAACAACTAAAGCATAGAAGGAACATTAAAATAAGAATTCATTATGTGTTATTTGTCTCTTTCTATCATACAGCACAAAATTGTGTAAGTGTAAGAGATGAGTAATATTTGTCTTTTGGCATATCACAAGGTGGTCACTAGATGAATTGATAGAAATGTCATTTTGGTTAACCGTAACACAATGTCGTGTGTAGTTTGGGGCTGCAAGTCTCCTTCGTCGCGAAAGGAAAATAATCAAAATTTATTGACCTTAAATTGGCATGTTTTCTCATATTGTTACTTGAATGTGAGCTAATAAGTACACTTATATACATATGAAATATCGCTGAATCATTTTGTAGAAAAACAATACGTAATATTAATTAGCGATTTTTAGAAAATTACTTTGAGGTTTTCTTGATCATGCGTAGTGTTGTAAAATTTTGTCGATATTTTTATTTTACAGATTTCCTAAAGACAATGTATAAAAAACATATGGATAAAGTGTATTGTCAGACGAAATTGGAGTCCAAGAAAGCATAGTCAAAGTTCCAGATATTTTCCATCAGAATAATTTTGTATGTACTTAGTAGTAAAACTATGAAATGGAGACGTCATGACGTAAGTCAAGTTTTTTAATGAAAGGAAATCTTTAAACTAAAATATTATTTATGAAAATAAAAACGTATTTAATTTCTTAACTATTTCTTTAAGGAATCCTTGACAAGAACAACCAGTTCAGGTGATTTTTTTCTAAGAATTAAAATATTAGAGAAAGAAAAGAACTTGAAAGAGTCAAAAGGGTAAAATATCAAAACGCCGCCTTCCGAAAATTTACATTCTAACTATGCCCGGCCGCACATCAAGCGTAATAAATCTATCGAAAAATTTCTTAACAATAAATTATGGTCAAATGTTAATGTTTTTAGTTTAATTTCCAAGCATATGTACAAATAGTAGTTTTAGCATTCACGAATATATCCAAGGTTCAAAATCCATGAGGTTAAATTTTCGGGTAAGTAAATTAAATATGAGATTAACCTCAAGTACCTCTAAGCGATGCGATAAAAAATGTATGAAATCTAAGCGATGAAATAAAAGCAGTGTGTCTTCGATTTCCTTCCCATAGAATTTGTGAATCTCTGCAATAGAAAAATTCCAACATTTTAGATAACGGGAAATACCCGTCACTTAAATAGTCCAAATTTTAGGGTTCCGTACCTCAAAAGAAACACTGAACCATTATAGGATCACTTTATTGTCCGTTTGTCTGTCTAAGTTTGTAAGAGAAAAACCCTAATGGTTCCCAGTTAGGTCCGGATTTTTGTTGTAGAACCGCGCCAACACAGGTAGAACTGGCATCTGTCATAAGTGCTAGCGGGGCGGTGCGTGAGGGATGCACTGTTAATACTGCATTTATTATGTTTTCCTTGCATTTATCGAAAGCTTTTTCAGCCTCTGTTGACCAAGGAATAGGAGAGTTATCGTTCTTTTTCGAGTCGCGCAGATAATCGTTTAAAATAATTTGATAGTTGGCGGCGTGCGGCAGGTTATTTCTATAAAAATTAATCATGCCTAAGAATCTCCTTAATTCTTTAATTGTCTTTGGTTTAGGAAATTCTATAATTGCTTTGTAATTTTCCTCAGTCGGGCGTATTCCTTGGCTCGTTATATGATAACCTAAGAAATCTATTTCGCTTTTGAAAAAGTCGCATTTTTCGAGGTTAATAGTTATTCCATTCTCCTGTAAGCGTTTGAAAACTGTATCCAAGTGCTGATAATGCAAAATCTCGTTTTCCGAAGCAATCAGGCAATCGTCGACAAACACGAAAACGAAGTCTAAGTCTCTGAATAGAGAGTCCATGAATCGTTGGAACGTTTGCGCTGCATTGCGTAGACCAAAGGGCATTCTTAAATATTCAAAAAGTCCAAAAGGAGTAATAATAGCAGTTTTTTCCACATCCTTGACTGGAATACAATGATAGGCCTTCCGGATATCAATTTTGCTGAGTATATATTTTTTTTCTAATATATAAGTAAAATCAGTTAATCGTGGAAGTGGATATTTATCGGGTACAGTCGCGTTGTTGAGCATCCGATAGTCTCCACATGGTCTCCATTCACCATTCTTTTTCTTAACCATGTGTAAAGGGCTAGCCCATGGGCTATCTGATGGGCGACAAATGCCCAGTTCCATCATATTTTGAAATTCTCTTTTAGCAATATGATATTTAACCGGAGGCAATGGTCTTGCACGTGCTGATACCGGCGGTCCTTTAGTAATAATATGATGCTCAATCTTGTGTTTTGGAGGAGTGCGCAGGGAGGAAAGTTTCGTAATATCCTCATATTTTTTTAAGAGTTGAGTAATGCGTGGGTTCATACTGACGTCAATAGTACGAATTGTTTGCTGCGTCGATTTGATCAGGGTTGCAGGCGTTGTCAGCTCAGTTACCCTGTCAATAAGTTTCCGACCCGCTATGTCGACTAATAGCTTATAATGCTCTAAAAAATCTGCTCCAATAATTGGTTGCGTCACATCGGCAATAATGAAATTCCATGAAAAACGTCTCCGTAGTCCCAAGTTTAAGGTAAGTGTTTTTTCACCATAAGTCTTGATTTTTGTGCCATTAGCGGCATAGAGCGTGTATTGTTCATTTTGTATAAAAGAATGTCTCTGTGGTTTGCCAATGACTGAAACATTTGCGCCCGTGTCAATCAAAAATCTCATACCACTTTTTCGGTCGGTAAGAGTGAGGCGGTTGGACGGGTGAATAGCACAGAGACCCGCCGTAGTCTGTGCTTTAATTAGTTTCCCTGGTCCCTTGATTTAAATTTTTGTTTAAAATCACATGGTTTGATACATTTTCTTGCATAGTTTCCGAATTTATCGTGATAGAAACAATAGTATTTTCTTTCCCGACTGCTTGCTCTTGAATTTGACCTCGATGGGAAATGCTGACGATTATAATAACTCTGAGTGCTGCGTTGATAGTCTCTGCGATCGCGCTGAATTGCACTTAGTTCCAATTGTATTTTTGCTAACTGTGCTAATACGCATGTCATTGCGCCTTCGTCGGTTTTGTTTATATTTTCGTTTACAACTGATACCTCGGTAAGTTTTGAATTTGTTATAATTTTGTCGGCGATCTGGCTCATCTTGTCGATATCTATGTCTTCTGTGACAGTTAGGACTGTGGTAACAGATGGTGGTAAAAGTCTCAACCATAGAAGTTTGATAGTTTCGTCACCAATTTTTCCTTTTCCGAGAACTTGCATCTTGCGTAGAAGTTGAGATGGCTTTTGATCGCCGAGGTCCATTTCAGACAATAATTTTTGAAATTGACGCTGTTCTGATTCCTCATAGCAATTTATCAAGCGTTCCCTGATGGCCTTATACTTTTCTGTGGATGGTGGGGAGCTAATAAGGTCACTAACCTGTAGTATTTCTTCCTTAGATAGCTTCGCTATAACCGCAAAATACTTATAATCGTCGCCTTGTTTTTGTGGTGCTAATATGGCTTCCAGTTGTGTAAACCATAATCTAGGTTGATCCCTCCAAAATTCCGGAATGCGGGATAAAATTGTGGTGCCAGCCGCTACTTCCAGTGTTTCTTGTTGGCCGCAGCTCGATTTGCAAGTTGGTTGGTTCATGTTGTTTATTTTCTTGTTGCGAAGTCAACTGTGGCGCGAGCGTCGTAGCGTAGTCGTCGTGGGTCACCACTTTGCCAATATATTTGGCAACGGATATAATGAGACTCAGGTGTTGTTATAGTCTGATTTATTTAAGTAAAACTAGCGCTTATATACTAATATGGCGCGTGCAGATTGCTGCCTTAACTTATCATCTTAATTTATCTAAAGGTGTGCTTTATCTACATACGTGCACTTATGTAGTCGCTACAACTATCTTGGAAACGCGTAAAGGTATCGAGTTGAAATTAAAACCATATAATTACTCAGTTCTACACTAACAAGTTCTATAAGTGAAGTTATATAGTCTTACACTACAAGTCAGGGAAAATCTCAAACTCCACATTTGTAATTAAATCATAAAAAATTTAGTCTCTATTTAAAGTATAACCTACAATTTTATACGGGACCCTCGGTGGGCGAGTCCGACTCGCACTTCCCGCTTTTAGTCTCTTGAACGGCCAGCCTGACCATTCCAAAAAGACACAGCAGCTATTAGCTGGATAAGTTACATAAGAAAATCTACCCTTAATTATGTTATATTTCTCGTAATAAAGACATTTTAGTATTAGGGATCTATTAAATACCTACATAATATAATTATCGACGTTGAAACTAGGTGAGTGATGAGCACGACATCACTGGGAGAAGAACTGACAAGCGAGAATTAGTGACGACCTACAAAATTTCGAAACATCTTGCATATACGTGTCTCTGTCTAACTTCTATTAGCAGCGCCTAATGTCAAAGTGAGTCAAATATATTAAGTTCAGTTGCTATTTTTGCTAGTTTTCTATGCTTTAGTTATTCTTCTGAGGTTGATTCCATGGAATTATTACTCAAACAGGAATGAGCCCTTGCTTAGAAAAGCGTGCCGAGCGAGGGATAAATAACTGTACCTTTTGTCTCTTTCATAAGTTTGTGACCACAAATTCTACAAAATCTGGATTTTTTTAAACTATCAACCTGAAAGATGCTTTTGAAAATCATAATATGCTTAGCTTAATAATCACGATTGTTGAGGAAGAGATCACAAGGTCGCCCTTTGTACAATTAGTGTTAAGTGTATTATTTATACGTTGACTTTAAACTGGTTGGTGTTGTACAACAAAGAAATATTATATTCTATTCTATTATTTCAAAATGGGTTGCGCAAAAAAATTTATATCTGCTTTTCAATACGAGATAGGTTTTATTAACATAATAATTATTTAAAAAATAATGAATGTCAATGATTGTCTTTCAATAGATGGGTCTTTCCAATCGGTATATTATGTTGAACCCACTGCCACATAAAAGATAATCAAATATGTCAACTTGTCAAAAATGAGTCAACACTAAAATCTCTCTGTGATATTTAAATACATACCTAGTAAAAGAATGAGTAACATTTTAAGAAGAAAAGAATTAAAAACACATCAGTGTGAGTCGAACTGTTTCAACAATATTTAAAACTTTTGTAGTTTCGCCAATATCTTGAACAGAATGTTAATGCCAATTCCTTTTTTCTAATAACTTAACACCGCATCGTGTAAGCATAGCAATAAATAAGTAATATAAATTACTTTTATTTAAAAATGTTAAAAATAACATTTAGGTTAGGTACATACCATGTGGTCACCCTACTACAATGACAACGAAAATTACTGATATTGACAAAGAATCGTTGTTGCAATATAACATTTTTTGAATACTACTACTAGAATATTTCCTGGACGTTAAATCATAGTGTTATAATTATTAATAGTAGGCTAACATAGTAATTTAACTTATTTTATGTTATAATTATTACAAAAAAAAATAATTTAGGTATTTTGGGCGTTAAAGTAATTAAAATAAACAATAATAAAAAATCTTCATCTACCAATAGTTGTTGCATAACTACTAAATTATAAAATATACAACAGTAGCAACACTGTGGGAAAGGGATAAAAGGTACAGTTATAGTTATTGCGATCACTCTCGGCACGCTTTTGCACTTTCAAGTGTTTAGTCTTTATTTCCATAAAAATAAAGTCCAAATTTGAACAACAATATTTTGAAGAGCTCATTCCTGTTTGAGTAATAATTCCATCCCTGCGTTCCAGATAAAGCACTGCTACTTTCTGAGGCTAACATCTGCCCCCCTAGACAAGACGCATTTCGATAATCGCTAACGCAATCGCTAGAAGAAAAATGTATGCGATTTGATATAAGCCCTCGCTTAGCTTTCGAGCGCAATTGTCAAATCTCATACATTGTCCATTTAGCGATTACGTTAGCGATTATCGAAATGCGTCTTGTCTAAGGGGGCTGATGTTAACTTCGTTTTACGTTTCTTTTAAGAAATGTTGAAATTTTTAGCCGCGCTAATTGTTACAAATGCAACTCAAAGTACTGATTTTTCGTGCTGAATTTTGACACCTCACTTACTTAGTCCAGCCACTTAAAATTTTTATAATATAAATCATAATTGGCTAATATTATAAATATCTTTCAATTTTTTTCTTAAATCCGCTGAAAATCGTTTTTGATTCATGAAAAACAGATTCCAAATGTCAAATTTGAAAGCTGTCAAAAAGTGGTATCAGAGGACCCATCTATTAGCATGGGTATTTGATGCTAGCATTTCGTGTTAAAAATGCTTAAATGAAACGCATGACAACCAGCAAGAAAAACTAGCATCACCGGCTAATGAAACGCAGAAATGCTAAAAATGTTGGTATTTATGGCTAAAAATGCTTATCTGGAACGGGCCGCATGGTTAATTCATTAAAAGAGCTATATGTAATCTGTGGTTAAAAGCAAAACAAACAAACGGAAAAAAGCGCGGGAACTTCACATAGTAAAGGCGGGCTCTTTAAAATATTTTATTTGTAATTTTTTAATTGTAGTCAGTTACTTAATAAAACACAAACAAAAGAGGTATATAACATATAGGCATTAAATAATATTATAAGCAGATATGGGGAAGCGGAGTTCGAGAAAAAGAAAAAAAAAGGAGGATGAACCGGAGTCTGGTGATGCAGATAGGGAGACAGATGAGGTAAGGTTGGTAGAAACGGATATGTCCTCTTCGGACAGTGATGAAGAAATAAGCAATGCAGATAGGTACAAGCCTTATTATGTTACTGACTATATACGCAGATATCCGGAAGAAATTAGCGGCACTGAATTTGTGGTTTTTGTTGAGTCATCAGACATCCAGAAACCAATTGGAACAAGAGATCTTCTTTCTTTGTCAACTTGTTTAAAGCGCTTTAACAAAGGCGTCAAATTTTTAAGAAATATCAATAAGTTTAAGATAGGTATTTATTTTGAAAAACCAGACTTGGCGAATGCCTTTTTAAATAATAATACCTTCTTGAAAGAATACAAATTCAAAGCCAGTATTCCTGCTGCTACAACTGAGGTGTCCGGAGTTATAAGAAATGTACCTACCATTATATCAAACAAGAGAATATTTACTATGATAACAAGTACAAAAAAAATAATAACAATAAAAAGAATAATGAAAAAAATAAATGTGACTGAGGGTTTTATATTACAACCTACAACTACAGTAATAGTGACATTTGCCACTTCCATTTTGCCAAATCATATAGATATTGGTGGTTGGAGACATGATGTGTCTCAATATATACCACCAGTTAAGCAATGTTACAAATGTTTGAGATACGGACATTTGGCAAAATATTGTAAAAATTCTGAAAAATGTAGTATATGTAAAGAAAATCATAACTATAAGACTTGTACAGTTTCTATCGAAAAAGCTACTTGCATTCATTGTGATGGCAATCATACTAGTGTGTCTCCAATATGCCCAGTTAAAAAACAGAAAATCATTGAAAATAGAAATAAATATAAGCCTGCTTCTTATGCAGATATTACAAATCCTTTAAATTTTCCCAAATTAGAAAGTAAGACAAAAAATAATGTAGATTTGTTTACAGTGCTCAATACTGACAGCAAGTGTCTCTCATTATTAGTTGAAACCATAACTAAATGTGTTTCTTTGCATAATACTCAAAATACTTCTATAAATTCTAAAAGTGTTTTAGAGGTCTTAAAAAATACTTTTGGTAAGCAATCAAATCCCCACAATTCACCCCCAATCAATTGAATATCGTACAGTGGAATGCTCAAAGCTTATTAAGCAATCAACTTATTTTTACGAAATTTCTTTATGACCATTTTATTCATATCGCAATTATATGTGAAACATGGCTAAAGCCTCAGAAGCAGTTTAAAATCAAAGGTTATCATATTGAACGTAATGACTGTGGCAACAAGCATAATGGTGTTGCTATTTTAATCCATACATCACTAAAATATCAAAAAGTAACATCTTATTTTGACAACTCTCTTCAAACAATTGTAATACATTTAAAACTAAATCAGAACACTATTTCAATAGCCAGTATATATTGTCCAACAAATTGTATTCCCAGTTTCTCTAAAAATAAGTTTAAACATTTCTTGAATTCTCTCCATAGGCCGACGATTATAGCTGGTGACTTCAATGCTCATCACTCAATTTGGGGATGTCCGTTATCGGATTCCAGAGGTAAGGATATTCTTGAGTGTTTAGATGAATGCAATTTAGTCCTGTTGAATGATGGTCAGGTCACAACTGTCGGTTCTCATTCTTGGAGACCCAATGGTTTGGACTTGACTATGGTATCTCCTTCATTAGCTCTTCGCTGCGAATAACAGTAATATAATTTGTGCTGCGAATGGTCAGTACACGACGATCCATTGGGCAGTTATCATTTGCCAACATTTACTAAGATTACATTCAATAGTAGTTCACAATGTTTTAACTCTCAAAACAATTTTCAGGATGAAAATGATTTTAACAATCGCATTAATCATAGATTAGTTGATTGGAAGTTGTATTCTTCAATTGTTAATAAGGATTTAGATAATTTTCAATGTAACCCTATTAGTAATCCAATAGATTCATACAACTCTTTTTGTCAAATCATTTTGACAGCTGCACAAAAGTCAATTCCCTCTCGTACCTCTCGGTCCGAATCACGTAACATTGCTACTCAAAACTTAAAATCAAAATATCGAACAGTTCCTTGGTGGAATAGTAATTGCGCTAAAGCTGTCCAGGAAAGCAAGCAAGCCTATCTTGATTTTAAGAATAATCCTTCTCAAGAAAAATATATTAATTTCAAAAGATTACAAGCTGCTAAAAAACTTACCATTAAGAGAGAAAGACTAAGTAGTTGGATAGAATTCTGTACAAAATTAAATCGATTGACACCAGTTTCAGTAGTATGGGGTAACATGAGAAAACTTACACATAAAACATATAAAAAGCAAAATAGTGATTTTTCGTGGGTCAGTGATTTTTTACGTAAATACACGCCTGACTTTGTGCAAAATAACAGGCCAATTGTGAAGGACAATAGTTTACCAGATAATCAGTCATTCCTCACTGATCCATTTTCTTTTGACGAATTAACTGCAGCTCTGAAATCTAGAAAAAACACTGCTTGTGGATTAGATAGTTTATCGTACAAGATGTTTCAGCTACTTAACACTGACAATCTTTATAAGCTTTTACAAATTTATAATATTTTATGGCAAGATTGCACAATTCCTCCTAATTGGAAAATGGACTGCTTGGTTCCTATTTTAAAACCTGGAAAAATTGCATCTCATCCCGATTCTTATCGTCCTATCGCTTTAACGTCTTGTGCTGGTAAATTATTTGAACAGCTAATCAAACAAAGATTGGAATTCTTCATAGAAAAGAACTCAATTTTACCTTTAAACCAGTTTGGGTTTAGGCGAGGACTTTCGGCTCAAGAAAGCTTAGCACATTTTTTTTTGGACGTCACTACAGCTCAAAAGAATATGGAGTATACAATAGCAGTGTTTTTTGATATAGAAGGTGCATTTAATAACGTTAATCATGGTATTTTGTTTGAATCTCTATTATCTTTCTTACCTGTAAAAATTGCTTATTGGATATATGCTTTTCTCACGGATAGAAAAGTGTATGTCAAAATAGATAATAAATTTTTAGGCCCTAGATTTTCGAGCAAAGGTGTATGTCAAGGAGGCATCTTGAGTCCTATTCTGTATATTTTGTATATAAGAAAACTAAATTCCATTCTTAATAATAATTTAGTCAACAATCTTCAGTTTGCTGATGACCTTGTCATTTATTGTAAAGGTACTAATGTATTAGATATTCAATTAACATTAAATAATAATCTAGTGAAGCTAGCAGATTACTTCTCAGAACTTGATTTAAATGTTAGCCTTTTAAAAAGTAAAGTTGTAATATTTTGCCCAAAATACAGTTCTCTACCTCTAATTAATATTACATACAGCAATCATACTTTGCCTATTGATAATTCAGTTAAATTCTTGGGTGTTATTTTTCACGAAAATCTTACGTGGGATTTATATGTTGATTGCTTGGTGAGCAGAGCTTTAAAAGCCACTAATGTAATTAGGTCCGTTACTGGATTGAAATGGGGTGCTGATCCTAAAATTGTGTTAATGCTTTATAAAGCTTTGGTCAGAAGTCATTTTGAGTATGCTTTCTTTTGTTACGCTTCCGATCCAAAATACATAGATATTATTGATAAAATACAGAATAAGAACTTACGATTAATACTAGGTGCTATGAACACTTCCCCAATAAATTCTATGCAGGTTGAATGTCATTTACCACCAATGGTTATTCGCTTTGAATTTTTAAAACTTAAATTTCTTTTTAAACTCTTATCACGTTCGAATAATGATCTTTTAAATAAATTAAATGTATGTTCCACTAACACTTTTCTTTCAAAGAATTTCTCACATTTTATAAGTTTAAAAGAACAATGTAATATATTTTGTAGTACTACTTTACATTGTTATAGTGGCTCATATGCTAGTAAATTCTGTGACATTCATATTGTCCTACATAAAGATTTTAAAGATAAATATGATGTTTACGAAAGTCTACAGGCTTATAATGATTATCGATCAATTTATACAGATGGTTCAAAGACGAATGTAAGTGTTGCAGTAGCTATGTATGATGCAGGTAGTAAAACTGGACATAGTTTTAAAATGTGCCAAAATGCCAGCATATTTTCTGCTGAGGCGAATGCTATAATTGTAGCTCTTAACTACATTCAACAGTTCAGCCAATACAAAAAATGGATTATTATTACTGACAGCATGAGTGTGTTGATGGCTTTGAGAAATCCTTCCTTTTCATCAGTCACAAATCATTTAATATATAATATCCGAGATCAGATACATCATTTAAAAATAAATTATCAAATAGACATTATATTATTTTGGACTCCAGCTCATATCGGTGTATATGGAAACGAGGAAGTAGATAAACTGGCCAAAACTATGAACACTCTAGACGTACCTATAAAAAACATATCAATTTCATATACTGATTGTACAGCTCTAATCAAGAAAGAAATATTGAAGCTATGGGAAGAACACTGGAATAGTACTTTGCTCATAAAAGGGAAGTGGTATCGAGAAATAAATAATAAAATAAAACAACCCTGGTTCAATAGACACAATTACATAAACAGAAGATTTTTTACTATTATTTGCCGTTTGCGAATTGGGCACGGTCGATTCAATGACCATTTGTACCGGCTAGGCATGACTTCTTCCCCATCGTGCAACTGGTGCAACACCACCTTACCTCAATCTCTGCATCACCTTTTTTACGAATGTCCAATTTTTGCCCTGCAAAGAAACATTTTATTAGAAGAAATTTCAAAAATAATGAAACACCAGCAAGATCTACCGCGCTCTTTACAAAAACTTCTTTCCATTGAAAAATGCTTTGAAGCAATTTATGAATATGTAACCTCTACGTTTGGCGATTTGTGAATTCAAAAGAAGAATGAATAACAATAGTTTATTGCATACAGACTAGGCTGTATGGTTGACGCCTTTGCCTTTCCCAAATGGGATAAA
Organism: Schoenobius gigantellus; assembly: GCA_963935595.1. Lineage (NCBI taxonomy): Eukaryota > Metazoa > Arthropoda > Insecta > Lepidoptera > Crambidae > Schoenobius > Schoenobius gigantellus. The sequence goes on along the minus strand of OZ012549.1, from coordinate 23,111,233 downwards.
CAAAATTAAAAAAAAAAAAAAAAAACAAACAAACGTTCGTGGCCATATGTACGCGCATGGACACAAATTTTCACAGATGCTTCCAAAATGTCCAATGCAAGCAATGTGGGTTGTGCAGTATGGATTCCACGTCACAGAATAACCTTAAACTTTAAGTGCCATCCCAATACATCATCTTTTACAGCGGAAGCAATAGCTTTATTTGAAGCTATCTCTTTCATTGAAGCCAATAGATTTAAGAAAACATTGATTTTAACTGATTCCAAAAGTTGTTTACAAGCCTTATTAAAATTTGTTCTACGTTCTAAAGACAACTGCCCTGTCATTTTAAAAACTAGGGAAACCTTCTTCCAATGCCACCTGCTCGGTTTGGAAATAGCCTTAGCATGGATACCGGGCCATTGTGGTATTAAAGGGAACGAGAAAGCAGATACCCTTGCAAAAGAGTCAATATCCAATGGTCACGGTAGCTATGAGAAGTGTTTTGCCCATGATGTTCGAGCAAATGCTGAAAATACTCTCAGACAGCAATGGCAAACAGAGTGGAATTCAATTCTTCTTACAAAGGGTAGGCATTATGGCAAAATACAACCAATAATTCCGGTCAAACCCTGGTTTTTTAAAATGAGATCAATTGATAAACGCGCCACCAGCGTCATAATTAGATTACGCCTAGGACATAACTGCTCTCCAGTTTTCTTAGCTAAATTACATATACGGGATAGCTCAATATGTGAATGTGGACTAGATGAAGGTACTCCGGATCACATATTATTAAACTGCGCTAAAAACAACTCTTCATTTTACAACTGGTTACCAGATAAAACTCCTCGTCCAACCAATATGAACTCATTACTCTATTGTATGAATTCTACAGTTATAGACAGATTAGCTAAGTACATTACAAAATTTAATATAAAACTTTAGCAGAGAAAACACAAATATCTATATATGTAAATAAACATTTTATTGAAGTATATATTATAATATGGGTCTTTCTGGTAACTTACTAACACTATAACTAATAATTAACAAAAAACCTGCCAAATGTGATGTTTACTTAACTGTAAGTAACAATACTAACAAAATAATTTGCATTGTCCCCAGGTAACACAACTGGTCAAGTCGTTTTCTTTACCTACACCCAGAACAAAACACTTACACATAAACGTGTCTTTTTCGAACTCGACGTTGGCGGAATTGTCTATAAAGACAGAGCCCATATTTAAAAAAAAAAAAAAAAAAAAAAAAAAAAATGTACGCGCAATAAGTTTACTTTTGTGTTACAAATCTCGTTCATGTAGAGATTCGGAAATCGATAATGTATTGAATTGAAGTACCTAACGATAATATGGTAAACAGACAAGTATTATATAATTTAAATTTGTGTACCTAATTAAAATATAAGAGAAACGAATAGTGCTATCACAAAATGGTTTCTAGTGACGAATGCGATACAAATTCAAACGATTCTGTAGAATGGGATGTCAACTTGGAAATACAGCTTTTTTATGCAATGGCAAATAATAAGCCGGTTGGGATAAATAAACATTTTCACATGGCGCGCATATATGAGAAGCTGCGTAACTCCACCACAAAACGAATCACTACTGCAGATATATGGAAACACCTTGGTACCTTATATGATTTGCAAATGCTGGAAGACACTGAACCTATACCGTTCCCTAATGAAACAGTACCATTCAGTCTGCCAGAAAGTGAATACGGAGACCTCATGAGAAAAAAAAAGAAAGAAATTACATTACCCGAAGAAGAACCAGGTATTAATTTTTGTAAAAATCTTGATAGTTAATAGAATAACAAATCTCAAGTGGCAGTGGGCAGAACACCGCTCGCCAGGACTGTTGGCCGTTGGGGTGTAAAGGTCCTTCAGTGGCGGCCGCATATAGGGTTGCCAGATGCTCCGTATTTTACAGGTTACCCCGTTTTTCAAGCTATAATAACACAAAGACTGGCTCACCTTTAGATTAACAACCCACGATTTGCTGATTCAGATACTTATCATTGAAAAGACTATATTTTTTTAAGTACATTTGTGAAGTTTTATGTTTCGGAAACTTAAAGTCTATTTGTAATAATGGCTCACCTTTAGATTAACAACCCACGATTTGCTGATTCAGATACTTATCATCGGAAAGACTATATTTTTTTAAGTACATTTGCGAAGTTTTACCTTTCGGAAACTTATAGTTTATTTGTAATAATTAGTTAAAGTTTGTAATTTTGTATGAAAAATATCGATTATGTTTCTTCTATCTTATATAATTTATAATTAGTTTAAAAAGAAATTAATTATCATATTTTTATCACTTTGTCACAAACAAAACGCAAAGAAATGGCGGCCATTCTGATTTCAACCTGTCAAGTGTCAAAGTCAGAACACATCAGTCATAGAAGTTTAAATCATCTTTTTGTATAAAAGACTAAAGAGCAGGGGGACAGGGGGCGAAGGCCCCCGCCATTACAAAAGAAAATAGGTGACGAAATTGCCTACTGTAGGTTAGGTTCAGAACATGACCATGCGCAGCGTCATACTATTCTATGGGAACTTATACCACTGAGGAGCTAGGTTAAGCAACGTTCGCTGTGGTCAGTCCTAGGATGAGTGACCAAAATAAGAAACATCTCAAGCTCCTCCGTGCTTCGGAAGGCACGTTAAACAGTGGGTCCTGCGCCTGATCTCGCCCCGGTCGTGTCGGTTAACTGTCCCATCGGACTAGGCGAGTGAAGGAACAGAGAGTGCACTTGCGTTTGCGCAGTCACTTGTGCACTATAATATCTCCTGCGCAGATGGCTAGTCTCTGTGGAGATTGGTCGCCGTGACTGAATATCGGTTAGGAGGACATTATTATTATACTACTGAAATAATATTATTAATTCTTTGATCTTACAATTTTATATCTTCTAATTCATAAATAGGTGCCGCACAAACATGAGTAAATACACAACCCAACCTTTTCCCATACATTTTGAGGTTAGGTTTGGGAAAATTTTAAAAATTAATATCTCTTCTTCTCTTATACAGGGGGGTAGCTCCCCCCAAATAGTGGGTTGCTAATCTAAAGCCCTTCCGCATACCAGGTAGGTGTATCTAACTAAATTGCTTTTTTTTTAACTTTTACAGGGACTAGTGCTAGTAAAGATGTTTTGAGTGCACTTCCAGCAAAAACACGAAAAGAAAGTGGCAGCTCATATGCTTCTACTGATACTCAAAGTATTAAATCTGAAATGGATTATGGTAAGAGTATGATGAACATTGATATCCCTTTTAAATTGTTGATTATTTTGCTTTTACATGTTAAAGATATAACTTATATTGCAGATAGGAGAGATTCTCAAGATTCAAACACATCGGGTACTAGAGACAGTTCGACTAGTAAAAAATCAACATCATACAAAGAACAACCTCCAAAATCCAAAGGCACATCAGCAACATGTAAATATTACTTTTTTTAAAATTAATAATTGACCATTGGCTACAAAATATTATTATTACACATACACACTCATTCTTTGGTCATTTTAATCAATGACCTGCATCATGAATAAATACCATTGTAATGTAATAATATATATACACACACGGTTACTTTTTTATCACCCAGGATAATCCACTTTAGTTCTAATAACAACAGAGTTTTAAAGGGTATTGTTCAATTTCGGCTTTTCGTGAACAAGTTATTTTGCTAAAAAATATTTTTACTGTTGAGTACCTATAATTAAATGTAAGAAAAATATTTTTCACATCCTCGTCGCCGGAAAGTAAGCATAGAAATAATATATTTTAATTAAGTAGCACTATTGACAAAAGTGAAACCATCAATTTCTGTGTGGCGTTTACGTAAAATATGCATTGAAAAATTATTAATTACTAACAAAAAATTTATAGCTATTATCTAACTTTAAAATTAATTCCCATAAAACATGTACAATACAATAAAAAACTGCATCTTTTCTAAAATCGTTATAGAAATCGTACATAGAAGCTTCTTTTTTTGATCCCTGGTACTGCTTTGGATACCTTACATGCGTCTGATGTTGATACTGTTAATACCTCTTTATAGTACCCTAAGCATGTATGTCTAAAAATATATAATTTGATGAAAACAGTGGTTGGTAAAGGTAAAATAATTTTTTCATTACTAATAATATCATTTTCGACTAATATACGATTAAAGTCACAAACATTAGCAACTTCTTATTGGAATATAACGTTTGCCTATTTAGGTCTATCACTAGACTTTCCCGCGATTATATTACTTGAATTACACATTTTTAGATACAAGGAATTAAAACTGACAATTTTTAATAACTTTGATTGCTGTTCATGTTAAGCCAAAGCACCTATACAAACTGAACAATTCCCTTTAAGGGAAGTTCTCATTGACTCATACAATAGTTGTGCACGTTTAAAAATGTTCTGTTTGAGGTACCACATAACCACAACAACACATTACTTTGGTTGGTTTAACGTCCCGAAATGCAGTTTTGATACGTCGCTTCAAGTCTCATGGTTGTGGGTTCACTTGCGAACACCAAACACATAATTTCACTCCACAAGTAAAAGTCTACGGTCTACCGGAGTAACCGGAGCGAGTAATGTCTGTGTATTCGCGAGATGTGTACTAACTTTGAAACTAACGCGCGACATCGCGAAACGTTCACACGCGCCGGGGTCAAAGGCGAACTAAAGCCTACCGGCCCGTGCCGATAGGTGACAGCAAGCAAAAAGACTAGTGCAATAATAATTCTTATTTCAAACGAGTTGTAGATTGATCTTGCTTGAATTAATAATGCGACGTTGCCGCATTTTCCTAAGCTCGTAGTAGTAAATGCTTTATTCATTCATAATCTTACTTTACCTTGTAGTAAACAAGAACAATGTCTATAATTTAATTTTAATGGCGGATAAAATTTAAAAAATGTAACCACATGTTTTTTTATTGATATGAGTGGTATACCGTCGACCGAGCTACCCCTAAAATTTTCAAGGGTGACTAAAAAGTAACTGTGTATATACAGGGTGTCCCAGAAGCCGACGTCAAGCCGAAAGCAGGTGATAGAGGTAGTTTTCCAATTACAGCACCAGAGCGCATTATGCGGCATAATGCTTAACGTTGAATGTTCCAACTACAGCAACACTTCGCACAATCGAGCACTCTCAAAAGCAATGTTTTCGTGTGATGCGTGCAATCGATACCAACTCAGTGACAGAAAATTAACAAGTGTTTTTTCTTTAAGTTGGCATTGATCGAAATGTTTTATTTATATATAATCGTTAGTAATATTATTTATTGTTGAAAAATTTTTAACGCTTTCGTTTCATTGTAGTTTTTTTGAAATAATCAAAGTTAATTCAAACTGTGTTAAAAAATAAATATAAGTATGGATGAAGGTACAAAAATAACTCAAAACAAAAAAATGGTAATGAAATAATCAAAATCCAAATTACTTAAAATAACCGTAAATAGTTTTCAACCAATTATTATGTATACCACATTATTTACACATTAATGAGGTTATTGCTAACTCTATGAATATTTCTTTTTTTCAACACTGAACTTAGCGCACCCTGCTGGTGCATTTGAAAACTAATTCACGTTCCAATTAAGCATCAGCATAATTCGGCATTGTGCGCTACTGAGTCGCATTATGCTCTGTAATTGGAAAACTACCAGAGTAACTCATATATAATATCAGAAAAAAAAATCTAAGTCACCTATTTAAAAAAAAATCTATCATTAAAAAAATGGATAAAATTTACACCCTGTGACGGTTTTTTCACTGTTGTTGCTACAATTCTTGACTTTTCTAAACATTTTCTTTTGTTTTGTAACCCTGAATAATGTTTCTGTATACTCTAATCTAAAATTTAAAGCCAGCTGCTCCAAATTAGAAGAATATGCCATTTTTATCTAAATTAAATATTTAAAATTAATTTTTCGCATAGCTTTAACAGGCTGTACTGAAAAAAAATTTACTATGCGAGTTTGGCAAGTAACTGCAAAAGTTGGCGCATTCAATAAGGATTCCAAAATGGTATGATACTTGGTAGATAATTTCTATGATTGCAGACAATATTTTTTTTTCCAAAAACAGGCAGTTTCGAACAAATTTTTCTTACGTACTTAAAATTTATTCTAATGTACCCATGGTTTGCTTTAAGGCCGTAACTTTAACATTCTAGTTTGAGTGAGACCTGGAGAGTCATTTTACGAAGTGTGAGAGAGACAGATAGTGAAATAAATTAAATACACAAAAAATGTTTAACATAATTTATTTAAATGTCAAGATTTACAACAGGTGTTCAAACTGTCTTCCTTCAGCTCTAATGCAGGCTCGACATCTTCTTAAAAAAGATCGGGCTATCAAGCGGGCGAATCTTCCATTATTAACAAAATGTCACAGTTTCGATTGGCTTTGCATAAACTTTTTCTTTCACTGCTCCCCAGTAAAAGAAATCTAATGGATTTAAATCTGGGGAACGGGCTGGCCACCAGATAGAACCAGATCGTCCTATCCATCTGCCTGGGTATTCCTCATCGAGATATTCTCTTACTGAGCTGGCATAGTGAGCTGGGCAACCATCTTGTTGAAACCACATATCTCTTAGAATGTTAAGTGGCACATCTTCCAGTAGATTTGGTAAATCATTTTGTAAAAAATGTAAATAAACTTCACCAGTCAAGGCGTCTGGCAGCTCAAAAGGACCTATTATTTGTCCATTAAAATTCCGGTCCACATATTCACTTTAAATCGATATTGTGATCTATCTTGCCTCATCAAATGAGGATTTTCGATATGCCACTCGTGTAAGTTGTGTAGGTTCATGTAACCATCTTTTTTAAATGTCGACTCATCTGACCACAAAATTTTTTCGAAGAATCGCGGATCTTCTCTGTGTTTTTGTAGCATTGTTTGACAAAAAGCAACACGGGGTCGATGGTCCCGGGGTAGTAGAGTTTGTACTCGCTGTACGTGGTACGGGTGTAGCTGATTTCTTTGCAAAATCCGATGGGCTGTACTTTTGGATACTCCTGTGCTTCTCTCTATTCCACGTACAGAAATACTCCGATCTTCTTCGACAATGTCTAGTACAACGTCCTCGTAAGGGGGACGAAATCTTCTTTCACTATGTACTTGGTTCGGCAGTCGGCCCTCTGAGAAGAGTAATCGGTGCACATTTGTAAAGACTCGATGATCCGGAAAACGAGCTGCATTTGGGTACCTCTCACGATAAAGTCTAGCTGCAGCGTTGGCATTGCATCTACATTCCCCATAAATTAAATGCATGTTGGCGTATTCTTGTGTCGTGTACGCAGACATGGTGGCACTACACAATTACACAATCAACGATAAGTAGTCCGGAGTAAAGCAAAGGTCGTCGGTAGAAAAACTAAACAGTCCGAATCCAAATCACAAGCAATCAAGTCCAATAAACGAAGCAGAAAGTGGTAAGCACGAAATCAACACGAACGAATACAAAAAGATGCGCAGTAAGCGAAGGAGCGAAACGTACTGATGTGTATTGTTTGTGCGTTAGAAAATAATTGGCGTCACTATCTGTCTCACTTCCACTTCGTAAAATAGTCATTTTACGAAGTGGATGTGAGACTCGCCGTCTCTGTCACGTTAGCGTCACTATCTGTCTCGCTCATACTTCGAATCTCTCCGTCTCTGTCACGTTAGCGTCACTATCTGTCTCTCTCACACTTCGTAAAATGACTCTCCCAGTCTCACTCAAACTAGAATACAGCCTTAAAGCAAACCATGGGTACATTAGAATAAATTTTAAGTACGTAAGAAAAATTTGTTCAAAACTGCCTGTTTTTGGAAAAAAAAATATTGTCTGCAATCGTAGAAATTATCTACCAAGTATCATACCATTTTGGAATCCTTATTGAATGCGCCAACTTTTGCAGTTACTTGCCAAACTCGCATAGTAAATTTTTTTTCAGTACAGCCTGTTAAAGCTATGCGAAAAATTAATTTTAAATATTTAATTTAGATAAAAATGGCATATTCTTCTAATTTGGAGCAGCTGGCTTTAAATTTTAGATTAGAGTATACAGAAACATTATTCAGGATTACAAAACAAAAGAAAATGTTTAGAAAAGTCAAGATTTGTAGCAACAAGAGTGAAAAAACCGGCACAGGGTGTAAATTATATCGATTTTTTAAATGTTAGATTTTTTAAAATATTTTTCTGATAACATATATGAGTTAGTCTACCGCCTGCTTTCGGCTTCGCGTCGGCTTCTGGGACACCCTGTATGTATATAGTATAGCTTTATTTTAGTGATCAAAACAATCCTACATTTTTTTTTATTTTTTAGGGGCCATTTAATTTTTTTACCCTCCGTTGCGAACCTGACGTTCATAAACCGTTATAAATAACGTCTTGAATGAATAGACAAATATCAATGAAATAAACACCATCGTTATCCTTAAAGATGAATAGTGCTGTCAAAATACAAACGAGAATGACCAAAAGTGGGCTAAATTCTGTTTTTGTTGCACATTTACCATTTATATCTCTAAAATCGTTTTTGAAAATATGATTGATAACTATTTACTTTAATTAAAATTTATGTGGGGGTTAAAGTAGATTTTAAAGAATCTAATGATAAAATCCGATAATTTACGGAGATCATGCAGAGATCTTCATATTACCATAGATTAAAGAAAGGAGTGGCTATTCGGACCCGGGTCCCTAAAAAAATCGATAGCTATTTGGACCTGGGGCCCTACCGCCTAACTCATAGTGAGTGCACTCGCTATCGCTTTAATTGCACGATAGCCAGTGGCCCTACTGCCTAATTCACTCGTTATAGTTTTAGCTCTTTAATCTTGTTATTTCGTACTGCCTACATAGTAAACTAGTGAAATTAAAATGATAGCGAGTGCACCTATAGGATTAGCCATTTGTCTATTTTTTTATTTGAAGTAGAGTAAGCATGATTTGGATATACTGACAATTATATAGCGCGGTTTCATTAAATATTCGATTTATTCTCAGTTAATCGATTAGAGATGGCACCATAAACAACCGGAAGTAGTTGAATTACAGACTCACCTCAGCTCGATTACCGAACTGTCATGTTTGTTTTTCCGCCATGTATTTGAATATTTTTATAATAATGATATTAATCAACTTCTGCAATCGTATTAATGTGTACAGAGGCTGTACAGTTCATCCTAATTAATGTGTGCTTGATATCAAGAGTTTGTATGACTAAATATATCTTATCCATCAATATAACTAAAGAAGAAACATAACCTCGAAATACCAAATTCAAATTGCAATTTCTCTAAATTCCCACATAATATTGAAATGAAATTTTTCTGACATAACCAGATTCATATTACTATAATTCTCAGTTAATTGCGTTAGTGTGCAAAATTCTTTAAGTTTAGGCGAACTCCCATACTAACTTAGTCATTCTCCTTTGACCACAATTAATGACAGAGGATTAAAGGAGAAAAGAGCATTAATTTTTTTGTTTTTTAATTAAATCCAATTTTTATACAAAATTACCCCATATATTGTTCTCTAGTGCTCATTTCAATATGTATCATTTCAGCTTTCAAACACTACATAAATCGTGTCTCTAGGTTAATTGTAACAATAACTATGATTATTCGAAATGGGGTGTTGTAGACCGCACTGTGTACTGATAACAAATTTTTCTACCTGAGTCATGTGATTGCGCACTTTTACTATTATTAGTTTCGACTTAATTGAAGCCTTAGAATAATAATACTACAGTTACTTGTAGATGTAGATTATTCTCGACTAGACTGTGTTGGTATTATTCTGACTTGATTAAGATTTAATGAAACAACTCATAATCGTAATTTTTTTTATCAAGAAATAACAAAGTATTTGCATCATAAAGAACAATTTGAAATTATTATTATATTCAATTCTCGAAATGATCCCCTCGTTGTTGTAGGCACATTGCTGCGCGAAAAACTATTTGCGGTCTTCAGCGCAACTCAAAATGTCTCGCATTTCAACTTCTGTGTCTATAGTAGTGCTATAAACACGTTGCTTAGTTGTGCCCCATATAAAATAGTCGAGAGGCGTCATATCTGATGATCGCGCAGCCATCCAATAGGACCTTACTCTACTTCAAATAAAAAAATAGACAAATGGCTAATCCTATAGGTGCACTCGCTATCATTTTAATTTCACTAGTTTACTATGATAGGCAGTACGAAATAACAAGATTAAAGAGCTAAAACTATAACAAGTGAATTAGGCAGTAGGGCCACTGGCTATCGTGAAATTAAAGCGATAGCGAGTGCACTCACTATGAGTTAGGCGGTAGGGCCCCAGGTCCAAATAGCTATCGATTTTTTTAGCGACCCGGGTCCGAATAGCTACTCCGTTCTTTAATCTATGGTAATATGAAGATCTCTGCATGATCTCCGTAAATTTTCGGATTTTATCATTAGATTCTTTAAAATCTACTTCAACCCCCACATAAATTTTAATTAAAGTAAATAGTTATCAATCATATTTTCAAAAACGATTTTATAGATATAAATGGTAAATGTGCAACAAAAACAGAATTTATCCCACTTTTGGTCATTTTCCTTTGTATTTTGACAGCACTATTCATCTTTAAGGATAACGATGGTGTTTATTTCATTGATATTTGTCTTTTCATTCAAGACGTTATTTATAACGGTTTATGAACGTCAGATTTACGAACATAGAATTCGACGAAACGGGACCCGTTTCGTTTTTTTTCAAATATTTTAAATTTTTCTATCACGACTCTGATAAAAAAAATTTGCGAGGTTTGCGAAGTTAATGGTACTGCGGTCTCCAACACCCTGTTTCGAATGATCATAGATTACAATTAACCTAGATTCGCGATTATGTGGCGTTTGATAGCTGAAATGATGAAGATTGAAATAAGCACTAGAAAACAATTCTATATATAGGGGGCATTTTTTGTATAAAAATTTTATTTATTTAAAAAAAATTAATGCTTTTTTCTCCTGCCTATGTCATTAATTATGTGTGATAATAATTCTCAAAATTTGTGTTTTGACATCACAATTGATCTTTAAGGATAACGTTGGTGTTTATTTTATTGATATTTGTCTATTCATTCAAGAGTTATCACGATTTATGTACATTTAATAGCCCCTAAAATACAAAAAAGTGGGATTTTTTTTTCTATTTTTTTATCACTAATGTTACCCCCTTTTGCCCCCTGCCTCGTAAGTGCACTTTATGCAGATTCACACTGTAAGTATATTAGATTGTTTCTAATAATTTCAAATAAACTTGAATCACTTGGGTTTTAGTCAAGAAACAATGAGAACCTCAAACCTCATTTGATTGGCCATCCGAAAAGCGAGAACACCGTGCTCCTCCGCATAAATAATATTTTTTCGTTAGACTGCAGACTAGTAATATAGTATTTTACTATTTTCTAATACGGGATTACTCTGCCGGCTATCACTATCATAAAGTCTTTGAGCACCACATAAACTTTCTCCGCTGAGAAAGTAGGAGGACAGCACCATCTCTCTCACCACCACCATCAATAGGAAATAACTATGTGGCGTAATTAATCAATCACCCATAGTTAATACACACACGTAAACAGGTGATCGCACGATAAGAAGAGCGACTCGCGCTTCCGTAATTAGGTCACGGTCACTAATAAACCTTTTTATTATATAAATATACGCTTTACATTGTTTGGAGCAGTTTTGAATATTTGGTAGTAGGCTACCAGTTATCACGTCTTACAACTGTAACCCACTCGTATACACTGTATCGTCGCCATGAAGCAAAAGTCGCAAATGGAAAACACTAAGGAACATCACTAACACAGATGCGAAAATAATGCAAATTTACTGTTTACGTTATTTTGATGTTATACATTATTGTGACTACAATAAAAGTTAATTAAATTTGGGACAGAATAAACCTAGTTTCAAACCACTTGCAATAGATTTGGTTACTGGTTCTGAACAAATTACTTTGAGGTTTTGTGTACACCCCCCAATAAAGCATATTTTGAATTAGATGACCATACTATAACTATAAACCCCTAAACTTAAACAACATAAAATGTATAAATTCCCATATTAAATCTAATTATATTAAAATAATAAGGAATAATTATTCAAGATATTAAAGGTGTACAAAAAAACGTTTTGTATTCATAACAATTTAGGTTATTGTAGACTATAGAAAACATAAATAACAAATAATATATAAACAACTAGCTTTTGCCTGCGGCTTCGCTCGCGTTAAATTCGGGGTAACACGGAAGATTTCAAAAAAAAAAAATGAGGCAGGTATTTTTCGTTGGGAACAAAGAGTCTGTGTGCCGATTTTTAGTTTCCTACCTTGAAAACTGCGAAAAGTCCCATATAAAATTTCACCCCCTCTTTTAAGGGGTTGGGGGCAGATTAAAAAAAAAATTATGCACGATTTTTTTGTTAATCACAAATAGTCCGCATACCAATTTTTAGCTTTCTACCTTGAAAATAGCGGAATGCTCCATACAAACTTCCACCCCCCATTTTAGGGAAGTGGGGGCTTATAAAGAGAAAAAAAGTAGCCTATGTCACTCTCCATCCTATCAACTATCTCCACTTAAAAAATCACGTCAATTCGTCGCTCCGTTTTGCCGTGAAAGACGGACAAACAAACACACACACACACTTTCCCATTTATAATATTAGTATGGATAACAACCAAATACGACATAAATGCATGAATGAGTTGGAAACAATAGAAACTATATTTTTTTGTTTTTTTTTGTACATTTTTATTGCAACAACTCCAAATTGTACATTTGTTAGCATTAGTTCTATATTTACATTATTTAAAGTACTGGAAGTACTGGTCCCATTGGGGCCACAAGGAACCACATTTCCTCGTGGTCCCACCATTGGGGCAAAGTAACGCCACTCAATATTGGACTGATATTTATTTCACTGCACCGAATGCGTTAATGATTATAGAAATTTTAATATCCACTTGTTATTATTTACAGCATCGGAAGCGCTCATTGAAGAAGATGCTGTCTCTAGGCGCGGCAGAAGGCGCACTAACACCTCCGCTTCTCCTGCTACATCATCGGCAAAGCGGCGGCGCACTTAATTTAAGAACAGACAGTGCTATCAACAATTCTATCTTTTCAGAACTGTCCTTGGTGGTACATACTTGATTGATACCATTGCCACAAGTCAGAAGTATATGTGGTTGCAGTTTTGGTCGCGGTTTTTCGCGTTACTTGGTTTACTGGAAATTGCACTTTTTAAATTAACTAGTTTTTAGGCCCCAATCCCCCTATTTTCAGGGGAGGCCCGTGCCTATTAGTGGGCATAGTTTGCAGGGTTGGTGGTGATCTGCATTTTGATATACGAGAAGCTCTAAATATACGAAAGAAAAAAATTATTCATACCAAAGGTTTTATTTATTAACCACGGGACAAAAAAAATCATTGGCAATATGAAGTATATGACGATGTAGGATCACTGTCGCAAAGTTGTCATAAATGTAATAAATACAATATTCCACCACTTGAAAACATATTTTCGTCTAATTTGTCGTTAAATTAAAAGTGTAAAGAGCTGATGTGATTCGTACGTTTGTGCCAGCGTCAAAAGCTTATTGGTTGTTATTAATATACGTAGAAACGAAAGTGAGGACGAGCCGGGCACAACACTAGTGATATCGGTTGCCATAAAACGGTGCAGCAGGATGCTATTTCTACTGCTCTTTCTGTTGGTGTCTTCTCAGATCTCCGGTTGGTGTCTTTCCAGGAATGGATGAAATATCCAGATTGGAACTTGGACTGACGTAATTTGACCAGCATTCTTGAAGATAATTGGGGGTCGTTTGTTAACTAAAAACTAATATTACACGCAGGCCATATTTTTGACTTGAGTCAATAATATTTTAATATTTTTTTTATAATGAAAGTTATTATAATAAGAAAATATTATTTCATTGATGTATGGTAATAAAATGCAATTTGTTTAACATAAAGAAAATAATTAATTTGATTACGATCTTTATTGTGTACCTACATACATAAACAATATGCTATATTATAGAGATTTAATTCTTAAGGAATGAATAATACTAATAATACACTTTATTGCAAATAATAGGACACAAAAGACAAATAAATAGTACAAACAAATCAAAGGCCGGCCTTATAGCTACACAGCAATCTCTTTCAAGCAACCACAGAAATATGAAAATATTAATGAAAGGAATGAAAAAGGGAAGGTGAGAAAGTGTAAAAATAAATTAAACAATAAACAACTAACTAGAAGGAATTAGATATTAATAAATAGTTACATAATTATATTTATACATAATTAACCCTAGCACCAAAGCTAGTCGGTATGCCCCTCCCCCTTCCAAATAAACTTGGAGCCGTTCTTGGCTAGCACTATCTACTCAGTATAATTATATACATGAGGGGAGATCTCGGTAGCCTCGTCCTATAAGTTAAGAATATAAAAAACGAATTTATACCATCCGCCAAAAAATCTCTCATTTTTCTTATATTGGCTTTTCATTATTCTCTATGTCCGAATCTTGTGTTTATTTGGAGGGTAGTGTCGTAGAGAAGGAGTGTTGCGTCATATAGTTGAACCCTAATTAGCGATCTCGTTCTACAAGTGATTGTTGCGCTGTGCAAACAAGGAGCCGAAGTATCGCACAGTGCGAGTATGATTATTCAATAACAAAGTTTTGCCGGTTCCACAGCTGCTATATTGCACTGTTGCCGTTTTTCAGAATGTGGAGATAGGTGTAGTCTAGCAACTAGCATGCTGTTGATAGATAAACAATTAAACTTAACGTACTACGAGTCGATGTTGTATATGTCGCAGTCGGATTGTATAATCCGCCGTATTACATTACGGCTAGCTGTTATCAAAAACAGGGCCGTTCTGAAATGCGGCGGTTCAACGATTACCCGGATTGAATGCGGTTGAATAAAAAACCGCCGGAATGTATTCGGCGCCATAAGTCATTCAACACGCCATGGCCATAATGTAATAAAGCGAGAGATTAGCCGCCTCTTTGACAGTTTTTAGTTCCGATTCTTAACACTCGTGGCGCTGCCTGACATAACAACAACAATGGCGTTGGATACAGAAAGTGTTACTAAATTGCGAAGTTATGAGTGAATGAAACAAAGAAAACGTGTTAAATATGTCGGTGAACAGTGACTTTAAGAACAATTTTCAGGTGCAATTAATTAAAGAATTTCTATTCTTCTCAATGGGGAACAGTAAAGAAACCATGGACAAAGGACCGAGTTTCAGAAGTTATAACGCACATCAAAACTGCTAAAGTGGCTGTGGATTCTGGTTTGCGGCGGAATCCTACACAATATTATTGGTTAAAAAAATATGATGTTATAAATGTGGCCGATGAAGTTTATTTGATCTTAAAGAAAAATAATCCAGAAGATCCTACTATTCGAGTAGTACCCATGGAGCAGTATTTTGATACTTTAATGGAAATTCACAAGGAAAGTGGCCACGGTGGGCGAGACAAAATACTGTACGCTATTAAAAATAATATAATGTAACCTTTTTTGTTTCGTACCCTAATTTTTGGAAAAGTTTAATTGTAGTGAGTATTTTAAGATGGCTGTCCCTTGTGATTTATAATATTAAGGATAAAAATGTCTAAAGCCAAATATTTTATTTAATATAAAGTAACTATGATTCTTGATTAGTAAGGAATATCGTAAGAAGAAATCTGTTAGCTTTTTCTGGTTAGTAAAATTGATTTTAATTTTAAACATTGTTTTATTTTGTAAGTATGGTCACCCTACAATTTAAGTAGTAGTACGATGCGGCTAAACGTGGGCCGCCTTATTGAAGTACGTATCGCAATAACAATCCGGCTAATCGTTGAACCGTTCAAATTTTCGCATTTCAAAACGGCCCTGTTTTTGATAACAGCTAGCCGTAATGTAATACGGCGGATTATACAATGTGACTGCGACATATACACTGTTATTTTTTTATCACCCTGGAAAATTTTAGGGACGCTTCAGGACACATCCAATATTATATAAAAAATAATAAAAAAAAACTCAAAAAATGCTGCTCCCAGCATGCTAGTGCAGCATTTTTTGATTTTTTTGAAAATTAATATAAAATTAAGTAAGTGAGTTATTTTTTTAATTCATATTTAAAACATTCCAATACCATGTCGTGAAGTCTCCCTTAAACTTTCCAGGGTGATAAAAAAATAACAGTGTATAAAGGATCGCCGAGAGGTCGAGATCACGTTCTGTTGTTCACCCATCAACTCTTGTTCATACATGGCAATATAGGAACACGGGGTCACAAACAATAACACCAGAATATCACACCAAGTTTATAACACTTGATTTAACAACAAAATTTAAATAATAAACGAGGATCACAAAAATATTTTAGGATTTAGAGCAAATGGTTTTACGAGTGCGCAGTGCGCACCGCGTTTCAACTTTTACAACTGACTTTGTCGCCCTGTCACTCGCAACTCCATTCAGGTTAACCTACCCGCTCTAAAATTACAAACCATAAACTATAACGATTTTTATGATTAAAGAAGTCAATGTTGTCAGATCTAATACTACACCTAATTAATAATTCATTGAAAGCAATTGACTAAATAACTCGCGCCGTCATATACAAATGTGCACCGTTTATACACGTTTATAGGATATTTTATAAACGCAAAAAATTAATATTTTTGTATGGGGATGTAAGAGCTCGTTTTCTGTTTATAATTGTTCTTACTATTTTTATTTATACAATATTTAAATTTTTTGGGAAATTCAAAATTCACGGTAATTTTAATCGTGTCTTTACCGATCAAGGCATTGGTTTATGGCAAAAAGAAATATTAAGTATTTTTATAGGTACGACTATTCAACGAAATGTTGATGTTTTCAAAATTCCCAACAAATATTTAACAGAAAAATCCAAATAATAAACAGAAAAGAATGAACACCAACAAAATTTCCTATTCTAGTCACTTCCATGACAAGGATATTTTTAAAGCAAAACAAGGATATAATCACTTGATTGGTCGACACCTATTAGTATTTGTACCCGTGTATAAAGACAAACTAATTGCAAGGCTTCTGGGCAGTACTGATTTTCTAAAATAGTAAATGCGGTGCCTACCCGTGGTACTACCGTTGGTACTACTGGTAGTACCACGGGTAATTTTTTTAGCCCGTGGTACTACTCACGTGTCCGGTAGTACTACGGGTGATTAATTTTACCTGTGGTACTACTTATTATTTTTGGCATTAAAAGAACACCATGTGGGTGTAATATAAGTAATAATATTTTTTTGATGTTAAAGGAATTAAGCTTTAATAAAACAATTTTTAAAGCAACTTTAATGAAACTTTTCAATTGCAAGTTATAGTGTAATTTCATTTTTTAAACCGACTTCACAAAAATGGAGACTATCATTTCGATTGTTTTTTACGTAACCTCATAACTCTGTCATTTATTAACTGGTTTGGATTTTTTTTTGTTTTAGAGCGTATGCTTCCCGATTAATGTCATTGTCACAAAAGTCGGAATCACTGATCCCGATCACGGATCACGGATCCCGGGAAAATCAAGGGAATTCCGTATTTATATTTGTTAGGTACCTCATAACCTTGTTTATTATATAAACCGATTTGGATTTTTTGTTGTTTGAGATAGAACTAATAGGGAAGTATTGGGTATACTTCTCGTACTTCCCGATTGATCCCATTGTCATCAAAATCTGAATCTGATGATGGGATTCCAGGAAAATCGTGGGAACCCTTAAATTTTATAGGCCCGTCAAACGTGTTTCATGTTTTTTCTGAAGCTTTTTAGGTATTTGCGTCTGGTAGTCATGAGCCGAGCTGATGATATAAGGATCTTTGATTTTTAGGACTTGGAGGTTAGTTGTTGAATATAATAGGCACGAACCCTCAGTTGTATTCTTTCAAGTTACTTTGTTGAGCTGCTATTTAATTTAATTATAATATATTAAAATAAATTAAAAATATTTTGCAAAAATAAAAACTTCAAAGACACAAAAAAATTATAATAGTGTAAGAATACCACCAACATCACATTTTTTTAGTTTCAAGTCGGTGCAAAATTTTTACTCATGACCATAGACAACCAGAATAACTTAAAAAAAAACATGAAACACGTTGGACGTGCCTATAAAAATTAAGGGTTCTCTGCATGTTCTCTGGGATCTCATAGACAGATTCTAACTTTGGTGACAATGGGATCAATCGGGAAGAGGGTATACTTCCCGATTGGTACTCAAACAATAAAATCCGAATCGGTTAATATAATAAACAGAGTTACGAGGTGACAAACATAAATAAAGATTTCCCTTAATTTTTTTGGGATCCCATTACCAGATCCCGACTTGGCTGACAATGAGGCTAATCGGGAAGTATACCCTCTCAAACAAAAAAAAAGAATTTTCCAAATCAGTTAATAAGTGACAGAGTTATTAGATAACAAACGTGAACAAAAACAATCGAAATGATTAAGTCCTCCTTTTTGTGAAGTCGGTAAAAAAATTAAATAACCCCATAACTCGCACTTGAAAAGTTTCGTTGAAGTTGCTTTTATAATAGTTTTATTAAAGCTTAATTTCTTTAAAATTAAAACAATATCATAACTGATCGTTGCCCACATGGTGTTCTTTTAATGTCAAAAATAATAAGTAGTAACACGGGTAAAATTAATCACCCGTAGTACTACCGGACACGTGAGTAGTACCACGGGCAAAAAAAATTACCCGTGGTACTACCAGTAGTACCAACGGTAGTACCACGGGTAAGAACTGAGTAAATGTGTCACGTTAACAACATTGGCCTATGAAGGACTCATTTCATAGATCACATCTTTGTACCTATCTGCTCTGTGGCTTATTCTATCAATAATAAAAATTAATAAATAAATATTTATATGGATTATTCTTGTTTATGTTATCTATTCGCTCGGCAACAAAATCAGGTAAAAAGCTATTTAAATAAAAATAACCATCAGTTTAATCAGTTTGTAATCACACCAGCATTCGCTGTTTATAAATTCTAATAGTAAAAAACATTTTTAAAAACAAGCTTGTTATTCTGTTATACACGCATATCATTTTTATAATACAATTTCTCCTCTCGCGGGTCTGCTGGAATAAATTTCATTTTGAAATAAGCACTACCTTTGTACATCTTTTCTTTTGTGTTGTTTATATATAGGTAAGTATGTTAAATTCTGCGAGCATAAATTTTTAAATAAATAAATAGCCAATAGGGGTTGCATGTTTGTATGGATTTTTTTAAAATTATTATTATTTTGATAAAACTTGAGATTAAAGCTCTTAAAAACGTTTTATTGACTACGTGTTTCATGGTTTATTGGAATTCACCCCCTTAGGGGGGGGGGGGGGGCAAATAGGGGTTGAAATATTCTATGAAAAATATTTAAAATCTGCTATTAATTTTATTATCCGAGCTCCTAAATATAAATAACAGTCTTCTATATAACAGGCTACAAAAGTATTTTTCCTACGGGAAAATAAAAAATTCCCACGGGAAAACAATAAGAACGCGGGCGAAGCCGCGAGCGGAGAGCTAGTATATAAATATAAATATACTGGAATAATTCCCCTTCAGCCATATTGATAACTGTTTGTTTGATAATGTACCTAGGGAAGAGCAGAACCACCCAACACAGACATGATCACATGCTTCCTGGGTGATTCTGGCTACAGAACTTTGTGTATCAATCAATGTTGATGAAATAAACTATTTTATTTATCATTTGCAGCACTGCCAGCAAACGTAAAGGTAGCTAGGAAGTAATATTTTTTTATTACTCATTTACAGTCGATGTTTACGATAAATGATAAATGAAGTTCACTTCACTTTGACCTTGAGGGTCAGATCAGAACCTCAGAACACATGAGTAGAGAAACGGAACAGAGACAAAGCTTCTAAGGAGCGTGCAAAATTCTTACCTATTCTTGTGGGGTTGGCAAACGAGAATAAAATAAATTAAATGTAAAAAAAACCTTTTTAAAAACAAGCTTTTATTTAAATGCGCTAAAAAGAAAAAATGAACTTTTACACTAAAATTTTTACTTATAACGTTATTTCACATTTAACACAATTTATATGACATAAAAGATTGTCGCGAGATTTACTTATGTGTAGTAACTTAAAAATACTTAAAAGAGTAATTTTAAGTACCTACTCGTATTTACTGAGTTTGAAAATTGTAATGTATAAAATTATTAATTTACTTGTATCGAGATTTACTTTATCTACAAGAGTAAATCTCGCGACAAGCTTTTATGTCATATACCTAAATGTGAATTAACGTTATAAGTAAAAGTTTTAGTGTAAAAGTTTATTTTTTCTTTTTAGCGCATTTAAATAAAAGCTTGTTTTTAAAAAGGTTTTTTACATTTAATTTATTTTTTACTTTTTTGATATCACTGAACACGTTTCTCAGTCTGTTCATCTAATTCAACGCATCATTGTTGCTAGGTCGTTTGCCGGAACGTCTAGACAGAATTTCAGCTCAATCGGTTAAAGATATCTACTTCAAAATTGATTTTTTGGCTTTAGAAGTACGCCATATTGAATTAATAGTGACACCACTTTATTTTTCAAGTTATTCTTAGCAAGGCCTTTTATTTGATACCCATATTGTAGGAGTGCATTTAAAATAATTCATTAAGTCCGCCATCTTGGGAATTCCGCCGTCTTGGATTTAGAATGACGTCACACAGTTATTTATGCATTTTCATCCAAACTGTGTGTGTATACAAAATTTCAGCTCAATCGGCTAAAGATATCTAAGGTCAGGGTGGCTAATTCCGGCATACTTTTTTGAAACCTAAAGATTGAGCATAAGAAACAAACCTAAATATCTGCTAAATTTTAAGTGGCTATCAAAAATAATTTTATGTAACTTCTTGTTAAAGTTATAATTTTTCTAATTACTAATAACTTTTTAAGATAAACGGCATTTTTTAAAAACCTTCCCATTAGACGGATTTTCCCGCAAATCGGGGCAAATCCGTCATGTAGCAATAACAAAGCAATTTGAGACTACACCAAAGTGAAACATTTGTTATTGAACGACAGTCAATTATATATCTTACACTTGTAAAAATAGGGTCTAGATCTCGTTTTAAGCGTAGAAACATTTTTTCGGGGCTATTCCGGCATACTGACAAAGTCCAGGGATAGTAAACCTACTTAGTTTATACGATGTACGAAATGAAAAAAACTTTACATTCAATTTCAAACCATTTATTGCTTTATTGCTGATAGATTAGTTTTAAGCACCTGGTTAAATCTGAATCAGTGTTATCAATGTATGTATCTATTTAAAATATAAACATTTTTTATAAATTCTAAACAAATCTCAAATACCTTCATAACCAAATTAACGACAGTACCTACTACAATATTAAGAGGATTGTGAAGTAATCGTGCGCGGCGCGAGTAGGTATTTTCTAAAATGCTATCTGTTTCACACCGCTCGGCCTCCCGTCTGGCGTTTACACCACAAATACAACACGCGCAAATTCTCACGCACACAAGGACAGCAGCGCGCGACTCCTCGGCGCGAAAACTCGAGATCATTATTTTACCGTTTGTAATGTTTTGCGTTGCTTAGGTATTCCTGACTGCCTCTCCGCTCGCAACTTCGCCTTCGTTATTTTCGTTTTTCGTGAGGGAATTTTGTTTTCCCGTATGAACAATTATTTTATAACCTTATATTACTCAGTGATAATGTAGCATTCTATTAGTCAATTTTTTTTAAATCAGCCTAGTAGTTTAAAAAGAAAATAAAAAAATAGCTTTATTTCTAAAAATCATTTTAACAATATTTTATGAAAGTACCTATCTATCGTACATTTACTTGTCTAAAGAAAATGACTTTTTGTAAGATGAGTGTTATACTGAATTAAAATGTTTTTCATTTGAGATGTGAATCAATAATGGATACTTTTATGAAAAAAATTAACACTAAACATAAAATGACATTAAAATTGTTTAAACAAGAAGAGACCTCTTGTTAACTTAAAAATAAATAACAAAAAATCTATTATTTTAGATAGATAAATTAATACTTTTACATACAAACTAAATAGGAGCAGGGATTTAAGAAATATAAAGTAATAATTATGCTTCAAATAAAAAAGACCTCTCATTTTTATACACTAATCTTGGGTAGTTATACTAATAGTCTTAGAATTCTAATTTTTACCACCTCCGTGGTCTAGTGGTTGAGGCCACCGGATGTTGATCGGGAGGTCCGTCCGGCGGGGTTCGATTCGTCGGGTTCGTCCGGACTACAAAAACACTGAAAAGTTAGAAATAATATAAGAATAGGTACAGACAACATCACACATCATTATTGAAGACGGTGCCAAATTTTAAGACTTTCTAGGAGATCATCGTTTGGCACCGACTTCAATATAGAAATGTAATGTTGTCTGTACCTATTCTTACACTATTTTTAACTTTTTAGTGAAAGAAACCCTAATTATATTAGGGTGTCCCTCGATTTTCATAGGATCCCATCATCAGAACCTGACTTTGAGGGACCACCCTAGGAGAATACTCTACCGAACACAAAAATAATTTTGAAAATCGGTCCACAATTGGCGGAGTAATCGCGTAACATACACACAAAACGGTTGACACGGTTAGCGCAGAGGTCGAGCGATCGCCTACTGCGCAACAGCGCGCGCGCTGGTCGCGGGTTCGATTCCCGCACGGGACAGATGTTTTGTATGGCCTTCAGAAATTTCTTCCGGTCTGGGCGTATGTGCATGTGATATTCTATGTTTGTAACTGCACCCACGACACAGGAGAAAATCCTAGTATGGGGCGACGTTTTTATAAAAAAAACACGTT
Source organism: Schoenobius gigantellus (assembly GCA_963935595.1). Classification (NCBI taxonomy): domain Eukaryota; kingdom Metazoa; phylum Arthropoda; class Insecta; order Lepidoptera; family Crambidae; genus Schoenobius; species Schoenobius gigantellus. The sequence continues at coordinate 23,088,254 of OZ012549.1, read as the reverse complement.
GGACGCACCTAAAAATTTAAGGATTTCCCTCCATTTTTATGGGATCCCATCATCAGATCCTAACTTTGGTAAACGTGGGACCACCATTGGTGTATAAACTTGAGAATACAAAAAGAATTTTGAAAATCGGTCTGCAATTGGCGGCGTAATCGCGTAAAATACACAAAAAAAAACATACGCATCGAATTGAGAAACTCCTTTTTTGAAGTCGGTTAAAAAATACCTATTAGTATATGTAATCAGCTGCTTTAAATTTTATAGTTAAAATGAAAAAAAAACTTCGAAACCGTACGAAGGGTGCCTTCTTCCCATATATGCCTACCCTGCCTACCCTACATACTCGTATATTATTTAGGTACTTTATCGTTTGTATTTTTTATACAATCGTAGATTCCATAACGCGAGTAAAACCTTAGAGCCCAGCTTTAGAGGAATAAAATTCAAATAAAATAATATTAAAAATAACGCTACTTGCATAGTCTATTACACGTTTTTAGCTGCTCCAACTTCATACATTGCATAACAAATACCTATCACAAGAAACAAAATACGAATTTATTTTGAGTTGGTTTCTTTATGGCACATATTTATTATAACAAACAACTACTTACATTTTTTTCCTTTTTTGGTTTTGGGAATTTACAGTAGTTAACAGGCTACAGGCTGCTAATGCTAACCCTTAAATAAGGAAATTTGTATTGAAATAAAATCTTTAAAATAAAACACTAAAATCAATAAACGTACTCAAAAAGATATTTACTTTTTCATGTAAAAGGTATTTGTGAAGATTAATAGTTCCGACTTGAGTAATAACTTTCACTATTGATCGATATATCGATATTACTTTCTCCTCCCTAGGCGACAATAACTACTATAACATTATGTCACATCACTATCACTACATTGTACCCCTGCCCCCGACCCGTATCGTGCGATAGAGAGAGTTGCAAGAAATGGTCGAAATTGCCTACAATTCCTGTTTGAAATATTGTTTCGGGCGATAACTGTTTTACCCCCCTAAACCTTTATGAAATTAGACGCTTTTGGTCTCATTAGATTCAGTATACCTTAATCTATGTTTGTACGTTTTGCTTTTTTTGTAATTCAGTATAATTTAGTCAAAAAAAGACAAAAATTATCAAGATAGTTTTTATGTCGAAAATATAGATATTTAGATGCTAATAACATATATTCTGAGCAATATTTCTTCAAAATCAAAACGTACAAACCTAGTTTTTCATTATATCTACAAGATTTCCAAAAATTATGAAAATTGGACTATGTTTAGAGGGAGAAAAGCGTTGTCGCTTTTTGTATGAAAATTTACAGCTTCACAATCCTCTTAACTTGAATATTTATGAGGAACAGTCACCGTATAAAATAAATATTTAACTATTACAGTAAGAAATAATAAAGAACAAATTATTATAATCGTTTTTACTAATTACCATACTTTTGTTAAATTTCTTTTTCAAGTCTCTCAATCAGTGTTATTATTTTAAAAACAACAAATATGATAGGATAAATTCTTTCTTATACTTTATTATTAAAAAAAAATTAAAAATATTTGTCGTTTTAAAAAAACTAGCAAAAAGGATTAGACAATGATTTTTTTATTTAAATTAACATTGAGCCAGTACAGCTTGTACCTCTATTTATTTCACGACTTTTTTGCCACGTACTGCTTTGCAAAAAGTAGTAGAAAATAATAGAGGCACCGTTACATATTCTATGTAAGTATTTTTTTTCATGGCAGCCCTTAAGATCTTTAGTATAATTTGTAAAATAAATTAAATCCATAAATCTAATTACATTCGGTTTGAAAGTATGTTGTTTTGTTTCACATAAATTTCAGGGGTAAAAAAGGTTTATAATGTCTGATTTAGGGAAAACCGGCATATGACGAATTTGTCCCATCCAATGTAGACGGAATTCACCACTTCACGATTTTGAGGTTACAAATGTTTCAGATACGATTATTAACTGTTTAAACGTTTTATTGCAAAACAATAACATAAAATAGTATAAGCATGCTTTAAACTATATAAATAGTTGTCTTTCATTACAATAAATCGAATAATATCATATTCACGTTTGATAAAATGTTCTCACAACTCACTCACATAACGCTTTTGAAACTCAACTCAACCTCAAATGCTGTTTATTCAAAATCTATGGCAACTAACGCCATCCATCTGACATGATTTGAAAGAAGATGCTATCCTGTTTTAACGACATTACATAATAAAATAAAAGCATAGGTTAGTTCTGGCAAGAGTAATTCGAAGCAGACGGTGACCCCCCCTAGACGGAATTAGCCACCCTGACCTTATATTGTTTTTTACTGTTGTTTATTAGCTTTGTAACAAAGAATTGATACAAGAGTGACATTGTGCGAAAGGGACATTATGCGAAAGAGACATTATGAGAAATTAACATTGTGCGAATGGGACTTTGTGCGAAAGGGACATTTTGCAACCTGTAGACATTTTGCGAAGTGGACATTCTGCGTCTAAAGCGGTTTTTTGTTAATATTAAACCTATAAATGTACTATAGTCTGATTTTTAATTCGACGGAATTCTGACATTTCAGAAGTGTTGTCAATATTGAAAAATTCTCATTAAAAAGGGAAAGCATTTTACCAAAATAAAAAATAAACCTTTCTTGACAGGCTAAGCCTAGTGTGGAAGTTAGATCAATCCTATTATGATCCTATAGAAATATTTGTTCGCGGATAACTTCGTCGTTTATGAACTGATTTTGATGATTCTTTTTGTATTCGATAGAGGATACTCCAAGGGTGGTCCCATGGTCTGATAATGGGATCCCATAAAAATCAAGGAAAACCATTCAACTTTTACGTGTGTCCAACGTGTTTTGTGTATATGTTACGCGATTACTCTGCCAATTGTTCACCGATTTTCAATTTTTTTTTGTATTCGATAGACTATACTCCTGGGGTGGTCTCAAGGTCACGAAAGTCAGGATCTGATGATGGGATCCCATGAAAATCGAGGGAAACTAACATACTAACACTTTCTTTTACTAAAAAGACTTCATTCACTAAAAAGTTAAAAATAAAAAATATTTTACAAAAAATAAAAACCACAATGGTACTTGATGGGTATAAATTTGCATAAATTGTGATTTAGATAAATAAAATAAAATATTGTAAGTACTTATTACAAATTGCCTTTACTAGTATGTATATTAAATAGATATGATAATAATTGTACAATACGTGTACGATGAATCTTACAATGACAATCTTAATTCTAAAAATTTTGTTTTTAATTTGAAGTCACGTTGAAAATAAAGAAAAATATTAATAAATGCTAGAAACCTCTATATCGAAAATAATTGAGATAAGTATGAGTGGTGGACCACGGGAAAATTCGACTTCCGATGGTCCACCTAAGTGGACCAGCGGAAACATTGGTGTCAATTCTGTTGACATTAATCGGAATAAACTAAACTAAATTTAGTTTGTGCTGTTGACATTAATCGGAATAAACTAAACTAAATTTAGTTTTAGTGCTGTCAAATCGTGTTTTTGTTTGAAAATTTTAACTGAAAACACAATTTGACAGCGCTAAAACTAAATTTAGTTTAGTTTAATCGAATTAGTGCCAACAGAATTGCCACCATTTTCTTCCTGTGGTACAACTGGGTGAACCAAAGGAAGTGTTTTTTGCCCGTGGTACACATAGGTGGACTACGCAGGTGAACCACGGGCAATAACCCTTTTGGGTGAATGTTAAATTCGCTCTTCGATTTAAAAAATACAGAGAAAAAAGGTTATCGTTGTGAATAATTTTGATGCTGCTGCTGCTGGTATTTTTTTTTTTTTACCTATTGCTACTAAGTTGGCAAACAAGCAAACTGCCCACCTGATGGTAAGTGGTAACAGTCACCTATATACATGTGGTTCCTGTGCGATTCGCAGTAAAGCTGCAAGCTCCACAAGAACCACAGTGTACGTTGCCAACTTGTGACATCAGATGTAAAGTCACGGTACCCAGTAATTTCAGTGCCATATCTTACCCTTCACACCGGAACACAACAATGCAAGCACTGCTGCTTTGCGGCAGAAATAGGTAAGACGGAGGTACCCATGCACACAACCCTGGTACAGAGTCTCCCTCCGGTAAAAGGAAAGAACTCCGAAAAAAAAATATTGATTTCCTTATAAGAGGCTCTTTTATTTTATGGAGGCAAAAAATAATAAGTATATAATAATATACAGGGTGTCCCAAAAAATAGTGTCAAGCGAAAGTCCAGAGTTAGAGCATCTCTTGGAGTACCCGAATCACCCCCATGTATGTTCCGCGATTATTCGTAGTTTTAGAGTAATAATTTTTTTTTGACTTTTTGAAAATTTCCATCTAAAGAACTTAAAAATTTTTAATAAAAAAAAGTTGAACATATCTTAATGTTTTTCTTTATGCCACTGAATTATCTTTAGTGCTTCTTTTATGTCTAAAATAATCAGCTTCGTAACTTTAGTGGAAATTTAGAAAACAGTAGTGTAAAGTCAAAATTTGAATGTTAGTGAATAATTACTTAAAAATTCATCATTAAATTAAAAATCTAAACAGGCGAATTCATGGTTTCTAAGTATGTGTAAAAACTTCTCTAGACTCTCTGCTTTCATAATAATTAAAAAAAAAGTACTTAATAGGGCTACTTTGGCTTAAATCGACCATCAAAGACAGCAAGGTGAAAATTTCATAAAACTCGACTTCTGAATAATTTTTTTTTTAAATTCCAATTATTTATTAATAAACCAAAAATGATTGTAGAAAAGCTAAAAATTTATTATTTGAAGGTCAAAAATAACTGTTCCTGCTGCCGTCTTTAATAACCTTTGAAGGTTTATTATAACTTAATAAATGAAACAAAACATTATTTTCAAAGTATTTATTATTCGATCGCTTAAAGAAAGTTTTCAAAATGATGACCTTCGTGCTCAATACATATTCTACATCGTCTAAAAAAGTTTTCTTTTAATTTTATAAATGCAATTCTGTTGTTTTTTATTGTTTCTTCCGCTTGTCTTAATTTTGTTCTTAACACTGTGACGTTTGTAATGTCCTTGGCGTATACTAATTCCTTGTAGTATCCCCAGACGAAAAAATCTATGGGGTTCAAGTCGGGGGACCGTGGCGGCCACGCAATGGGCCCTCCACCGATCCATCTGCCTGGAAATGTTTCAGACAAATGTTGTCTAACATTTCTAGCAAAATGGCATGGAGCGCCGTCGTTTTGAAAAATCATATTTCTCCGCGTTAATAGGTCTACATCTTCTAATAAGACGCCGAGATCACGTCGTAGAAATTGCAAATAGGCCTCGCTGTTCAGTCGGTCCGGTAGTTCGAACGGACCAATCAGCTGTCCGTTTAGGATGCCTGACCACAAATTGATACTAAATTGTTCTTGGAAATTAGATTTCCTTGTGAGGTGTGGATTTTCAATACTCCACGAATGGTAGTTATGCGCATTAAACACCCCACATCGCTTAAAATGTGATTCATCAGTCCATAGAATATTTTTAAAGAAATTTTCGTTTTCAGCTTGTCTCCATAACATTTCCTGACAAAATGCCACCCTTCTCGGGTAGTCTGCGGGCTTCAGCTGCTGAACTTTCTGGATGTGATATGGGTGAAAACGCTCTTGATGAAGTATTCGATGTGCTTGTGATTTCGGAATTCCGATTCGACGTTCTATTGTTCTTACACTAACTGATGGATCTCTCACCACTTCTTCGACCACTGATTGGACAGTATCTGGGTCACTCATTTCAGATGGGCGCCCCGATCTTCTACCTGGTAGGCGTCCTTCCATGTAAGAGTTATGTACTCTTAAAATCATGCGATGATCAGGCCAAGTTTCAGGCTGAGGTCCACCTCCATTTTGTACTTGCTGCCGGAACAACCTGGCTGCTTCAGAAGCATTTCCTCTTGCATATCCATAAAAGTAATGCATAAGAGCATATTCTTGCGATGAAAAAGACATCACAAAATGAAGAGCTTGAAAAGTCCGTTAAGAATGCCAAATTTGTCAAAATCCCGTATTCACACAAAACCAAATCGTAATCGCACTCAAGGTCCGTAAAGAAAGCAAAGTTCGTCAAATAATCACAAATGAGCGTATCGTACGTAAGGCGCAAACAAAAGCAGGCAAACGACTGGCGCCAGAACACAATAGGCGCTCGGACTACACCCCCCGCCTCATCCCCTATTCACAAAGAATAGCATTCCTCAGTTACAGTTATCCATTTCGCCAATGAGAGTGAGAGAGATAGCAATAATGCGGTCTCTTTCATGTCCTCTCACTCGGGCAATTTTTTAGCAGGTAAGTACTGCATTACATCCAACACTACAACCGATGTGATCCGCGAGAAAAATATTTAAATATGGGTTTTATGTAGTTAATTTTTGCTAAATTGTAATTAATCTGAACCTTAGAAATTATAAAAAGACCAGATATTTTTTTTTATCATCTGATAGGAATTTGGTAAATTTTATGGAATTTTCACCTCGCTGTCTTTGATGGCCGATTTAAGCCAAAGTAGCCCTATTAAGTACTTTTTTTTAAATGATTATGAAAGCAGAGAGTCTAGAGAAGTTTTTACACATACTTAGAAACCATGAATACGCCTGTTTAGATTTTTAATTTAAAGATGAATTTTTAAGTAATTATTCACTAACATTCAAATTTTGACTTTACACTACTGTTTTCTAAATTTCCACAAAAGTTACGAAGCTGATTATTTTAGACATAAAAGAAGCACTAAAGATGATTCAGTGGCAAAAAGAAAAACATTAAAATATGTTCTACTTTTTTTTATTTAAAATTTTTAAGTTCTTTGGATCAAAATTTTCAAAAAGTCAGAAAAAAAATTATTACTCGAAAACTACGAATAATCGCGGAACATACATGGGGGTGATTCGGGTACTCCAAGAGGTGCTCTAACTCTGGACTTACGCTTGACACTATTTTTTGGGACACCCTGTATATAGCGCTAATCTCAGGAATTACTGATTCAAATTGAAAAAATATTTTTGTGTTGGATAGCCCATTTATCGAGGAAATGACTTATAGAAGTTGAGCATCAACGAAAAATGTAGCAAAAACGGGAAAAAATATATGTCGAAACGTAGTTCGCGGGCACAGCTATAGTACGTAGTACTATTATCTATTCTGTGGCTATAGTCTATACTATACTAATATTATAAAGCTGAAGAGTTTGTTTGTTTGGTTGGTTGAACGCGCTTATCCCAGGAACTACTAATTCAAACTGAAAAAGTATTTTTGTGGTGGATAGTCCATTTATCGAGGAAGGCAATAGGCTATATAACATTACGCTACGACTAATAGGAAATGTTGCAAAAGCGGGAAAAAATATATGGTGAAACGTAGTTCGCGGGCACAGCTAGTGGTAATATAATGGTCACTAATATAAAGAATTAGGTACCTACTTTAATATATTATTATTATTGTATGGTTTTACTATATACACACGGTCTTATTACAAAACCTGGTCTAAAGTTAGTCTTGGTTTAAATGTAGTGCGCTTTCCCTTGTGTCAATATACCTAGATAGAGACAGCGTCAACATTTAAACCAGGACTTTACTTTAGTCCATGTTTTGTAATAAGACGGACAGTATTTTGTTACTACTCTAGGAATTTCAATAGATTATTCAGACCATCACATTGAACAAAAATCGTTGTTCTTTGTGATGGTCTGCTGAAGAAACGATAAGTGGTAAAATAGTCTTTTTCATTTCGATAATCAATTTAATATGAAGCTTTGATGAACTGTCAAATGTGACCTATTAACGTGGCCCAACTACGCTCGCGAGCAAAAGTTTGGAATCAGTTACTCGAAATTGGATCCGCGTGATCTTGCTTACTAAATAAATTTTTAAAAATCATAAAAATGACATATTAAAGGTGCAACTGTCCACTTTAAATCGATTTAAAATTAATTCATATCGAGCCCGTAATTGTGGAGTTATCCCGGATTAAGTGAAGGAGGTAGGAAAACAAGGAAATAGGGAAAAATAATGAATGAATAAAACAACAAAAATTATTAAATAAAAATTTTATTTATCTTTAAAAATAAGTGTCAATATTTTGTGTTCCCTCCCCTCGCCCTAATAACTGCTCCAAGACGATTCTTCATAGACCTGATCAGCTTCTGAATTGATTCTTGTGGAATACCTTCCCACTCCTCAATCAACGCTGATTTCAGCTCATTCAGACATGAAGGAGCAGGAGTTCTGGAACGAACCTTCCTCTTTAGTTCATCCCACACGTGCTCAATGGGATTCAAGTCGGGGCTGAGCGCTGGCCAGTCCAATGTGGCAATACCGACTTCTTCGAGGTATTCCGTTGTTACACGGGCAGTGTGACAACGAGCGTTATCGTGCATAAGGAGGAAGTCATCACCGATGTATCCTGCATAGGGAACGACATGTTCCAGGAGAATATCGGAAATGTACCGGTCCGAAGTTAGACCGACTCCTCGTCCCCCGCCAGGCACGAAAACAAGCTCGGTTTTACCATCGAAGGAAATGCCGGCCCACATCATACAAGAGCCGCCCCCATAAGCCACTGTTTCAGCGACACAGCACTGTGCAAATCGCTCCCCAGGCCGCCTGTAGACCCGTCCTCTTCTGTCGCTACCGTGCAAACACATCCTGCTTTCGTCGGAGAACAGGACTTGCCTCCATTGCTCAACCTCCCAATCAAGATGGGTGCGAGCAAACTGAAGGCGTGCTTGTCGGTGAGCTGCCGTGAGTTTCGGGCCTGTGGCAGGCCTTTTTGGAGTCAGATTCGCTTGCTTGAGTCGTCGACGATCTGTCCACTCGCTGGCTGCTCCCCACGAACATCTCGGAGCTCCTGTTCAACAGGAGTCAAATACCGATTTCGGAGAGAGGTTGACACGATAAAACGGTCATCCCTCTCCGATTTGCACCGGCGCCGTCCAGATCTTGGTCTCGGGATAAATCCACCAGTCTCCCGAAAGCGCTTATAAACTTTCGAAACACAGGATTGGCTTATGTGGAGCCGACGAGCGACAACCCGCTGGCTGAGCCCTTCTTGCAATAGGGCTACGATTTGTGCTGCTTCTGTAGGTGTTGTCTCCATTGTCGTACAAGGTAAAGGGTCAAAAGTGGCGGAGATGTGTACCGGTCAACGTGTGAAAGTCGACTGATAAAGAAAATCCGATAACAGGTGCTTTTATAGGGGGTCAATAGGTCGCAACTCGTGACGTATCAAACAATTGAAACACGTCTTTTTCGATACACCACTTAATGCGGAAAGGCTCCATAAATACTGGCTTGTTTTTAATGAATTCGGTATCAGTTTAAAAGTAAAGAGTTGAACCTTTAAAATGATGTCATTTTAACGATTATTATAAAGTATTAACTACTCAAGATAACGCGCAACCAATTTCAAGTAACTGATTCCAAACTTTTGCTCGCGAGTGTATATTTAATCCAAAATAATTTTGTTTGAGAGCTTTTCGTAGAGAGTCTCGGCCGAAAACGTCCTCGTCAAGAGCATTCCTGTACACACTCGCTCTGTCAGCTGTAGGTACTGAACACTCCCATGATAATGGATATAGAAACTGCTGCTGCTGTTTGTTTCTATCCCAACTGCATAAAACCAATAATCTTTCTTCTGCGGCCACGGTACATGGCAGTGAGAACTCTGCTACGGGAGTGCTTGCTTATTCGCACCCAAGCATCGTGGATAATGCTTGTCCTTTGAGTTCCATTATACCGATTCCCCTCGATAGCACACCAAAAATTGCAGTTCACGCTCGTTAGACCACACAGTGAAACGCGTCTTATCTATTATAAATATAGTCAGCGGGCAACTAAATGAACGAATGCGTATGTACGCATTCTCGCTTTCCTCGCGAGATCCAACGGTATCCTTTGACTCGGACACAAAAAACCGACAAGCGGCTGAGACTGACCGAGGCGAGGCGCGAGAGGGCGAGACAAAACGAGAGTTTACTCGCTCTCGGCTTCTCTCGGGCTTAGAGCATTTAGCCTATGCAGATAATACGCAACAACCACGCATGGCACACTATGAAAATATTACCTCACAATAAAGAAACATACCTACACACATCGACAAATTAATGTGTATCTATGTAATCGCCCGAAAATCATGCCCGTGTACTGTGTTTGAGCTACCAACCTTGTATTTTTCTATAGTACCGGCATAAAAATTACTGTACATAAAGAAAACAAGTTAATGGGGGTGATTCTGAAGCGACCACCTAAAACTATAACTAAATAAAATTAGAGATAGAAATGTCAATCACCGTTTGGTATTCAGAACTCACAAGTTAACTCTAAAATTAAGAGTGACGTTACTAAACTACTCAATTTAGTGTTAGATGTTATTTTCGTATTCTGACATGCTTCCTAAATCTAATTTTTCCTATAATTTTAAATATGTCAAACTAATTTTAGGAGGTGAACTTTTAGGTGCCGCCTAAATTTATCTTGTTACTTTTTAACGATTTTCTAACATTACTGAAGGCTATTTTTTTTGTGCAACTTGCCAAATGGATGATGAATTGGTTGTTATGGCATTAATAGAGTCTTCAGAAAGGTAAAATATTTGTTTTATATAAGAAATTAGATAAATACCTGCCTCATAGTTTTAAAATATATTTGTAAAGTATCGACTTATTTATGTTATAGAATAGGAGAAGAAAAAGTTAAATTGAGGAAGTTGAGGGACAAATCAGACCCATTTACTATGCCCGAACGTAAATTTAGAAAAATATTTCGTTTTCCTCGCCAATCCGCTCGCAACTTTATAGAAGCTATAGACTGCACTGAAGTACAGATTGGCTCCTTACCGGAACATTTAAAGGTTTTAGCCAGCCTTCGGTCAAGCAGAGCTGTCACTGTTGTCACTGATTTAATATTGCGCAAATTAACTCCATAAAAAAAAAAATCCTAAAACAGCAATAGAAAAGGACCTTGTCAAGGCAGAGTGAGCGAGCACCTACTTACATTGTAATAAAATATTTTGAAATAATTATTAAGAAATACATTAACATTCTCCGTCCTTTTTCTATTTAGGTTTCAACCAATATATGGAATGCCAAACACACTTGGAACTGTTGATGGTACACATATTGGTCGAGGCCTGGAATGCAGCAAACTCCTTCTGTGTGGAGGTAATCACACAGAAGGAGGTGGCAGAACGGGCCAGAAAAGATGACCCAGCGGCAGATCCCTGCCGCCGCAGAAGAACGGGGTGGAGGAGGCGGCAGTTCACCCGTCTTCTTCCTCCTGACGGTGACCAGCGGGACGCGGGCCCGGGAAGCCCGAGTCCTGCATTGCACAGGCCACCGCCAGTCGTCGATACTCCTAATGCCCAGGAGCATCGCCGGCCTTCCCATTTTAGGGAGGTGAGAGGGGCTCGCCATAGGCGAGCAGACGCTGACGAGGTCATGGAAGTGTCCGAAAGGGTTCCCATGGCCTTGTCCGGCGACGGGGCGTCCCTCCCCGACGTATCCTCTTCGTCAGGTGACGGGGAGGATGCGGCGGTGATGGACGTTCTCGTGCCAAGGCGTTTGTGAGGGGGCATCGTTGGGTTTTAGTCGGTAGGCCGCAGTTTCTGGCTGGCGCTCTGCCCCCAGTGGCCGCGGAGAGTCCGACATAACCTCGCGCCTACCCAAGCGCGAGGTATGCGTAACGCATTTCCCAACGTTAAAAAAAAATGGTACACATATTGGTATTGTTGCTCCACCACTGACACACCCTACAGCACCAGGAAACTTATTATACAATAGGAAAGGCTTTTATAGCATCAATTGCCAAGTCGTGAGTTGTAATTTGTTTGTTCCCAAGTAGTCTACTAGTACTGACATTTAGATGATAGGTAGGTTATGTATGTATGTATTTACTCTTACAACAGAAATTAATATTCTATCTGCAGATAGAAGTATGCTTATCTAAGATTTGTTGCCTAGCAATTACTAATATTTGTCAATAAATAACAGCGGTTATTATGAAAAGAAAACAAAAATTACTAATGAAACAAAATACGCAATTTTAAAATTCAGAGGAAGTCACGAATTACCTATCTATACAACTACAGACTACCACGCAATTTTTTCTTTCATGGCATAGGCGCGAAGCCTTCACAATCGCAGAATAAATGTCGAATAATTTTTCTTTTGTGATAAAATGAATGATAAATAATAAAATTTCTTTTCTGTTATTTACAAATACGATCAAATCTTAAATTAACAATTTCTGATAGTAAAATTAGTGGAATATAGCTGTTTTCAATGTTTCTAAATTATCCCGTTTTTCTACAGCACTAGGTGTATTTATAATCTGTGTATTCAATTTAAGAAATTGTCAAATACAGTTTAAATTTAGAGAGTCCGGCGTTTCAGAATACGAATTACCTAAAACTAATTTAAAATTATATGTTTAATTTTAGTTTTAGTTTTAGTGCAGGTAACTTCAGAATTACCCCCAATGTAGGTATATTTTATAGGTACATACTTACATATGATAGGAAACGCCACGGTTTTCGAAATCATGGCGTTTCCTATCACATGTAATTATGTATGTATGATTTGAGTTATTGGATTGCTTTTTGCAAGAGGAAACTTCACAATGAATAATTTTTGACGAGCTCATACTTGCGACACGAAACGACACCAAAAGGCAGCGTCGCGCGTCAACTATTTTCATAATTATAATACGCGAATGGTCATATGGTTTCGCGTACTTTGACAGCCCTACCATCTCCGTAGGCTAAATGCTCTAAGCTCTCGGGTTGTCTCGGCGTGTAATCAGGCATTAAACATAACCAAAAATTACTTGACAACAACTGTGATAGTTTTTAGCTACTGCGGAGCCACCCTAATTTGACGAAGTTTGACGGACACTTCACAACAGAGACCGTTCTTAACCTCTACCCTCCATAGTCTAGATGTTAAACACTTTTTAAAGCCTTTTTAAATTCGGCCCCACCTGCGCCTATCGTCCCGAATCAATTCGTGCCGACTCAAAAACTCGACTCAAAGTCTCGGCGAGACTTCTCGCCGAGAAATACCGCGAGAAGCGAGGAGGTATCCACACTCAGCGATCATTTACATTCTCGGTCGTTATCCGGAATGGACGACAATGCTACTGACTTGGTATAGTGTGCGTTAGCACATTATAATCTCGTTAACACGAAAATTAAAAATTAGAAAAAGAAGGCCTAGACGATGGTGGTTTTTTACAAAGTACTGAATTATAGAAAACTTTTTCCATCCCACAAAATGGGTATCTCCAAAATTACTTAACTAAAAAGATTAACGAAAAATGTTCATAAATTATTTTCTAAATGATATTTATCACAAATTATCAGATGAGAGACCACAAGAGACAATGTTTAATCAAAGAGTATACAATAACTGTGTATACTGATATGCATATATCACATACAATATAACTAGTCAAAATAAAATATTGACAGACGACTACAAAGTACTTTTTCAGTATAATAACTGTCACGAGATAACATGCGATCTACGCCACGGTCGCAGTCGCTCTGAGAAAAAACAAGAATGTGATAGTGTTCTCTTTTCTTGCTCGAGAAACCCTTTGAAGCGGGCATAAAAACCGACACCGATCGGAGAACAGGCGAGCCCGAGAACGAGAAGGCGAGAAACCCATCACATTCGCGCTTCTCAGGTGTTCTCGGGTGTTCTCGGGTGTTCTCGGCGTGAGTCTGGAGGCGCCTTAATAGTGAGAATGTTTTGGGCATGGAATTATTACTCAAACAGGAATGAGCTCTAAAAAATATGGTTGTTCAAAGGACTTTATTTCTATGTAAATAAAGACTAAACACTTGAAAGTGCAAAAGTGTGCCGAGAGAGATATCAATAACTGTACCTTTTATCCCTTTCCCACAGTGTTGCTACTGTTGTATATTTTATAATTTAGTAGTTATGGTGCGTAAATATGCGCGGAACGGACCGCAATCAACATTATCTAAAGAGGGTAAATAATTATAACTGTATTTCCCTACCTACCCTATTCCTATCATTATTGGGACTGATTGACGTCTCGTCACTTCGCTTCCGGACTTCCGATCAGTAACTTGGGTCGAGCATCTCCACTCCCCAAACGCGAACCTATCGTCGAAGTACCGATCAGCCGCGATCTACGCGTATTCTATTCACGTATCGTGCATCATCACCTACATTTTATACGGAGAAGAAACATTGGAAGGGAATCAGGAAGAGCGTCTATACCATTCAGCACGCAGGACGACGGCGAACCAGGTCGGTCCCAATCTACTTTCCTTTTCTCTTGTTTTTCCCCGTCATCCCCCTTGGTCCTTCAGCCAGATCCTTATTTTCCTATAAAATCATCTTATTTTCTAATATCCACAGTTGTTATTAATTTTTACACTCAACTTTTTTACAAAAAATAACGGTGATACATTTCTATCGTTCATTCATCATTCATTCAAATAATATTTTTATTTCTATGCTGGCAACATTAATGAACGAACTATTCTCAAGTTGCTTAGGATCGTTCATTCCCAACTGTCATTCATTTGTCGGTTTGTCACTTTGACAATTGATCAGTAAATCGAATTTCTATTTATTTACCTTCAGTTGCAAATAATTAAATTTCTTTACGATTTCTGAATCTAAACAACACAAAATGGCAAAACTTAGCCAGTATATTGTGCGTTTCAACATTTTGCAAAAGCGTATGCATGATTTGTATGAAATAGCAAATAGATGCAGTGCAGTGCGTGAGTTAGGCGAAAAAGATCAAACTCTTGCGCAGTTCCAGGCTAGGTATAGTGATATTGAAAGGCATCGTGATCAAATGGATGATATATTTACTACATTAATGTCCGATTCGTCACTTGATGATTCGAAACGTTCTGATTTGGAACGAGGTTACAATGAGTTTCAGGAACAGTTCTATTCTATTAAAATTTTATACTCTAGTTTGAACAAGCAGTCACATTCTAAACCGGCAGATAGTTCTGAGCATAAAATAAGCACAGAATTTCATTTGCCTAAAATATCATTGCCACGATTCAATGGTGCATCTGTAGAATGGCCTAACTTTATCTCAATATTTAATAGCCTAATTCATGACAATACACACTTAAGTAATGTAGAAAAAATGCACTACTTGTTGAGCGTTCTAGATAAAGAACCTTTATCTTTAGTTAAGCACCTCACAGTGACACGTGAAAATTATATGATAGCATGCAGGTTGCTTACTGGAAGATATGAAAACATTAGGATTATTGCAGATAAACATATTGATGCGATTCTTAGCCTACCTAACCTAACACAAATAAATACAAAAACATTGAATAGATATACAATAAAAGAAAACACACAAGCGCTAATCGCACTCAAGTTTGATGTGAACTCTTGGTGTTTTTTGTTGTTACATATCATCTTAAAAAAACTATCTATAGATATGAGAACAAGTTTGAATCAACAATACCAATACATATAATTCCAACATTTGAGCAATTACTTGTATTTTTAGAAAATCAGCTGCGAATTCTAGAGAACTTATCTAATTCCACATTTAAATCAACATCAAGTAATTCTTTCAATGTTGTTGATTCAAGCAATCACTCAAACAATAATTTAATTACTTGCCCTTGCTGCAATGAACATCATCTTATTTACAAATGTCAGCAGTTTGAATCAATGAATTCTATAGACAGAAGGAATTTTGTTAAACAACATAAACTTTGTTTTAATTGTCTACGCACACATCATATATCAAAGTGTATGTCTAAAAGTGTTTGTCTGATATGCCACGGCCGTCACCACACAAAGCTACACACAAACATACCATAGCCACACGATGTGCCTGTATCTTCCGTTGCACCTGCGACTAATAATGCAACACAATCTCAATCCTTGCACGGCATTGATGGTTCATCAACCATGGTGCTTGGTACTGCCATTGTACACATACAGGATGCTGATGGTTTTTATCATTCTGCCCGTGCATTGATTGATAGTGGCTCACAAGTCTGCATAATGAGTGAAAACTTAGCACAGCAACTTAGACTACCCCGCTCTCATTCTGCTTCCTTGTACGGCTTAGGTATGACATCTGACCATCAAACAAATGGGACTGTACAAACGCAACTTAAATCTGTTCATAATTCTAATCAAATGTTATCTGCTAATTTTGTTATTTTAAAGCGAATCACTGGTAATCTTCCAACAGTTCCCATACATAAGTCACTTTTAGAAACTTGCAATAATTTGATTCTCGCAGACAAATATTTTAATATACCTGGTCGAATTGACTTATTATTAGGCATCGGCTTGTATGACCAGATCTTTGATGGCAGGAAGTTCAGTCTAGGTGATTCAATGCCTACTGCTTATTCCTCTCTCTTTGGCTGGGTTATTATGGGTAAAGCTCCAGCGGCATCGAACTTAGTGTGCCACTCTACTACTATGGCTTGTACTATTGATCTTCATCGTGCCATAAGCTTGTTTTGGGAAGCTGAAGAACCACCCAAACAAACAATTAAAGATCCTGAGGACATTATATGTGAGAAGCACTTTACAGAAACTCACACTAGGGATAGCACTGGTCGATTTACTGTACGTTTACCGTTTAAAGTCAACCACAAGCCATTAGGTGATACTTATCACACAGCACTCAAGCGGTTCTTTCATTTGGAACGGCGACTATTAAAGGATAGCAAGTTGCGTGAATTGTATATTGCATTCATGCACGACTACAAAGAATCTGGTCACATGTCAGAGGTTTCTGAACCATGGTCTGCTGATCGATATTTTATTCCTCATCATGGTCTTCTCAAGGAACACAGCAGCAGCACTAAATTACGTGCTGTATTTGATGCATCAGCGCCTAGCTCGTCTGGTGTTTCACTAAATCAAATTCTTATGTCTGGCCCTAAATTGCAGAAAAAATATCGAGGACATCATCTTGCGATTTAGGATACATAGCATTGTTTTTACTGGCGACATTCGACAAATGTACCGCCAAATTAGGATTGACGAAGCAGATCGTCATTACCAAACAATTCTCTGGCGCGAATCTCCCGATCAACCGCTTAAACAATATGAAGTGACAACCGTCACTTACGGCATTTCTAGTTCTGCCTATCAAGCGATTCGAGTCATTCACGAGCTTGCACATCTTAACTCAGAGCGTCATCCTGAGGCCTCTAGGACCCTTCTAAAGGACACATTTGTCGATGACGTAGTTTGTGGAGCTTCTAGTGTGAATTCTGCTCTCAATTTACAGCGTGATGTTCTTGCTATTCTCAAGCAGGGAGGGTTCGAACTTCGGAAATGGTGTAGTAACTCTAATGACTTTTTGTCATCTTGTCCCTCAGAGCATTGTGAGTCCCCCTATCAGTTTGAGGATGGTAACAATATTTATAAAATTTTGGGCATCGAATGGAACTCTAAATCCAATTGTTTCGTCTATAATGTCAGCGAAATGGGCAACATCATGACTAAGCGTGGTATCTTGTCAGATATTGCAAAACTTTATGACCCCTGTGGTTATTTAGCGCCGACTATTTTCTACGCTAAACATTTCATGCAGCAGCTTTGGTTGCTCGATTCTGGTTGGGATGAGCCACTGCCCTTTGCCTTAGCAAAGGAGTGGAAATCATTTTTAGCTGACTTTCATAATTTAAATCGTATTTCTATTCAGCGACGTATTCTCACCGATCAACCTGTTGATATTCAAATACACGGTTTCTGTGATGCGTCCGAACGAGGATATGCGGCTTGTATCTATCTGCGCGTTGTCAACTCAGATGGCAGTATCTTAGTTCAGCTCGTAGATGCTAAGTCACGCGTAGCTCCTATAAAACAAAAACGTACAATTCCAAAGCTCGAATTAAACGGTGCCCTATTGCTCGCTTGTTTAATGGAGCATGTTTATAATCTTTTACAATCAAAAATTAAAATCAACGATTTATTCGCTTGGACTGACTCCAGCATCGTTTTATCATTGTTAAGCACCTCTCCTCATAAACTCCAAACCTACGAAGGCAACCGTGTTTCCCAAATACAGATGATCATGCCCGATGTTAGTTGGAGGCATGTTCCATCATCAGCGAATCCTGCCGACCCCGCCAGTCGTGGGATTCCTCCCTCACAGTTAGTCAACCATGCATTGTGGTGGTCACCACCATGGCTCGAAGACTCTTCTTCGACATGGCCTGGCGACATACCATTAATTAGCGAAACTGACTTGCCAGCTATCAAGGCGCCTCCGTTCGTATCAGCTGTTGCACACACCCCCCATTACAACCTTTTGTTTCGACAAGTTTAGCACGTTTGCCAAGTTACAGTCAGTTGTAGCTTGGTGCAAGCGTGTTAGTAATACTGGCTGTAATAGTATTCTATTATGTTTAATCTAAGAACTGTTCCTTATGTTCTGTTTGTCAATAAAACAACTGTCAAGTATAAACAACTTTTATTCCTAAAATATAATATTTTATCAGGTTATGGGCCCAGTCCACGATAAATGTAAATATTATTAAATAATATAGGAGTGTTGTGTTTGTTGTGTTATTATGAATATGCAGTCGCCGACGTTCAGTAAGTTGACCGGCCAAGCAAACTATGGGACTTGGTCGTTTGCTATGAAAATGTATTTGACGGAGTGCGATCTTTTAGACTGTATTACAATGGAGGCAATTTCTGAGGACAACAAGAAACGCGACGCTAAAACACGTTCCAAAATTTGCTTAATGTGCTCCGAGAGCATTTATCCGTTAATCATGAATGCTGAAACTGCGAAAGAGACATGGGAGCGCTTACAAAAGGCATATGCTGATAGTGGCCTAACCCGTCGACTCGGTCTTTTAAGGAAGTTGTTCCGTATAAAATTGAGCGACTTTCCTACTATGGAAGCTTATTGTAGTGAAATACAAGGAATACAACAAGCGTTGATAGCTATCAAAGCAGGCCTCGACGACGAATTCATTGGTATCATTATGCTGGCCGGACTACCGGATGAGTACAGTCCGTTAGTTATGGCCCTTGAGCATTCCGGTAACACGATATCGACGAATATGGTGATGGCTGCTTTACTAAAAGAAGATCAACGTAAGCAAGGTCGCGAAGCATGTGGTACTAATATTGATACAGTGATGAACATCAGCGCTAGTGGTAGTAGTAAGCACAAAAAGGATATTGTTTGTCACTTTTGTAAAAAGAAAGGTCATTTTAAATGGCAGTGTAAGATATTTAAGTCCTCTAAAAATAAAACACAGACAGGTAATGTAGCTAACGTAGCAACTGATTCAAATGTAGTTGTTACTTGTTTACAGGCTAGTGGCTATGAAGGATGGGTAATCGATTCCGGTGCAACTGCTCACATGACATATAGAAAGGATATGTTGAGTGAGGTAAATAATAACATAGATGGTGTTACAACAGCAAATAACTGTAAGCTAGTTTCAAAATTACGAGGCAATGCTAAAATTAGGGCACGTAATAATGGTGACATCATTAATGTAACAGTTCAAGATGTGATGCATTTACCGGATTTGATTACAAATCTGTTGTCTGTTCGAAAGATTACTGAGCATAATAAGATTGTTGTGTTTTTGATAGTAAACATTGTAAAGTTTATAACCAAGAATCTGTAAATATTAATGCTAAACCTTTATTTATAGGAACTCTGAGAAATGGTTTATATGTTGTTGATTCGGCGGATCATAAGGCAATATATGCTGCGGGTAGTACTGATCATGTAGCTTATGCTTCTAATTTATGGCATAGAAGGCTAGGTCACTTGTCCCGTGCTTAAATGATTAAGTTGAACCCTTTGGTATCAGGTTTTACTTATACAGGTAATGGCTATGAAATGACGCCTTGTACAGCTTGTTGTAAAGGTAAGCAGTGTGTGCAAAAATTTCCTAGAAACAAAGTAAACAGAGCTACCGACTTGTTAGGTTTAGTACATATGGATTTAGCAGGCCCGATGGAGGCTCCATCATGGGGTGGTGCAAGATATGCGGTGGTTCTCGTTGATGATTTCAGTCGTAAGGTATTTTCTTATTTATTAAAGTCAAAGGAAGAAGTTTTTGACAAGTTTATGATTTTTAAAGAATTTGTTGAAAATCAGCTTAGTAAGAAAATTAAAGGCATTCGTAGTGATAATGGCTCTGAATTTGTCAACAGAAAATTCCAAAATGAACTACAGAAGGAAGGCATCCTCCACCAAACAAGTTGTGCTCATACTCCTCAACAAAATGGAGTTGCGGAGCGAACTATAAGAACGATAACAGAAAAGGCCAGATGTATGCTGCAGGATGCAGGTCTTGATAAGAGGTGGTGGGGAGAGGCATGGTTGACAGCTGTTTATTTGAAAAACAGATGTCCCACTATGGCCCTTTCAGGTAAAGTACCAGAAGAAGCTTGGTCTGGTAAGAAGGTAGATATTTCTCACCTTAAAATATTTGGAAGTAAAGCTGAGGTTTTAGTCAAAGACTATAAGAAGAAGTTTGACCCTAGGTCAACAACTATGACTATGGTAGGGTATGGTGAGACTCAAAAAGGGTATAGATTGGCCGACAATATTAATAATCCAAAGCGAGTAATTGTTGCACGGGATGTTGTATTCATGGAAGGCCATTTTGATACTAGTAATAGGACTCCTATAGAAAGTAGTGTAAGGGTTGAAGAAGTTCAAGTTGAAAATAATCAATGCCCTTCAATTTCTCCTACTGAAAGAGAAATATTGAATAATGAGTTTTCAGATACGTCGTTAGAACGCGATGAGGACGAGTTTCATGATTCGGAAGACTTTCAAAATCTGTCTGAAGTACAGAATGAAGAATCCCCTGTAGCCGTCATAGAGACTGGACAGGAAGTATCTTCAAACCCTGTTGAAGAAGTGGGGGTAAGGAGATCGCAGAGAGTGAGAAAGCCAAAACGAGATGAAGATATGATATACAATTTTCTCACGTCTAATGTCACAAATCCTGTCTCAGTTAAAGATGCACTTGAAAGATCGGATAAAGATCTTTGGCATAAAGCGATGAAAGAGGAATACGACTCGCTTATTCAGAATGGCACTTGGGAGATAGTTGACAGACCACCAGACGGCAATGTTGTCAAATGTAAGTGGGTATTTAATTTGAAACGTGGAGCAGATGGTTCTATCCAAAGGCATAAGGCGCGTCTCGTTGCCAAAGGCTATTCTCAAGTTTACGGCATAGACTATTTCGAGACTTTTGCGCCTGTAGTACGGTTGTCATCGATTCGCCTTTTATTAGGCTTGGCTGCTGAAATGAACTTAGAAGTGCATCATGTTGATGTCACTACAGCATTTTTGAATGGCGAATTAAATGAAGAAATTTTTATGGAACAGCCAGAGAAATTTGTCAAGAAGGGACAAGAGAGGAGGGTTTGTAAGCTCAAGAAAGCTATTTATGGGCTTAAACAAGCAGCCCGCTGCTGGAATGACAAAATACATACATACCTTGTACACATTGGGTTTTCGGCTTCCAAGTATGACAACTGTGTATATATTAAGAAATTTGCTAAGAAATTTATTGTTATAGGACTATATGTAGATGATTTTTATATTTTTGCCAATGATTTAAGTGAAATTAGAGACCTGAAGAGTAAAATAGGCAAAAGGTTTAAAATTAAAGATCTCGGTGAAGCGAGAGATTGTCTTGGGATGCTCATTGGCAGAAATCGAGATAAAGGTGAAATTTACATTAGTCAGAAAAATTATATTATGAAGATTTTAGAGAAAACAGGAATGTTAGAGTGCAAATCTGTTGCAACTCCATTAGAATATAATCAAAAGTTAATGAAAGTAGAGAATTATATCTACGAGGAGGAAACTGATATTGGTTACCAGGAGCTAGTGGGTTCCCTTATGTATTTGGCTACCTGCACAAGACCCGATATTGCATATGCAATTAGTTACCTTAGTCAATTTAATTGTTATCATGACAGTACTCATATGGCTGCACTCAAGCGGGTTCTAAGATACTTGAAAGGTACTATTGACTACAGGTTGTGTTTTAAGAAAACAGGCGTACAGAAGTTGACTGCTTATGCTGACGCAGACTGGGGCAACAACTACGATGGGAAGTCGTTTACAGGTTATTGTATCGTGTATGCAGGTGCTGCTATTTGTTGGCAGGCTCGTAAGCAGCAGTGTGTGGCCCTTAGTACTACCGAAGCAGAATACATTGCCTTATGTGAAGCTTCTAAAGAAATTGTTTTTCTAAAGGGTTTATTTAGTGAGCTTTGCGCCATTGTTGATAGTGTCACACTCTTTAGTGATAGCCAGAGCGCTAGTAAATTAGTGTATAGCTCTGCCTTGCGCAAGCGCTCTAAGCACATTAACATTAAATATCACTATGTAAAAGACTTAGTGAACAATAAGCAAGTTAATATAAAGTTTTGTGCTACCGAGGTGATGCCAGCTGATATGTTCACTAAATCTACTACTAGCTTAAAGTTAGTGTATTGTTCTAAGAGCATAGGGCTCCAGGATTCATAGATTAAGTGGGGGTGTTAGTAATACTGGCTGTAATAGTATTCTATTATGTCTAATCTAAGAACTGTTCCTTATGTTCTGTTTGTCAATAAAACAACTGTCAAGTATAAACAACTTTTATTCCTAAAATATAATATTTTATCAAAGCGCTTCTTACACAACTGTCTTAACCCAACGCACCGTCGTACTGGACCTTTATCTGTCACAGAACTGAACGATAGCTTGAACTCTGTTGTCAAGTCTGTGCAGTCTACGGCGTTTGCTACAGCGTTGGAGTCATTGCGCTCAGGCAAAGGCGTAAAGGGTGGTTTGATGCGTCTTAATCCATTTATCGACTCGCAAGGACTTTTGCGAGTAGGCGGTCGGCTAGTCAAGTCTCAGCTTGATTACAACGCAAAGCATCCTTTGTTATTACCCAAAGATCATTTCGTTACTAAACTTACCGTCGATCATTATCATCGTTTGTACCTTCATCCAGGCTTGAGTTTACTTCAAGCATTACTCCAACAAAAATTTTGGATTTTGTCAGCACGACGGATCATCAAGCATGTAGCTTTCAAGTGTCATCGCTGCTATCGATTGCGTCCCAAATCTATTCAACCTTTTATGGGTGACTTACCTGCTAGCAGGGTTACGTCATGTCGAGCCTTTCAGCGTGTCGGCATTGATTTTGCCGGACCTTTCTCCCTAAAAGTATCCCGACTGAGAAATGCAAAGTCTGTGCGTTCATACCTTTGCATTTTCGTATGTTTTACCACCAAGGGCGTACACTTGGAAGCAGTGTCCGAGCTATCTACTGAGGCTTTTATAGCATGCTTGGATCGATTTGTGTCGCGGCGAGGGCTACCTACTGACATTTACAGCGACTGTGGTACAAACTTTGTAGGGGCTAAGAATTACATCAAGGATGTCACTAACTTTTTACAAACCACATCATGTAAAATGCATCAACATTTAGTTCATCAACAAATCAACTGGCATCTTAACCCTCCTGCCAGTCCCCACATGGGCGGTTTGTGGGAAAGCGCTGTTAGGTCTGCCAAACTTATCTTATGTAGAGTCATCGGCGAACGTCCGCTTGTTTTTGAGGAGTTATCTACCATATTTGCCAAAGTAGAAGCAGCATTGAACTCGAGGCCGTTGTGTCCAATAACTAGCGATCCCAACAACTTAGATGTTTTGACGCCCGGTCATTTGATTATAGGACAACCGCTTTTGGCATTGCCTGAACAAAATATGACTGACGTCAATGTTAGCCCACTGAAGCGCTGGAAAATGCTCCAACAAATAACACAGCATTTTTGGAAACGTTGGCAATCTGAATATCTGCACACGCTGATGCAACGCCCAAAGTGGCTCAACAGGTCTGCTGATGTTCAGGTTGGCGACTTAGTACTTATTAAGGACAACTCTCCTCCACTTCAGTGGCGTAAGGCACGTGTCATCAGATTGTGTCCAGGCACTGACGGCATAGTTCGAGTAGTCGAACTTAGGACGGCTTCTGGAACTCTACTTAGACCAGTAGTAAAAATTTGCCCACTTATACATAGCTTGTAACTATCGTCTATATCACTCAACTCAACACAATTATTTTTGTTATTTATTTTATTAGCAATTCATCAATTCAACTTTATTTACGTCAACTTTTATTAATTTTTATTCATCTTAAAGAGCCAACCCGCTCTTTGGGGGGCGGTATGGTGCGTAAATATGCGCGGAACGGACCGCAATCAACATTATCTAAAGAGGGTAAATAATTATAACTGTATTTCCCTACCTACCCTATTCCTATCATTATTGGGACTGATTGACGTCTCGTCACTTCGCTTCCGGACTTCCGATCAGTAACTTGGGTCGAGCATCTCCACTCCCCAAACGCGAACCTATCGTCGAAGTACCGATCAGCCGCGATCTACGCGTATTCTATTCACGTATCGTGCATCATCACCTACATTTTATACGGAGAAGAAACATTGGAAGGGAATCAGGAAGAGCGTCTATACCATTCAGCACGCAGGACGACGGCGAACCAGGTCGGTCCCAATCTACTTTCCTTTTCTCTTGTTTTTCCCCGTCAAGTTATAAAACAACTATTGGTAGAGGAAGATTTATTATTATTGTTTATTTAATTACTTTTAATGCCCAAAATACCCAAATTGTTTTTTTTTTGTAATTATTATAACAAAATAAATTACCATGTTAGCCTACTATTAATAATTATAACACTATAATTTTACGTCCAAGAAATATTTTAGTAGTAGTATTCAAAAAATGTTATATTGCAACAATGATTCTCTGTCAATGTCAGTAATTTTCGTTGTCATTGTAGTAGGGTAACCACATGGTATGTACCTACCTAACCTAAATATTGTCGCAATTTTTAACATTTTTTAATAAAGGTAATTTTTATTAGTATTTATTGTTTAGCTTACACGATGCGATGTTAAGATATTAGAAAAAAGAATTGGCATTAACATTCTGTTCAAGATATTGGCGAAACCACAAAAGTTTTAAATATTGTTGAAACAGTTCAACTCACACTGGTGTGTTTTTAATTCTTTTCTTCTTAAAATATTACTAATTCTTTTACTAGGTACGTATTAAATATTATAGAGAGATTTTAGTGATGACTTATTTTTGACAAGTTGACATATTTGATTATATTATCTGTTATGTGACGGCGGGTTCAACATAATATACCGACTGGAAAGACCATCTATTGAAAGACAATCATTGATATTCATTATTTTTTAAATAATTATTATATTAATAAAACCTATCTTGTATTGAAAAGCAGATATAAAATTCTTTTGCGCAACCCATTTTGAAATAATAGAATAGAATATAATATTTCTTTGTTGTACAACACCAACCAGCTTAAAGTCAACGTATAAATAATACACTTAACACTAATTGTCCAAAGGGCAACCTTGTCGCTAAAAGCGATCTCTTCCTTAACAATCGTAATTATTAAGCATATTATGGTTTTCAAAAGCATCTTTCAGGTTGAATGTTATTGTTTTTAAGAAAAAATCCCTATTTTGTAGAATTTGTGGTCACAAACTTACCAAAGAGACAAACGGTACAGTTATTTATCTCTCGCTCGGCATGCTTTTTTAAGCAAGAGCTCATTCCTGTTTGAGTAATAATTCCATGGTTTTGGGTTACTTAATCTATGATTTCAACCTTAAGAACGTATGTACTCTGCTTGGAATGATTATTGGAACATTACAAAACTTTCGAAAGGATCATGGTACGCAACAATTCAAGAGAATATTCCACGAAAATCGTGGCATCATAATCTTAAAAATCCATCAAGAAAATTTATTACTCTTATCAACAGATTAAGAATTGGTCATGGAAAATTTAATGAGCACTTGAAACGGATCAAGTTAACACATAGTAATATATGTCGCTTTTGTGAAAATGAATCAGAATCATTACAACATCTCATTTTAGAATGTCCGGCATTTAATATACAAAGACTGTTGATGATAGATGGCTTACAAAAGTTATATAAAGACTGCAGTATACCTCGCCAACTGCCATCTATTATTAAAAATACTAAAACTTATCCAACAATTTTTGAATATGTTGTTAATACGTTTGAGAAATTGTAACTACAGATTTTATCCAAGAAAGTGAAGAACATCTGAATTAACATTTTTTTTGTACTAAAGTTTGGCCAAATGGGTGATACCAGAGCCGTAAAAATAAAATTAAAAAAAAAATTATTTTGTTGTCTATGGTGGCAATTCTGTTGGCATTAATTCGATTAAACTAAACTAAATTTAGTTTTAGTGCTGTCAAATTGTGTTTTCAGTTAAAATTTTCGAACAAAAAACACGATTTGACAGCACTACAACTAAATTTAGTTTGGTCTATTCCAACAAATGCCAACAGAATTGACACTACTGACAACTCTATAATCCATTTCCTCATTTCCTCCATGGTTCAATCATAGACAAAACAAAGGAATAGTCTTGTAGCACTACAGTCCACAGCACACAACAAAATCAATAATGTTGCCAGGTTATGAAAATACACATGTTATTTTAGCAAGTAATGCTGTTTACTATAAGGTAGTATTTTCCTTGTCCAACATCAAATTTGCCATTACTACAGTAGAGTAATTTCAAAAGCAGTTAAACAATTGTGCACCTTAACGGTTATGACAGTTTAAGTCTTCCTATTTTTGTGACGGATCGCCACAATTTTTGTAAACACGCTTGTCGAATACTATGTGAATACTATACAAATTCTATAGTCAATTATGCTATTTATTGCGGAAGTAATGGCTTCCTAAAATCTAATTGTTGGGATATTAATTGTACTTATTAATTAATAAAATAAATATACAATAAGTCCCAATAATTTTTTAACATTCAATATTTATTCATCAATTCATTACTTGTGTAATCCGGCATGTTTCATTTACTATTTAAAAGCCGCGTCCCATGGATTGATACAAAGATATAGTCCTAGAATGAATTTGTGCCACAACAGACTATCATAATTATGATCGCTCACAGTATTTTATTGGCGTTCAATGTTTTGTTTGCAATAATGACAAATGTTTGCAGAATGCAGCTCAACGGCCTATAACGGGTGATTTATAGGGTTCAACTAATCGTGTATTATTATGAGTGATGCTAGGAGTACGAATCCCTTGGTGAACAAAATGAAACCAGTAGAAGAAGACGAAGAGTCTGACGATTCAGTAGATAGTGAAGATGAAGATGAAACCATTGCAAGAATACAAAGAGCTCATTTTGCTCAGACAGCTGCCATGAACACTAGACGACGGGCGCCAGCACGTCCTAGACCGATGAGCCATAAGAGAAAAATGGAAGCTGTAAAGGATTTTCATGATTTTACAAAAAAACTCAAAAAAGACACAGGTATATCTATTCGAAGTTTGGTAGGCAATAATATTCTAGAGTTAAGTGATTTAAGCAATGAGAGTAAATCTGAGAGTGATGGTTTATCTGAAGAAGAGTTTCAAGTTAATCCTAGTGCTGCTGAAGAGTTGAATGAAGAAAATGAAAGCCACATTGATCCATTCACTGGTGATGTTGTGGAAAGCTGTGTAAAATCAGAAAGTATTCAATCCCTACCACTAGATTCTACAGAATCTGTACCAAGTGCTGAATCTATAGACTCTCTGAAGGAAATTCCTAAGACTCTATCAATAAGTGATATTATCAATGAACAAGATTTAGATTTGACAAAAAATGTAGAAATATCTGAAGTTGATGAAGGGGAGCTGTGCCCTGAGAAAACAGCAGACGAGTTGTTAGATATGAAACAAGAAGAGTCAAGTCAAGACTTTGATATAGCAGAAAAGTTGAAAGAAATGGGTGAAATTAGTGTTAAGCCAGTAAACAAAACTGGAGAAGGAGATGCATTGGATGATGAAAGTGGTGAAA
Source organism: Schoenobius gigantellus (assembly GCA_963935595.1). Lineage (NCBI taxonomy): Eukaryota > Metazoa > Arthropoda > Insecta > Lepidoptera > Crambidae > Schoenobius > Schoenobius gigantellus. The sequence continues at coordinate 23,060,246 of OZ012549.1, read as the reverse complement.
AGAAGGAAGAAACAGAGGATGAGGTAATTATTTTCCATGATTTAGAAAGTGAAAAATCAATGTACTAAAGTATGTTGAAATACTTTCATGCAATGTTGAATATTATGTTGAATGTTTAATTTATATCTTTGTAATTTAAAAATATGTACTTAAATCTAAAATATTAATAACATTATTAGTAATGGGCAGACAATTCACACTCTACTCTATTATTAAATAATAACATTGCAACCAATTTCGTTTTATTAAATGGGCATTCTACATTTTGCTAACCTGACAATTTTTTGTAAAGTTTTAATTTACAGTTTTCCTTAGTGTTTGTATAACCATATTTCTATAACAATTATTATTACTTCTTGGACCCTAAACATAAATTATAAATGTTAAACCCTACACCAGTTACTATAATATATTATTAAATAGAAATATTATTAACATAATATAGAATTGAACTTATTAAGAAACCAAAAATATGTTTGCTTCAAAATTTAATGTTTTTTCAGAAAAAAATGAATCCGAATGCTTTAAATGTAAGAAGGAATATTAGAGAAGTCATGGATGAAAAAAATTTGGATGCTTCAACATTAGCCGCCCAAAGGCAAGAGTCGGAGCGTCTGGCTAGAGTCCAGGAACAGCAACGGATCATAAGAGAGGTAATAGAACATTTTGTAACTTTAGTTTTCTATAAATAATAGGTTCCTTTTGTCTGATGTTGAGTGATGAAAGGCAGAAGGTGGATGCAAGAATAACTTATAATAGGCTAACTTACCTCTAATACACACAATACTAATACTAAAACACTACAATACTAATGGCCAATTGCACTAACCTTGTCTTAGCTTAGGACGATCCTAAGTAGCATGCTGTCACATTCTGTTCATTAAAGACAAGAACTGACAGCATTCTTTTTAAGTATTGTCTTAGCTAAGACAAGGTTAGTGGAATTGGCCATAAATGTATTAGGTCTTAACCAGGTTACTGCCAATAAAACTGAGGATTTTCATATATATGTATGTGCTCATTTTGTTTATTTATGCTTGTGCAGGTTCAAAGACAAATTGCCATAAATCGACAAAACAAAATTCACCAAAAAACATTATCTCTTCTACAAGGAGGATCATCAATTCTTAAGAAATCAGCATCTGGACAAAAATTAAAGTATGTATATCTTATATATAAAAATGAAACGCTGTGTGTTAGTCTTGCAAAAACTCTTTAAACGGCTAGACCGATTCTTTCGAAATTTTCTGTGTGTGTTTGAATAGGTTCAGGGAAGGTTTATACGTAATTTAATTGAATCCGGTAGGTGGCGCTGCAATCGGGCAGGACAACGTCTGCCGGGCCCACAAGTTAGAGATAACTTTTTAAAATAATGTTTTGTATTCATGTTTATGAGAAATATATGGATTAATTATTTATTTTAGCTTACCGAATACAGTCTTAGTAAAATTGCCATCTGGAGAAAGTAAGAAGACTGCTATGCGACAAAACCAAGTGGAAGTTACAAAGATTGTCAAACCAACAACATCAGGTGCAACCCAAGTGAAGCAAGGAAAGCAAGAACAAAAGACTGAGAAAAAAGATGTAAGAATTAACATTTTAAACTTTTTCGCATGTTTCTCATCATGTCTCTCTGCTGGGCACAAATCTCAGATCAGAGATTTCTTTATTTGTGGATCGATTGACAGGTCCCAATGGGTGAATCATGTAGCAGTATGGGTTCATCAATGGACTTTTCAAGCATCAAGAAAGAAAGAAAGCTTTATTTGGACCCACACACACTCACATACACAAATACATAAGCGAGAATTTCCAGATAGTGCAGTCCAAAAGGGACATTGCCTCAGCTAATTGCTTTTACGTTAACAATGCAAAAGTGCTGATTTTCAGGCATGACCAATCCGTTACCATGGAAGTAAACTAATTTCGTGTTATGTATTGTTGGTACATAATTACCTCCATGGCAGCGACACCCGAGACGTAGCAAAATGATAGAAAAAAATATATACATATAACAATAATCAAGTCCATGTAGGCAAATGTCTTAGTAGCTAATTACAAAATACAATACTGCTTTTTAAATGTCTAAGTAGCTAATTACAAATAAAATTACAGATTGTAGAAATCGTTGATAGCAGTAGTGGAGATGAGACATCTTCTTCTTCATCTGATTCAGATGACTGTATTATGTTATCTGACTCTGAAGTACCACCTAGCCCTGAAGCAGATGAAGATCCTAATAATTCAGGTAAATTTATATAAATTTACACAAACATATTATGCACACAATATAATGAAAAGTAACTCTATTTGTTAACTTTTCACATCCTAAGCTGCTGAATTGCAGCTGAACACGTATGCTTGAGGTGAAAACCAAACTTTAAAATCAAATTTATGAATTCTATAATTTTCATAGATTTTTTTTCGTGCGTAGTTTCGTCGCGTTTAGAAACATAAATAACACAAAAAAAGTATATACAGCATTTTAGGAATATGCTTAATAATTTCTATTTACTAATACAGTTTACTTGCAGGTCTTCATGTGAATGATTCATATAATACACCAGATGAGCAAGGCCGAGTGATGATCAATATTGGACATCCTGAGAACGAAGAAGATATATTTGTTGCACCACAAATTGCTAGGATTATAAAACCGCATCAAGTAAGCTATCTATGTTTTAATTTTTAAAATTGTGGTGACAGTATGTAATTTAATATTTAATGATAAGACTGAGTTGTGACAAGCGTGCACGTAGTGAAGACATGAAAACATCACATAGGATGACATAGGATGTGTTTTCTTCAGTCCCGAAATACCTACAATGTAGGTTTGTAACTGTGTGTATGTGCTATTGCTGTGTTTGGAACAGGTTTTTCGGTTGATGTGTCAGCATAAAGATATACTTATCTATAGTAAAATATAATTGAATGAGACTTTATTCGATAGGTAATATGCACAATTTTTTATTAGATAAAGTTGTTGTCATTGCTTTATCAAATTTTAATGACTGTGTGACTTAATTAATTTCTATTATTTGCGTAATTTCTACTACTCAATGATGAGGTCAAAGACTTATTAAATTAATTTGTGTTTTTAGATCGGTGGAGTTCGATTTCTCTTTGATAACATCATAGAATCTGTAGAAAGGTTCTCAACATCAACGGGCTTTGGATGTATACTGGCACATTCTATGGGCTTAGGGAAGACATTGCAAATTGTCTGTTTTTGTGATATTTTCTTGCGACACACCACTTCAAAAACTGTATTATGTATAATGCCCATAAATACATTGCAAAATTGGGTAAAGTATATTTTGTTTTTATTTTATTACGTTAGTGCTAGTTAAGTATTAAAAAATATACAATTGTCTTAGCTCACTGGATATTATTGATAGCTGTCATGTATGTAAAATAAGCTGACCTGCGGCCCAACCCCCCAACTCACTCGCTATCGTTTTAGCTCTGGTTTATGACGTCATCTTGTGATTTTGTATCGTCTATCATAGCAAACTCCCTGAAATTAAAACGCTCGCTATCACTAAATAGGCCCGCGGCGTTGAAATAACCAATAACCTTTTTTGGAGACAGAGCCCTCGCATCGTGTGGTGACAGACTAAGTCCACCCAGAGCTCAGCTCCTTGTGTGGATGAGAGTATGACATTCACAAAGGATGTAAAATGGTGTCTCATCCTCCTTACCACAGAATCTGCACGTGGGAACATTAGTCAGGCCCATTCTAATAAGAAATGTAGGCACTCGCCTCGGACCTTCCAACTCTAAGCGGTGTGCAACAAACTGCATTTTTTGAAACTGTATATTCGAGCCACGAGTTGGCACTTCACTAACAGTCCTCTTATGTCCAGCTGTTGCAGTGGTTATAGTGGTCCATCCGATAGCCTGTAGTTTTTTGTAGTTTTATATATTGTGTGTAATGCACGTATATGCATGTGTATGTCCGTATATATGCATGTACAAGGAAGACAATGAAAATTATGTTGTGTGCACTAATTATTGGGTTATAGTTGACCACAATACTTACATTAATGTATATTTATTTTATATGATTTAACTATAATCTGTGCTGTGTACTGTCTATTAAATAAAAATAAAATTCCGTGCAGATGTTTGTTGAGTTGATGACCAGTTAGGCCTCTAGTGAGAGCCCTTAATTGGCACCTGCTTATTTGGAGGTTTCACATTGCGAAGTTCCCTAATGAGCAATTTCGAGTGCAGTAGTCCAGAGTACTGGGCCCACTGTAGTCGGGCCTGTATTTGTACCCAATCTCTGAGGGCTCTCTTTTTAATTCGCCTCGAAATGCCACAAGCTGGTACTGGTCCTATGAGAACGCTCTCGGAACCAGCCCTCGTCAGTCCGTCGGCAAATTCATTGCCTCGGATATTGGAGTGACCTGGAACCCAGTCAATCATTACCGAGTTCCTGGTCCCTTATTCATTCAAGGCCTTCGTGAACTCTGAGGTGATCTTGGACTTGATTTCTACAGCAGCAAGCATTTTTAGAGCAGCTTGGCTGTCCGACAGGATGAAGAATGAATGATGTCATACGCACGCACCTATCAATATAAATATATTAATTATTCGAGTTTGCGGCCTCCTTTGAAGGCCTTTTGAAGTACAAGCTTGTAGAAACGCCCTTACACTTATCTGGGCCCTGATGCATCTCATGAGAGGGCAATATGCTGTGATATGGCTGATTGTATTGGATCGAATTGCTTTTATTTAATTTAATTAAGTTAATGGTCAAATGCAAAGCTGAAAAACGGAATGTCCTGAGAAATACTAGACGTCGGGTTATCCTAATGTACAAATAATATTTTATTCATACTCAAATAAACTATTTTTTATGTAATCGTACAATACTACTTTTCGGTAGGATAGTTTGGTCAATGACATGTTTAATTTTATACAACAAAATTGGCATACAAGCAGACTGCCCACATGATAGTAAAGTAACTATGACATTGACATGACTATAGGCATCGAATATGTGCTAGTTGTTGTAAAATTCGCAAATACTACCCTGCCAGGACCTATGAGTATATGTTTTCAACTTGTGACATAAGATGTCTTGTTAGTTTAACTCTTACCCTTACCTCTGTTTTACCTGTCAGTTTTAGCTTTTTGGCACATAAAATAGAGGTACTTGCGGAGACGATACAGTCTTTTGTAGTGATAAGAATTAGCATCTAAAAAACTTGGTATACTTAATAGAGCTAGGCGGTACTTACCACTGGGTCAAAGACTCGAATTTTCTCGAAGCTACTTTACAAGTCGCAAGCATGGAATACTGCTGCTACCATCTATGGGCGGGGGCACGTGTATACTATGCGTGCACGTTTTGTCGGGTTACAAAAACGGGCTGTGAGACTCGACAATCTCACACTTACAAGAGGTTTAGTTTTAAGCTGCGTCTACATACGGACTTGAGGCGATCTCGGTCGAGGCAGCTCGTCATGCACGGCTCGCGGCGAGGCTGTCTCGATAGAATAATTTTGATAAGACTAAAGGTTTTGCTGATGTAATGTTGGGTTCATTGTCCGCCATTTTATTGCAACAAGTCATTGCGTTAAGCGCAACTTGTGCTGATTTTATTATCCTATATAATTCTATAAAATTATAACTGCCATGGAGAAATATTAGGTGGCCTTGGACTGAGGCAAGCCTATGGAGTTGAGGCACGTACGCACTTGAGCCAATAGGGCGAGCTTGACTACAATTGTAGTCAAGCTCGCCTTCGTGAGTAGCTTTAGTGATATTAAAAATGTTAGGTTATGAGTTGTATAATAAATAATAATAATAATATAAGGTACGCTATTGTTTATAAAATTGCTATCTGTATGTAGGTAGCAGAATTTAATATGTGGCTGCCGTTGGACGCGACAAACAGTCCGTTAGCTGCCCATGGTGAAGTCCGTTCGAGAAATTTTCCTATTTATGTCCTAAACGATAGCCACAAAACACTACAAATGCGAGCTAAAGTTGTAAAGGTATAGTACAAGTTTTTATGCATAAAGTATGCTGTGTTTTAATTTGTGATTATAAAAACACCTTTTATTACATTTTATTAGGATTGGTCAACTACTGGTGGTGTACTCATGATAGGTTATGAGTTGTATAGATTACTTAGTATGAAAAAGGATAAAAAACCTCGTAAGAAAAAGAAAGCTGAGTTGAAGGCTGAAGCTGAGAGAGAAAAGGAAAAGGAAGATAAGAAAAATGACAGATCTGATGTCACCAATGACGATACACAGGTATATCAAAATTAATACTGGAAAATCTAATCAGTCTTACCACAAAATATTGTTTAACAGTTGTCAAAAGTAAGACATGGTTCTAACCTAACACTGTCTTAATTCTTACCAACAAAAATGATTGAGCATCATGTTTAAATAATGACTTATTTTACACAACATTTAGAAATTATTATTATGGCAAACCATTATGGCATACGCGATATTGCTTTAAAACTTTTGAAGTCATACCACAGCAACAGAAAGCAACAAACTGTGATCAGAAGCTTTTCCAAACACACATCACTTGAAAATGAATATGTATCTGAATGTAGAGTTGTAGAGTATGCAGTTCCTCAAGGAACGGTACTGGGCCCTCTCCTGTTTATAGCCTACATTAATGACTTGCCAGGAAGTATCGAATACCCTATGACATTATTTGCTGACGATTTAACAATTATAATTAAATGTAGACACGACTTATGAGAAAGAAATCACAAGCTTTATATAGTAGAGATATCTTGACATAAATGACTTAAATATTAATATTGACAAAACTAAAATAACGCATTTCCGACAGAATACTGATTTACCAAATGATATTAAAGAACCTGTTACATCAACAAAATTCTTAGGATTAGACTTGAATTATGAAACAAACTGGAATACACATACAAATATCAATGCAAGCGTATTAACAAATTCGTGTTTGCTTTAAACATTCTTTCCTACAACGGTTATGTTGCCTCCATCCTCTGGTATGGCATAATCTTTTGGGGTAACTGTTCTAACAAATTACAAGTATTTAGAGCACAAAAAAGTGCATAAGGGCAATAAAATCACAAAGAATCAGGGATACTTGTCGATCACATTTTATAGACTTAAAAATTTTAACCATGCCTTCTCTATATACGGGTGTCCCTAAAACAAACTATAGATGGACTACATCATGGCCTCCCTTACCACAAATTTTGACTTTAGTGGAAATATCACGGTTTCAGATATATTTATTGTTTTTGTATTGTTCGAAAATTTCCAAGTGCGATTAGTTTTTATAGTGCCATTTCTACAAATGGAGAGGTATAACGATTTCTATTTTTCTCATTTCACAAGCGATAGTTCAGCTATCAAAAACAAAGACTTAAATTTAACAAACTAGCTTAAAGTGTTTAAAAAAAATACAAAGAAAATTAAAAATGAAATTAATTTTCTTTCATGTTTAATCAGCAACAGTGTAAAAAAATGTAGGAAGCTCATCGTGCCCATCATCTTTAAAACTTGCTTAGCTATTCTAGATTCCAAAAAGGTATCATAAGCCTAGGCATTCTGAATATTTTTAATTTTATGACTACTTGAATAGCAAATAATATAAAAACTTTAAAAAACTGTTTTTGTCGTAATAATTACTCTAAGCTCCTGTGTTAATGTAAAGGTATAATGAGCCTAGGTATTCTGTATTTTTTAATCTCATGGCTACTTAGAGAGTAAAAAAATAATTTGACCTTGCGCCCTTATTAATAAAAGAATGTTTAATGCGGTGCGCGTAACCCGATGTTTTGATGTAAGCAGCTGCATTTTGGATGCGAGTCTGCAAATCTGCAATCGAGGATACTGGTTTTGCGTACAAGGACTTTACTAGTTTTACGATTTGGATATTGTTTGGGTTTGTGATACCTTCGGACAATTGGCCATCGTTATTCGGACTCTGAACATGCCTAGACATCATTACACGACGTTCGAATATGCAAACATGCATTTCACTTATGGTGAGTGTCAATGCAATGCCAACGCTGCTGCTAGTGGTGTACGCAGAAAGGTATGAAATGTAAAAATTATTTTTGAAAGAGTGAGAAATCACCGAGACGAAAATTACCCACAAAGGTCGCCGAGATCACCGCATTTAAAACCCTTGGTTTTTTATTGGGACGCCTACAGCTTTACAAGGCGCAGGTTCGGCCTCATATGGAATACTGTTCTCATCTTTGGGCAGGGGCACCCCAATACCAGCTTCTCCCACTGGACCGCATTCAGCGGAGAGCGACTCGAATCGTCGACTGCCAGGAAATTTCTAATCGGCTTGATACCTTGGCGCTGCGTAGAGTTGTCGCCTTACTATGCATCTTCTATCGCATATATTACGGGGAATGCTCCGAGGAATTGTTCGGTCTCATACCTGCCGCCTCTTTCCGCCATCGTTCCACGCGACAAAAAATCCATGCCCATCACTTAGATGGTTGGCAGTCCACAACTGTGCGTTTTTCTCGCAGTTTCCTGCCTCGTACAGTCAAACTTTGGAATGAATTGTCGCCTTCGGTATTTCCGGACCGATACGACCTTCAAACTTTCAAGAAAAGAGCGTATTCCTACCTTAAAGGCCGGCAACGCACTTGTAACTCCTCTGGGGTTGCGGGTGTCCATGGGCGACGGTAATCACTTACCATCAGGTGATACGTTTGCTCGTTTGCCCCCTATCGCATAAAAAAAAGGTGTACGCGATGACAGTATCCTCGATTGCGAAGTTGCGGACTCGCATCCAAAATGCAACTGCTTACATCAAATCGTTGGGTTACGCGCACCGCATTCTTTTATTAAAAGGTCTAGGACGTGTATAAGGGCGCAAGGTCAAATTATTATTTTTTACGAATAAATGTGTTTTTTGCCGAGTACTTTGAAATTTAAGTAGCATCGAGATTAAACAATATAAAATACCTAGGCTCATTATACCTTTACATTAACACAGAAGCTTAGAGTAATTATTAGGACAAAAACAGTTATTTGAAGTTTTTATACTATTTGCTATTCAAGTAGTCATAAAATTAAAAATATTCTAGGCTTATGATACCTTTTTGGAATTTAGAATAGCTAAGCAAGTTTTAAGATATGGGTACGACGAGCGTCCTACATTTTTTTTACACTGTAGCTGATCAAACATGAAAGAAACACTTTAAGCCAGTTTGTTAAATTTAAGCCTTTGTTTTTGATAGCTAAACTATCGCTTGTGAAATGAGAAAAAACGAAATCGAAAAACCTCTTCGTTTGTAGAAATGGCACTATAAAAACTAAACGCACTTGGAAATTTTTGGAAAATACAAAAACTATCTCTGAAACTGTGATATTTTCACTAAGGTCAAAATTTGTGGCAAGGGAGGCCATGATGAAGTCCATCTATAGTTACAGGTTTATCCATTGTTTTAGGGACACCCTGTATTATCAAGCTGCAATGTTTCTCAAAAGAAACTCACTCCTATTTCTCACCTTATCTTGTATCCAATTAAGAAAGAGTTCACCTGCTAATTACATCAATCACGAGAACCGCACTAAAAAGAAATAGCTTTTCCTCTATGGCTCCTAGAATCTTCAATAAACTACCAAAAAACCTAAAAGACACCAACATTAGTCTTTTGAGTTCTTAACTGACCATTTGTAAATTAGTAAGTATTTTAAATCTAATGTTTTAATTAATTTTTTAAAAAGTAAAAATTTATTATTATTATTTTGTTCTAATATAACTATTATTTAATTTCTATAATATTGCACTTGACATTAATTATTAATTTATTATATTGTACATTTTTTTTACTTGTTTATGTGATGTAAATAGATTAATTTTGTATAATTTTGTACGCCAAATGGTCAAACATAGTGAGACTCATAAACTTTTAACATTCTGCTTACTATGTAACCTATCTTTTACAAATAAATGATGATGATGTAATTGTTTTGTAGTAGTAAGTGGTAAGTTTATTGGAGACAAATTTCCTTTTCACCTTTCTGTCCCAAGTTTATTTTTATTTTTATGCCTATCAATGGTGGGAAGTATCGCCTAGCTGATAAGGTTTGATAACATTCTGCTAATTTTCAGAATTCAGACATCAATCAGATGAGAGGTACCGAAGAAACAAATGATGGTGATAACAGATATAATGGGGATCTCAAAGACGATGCTAAGAAAGATGAGAAAAAAGAATATACACCTACAGAAGAGGAGAAAAAACTTCTTGATGGTTATTATATATTTTTAATATTAAATGTTAGTCTAGAGATCTCTGAGATTTGATGTTAAACTTTCGATTAGACATATATTGCTACAACAGAGTAATTTTATGATTTGTGTGCATAAACTTTTTGTATTTTTCAGAAATGTACGAAGCTTTAGTGAAGCCTGGTCCAGACCTGGTGATTTGTGATGAGGGCCACAGAATTAAAAATTCTCATTCTAATATATCATATGCATTAAAACAAATGAGAACAAAACGTCGAGTTGTGTTAACTGGTAGAATTTTTTGCGTCAACAACCTTGAAATTGTAATTCATAAATTATATAAGTTTTTCATTTGTCTTATTGCAAAATAAAAATCTTTACAGGTTACCCACTACAAAATAATTTGCTAGAATACTGGTGTATGGTGGATTTTGTACGTCCCAATTATCTTGGCAGCAAGACTGAGTTTTGTAATATGTTTGAGCGTCCAATACAGAATGGTCAATGTATAGACTCTACTCCACAGGATATACGTTTAATGCGTTACAGAGCACACGTTCTACACTCTCTACTTGTTGGTTTTGTGCAACGGTGAGTTCTAATTAAACTTGCAAAAATTTCATGTGATGGTTATACATATTAAAATATTATGAATAAGATTTTTGTGAGTGCTTGTAATTTTCCTGTGATTCAGGTTTGTTTAATTTATTTGTATTAAAGTAATAATAAAATTATATTTATATATGCTGTATGTATTTTGAAATCTTAAATTGTGTTTCCACAGGCGATCACATGCAGTGTTACAGTCTACATTGCCACAAAAGGAGGAATATGTGCTATTAGTCAGGATGACACCCTTGCAAAGGAAATTGTATGACCGTTTCATGAATGAAGTAGTTCGAACTACAGCAGTGCCAAATCCATTAAGAGCATTTGCTATTTGCTGCAAGGTTTGTTCATAATAGTTGTTTTTTACAAATCCTTAACAGCGCCTCACAATAATTTCTTTAACAAATATAGCCTTTTTTCAAATTGGTTCTTTAGAAAAGCACCATTTTACAGGTTTTCTTCAATTAATTCATTTATTTTACAAACACATGTATTACAATTACTAACACGCTAAGAAAGTTGACTAACATCACCTGTTATAATTATTATATGATAGGATGGGGGTAAAAAACTAACGTTTATTTACGTGTTTTGTGAAATTGCATTGAACCCATGATTATATTTTTACAATTTGTGGTTTTGTTATGGCCTTGACTCTCCCTATTGTGTTGGGGCTACGTGGTCCGTCCCTGCTCTTGACGTGTCATCGACGCTGCCGCGGCTTCCTATATGCTCGCTCTATGCAGTCACAATGCCTAAGCTAACCTACATCCACCAGTAACAGAAAGTGTCATAAATGTTTTAGCACAAATGAGTTTGTAAGGTGAAATTTGACTAACAAAAATTTAAAAAAAACATGTTGATCAAACCTGATTTTGTGAAGAGACTTGACACACAGTTTAGTGAATATTTGCCAAATGGTAGATTTCAACTGATGAAATAATAAATTACATAAGACTAAGTTATTTTTTTTACCTTTTAGATATGGAATCACCCCGATGTTTTGTATAACTTTCTTAAAAAACGCAGTGAAGCTAATGCTGCCATAGAAGAAGACTTAGATTTAGAAGAAATAGGTGGAGTTACTAAAGCTGGACGTGCGAGAAATAGTAAAGGGCAGCCAAAAAGAGCATATAAATCACGAGTAATTATCAAATTATTTATGTAGAGTAACATAGTTTGTAGTTTTTTGAGATATTACATAACCTTTTTCCCCATAGGGTTCAGCTAAAAAGCCTGCAGCAACAATACAACCAAATACTAGTGGTCCAGCAGTAAACAAGGCGGATCCAAATTCTCTTAACAATTCTCAATACCCTCATAATAGACCATTTGCCCCTCCATCTAACACATACACACCTGATCAGCCCAGTGGATCATTTACCGCATTTCCTCCATATCAGAATTCTACTTCGGGATATTATCAACAAGGTCAAAACTACAATCAGAATTATGATAGCAATTATTATCCACAACAACCACAACAACAGCAACAGCCTCCATATGAAAACAATTATCCTAATCAATATCCTCCCAATAATACTGATCCAAATTTCAATAACCAAAGCCAATATTGGAATAATGCAAATTATTATGGTAATTCAGGCTATTACAATAATCCACAATATCCAAATAATCCACCCCCACAAGAATATAGCGGCGAAGCTCCTCCTGGTTTTAATAATCCCCAACAATATCCACCGAATTATAATGTACCTGATCAGCAACAGAATCAGCAATATCCAGTCAATGCAATTCAACCATATCAGAGAAGTCAAGAAGGATATGCTAATCCACAAAGACCACCTTATCAGAGCTATAACCAACCTGGATACCAAGAGTATAACTCAAATAATGCCCCTGGGTCATCATATACTCCCGGCCCGCAACCCCAAGATTATTCTAACCAACCTTATCCGCCTCCATATCCTGGAAATCCATCATATGGTCTAAGTACCGCTCCTTATAATCAGTATGAAAATTCAACATCGAATTATCCTAATAATGTATCGGTCTATCCGAACAATATGCCGACAAATCAGCATGTAAATTCTTTGGCGGATCAATCCATAAAATCAGAACCTAATCAAATAAGCTACGAAAATAATGAAATAAAACAAGAACCAAATATCAGTACGCCACAGAACAATGCGGTGGCGCCTTATCCAAACCCTAATTATGGATATGAGGCCACTACCGCTCCAGGATACCCACCTAACAATAATGATAATACTAATGGTAGTTTATCAAACCAATACACTGGTTATCCAACGAATTTAGAAACAAAACCACCCCTAGGGAGCGCCAGTTCAGGCAGTCCAGTGACATCGTGGCCTATCACAGAACTTAAAACTGAAGTTGATAAACTTAAAATTGAGGAAAAGCTTGAAATGAAATCTGAATCAGACGGCGAAGTTAAAATTGAAGATCTGGATACCAAAAAAATTCTTGTTAAAGAAGAAGTAAAGAAAATGTCTACCATTAAAGCTATTCCGGCTCCCCAAAATGCTCCGCCTGTAGAATTAAACAAAATAATAGATTCTAAAACAGAAAAGAGCAAAAAAATGGAACTAGAAACTGAAGAAACAATGAAAAAAGCTAAACAAAAAGGCAAAACAAAAGAAAGTAAAAAGACAGGTAAACCCAGAGGTAGACCTAAAACCAAAACAAGAAAAGATAGAAAAACATCTAAAGACAAAAATGATAAATCTGAATCTGAGGAAAGCGAAAAGGACGAAAAACGGAATAGAGAAGAGGAGTTGGCTATGCTTAAGAAAGCAGAAGAAGTCACATACGATTGGGCTGCAGAATTATTAAAAGATTATATACCAGGGATTATTGAAAATTCTGCTAAAATGGAACTATTCTTTTACATACTGAATGAAAGCATAAAGATGGGAGACAGGTTGTTACTCTTTAGTCAAAGCTTATTCACATTAAATTTGATCGAGGATTTCTTGGAAAGAAATTATATTCCAGGTACTAACTGTTTGTGGCAAAGAAACACAAACTACTACCGTAAGTATCATGAATATTATATTGACTTGTGAAACCTATTAGTTGTCTAAGGTGTGTTAAGTATAAACTGTTTTTCTATTTGTAGGTTTGGACGGCTCCACACACGCCTTAGAAAGAGAGAAGTTAATTAATGAGTTTAATGCTAATCCTCACATATACTTGTTCTTAGTTTCAACTAGGGCAGGCTCTTTGGGCATTAATCTTGTAGGAGCCAATAGAGTGATTGTCTTTGATGCTAGTTGGAATCCTTGTCATGACACTCAAGCTGTATGTAGAGTTTATAGGTGAGTTGCGACTTATTCGGCTAACAGATTTTTTTTTATTACATTAAGGTGGCAAACAAGAGTATGGCCTATCTGATGGTAAGTGGTTACCGCAGCCTATGGATGCTTGCAACATTGAGGGTATCGCTTGCGCATCTCCGACTCTTTACAAACTTTTTTATACCCTTCTCAAAGAACCCCAGGCTGTAGTCTCATGAGGAAACTTCGACAGTTCATTAGAGCATATGCGGACGGAAATTTCTATGAAAGCGATACAGTACGGGACCATTTTGGTTCTAGGGTGTAAGGATGAATTCCCTGTCGATGGCGAGCTGTATGATGGTAAAAAGTGGCTGTAGGCATCATGTGAAGCAGCTCCTTAGGGCATATCCCAATAAACAAGCGACAGATGTTGTCTGACGCTCCTACGGTGAAGGAAAACATCGTGAGGCAACCTGCATACATCTGCGAAGAAATTCAATGATGTATGTGAAGTCGACCAATCCGCACTGGGCCAGCGTGGTTGACTAAGGCCTAATCACCCTAATATAGGGTAGGCTCGAGCCCCTCGGTGGGGACGTGTATGGGCTGTGATGATGATGATGAAGCGACAGATAAGCTAAAAACAGCTATGAAGGGACCGAATGCATTCCTGTAAAAATCAAATAATCGAGCTGCTAAAAATACAACACACTACCTACACGTACAAATTGCTCCAAGTCCAATTCTTCATGAATCTGTATAAACTAAAGCAATTTTGTCAGTAATCAATACATTGATCATTGTATGAATTTTTTTATATTTTTAAATGGTCACTGATGGTAGACCAAATTGTTCTTAGCCTGAGAAGAAAGGCAGGTATAGATTGGCACCTAAGATGTGACATAATATTGTAAGATTGTTTAATAAATTTGTTTTACCACGGTAAAACATGTTTAAAAACAATGACGTTTTCTATTGAAGTGTCCAAATCGAAAGTCTTCAATTCGTTCGTGTTGCCAATGAGGATGTACGGAACTGAGGCGTGGACGCTTACAATGGGTCTCATAAAAAAGGCTCAAGGTCAATTTAAATTCATTATGTCGTTATATGCAATTATATCTGTTTAACTTATTTTTTGTCTATAAATATAATGAGTTTACTTTATTAATAATAAATAAATAAATTTCTATCTCTACATCTATTTATTCGCTACATATTTATAGATTAATGGAAATAAAGGATTACCAATAATCTATAAATTTTATTTATAATTATTTGGCTTTAAAATCGGACTTACAGCAACTTAACTTTTTTTTTTGTTCTTAATAACAGATCTTTCCATACAAATAACACCGATTATTTATTTTAAAAGACTTTTACATCGAATTAAATATTTCATCATGAGTACATTTTTAGGTACGGCCAAAAAAAACCTTGCTTTGTTTATCGATTTGTAATGGACTGGTGCCTTGAAAAGAAAATTTATGATCGTCAAATCAACAAGCAAGGTATGGCGGATCGAGTCGTCGATGAATGTAATCCTGATGCTGTTTTATCAATGAAAGAAATTACGAACTTATGTCTTGATAATGATGAAAAGGTAAGTACACTATTTTACTTATAGTGTATTCATTTTGCCCCGAGACAAAATGTAAACAAACCATAAAAAAAGGTTATTTTCAGTGTCAGTTCTTCACCATGAAAACATCATATGAAATAAAATAAATTTGTTATTTTTAAATACTCTGTTGTAAATAAATTATTATGAAATAACCATTTTAACAATTTTCTTTATATTACTTATAACAAAATAATTGAATGATTTTTTACGTAAGTTTATAAATATTTTACTAATTCCTGACCTTAAAAAGACCTCAAAATAATGTGAATCTCAAAGTTTATACGCGATACAATAATGTCAAACGAAGTCATTTATTGAACAATGCTATTTAGCAATTTTACAATAATAATGGTATGGCTAGTTCTTTTTCATATTACTTTCACAATTAAACAATACATTTTTTTGCTCCAAAGTTAGGTAAAAAAACTTTTGCAACCACTGGTTTCATTGTTTACATTTTGTCTCGCGCCATTCTGAACTGAATATAGTATAGCTTGTTTGTGCATTGTTCGAATAACAATATTTAATTGTATGTGTACTTTTGCGATCTAGTAAAAAGTCAGGTGATTTTATTCTATTATTTATCTATTTAATAGGAGTCAGAAGCAAAAGATTTATCTGAGTACAAAGACAAATATTTGGATATTTTAATGCAAGGTATTATAACTCAGCATTGGAAACTATTGAGCAAGGAACCCTTCCAGCATGAGTCATTGTTGGTTGATAGAAAAGAGAAGAAGCTTTCCAGCGCTGAGAAGAGATTAGCACAAAGAGGGTAAATATTAACACAAGATACTTCAAAAAGTAGATAAAATTTTAGCATTGATTATTATCAAAACGTCTATTTTTCTCTTAGAAATGTAGTATGCGTATAATAAACACACATTAGAAATTGTTTGAGCCGAGTCTCTAAATAGCTATATGTTATTATAGCTGATTGACATTTTCTAGATATGAACTTGAAAAGAAGGCAGCTCTTGCGCCAAAGCCGACACCCGCGTATCGAACGGTCCGAACTGCGGACGGCAGTATCGTACAGAGACCGGTGGCTTCAGTTAGACCGATGCAGCACGGTGCCAGATGGATACCCGCTGATGTATGGCGGCGTCAAGGAATGTCAGCTCAAGAAATGACGCTGCCATTAGGTTTGTAGCTTATAAATACATTTTTTTTTGGCGCGCTCTTGGTTCGTAAACTTACGTCTTGCTTGTTATTGCCTACTACTAACGAAAGACAAAAAAGAAACGTGAAAATAAGCGACTCAAAGTTAACAAAGGCGACGACATTAACGTAGCATACGCTTTGTATGAGGGGTTATCAAACATAATATATGTCACAATATGAGCATCGATAATGTATTTTGCGTAAGTAAGCAGTGTTGCGTAGATACAAAATATTGATGCCTTTACAGACAGTTAACACACGGCATTAATATTTTATAATAATTATCATGTAAGCGGCAGTATCTTTTTGTTATTACAGATGTTGTAATACCGACTAATGCTGCTGAAAAGACCAACATTGTTCTGAAAGCTGGACAAAGAGTAATGGTACTTAAATCGCCGAAAGGAATATACATGCAGCTTGAATCTGGCAAGATTATTGCTATTAAGACGTCATTTAAGGGATTGGGACAAAAAACTGTTGAAAGTAAAGATAGCCCAGTTGGGAAGAAAGGTAAAATTTTGATAAACTTAATAATGAAGTTCTTAGTATAAAATAAGCATTATATCATAATATTTAATTTTCTATTTTAAATATTACAGTGTTGGGTAGCAGACCATCTGGTAATAATATACCAGGTGCTTTGAAGAATAATTCAGCTATTACAATAACTTCAAAGGCAGGGCCCAGACCAGGACCTCAAAGAATGGTAGCTAGACCTCCCATGATGGGCTCAAATAAAATTTCTAGAGCTTTGTTACCTGGTCAAAAAATAGCAGACATTAGAAGTCGATTGAACGAATTAAGATCTCACACTAACGTACGTCCCAGGCCACAAGTATCTCCCGGCAGATTATTGCGTCCTTCACTTCCCGGGTCTGTTAGTATAACCAAAATTACAAAAGAACCTAAAAAAGCGGACAATGAAAATAGTGACAACAACAGTTCAGTCAACAGAATGGAATTAGATTCAGATGGCGATACTCATGTTGTGGATAGCGATGACGACGATGGAGATAGGGAATCTAATGCAAAGTCTGATTACCAACCACAAAGTAATATAATTGGTTCTCGTTTAGAAGAATTTACATCTGCGAATATGCAAAAAGAACCAAAAGACTTACATTCAGGGTCACAGGAACAATTAGTATTGACGACAAATGAAAAATTTCCTTGTGATGATGTTTTACAGAACCAGTCTCAAGTAGATAATTCTATTACAATTAGCCCTCAGAAAAAACCAAATAGAAGAAAACTTGAACAACCAAGACCTAGAACCGCTAAACAAATGCAAATGCTACAGCAGACACAACAAATGGGTCAGCCAGGGTCTCAGTTAGGAAGGGCTATGGCGCAAAATGACAGATTAATGCCTCAAGTGGATAGAGCTGTATACCCAATAGATAGACCTTTGCTCCAAGGGGAAAGATCGCTACCACAGAGGGAACGAATGTTACCACAAGTGGATAGGCTTCTGCCTCAAAGTGATAGGTCTGTTCAACAAAGGGAGAAATTAGCACATCAAATGGAACAGCAGACACCGCCACCGGAATTACAGTCAACACCATTAGATAATGATCCCCATGCTGTCGAACCAGTCGAGAGAAAAACAAGTTTATTAAAAAATTATCGGCATCAAAGACCCGGAAGTCGTCCACAATCCGAATCCAGTTTATTGCAGTTAGAAAGGACAGCAAGTGTATTAAACAAAGAAGGCATGCCGGAATTTCGGCGGAATTTAGATGATATAACGCAATCGTATTCTCCTACCAACGAGGATAGACCTGGAAGTAAAACAAAGAAGAAAAAATCTCCGAGCAAAATCGAGGGGATCACTGAATCTCAAACAAGTGAACGGCCTTCCCCCAATCCGGTGATGTCTCACAGTGTGTCTAGTCTTTTAGGGTCTACAAGAAATAATGTACAAAAGTCAAGTCAAGTCAAGAGAAAAAGCGAACTAAACGTGGTTCCTGTTGCACCCATAGAAAACTCTGGGGTCCAAAGAATGATAGGTCGGCCTGCAATGGCTGGATTGCCGTCTGATGCAGCCATGGGTGGTATGCCCTACGTCCAAGGGCTTCCAGGAAAGCCGCAAGTGCCACCCTCGACGCCACCAAATATATTCCATGGAGAACCAGACAAGGATGTGTCACCAACTGTGACTCATCCCCAAGGCTCAATGGCCCCGAGTCCACATTATCCAGCACCAAATGCGCCACCAGAAGGACACTTCACACAATACCCAGGTAATTTCCCTTACCAGTTTTTTTATATCATACAGATTTTATTTATTCTTTATAATTTAACAAATATAAAATCGATTTCTAGCGTAATAGGTAGTTAGCATTTTGAATAAACCACCATAGCTTATTGCAAATGCTATTTTATTCATAAGCATTGTTGAACAGTTAATAAAATGTGGCTTAAGTTTAGATTTTATGTTTTTACGGTTAACACTAGCAGACTATCTGTAAAACGCAACTCTGGCGTGAATGTATTGATTAATAGGTGAATCAGGCAAGCAGTCGTCCTTATTTACGCCGTAAGTATTGCCTTTGTCGCGGTAATTGTACATTATAGATGATGGTTTAAAGATCAGTATAATTAAATTAAAGTCTGACTTTTATTTCGATGGAATTCTGACATTTCAGAAGTGTTGCAAAAATTCTCACTAAGAAGTGAAAGCATTTTATCAAAATAAAAAAAAAATCTACATTTCTTGAATTTATGGCTTCAATTAGTAAAACTAAGACTTTAAAATTTACTAATAATTTTAAAATGGATAAATAAGATTTTTAATTATCATATTATTGAAGTTACAATAATTTTCTTCTACAGGAATCCCTGATCAATAAATCCATACGTTGCCAACCCTTCTTTAGGAAAACCTTTTTGCCGAAATTTGCCGAAAATTATTAGAAGTGATAATGGCGGCAGTGATAGTGAAACCTACAACTGTCTTACAACTGACAATGGGTCTGATATATTTGAAATTGAACCAGTACAATCTGATCATAAAATGTCATATGAATATGTTGAGTATTTTGATTGTGATTGATGACACATAAATATTTAATAATAAATCGTAAATTTATGTTTTTTAACCTGTCTAATGATTTACTTTTATGAAAGTTTATTTCATAATACCTACTTTGAAACATATAAATGCCATGTTCTCGTAAATTCAACTTTATTTCTGCAATAGTCTATATTATATTAAAAGATTTGTAACTAGCCAATTCGCATTTGTATGACTGTACTGCCTATACAGAATGCACTGCACGGAATCATAAACAGTTTGCACGATGCACACGCATGAGACAGTTGCGTTACAGTTGCAGATGTTGTGCTGAGTCGAGCAGACAGTTCGTTTCATTTTTCGATATCAAAACACGAGAGTGCACAACCACGTGAGTTCTACTTTTCGCCCTTGAAGTCTTCATTCTTGGCGAATAAACTTTTTTAATTAGGAAAAGCATTCGCGCTCGCCTCGTCCACCCAACTATACTTCATTCCAGATAACATTAAAAAGAAGTAAAAATAGGTTCTTTTAAGGTGCACATTTTCAACTCACTGTGTTAATAAATATTTAATTACGCTTTTATCAATTTATACGTAAAATGTAAAAGCACAGCCATCTAAACAATTACCTACATAAAAAATATTTTTTTTACTATTTATATTATAAAAAGACTCGTTCGAAATATAAAATATTACTACAAACCGCAAAATGGCTCTGTTAAAGAACCCAAAGAAGCAGAGGTTTGCAACCTGCATAGATTGGAACGTTGAGGTATAAATTCGAATTGAGTAACCTCCTTTTTTCGAAGTCGGTTAAAAATTAACGGTGTTCGATGACACAGTTGGCGAAATTACGACGTTTGATTTTACTGGATGGATCATCGTGTCGCTTGTCATCAAGGAACGCGCCTTGCTTGACAATCTTGACATTATCTTTGTTTTTTGGTGATGCACGTATATTATTACATGTGATTTTAAATTGTCTTTCGCTTTGTTGTAGTTGTTTTTTTGTTTTGAATTATAAAATGAGTGATCCGGGTGAAGGCCCTGTGGCTCTCAAGCTATTCAACAGAACATCATGGTTAACGTCAAAAAATATATCATTTGTAGACACTGAAGTAAGAGTTCAACTGCTGTTAAAAGTAAAAGAAAATAAAAATCAGTATCAGAGTTATGTTGTGGATGAAATGGCAAAAGGAAAGGGAGTTACATATACGGCTTCCACCATATCATTGTAAGCTCAATCCTATTGAGCTCATATGGGCACAAGTTAAGGGCTATGTAGCCAGTAAAATTAAAATGTTTAAGCTCAATAAAAATTAAAAATGCTCAAATTAAAGATTTGTTACCAGAAGTATTATCTACGATAAACCCAGATAGGTGGCATGCATGTATTTCACATACATTAAAAAAAGAAGATATATTTTGTCAGTTGGATAATGTCATCGATAATATGGTGGAGCAATTTGTAATGATTATAGGGCAATCATCATCCTCGTCGTCCTCATCTGGTGAAGAGAGTCATTAATTTAAATAATATTTTTATTTTGTTGTATAATTTGACCCAGTTCCAATATTTGTGGATAGTCACACAAATAATAATAAAAAGTTATCATCACGCTCCAAAGTATCTTTGTAAAATACATATAAGTAGGTATTATCAAATATGATTATGATATTTCATTATTATACATGACATGAAAAGGTTTTGAAACCCTGCTTCTTTCCGCTTCTTTTTTAATGTTATCTGGAATGAAGTATACATTCTTGCAAAATAAGAAGAGTGAAGAACTATCTTCTTCGTTTTATTCAATATATTTGACTTATATAACATTTTAAACTTTCGCGTTGCATTATTGACTTAGTTAATATTGTGCGCGTTTAGACCCTACATAATTAACTATTTGACTTATGTTCGCTTTCTATATTTCAAAAACGATCCGTTTTCGTTACGAACAGTTATATTTAGACATATTATTTTCTCAAATGTAATATGTATAATCTCAAATATAATGTCAAAATTTAACTGTCTCTAGTAAAAACGAATCGGTTTTTTGAATATAGATATCGGGCATTAATAAACTATCTTATCAAGTTGTCACTCTATTCAGGTTTTGGTATGGGATACGGTGCGTATCCGAATCCGGCATATTACGGCGGGTATGGGGCGGCGGGTTATTATCCTTACGCATCGGCGGGTGCGCCTCCGTACCCCGCGCCGTCGCCAGCAGGCGTCCCCGCAGCCGCCCTCGCGCCCGCGCCCGCTCTTGCGCCAGCGCCCGCTCACGCCCCCGCCCCCGCCCATACCCCCGCACCAGAGGGATATTTACCCCCGAACCCGCAGTGGTAAACTACCACGTGTGAGACTAGAACGACTGACTAGCCTCTCGACACTTGTCAAATTACAGTGATATTGATTTGGGAAAGTTACAGTGACAGTGGTTTCAGTATGGCGATTGAATAAACAGTGACAATTAGAAATTATTGATAAGTGTAGTGACATCGAATTTTTTTTTGGTCTTCAATGCTACAGCTTCCGAGCTCATTTTCGACATGATTTGTAAGTAAGTATTCGTTATTGGAAACTAAACGAGCACTGAGGCTTACTTATTTATTTGACAAATATGTATGTTGATTTACAAAAATAAAAGCAAACACGATAATTGCCAGTGTTAAAAATTAATAGTTGATGAAGAAAACACCCTTTGCCATAATGTCTTTTCTTTGTAAACAGTAATTTCTGCAATTTTTCAGGTACTTGTGTATCAAAGTATTTTAAATTAAGTAAAAAAGTTTTAGGTAAGTAGATTTATTTCTCAAAACATTTTTACTGTTGTGAATAGACTATAAAATTTTTAAATTGCATATACATAGCCTGATAATGTAGCATTTTAATTAATGTACTGCATTGCATACTCAACCCCATATTGGCGAGTCGATTTGGTGTTAATGAAGTCTTTCCATTTCTATGGCTATGGATTGTTCGATGGATGTGATAAATTGCTAAACTAGTATTTAAGATGAACATAATGTGTATGAAGTATTTATCAAACTAATTTTAGCCTAGATAGGAGTCCATAGATATTTAGCCTCTAGTGTCATTTAACCATAAACAAACCAGTGATATGTATTAATTTTACACTGTAGTCATGTATGCAAATACTATTGTAGCATATGTAACTATTATTTTCGCCTTAATTGTATTCCTAATAGAATAATTTGAGTGCAAAACATTTTAAATATGTTATTTTAATTAATTCTATTTTTTATTTGGTGTGTTTTTAAGGTATATTCATTTACGAATTGGATGTGAAATAAAATCTGGAATAGTAGTTTATATAACTCTCACATATAGAGGTGATTTTATTACGAGCGGGTATTTTAAAAACGAGCCTTAGCGAGTTACATACACTATTTATTTACACTCATACATTCATACACACAGACATTCAAATAAAGCACAAGATTTTTTCATTTCAGACAATTCTTCATTTCATTTTGATTTATTTTGCAACAATTGTTATTGGTTATCTTGGTGGCTTTTCGTAAAATATCTGGAAGTGTCGAATTTTCATTTAAATAACTACTAACATGAAAATTATTTATAAATTGACATTGTTTTATACACAGACAAAATGGCATCAAATCCGCATTCAATTCACTGTATTAGCGCTGTGCGCGTATCAAGGTTTAGGTTCTTTGTATTGGTTCGGTAAATTGATCTTCCGATTCCGAGCGTACATCCACCAGGAGTGTAGTTTAGCCAGGTAGGGGGATACCAGCGGAATAGCCCTGGTGTACCCGAGTCCTACGGCATATCAAAGTGGGCGGCCTAGTCAGTTTAGCCCCTCGCGAATCCGTAAGAAGGTTCCCCTGCCCAAAAAACGGTTCCTTAAGAGTGTCGATTAGGTTTTTAAGTGTCAACTTGTGACTCAATTTGGCTGTCTGAAACACATTTGCCATAGGTTAGTTATTTAAAAAAAAATAGTTGTAACATAATGAGTCGAACCAATGCTTTAATGGTAATTGTGTTACAGGTTGTTTTTAATTTTCATTTAAATCATCTGTGTTAAAGAGAATGTCAATATATGTTCACGTTTGAAATCTTAATTCGCAAATAAAAACATGAGTGTAGATACAATATTAAATCTGTTTAGGGAAGTCTTATTTTATTTAATGATCTAGTCTAGTCAATTCTATAGTTAATATGAAACATTTATTCGGATTTGACTCTTATCTATGTGATAATCTAATTCAGGCATTATGCCGTGCACAGTATATATGTATATTCATATTTAAATGAATATATATATAATCATTTCAGAATTGTCCACTGAGCATTTGTTGTTTTGTTCCTCATGCAGACTTTGAGGTAGGTAGTAAGTTTTTAAGGTATAGAATTAATGCTGGACTTTTTATTTAGATAAATATACTGAATTCCCTGCATCAATATTTTTTAATAGCGTTACTCATAACTAGCGCAAAACACAGGGAGTGGCATTCCCACTGATTGTCCCTGCTGTTTGCAAAGATGAAATGAAAGAAAAAGATATCAGATTTTATTTGACTACTTCGGCCTAGTGATTAATTAAGTCTCAATGTTACTTTGTTGTCCCTGACAGTATTATTTATTCAATAATTTAAAAGTAGGAATTTTTGCATGTACTTTGGAAAGTAAGGTAATATGCAAGTAAAGGTGTTAAATCCCGAACAAGTGACGCTTTGGTTTTTGTGAACACTCCAGATTATTTAAGTGTTACATACATATTTATAACACATACTGTATACATGTGAATTGAAACAACACTCGTGATGATCAAAGACTAGAGACATTAATCTGCAAGACATTTTGTTAAGTAATAATATTAGTCAAGTAATACTTTGTTCATTGCATGTAAGTTAATTAAGATTTTTATACATATACCTACACACATGAAAGAAAATATTCATACATTCATTAGGGATTGCAGGTACAAGTCATATCTTATACTTTTATGGAAATAGGTATAATAGTTTAAAACATTTCTTATTATGTTTCAAATATAATATTAATTTACTTCACCAAAGCAGGACCGACCAAAATAGTCCTGGAGATGCCTGTATGTTTACAGAAAGCTATTTTGATGTACTTTAATAGTTACTACAAAGACTCATTAAATAACCGTGTGAAGGAGTAATGGCGATTTTTAAGTAGCACACATGCTTCAAACAATTGAATGACTGCGTTCCCTTGGATGTAGTAAGAGGCTGCGGTCCGAAACAGATAACAGCGCTCACAGTGCTAACGATTATAATAACCCCGTACGAATTAAAAAGCGCACTAAAAGTGCTAACACCTCTATCAGCATAATTACCATATTTAACATTTCGGAACGGGGTTTTAGCGTATCAACTTCTCAAACCAAATGAGTTAAAATTTGGTAAGGTTAGGTCATTATTTTCGATGGCTTTTCAGTACTTACCTACTTTTGTTTTGTGGGTTTTTATTCACAACATTGTTTCCCCGTTACTAATCTAGAACAGGTACATCTATTTTGAGCCGAAAACAATTATCAAATGTTAAACTGAAAGTTTGCTTACAGCGACTTTATTCTGAAGCATTAGTTCCGTAAGTCCGATATGACGTAAACGATGACGTCATGCGGTTCACCTTGCCGGCTAAAGTTAGTGCGCATATCGAGACGCGTTTGGGCGCGCTAATAGCGCTGATAGTGACTGATTGATTTTCGGACCGTAGCCCAAGTTCACTTAAGGCGCTACTTTCCCGTTTTATACAATTTCGATTAACTGTACCGCCACGAATATTAAACATGCAGTTCTCAAATTCATATATGATATTTTTGAACATTTTATCTAAACATTCTTAAAGACAGAAACATGATTAATAACATTTCACTCGATAGAAAAAAAATCCAAAGATTACTCTGTTCAATATTTTAAAACAGCTGTGAATCAGAGAATAAAATAATAAATGGCATAAAAGTGTTACTAATAGATGTGCATTTTTATTGTCTAGAAAATTGCGAAAATACATTTTTGATTTTGTACTCCAGTTTTCCAAAAACTGAATAAAACATGTAAAAAGTAACGTTTTCGTTCGGTCACGGGCGCGTAAGCGACATTAGAAGCTATACGATTATCAACTATATTACCTCGCAATAAAGGAATCGCCGTGCACGCGTAGGTTTCCAGGAAAACCTCGCCTTAAGGTGCGAGTTCGTGCCTTAGGGCCGATCACAGATGCGTGCGATTTATGAGCATAGCAGAATGAAAATATATGGCGCCACTTTCGATGTTTGTGACGAATGCGTGCCATCGCGTTAATGACTGACATCGTTATACATATCTATATAGAAGGTCGTCACATGTAGTTATTGTAAAATGAGTCACAGCTCGGAAATAAAGCAAAATACAATAATCGCTCAAGTAAGTTAATTTGTTCGAAAAATGTCTGTTAGCTTCAGAATGTTATTTTAACCCTAGAATGGTAACAAAAATTAGTCTAACACGGGTTGTAGGTCACCTTGAATTTGCGATTCAAAATATAAACTCAAGTGCTACGAAATAGTTTTTTGTTCATATGTATGAATCACATTTCAACCAGGTGCAGCTCCATTTTTTACGGAAACTACTGTATTAATTGGCTGGAGTATTTGATTGCTGGGCCTCTATAGAATACCTACTTGGTCTAGCATTCCAAAATCGTTGTATTCTTCTAGCAATACCTATATCAATCACCCACAATATCTTCACCAATATCTTGCAATTAGCGCAAAGTTGCAACCCTGGTGGACTAACTCTTCAGAACAGTCATAATAAACTAGGATAAGCACTTACTCGTTCAGGGTAAGCAATAAATAGGTAATACAAACAAAAAACAAGCCTCCTGCAGCTACCATTGCGCAACGGCCTCAGATTACTTGCAGACATACAAGAGAATACGCAAAATATCAGACAGACAAAAATTACTTTCGCAATATCGACGAGTCATTTATCGTCTGGGGTGTTGCGCACCCTTGTTATCTAATCCTAAGATTGAAATCTCCACATAGTTATTTGATATTTATTAGTCGTAATAGTAACTGTTCAATTACATCAAAATAGGTTTCTGATGACGTACCCGCTGTAATTAGTGGTTTCAGGAGCTGGCTATGCATACTGACCGGTTCTCGCTTGTTACGTGGTTGAAGTGAATAATATAGTTATCTTTAAAGTTATAATAGCTTCTAGATTTAGTGTGATTAGATGTTTTTACATCTTTAGATGTGGACTTGCACAGAGCATTTATACATATTTACTTTATAGGTAATTGTATTTTGTGTTTTTTATAACATTTTCTTATAATCTTATTTTTGTGTATATATTACACAAAATGTAATTAAACATTTATGTAAAGTACATCAAATGATATTTGGCATTAACATAGGTATTCAATTTTGTTATATACATTTTACTAGCACACCAGACAAAAAGTAGAATTTTTATTGACATGTTTTCTTCCTTTTATAATTATTTTACATACATACTGCCTTCTGTACAAATATTTCAGCATAAAACAGTTCAAAATGGATTATTGAATATTGCATTTGAAATATAGTACATACTGTACCAGCGATATCCAATAAAGAAGTAAATAAATTAATATTATTTGTGGTTTTATTATTATTTCATTACACTGTAAATTAGAAGGACTCTAAAGAATACAAGTACCTATTGAATGCAATGTCAATTTCATTAACTTAATAAAATGACCTTGCTTATTCTTAGAATTTGTTTGCAAAATATTCATAACTTAGCTCTATTGTGTTATTTGTGAATTGATTGTGAGATCGGGATCGATTGAGGCGATTCGAGACGCTTGGCAGGCTTCAGATTACTCACGTAGTTTGATTACTTGCTTAAGGGCCAGTTTCTTGCTGAATAGCATAAGACCTTTCGCCTCAAGTTGACAGTGTATAATGTTAATTGTATTAGTCAATATGTCACACTCATAAACATGACTGCTTGCTGTAATCATAATTCTGTTATACACAGGAAAGTTATAGGAAGAATATGCATTTTGAATTTTATCCCATTTGATGTGTTAATTGGCAGTGGCCTGATCATAATATCCGTTAGGGCGGAAAGATCCTCGAGTGGCCGCTGCCTACGGGTAGACGCAGCGTTGGTAGGCCCCCCACTAGGTGAACTGATGATCTCGTGGATGGAGTAGAAAACAACATTGTAAGTGGTATGCGGGCTTGAACATGTATTTTTTACTGAATTAAAGTGTGTTTTATCTTATTGTTCGACGCTATTAAATGTTCAATGTACACTCGTGCTTCGTTTAGGCAAATTTTTACTGAAATAAACACTAAAAATTATAATAAATCAGACAAAATGTCTCCTAGCGGTGTACCGTTGCATTTGTTTTTTTTGTATTGGAATATTTGTCATATACTTACTGTTTTTTCTGTTACATAATCTGGTGAAATTCGCAGGAAGCAGCTGGATGCAGGCAGCCTAGGATCGATCGGTTTAGAGAGCCTTGACCAGGCCTATGACCAGCAGTGCGCATTTCTGGCTGGCTGATTTAAAGATGATGTTCTAACTGATATCGACGTTAATTGACAGTGTGCGTTAGTGTTATCTTTTAGCCTTACCCTGTGTCGAAATCAGGCGAGCTGAAAGTGGTGGTGTTGATCGGGTAAGCTGCAAAGGTACATAGAGTTGGTACACTTAGGCAGGGCTAGATTTATCTGCAGTTTGTGAACACTCTTGACGGATCTAAGATTATTTAAGATTTAATAATCCGCAGATCCTCGCCAAAGAACATCGATTCATTCCAATGATGCTACGCGAGGCGAAGATTCAAAAACACCCGAATTTCAATAGTGATTATGGTTGGAGTACTCCAACTGCTAGGGACCCCTATCATCATATCTGCAGCCCAGCCTCAGACTGTTAAAACGATAGATGCCATGAGCTCTGTTTGCCTGAATCGGACCACATAAATATATGAGATGACGGTAGTAAAATTAATCTGATGTTTTTTTTACATCCACCAGCTTCCGTCCCGTGACATATAATTTGTGTCCGTCACCACGAATATCGAATGCTGAAAAATGTTCGAAACGTCTCGGGCTAAATATACCTAATTAAAATGTTTATATTAGTTTTATTTAATAGTGTCGTAGTAGTGCAAATTAAGTAGATCATAAACGTGCATGCATTATCATATTTTCAAAATGGCGGCTTTATGTAATTTGCAGTAGGAATTTTAGTTTTTTTATCGCTATGTCGCCATGGGCCCGAGCCCATTTGGCCCTGTATATTGTTGTCAATGTATGAATGTATGAATATTATCCTCGTTTAAAGTTAGGTAATTCAGTAACAGTTTTTTCACAAGTTGTTTTGTCACAACCTATACATATAGGTAAGTAATTAAAAGTTATCTGGGTATCCGCAAGCAAAATAAGATCCCGTTGAAACTGTGCTTGTGTCGCATTTGTCTTTTGTTTCTCGGTTGAATACTTTAACCTGTTAAATAGCGTCTCTTTTCTAAGCAGTGATTGGTTTGATGAGGGCGTTGACCAAGAAATGCCAAGCTGTGTCCCGTGTTATATGAGCGTTCGTTAGCAGGCTCAGTGATCGATTGTTCAACGTTGCTGTTGAACTTTTAACCCATTTTTACGTGGAAAAAACAGTCACGATCACAGAACACAAAAATAGGTTTCTGTGTTCTGTGGTCACGATAGTGGACGAAGGGAGAGGAAAGATACAAAAAAAAAATTTGAAAATCGGGTACATTTGGCGGCCTAATCAGGTAACATACACACAAAAAAAAACATACGCATCGAATTGAGAACCTCCTCCTTTTTTGAAGTCGGTTAAAAAAACGGCTTCCTCCCCTTCGTCAGCTCTATCAAGCTGGCAGTGGAAAATCGGCAAAAGTCGATATAAAATACACGAAAATTTGTAGCTAAATTGTTGCTAATTAGTTGATAAAATGCCGATTTTGTTGCTCAAACCGATCTTTGAAAATCGAAAATGATGCCAGCTTCATATAAAGTTAGCAAGGAAACCGGGTAAATGATAAATATCTAATCGATTCTTACACATGAATTTGTTGCTAATACAAATTAGGGTAGTAATTAGAAAATTAATTAATAGAAAAAAAAACAAGTCTATGCTACCTTGAACCGCGACTTTCTGAGCTCAAAACACCTTAATCAATTAGTTGCTGCACTGGATATCACAGAGACGCCTCTAAAGTGCCAGCAACAAAATAGTACCTGGAGATCGGCTGATTAATTAAATTGCCAACGATTTTCTGGGTCATGCTACCTTGAACCGCGATTTTCTGAGCTCAAAACATCTTAATCAATTAGTTGCTACACTGGATATCACTGAGACTCCTTTAAAGTGCCAGCAACAAAATAGTACTCAAAGATTGGCTGATTAATTAAATCGCCAACGATTTTCTGGGTCGTGCTACCTTGAATCGCGATTTTCTGAGTTCAAATAACAAGAATCCATTTGTTGCTACACTGGATATCACTGAGACTCCTCTAAAGTGCTAGCAACAAAATAGTACCTGGAGATCGGCTGATTAATTAAATCGACAACGATTTTCTGGGTCGTGCTACCTTGAACCGCGATTTTCTGAGCTCAAAACAACTTAATCAATTAGTTGCTACACTGGATATCACTGAGACTCCTCTAAAGTGCCAGCAACAAAATAGTATTCAAAGATTGGCTGATTAATTAAATTGCCAACGATTTTCCGGGTCATGCTACCTTGAACCGCGATTTTCTGAGTTCAAAACATCTTGATCAATTAGTTGCTACACTGGATATCACTGAGACTCCTCTAAAGTGCCAGCAACAAAATAGTACCTTTTTTTTTTTGATTTCGGGGGGAATCCTCATGGATACCCTGCACTGGGGGGTACAGGGTTATGTTGGACTCCGGACGAGAAGGTGACTCGCCGACCTACCAACTAAACCACCCCGGGGTTCAGCAGCTCGCCAGGTAGGCGGGGAAGGGGGAGTTGCACGCTGGTGCATTTATCCCCGTCATTCCCCGCCCGGCGTTCGCCCGCAGGCACACCGCTCTCTGTGCGTCAGAGGCATGGAGGGTCCGGAACACCCCACGGAGCACCCCCACCGGCACAGGAACCTGTGCAATGCAGGCAGCCGTCACCCCACGGACGACTACCCGCAGGCTCCCACTAGGGCAGCGAAGTCTGGTGGAACCACCTTCTCCGTCGCCCTGTCCTCCGACGCCTTCTCGCATCTGCGAGAGGATCCTCCTCCCTCCTGCGCTCGGCTGTCTCCTTCTGCGCGACAACAGATTCGCAGAAGTCGACCATCGCCTGCCACGATCGTCTGTGGGCCAGCATCTCCCTGATGACGGTTGGGAGAGCTACGTCATCGCCTATCACCGCCCGGAGAAGCTCCCTCTCTTCAGTCCAGGCGGGGCAATCGCACAGTGTGTGCAGTGCAGTGTCATCTGCATTCCCGCAAGCGTTGCAGATCGGGCTCACTTCCCTCCCGGCGATTTGGTACAGGAACTTATCGAAACAGCCGTGGCCGGACAAGACCTGCACTAAACGGTAGGTAAGTGAGCCCGACCTTCGCTCTACCCATTCCTTAAGTACCGGCTGAATTGCCGTAATGGTCCAGTGGCCAGCCGATGGATTACATAAGTGCTCCTTCCACTTCGCAACAATGTCACTATGGGCATCGTTCCGCCATCGCGCGATCTCTTCAGGGCAGGGCCTGTGCCCATCGTCGCGTGCCTCACACCTCCGCTCATATACAGAGGTCAACACCTCCGCCTCCAGCTGCCACGGGGGGGTGCCGGCTATCGCACACGCTGCCTCAAAGGAAATCGTGCGATACCCTCTAATCATACGTATCGCCACGATACGTTGTGGCCGCCGTAGAAGGGGTATGATATTCCTGTTGAGGGCGTGTGCCCAAACAGGAGCCCCGTATAAAGCCATGGAGGCAATCACCCCTGCATACAACTTACGGCATGTAGCTCCTGGTCCGCCGATGTTCGGAAGTAGTCGACCGAGGGCAGACGCCGCACCAACTAATCTTGGGCCCAAGCGCTTAAAGTGCTCGGTGAATGTCCACCCGCTGTCTAATATTAGACCCAGATAGTTGAGTTGGGCCGCAATTTTAATACTAACTCCCCCGACTATGATCTCAGCGTCAGGGGGAAGGCGCATCCTCGGTCGATGGAAACAGACGGCCTCTGTCTTCTCCAAGGCCACTTGGAGACCCAAGGCTCCGATCCTGTCCACCACGTGAGCGGTACCGACTGTTGCTAGTATAGCTGCATCCCTGTACGTGTCGCCCCGCGCGATGACCAAGGTATCATCGGCGTAGCACACGACGTACAGCCCGCCTAAGAGAGCACCTCTGAGCACCCAGTCGTACCCAATATTCCACAGTAGTGGACCCAACACGGAACCCTGGGGAACCCCCCTACTCATCGCTTGCCTTTTGGTCTGATCGTCACGACCTTCATATACCACAGCACGCTCTCGCAGATAGTCGGCGATTACTTTTTGTATATATGGCGGCACCTGGTGGTATTGTAATGCCGCCATGATACAGCTGAATGGGAGCGTGTTGAAGGCATTCTTTATGTCCAAGGACACCGCCAACGCCACTCCGCCCCTATCAGTGATGCCTTCAGATAGCGCCTTCACTTTTAATATGGCGTCCACCGTTGAACGGCCCTCCCTGAAGCCGTATTGTTGGTCGGCCAGATCGGGACCTACCGTGCTGAGATGTTGGCATATTCGAGAGGCCAAGATCTTCTCGAAAACCTTTCCTACCTCGTCGAGCAGCACAATAGGTCTGTACGCAGATGGGGAGTTTTCCGGGCGCCCTTCTTTTTTCAGGAGAACAAGCCTTCCCTCTTTCCACACTTTGGGGAACCGTCCGGTGGAGAGGCAAGTGTTGAGAAGGCGTCTGAAGGCATCACTCATTTCGCGGAGAGCGAGAGCGAGGACTTTCGCCGGCACACCATCGGGGCCCGGAACAGTCTTCTTGCCCCTCAGCCTGTGTAATACAGCGGCGAACTCAACATCCGACACTGGGGGGACATCCTCGTCGTCGTCAGAGTCGCTGCTAGAGGTCGTCATTGGTGGATTAAACGCCTCTTGTTCGGGGAACAAGGTGGCCACTGTCGTCTCCAGTAACTGGGGATCCAGAGTTTCGGTGACGGGGGGCCCACGGTTTCGTAAGCGGTTGCGAACCATGCGATACGGGCGTCCCCATGGCTCCTTGTTCAGACCCTCGAGCAGTTCAGCCCACGCGAGCTCTTTTGCCTTCATTATGGCAGATCGGAAGGTCTTCCTAACAGCTGAGTATGTCTCCACCAGTCGTTCTTCAAACTCCCCGTCACGAGATCTCCGCCTCCGGTATCTGGCAATGGACTTCTTGGCCCGCCTGCACTCTTTTTGGAGGTTAGCCAGATCTTGTGACCACCAGTAAATGGCAGTGTTTGGTGGAGGTCGTCTGGCGCGGGGCATTCCGGAGTTGCAGATGTTGGTTAGAGCCCCGCGAAACCCATCTGCCGCTTCGTCCACTTCTAGCTGTGGATTTGAGTCCGCCAACCACGCCTGCATCATGGCTGCTTCGATGGCGGCGTCCTTGTTGAGACGAGTCAACGACCACCGCGGGAACCTGGATTCAGTACTTCTACCAGCATTGCTTCCCGGGAGAGCGATGGTAAATCTGACGTAGCGGTGGTCGGACAGGTCTTCCTCTTCGGCAAGCAAA
Source organism: Schoenobius gigantellus (assembly GCA_963935595.1). Classification (NCBI taxonomy): domain Eukaryota; kingdom Metazoa; phylum Arthropoda; class Insecta; order Lepidoptera; family Crambidae; genus Schoenobius; species Schoenobius gigantellus. The sequence continues at coordinate 23,026,550 of OZ012549.1, read as the reverse complement.
TGCCAATCTCGAATCCGGCCTGCGATAGGCGGGGAGGCGAACGAGATGTCTACAATGGACCGACCCTGTGGTCGCTCAAAGGTGGGGACAGAACCCACGTTCAAAAGGACAAGGTCGCACATGCCGGCCCAGTCCTCGACTAATGTCCCTCTGCGGTCAGTGCTTGGAGACCCCCAGGATGTTGAGTGGGCGTTAAAATCTCCGACAACGATGACTGGCAGAGGGGCCACTTGACGAATAGCAGCTCCGAGTCTGACCAAAAAGGCCTCATATTCCTCTATAGGCCTGTTTCGAGAGATGTAGACGCCTATTAGAGCAATCTTTCGCCATTTCGTCACAACGAAGCCCCGGCCTCTCTGGATGGTTGAAAGAGGGGCGCCCGACATGGTATTCGACCGAACGACAGCTACCACGTCATCTAAATCCGACACCCAGTTGGGACTTCGTGGCACGGTGTAAGGTTCGGCTACTATGGTCACCTCGATGGACCATGCTGCCATGTTCTGTAGCATGATGTTTTGTGCAGCGGCGCAATGGTTTATGTTCGCCTGGAGAATATGAATGGGCGAACTTAAGTCCATTACTGGTCCATGGGTACCTCCTGTGCGGTAGCGTGCACCTCCGTCGCAGTATTCCCGGTTCTGGCAGCCATTCTGCCTTTACGTGGCGGGGCTCGGCAACTTTTCCCCCCTAACAGGTGTCCAGCAGGGCGCTTCGCTTGAGCGCATACGACACAATGGGGCTCAGCTGTGCAGGTCGCTGATTTGTGTCCGGGCTTCCCGCAGCGAAAACAGAGTTCGCTACGGTCGGACTCAACTGGGCAACTGTGCCGCATGTGCCCGGTTTCGAGGCACCGAAAACACTTAATTGGACGATAGTCCAGAACTCGCACACGCGCCGAGCTCCACCCGACAAGAAGGCGCTCCTTGGAAACAACTTGCGCCGCCTCAACCGGACATCGAACCCACACCATACCCATACCACCTGGGCCAGATTTAATGTTGCCCATTCTGATGGTATCTGGAGGACATGAACCCTTGGCAGCTATGGCAGCCACGAGGTCCTTCTTGGTCACCGAATCATCGAGGTAGGATATCCTCAATTCGGCGGTTTTCACCGGTCTGGTGACAAACAAAAAAGTACCTGGAGATCGGTTGATTAATTAAATCGCCAACGATTTTCTGGGTCGTGCTACCTTGAACCGCGATTTTCTGAGCTCAATACATCTTAATCAATTAGTTGCTACACTGGGTATCACTGAGATTCCTCTAAAGTGCTAGCAATAAAATAGTACCTGGAGATTGGCTGGTTAATTAAATCAACAATGATTTTCCGGGTCATGCTACCTTGAACCGCGATTTTCGCGAAAATCGTTGGCGATTTAATGAATCAGCCAATCTTTGAGTACTATTTTGTTGCTGGCACTTTAGAGGAGACTCAGTGATATCCAGTGTAGCAACTAATTGATTAAGATGTTTTGAGCTCAGAAAATCGTGGTTCAAGGTAGCACGACCCAGAAAATCGTTGGCGATTTAATTAATCAGCCAATCTTTGAGTACTATTTTGTTGCTGGCACTTTAGAGGAGTCTCAGTGATATCCAGTGTAGCAAATAATTGATTAAGATGTTTTGAGTTTAGAAAATCGCGGTTCAAGGTAGCATGACCCGGAAAATCGTTGGCAATTTAATTAACCAGAGTACTATTTTGTTGCTGGCACTTTATAGGAGTTTCAGTGATATCCAGTGTAGCAACTAATTGATTAAGATGTTTTGATTGATTGATTAAGATGAAAATAGTTCTTTGCAATTCACGTTCATTCGCGTATTTTTTTGTAATCGAGTGATAACCAGTAAGGTACCCACTAGAATAAAATATCTACTTAACCACCCATAATGTCTTCAGTGAATCAAGAAAATATAATTACGTACCTATGTTTATTTATTGAATGAATATTTCAAGCACTAAAGAGAGTACCTATAAAGCTCATAATTAATACGACGATGCATTTTACCGAATGGCAAGTTATAAAATTTCCAAAATGCTTTGGTTTTTTATTGAACGGACCACAGGCAGAAAAAATTGGTTCGGCTAGTAGTACTTAGATCTTTGTAAATTGGTCTCATCAATAAATAATTTTCATATCGTAACAACGTTGTACCTTTAAAGGTACCTACCTACTTTTAACATAATAATGTCGGAGTTTTAGTTTAACGAGTAAAACTCATGTTGTTACTCATGTTAATTGTTTGCAGGTGAGATTAAGGTTATACCGGTTGAAATGAGAGGATGCCTATTGTAATAAGTTCCTTTGAACGTTATTATATTATTTTTATGTTCCCATGCACAAGCACAAACAGTCGGAAGTACATAAAATAATATCTATGTTGAAGGTGTGCCTCGACAGATACATTTTATCCGTGGTAATTGAATATAATCATAATCATTACTAGACTTAAGTATTAATTATACCGTCCTTCCTATATTATACGGAATTGAACATCACAATCACAGTGTACGATACGAGTCTGTTGTTCTTGTGACTTACCATAATTATCTAAATTAAGTATGTATTGAGCTCTTTTGTGTAGGTAATTGGTTTTAATGTATGGGCGAACGCACACGTCCGACTGATTTTTTGACGGTGGAGAACATTGAGTAAACATGGAGTTCTACGTTGCAACGCAAACGAACTACAAATAGGTAGTCGGCTAAAAAATGTATGAAAGTATGCCGACCCGATTATCGTTAAAAATGGATTAAATGTATACCTACGCACAAAAACTCGGACACCGATAGTCGATAGTGTGTGTTCGCACTAATGTAGATAGGTCGGCTGTATTCAAGGTATTAGCACAAAGTAAAAAGAAAATTAGCTAACTTTATAGTGATGTAGATTAAGTAACCAGCGGGAGACTGTACGCTGGGTAGGTTCGGTCGGCCTCAGAAGTAGATGGACATTTTAGCACCATGTCACACCAACTATTCCTTTAATTTAGTATGGTTACACTTATATTACAATGACAATAGTTGGTGTGACATGGTACTAAAATGTTTATCCACCCTTGAGGCCGAGTATATCTCTATCTTACCCATTTCTGTCTCCAAGTAGTGGGGCTTACGCATTGCTGTTCTATAAGACAAGCAGCAACACAGCAATCTGGACATCTTATGTCACAAGTTGGCAATTTATATTGGCGTTCTTTATTGTGGGGGTTGTAAAATTGTCAGTCTTACAGGAATTACATATTATTATAAGTACTATATGCGATTGTATCCACTTACCATCATGTGGGCAACTGTTTGTTTGCCAACTTAATAGTAACTATTAAAAAGGGTTTAAAACAACAACGACAGCACCTGCACCTGGAATTCTTGCAGAAAAACACTACACTTTGTTATAACCCGAAATAAATGTTTGGTTTCATTACGGCTCTCATTTTTGCATGGTAAAATGTAATTACACACCGTACCGCCAATAGCAGATCAGGCAACATAGGGGCCTCTTCACAAAAATAGATTTTGTTTTCCCGTAAACGTTCTGCAGGCGTTCCGTGGAAGGTCCGTAGGAAAATTGGAACCTATACCTATAAACTGTGGGAAAAAGGAGTCACGGAGTCGCCACATAACCGAAGCTCGATTTGGCCCGTCATCAGTGGATAAGAATAATGGATTATCCCTGTTCGAAAAAAAACCGGCCAAGTCTGAATTGGACTTGCGCACCGAGGGTTCCGTATCAACTTACCCAAGTATAATAATGTTCCTAACTATACTAACTGTGCCCGCGAATTTGAACTATGTTTCGCCTTAAAGTTCAAAGAAACACTGTAAATCTACTTTCCCGTGGCAACTACTTACTTTTCCGGGAAAATAAATAGCCTATTATGTTAATCTCTATCCATCCGTAATTCATCTACCTACAAAATTTCATCCATATCCATTAAGTAGTTTTTGCGTGAAAGAGTAACAAACATCCATACATACAAACTTTCGCCTTTATAATATTAGTAAGGATTTACCGTTTTCAGATTATTTTCCTTTGTGCTGTAAGACCTTGCTTCTTGCCAAATTTCATGATTCTAGTTCAACTTCAACGGTAAGTACCCTATAGTACTTTAGTAGGAACTATTACTTATTTTGTGCCTATAGGTACCCCTATTCCCTTATGAAATCGCATAATTTGAGGGAAATGCGACATAACCGATCATATATTTTGATCACGTTGACAATTCTACTAATAAAGGCCTTATTACATTACCCTATTTCTCGGGCCCTGTCGGCAGGGACAGGGTAGTGTAATAAGAAACAGGGAGGCAGGGTCCCTAAATAGGGCGACCGACCTCCCTGCCTCCCTGCCACGCTGTAGATCGTGTACGGACTACGGAGCTCAGTCGCATGGCCGGCGTTGCCGCGAGCGCAGGGTTTACACGTCGATTTATATTGCTAGTGCGTTTAAGTTTGGAGTATATTTTTTTTCGGGGATTTTATTTATTTTATTTTATTGAAGTTTATAGGGATATGCCATATCTTTGGAAAAAGAACATAAAGCCTACTCAAATAGATATAATAAAGGATAAGGTTCTATGTTCGACTGTATCTATTTTTTTATGTATGTTCACCGATTACTCCGCCATTTGTAGACCGATTTTCAAAATTCTTCTTGTAATCGAAAGAATACACTCCGGGAGTGGTCCTATTGTCACCATGTCATGATCTGATCCTATTGTCATCATGACATGGTGACAATAGGACCACTCCGGAATCCCGGGCAAATCGAGCAAAACCCTTAAATTTTTATAGGCACGTCCAACGTGTTTTATGTCTTTTCTTAAGATATTCATGTATTTGCGTCTGGTAGGTAGTCATCATGTCATGTGATTGAGCATGACATGAGCTGATGATGTAAGGTTAATCACTAATAATTCATTCAAAGCTGTTTAGAGAGAATGACGTTTTATTTTAAGTTATTGTGGTGTTTGCCTTGGCTCAAATTCTAATACGCATACTCGTATAATAACTTAACTAAAAATATTGAACAAATTTTATTTTCCAAAAAATAAAACCGACTTCAAAAACACCAAAAAGTCATAAATAATGTAAGAATACATTGCAGTTTTATATTGAAGTCGGTGCCAAGCAAAGATCATCTTCAAAGTCTTAAAAAATATAAGAACAATTAGGTAATATAGCTACTTAAAAGGCACCAACTTCAATACAAAACTGTGATGTTGTATTATTCTTATATTAGTTATGACTTTTTGAAGTCGGTTTTATTTTTTTGTAAAAAAAAATTTTTTATTCCTTTATGTAGATTGCACGGTACCGACAGCCAAAGTCACCGCTAAGCCTTTTTTGGGATTTTGATAAACTCGGTGCCATAGTGCTAGACGTGCAAAACGTTCGACGTTCGACTTTCGATTCGACTGAGAGCGAGTTAAGCAGGCAGCGCTTTTATAGGCACATGACAAACAGGACGATTTCTCGGACCCTGTCCGTCATGTGCCTATAAAAGCGCTGCCTGCTTAACTCACTCTCTCAGTCGAAAGTCGAACGTCGAACGTTTTGCACATCTAGCACTATGGCACCGAGTTTATCAAAATCACAATAAATTGCTTTAGCGGTGACTGACTGTCGGTACCGTGCAATCTACAGAAAGGAATAAAAAATAATTTATTACAAAAAAATAAAACCGACTTCAAAAACACCAAAAAGGCATAAATAATATAATCAACATTACAGTTTTGTATTGAAGTTGGTACCTTTTAAGTAGCTATATTACCTAATTGTTCTTATATTTTTTAAGACTTTGAAGGTGATCTTTGCTTGGGACCGACTTCAATATAAAACTGTGATGTTGTATGTATTCTTACTTTATTTATGACTTTTTGGTGTTTTTGAAGTCAGTTTTTTTTGCGAAAAAAATTGTATTTTAATCTTTTTAGTTAAGTTATTATATGCGTATTAGAATTTGAGCCAAGGCAAACACCACTATAACTTAAAATAAAACGTCTTTCTCTCTAAACAGCTTTGAAAGAATTATTAATTATTAACCTTACATCATCAGCTCATGTCGTGCTCAGTCACATGACATGATGACTACCTACCAGACGAAAAAACATGAATATCTTAAGAAAAGACATGAAACACGTTGCACGTGCCTATGAAATTTAAGGGTTTTGCTCGATTTGCCCGAGATTCCATCATCAGATCATAACATGGTGACAATGGGACCACCTCCGGAGTGTAGGTACTATTTCGATTACAAAAAAAAATGAAAATCGGTCTAAAAATTGCGGCGAAATCGGTGAACATACATAAATTTTTTTTTTTTACAAAAAATAGAACCGACTTGAAAAACACTGAAAACTTAAAAATAATCTTCTATATTGAAGTCGGTGACAAACTTCAATATAAATATTGGGACCACCCTTGCAGTATACTCTATCAAATACAAAAAGAATTTTGGAAATCGGTTTAAAAACGACGGAGTTATGAGGTAACAAACATAAAAAAAATACAACCGAATTGATAACCTCCTCCTTTTTTGAAGTCGGTTAAAAATAGATACAGTCGAACATAGAACCATAAGAATAACTAATAATACGAGTATTATTACTCGTATTATTAGTTATTCTTATGATAGAACCTCCTCCTTTTTCGAAGTCGGTTAAAAAGAAGAATGTAGGTCAAAAATATTTACAGCTAAGAGAAAAATTGTAAAATATTCAAATACTCAGTATTTTGTATTTTTTTATGTATTTGAAGTGAACATTAAAGCCATCGCTTATCATATCTCTTGAGTAGTCTTTATATTCTTTTTCCAAAGATATGGCATATCCCTATAAACTTCAATAAAATAAAATAAATAAAATCCCCGAAAAAAATATTATACTCCAAACCTAAACGCACTAGCAATTTAAATCGACGTGTAAACGCTGCGCTCGCGGCCACGCGACCACAGAACACATATACCCAAGGCACGCGACTGAGCTCTGTACACGATCTACAGCGTGGTGATCTACAGGGAGGTAGATCACCAGGTCGGTCGCCCTATTTAGGGACCCTGCCTCCCTGTTTCTTATTACACTACCCTGTCCCTGCCGACAGGGCCCGAGAAATAGGGTAATGTAATAAGGCCTTAAACCGTTGTGATTGACCAATCAGAACACCACATTATCACGTCATCGAACAGTTGAAAGTCAATATACGCGCTCCGATTGGTCGATCGATCGCAACGGTTTAGTTTCGATTCGTCTGTAACTTATTAAGTAGAAAATAATTAAGTCTTAATAAAATCTTCGCAACAGAGATCGGATTCGTACTACGAAATAACAGTTGTATTTCAAATGAATAAACCAATTTATTATTGTTATCTCGTAAGTGCTAATTGGGTAAAGGGGAATTAACTAATAGTGTTTCACTGTCGTACTCTACTGGCTACTGGTGTAAGATGAAACTTGAAGCCAATAGCACCATTCGAAAAGATGAAAGATAGAGCAAATGGTGTAACAATCGAGTTAATTACAGATAAGATAACAACTAAAGTGCCAGCGTTTGTTCGGAGGCTTAACTATTTAGTGAATTAAACTTAACTGAGTGGCGATTTAATGGCTTAGTACCCGTGGACCCTCTGGTAGTCCCTTGGAGGGACCACGGAAACTAAAAGTGCCCGTAGTCCCTCTATCAGATATAACACCACCCAATAATTCATGGGCAATCGATTTATAGTTGTGTTTGATTGATACCGAATTTTCTTTCGCTATTGCTATCTCAGCGTTTTTGTCAAATGAATTGATCAAAATTTATAGATGTTGAACTTAAGTAATTCAGTTTTTTTTTCATAAAGTCGAAGGGGGAAAGAACAACTGGGAAGTTTCGCAGGTACCTAAACGACTTTCAGTGGAACAACCTCAGGTTGAAATGGAGTCTCACATAGTTAATGTAACCTAATGCGTCGTGCATAAACGGCAGAACATTTCTTTATTACATTATTACAGTAAAATTTCTTTATTGCATCACATTGTGTATAATGGCGGACTAAGGACTTGACCATCAGTTAACCTTCAAGTCGTGCAGAGAGCAGATGTGGTAGAAGTACCAGAAAAATAAGAAGAAAACAACTATAGAAATTGTTTAAATCAAAATACATAGAATAATCAAAGAAATAAATAAATACATACTCAAGTAACTAAACAAGTTGGAATACTAATAAAGCCAACAAGTAGGTATGCGGTATGCGACATTATACAAAAAAATAATACAAAAATAAAACCCGGCTTCAAAAACACTTAAAACATTATAAGAATACAGAAAACATTACGTTTTTATATCGAAGTTAACCTTTAAGACTTTCTAGGAGATCGGCGTTTAGCACCGACAGGCATTTCCATATTATTTTTTTTAAATAAAAATGTCTGTGAAATATAATATTTGTAATGTTGGCAATTTAAAAGAGGAGACAAAAAAATACAAGATCTTCCGAGTTTCTTGCCTGTTCTTCTCGAGAAGGCTCTCCCAATTTCCGAACAGGTGTAGAGTCAACTTTTTTTTCATTTTACTTGCATACATTTTAATAATGGCTGGGGTGTGGCGTAGCCTACATACAAGGATTAAATAATTAGTTAATTACATTCTCGGTTAAAGATTTTCATGTTTTGTTTCACGTCAATGTTTCTGTAAAGGTCTATATTAAATAAAAAAATTTGAGTCTGAGTTTGAAAATATAGAAATGTAAAGTTGTCTGCATTCTTATATTATTTTTAACTTTTAAGAGTTTTTGACGTCTGTTTTTCCTACTTATTGTATTTTTTTGTCTTTCTTTAATTGAATACAAGCTTATATACCGAAGTCATTTAAAGGAATACAACAAAGGGTCAATATGTGCTTATTATATTAAAAAAAAACTAACCTCTTACTCCTAAAAGCTAAGAATCCTTCCATCATTAGTTCAGTTTAAGACTACCAGATGCAAATAGGGCCGAATAGCTTCGGCAAAAACATGAAACACCTTGAACTTACTTACAAAATTTAACGGTATTATTACGAAACCTGGTTTAAACCTGGTCTAAAGTTAGTCTTGGTGCTTTCACTTGTGTCAATATACATAGATAGAGACAGCGTCAACTTAGTCCTGGTTTAACTTAATCAGGACTAACTTTAGTCCATGTTTTGTATTAAGACGGTAAGGGTTTCCCTCGATTTTCCTGGGATCCCATCATCAGTCCTGTCTTTGGTGACAATGTGACCACCGCAGAGGTATACTCTATCGAATACAAAAAGAATTATGAAAATCGGTCCACAATTGGCGGAGTAATCGCGTAACATACACACAAAAAGCATACGCATCGAATTGAGAACCTCCTCCTTTTTTGGACTTTTGAAGTCGGTTAAAAACACATTTCCGATGCACATTGTTTCCATTGATTATTTTTGAAACTTAACCTACTGACATTCATATTTCTTTTTGTTTTCTGTTTGTGTGCACAATATGGTGTGCTCTAAGTTAGTGTTACAACAATCACCTTATCTAAACCACGTTATTTGGTGGTAGCTAGACAATTTTCGACAGTCAATTGTTTCATGAATCGTAATCAGCTTTCTCCGTAGAATAATTCGTGGTTTTACATTACGTTACGATTTTCACTGCTTTTGGTGACATATTTTTTTTTTATAAAAACCTCACCCCACTCTAGGATTTTCTCCTGTGTCGTGGGCGCAGTAACAAACATAGAAAATCACATGCACATACGCCCAGACCGGAACAAATTTCTGTAGGCCATACAAAATATTTGTCCCGTACGGGAATCGAACCCGCGCGCCGCGTCCCGTTGCGTAGTAGATCGCAGTAGGCGATCACTCGACCTCTGCGCTAACCATGTCGTCTAATTATTAACTAATACAAACTTGGTTGTCGTGGTGGTTTATCGTTCCCAAGTTATGGGTATCAAGAATTTTATAGACAATAAGTCAATTTATACAAAATGTGTTAAACAAAAACAAATAATATAATAACAGGCGCAATTACATACATATACAGTTCACGATATTAAACGCTAGAATATATTTTCTGCTTGATAGGTGCTAAAGCCTAAAAGTCTGCAATAGTAGTTAGTTTCTTATAAAAAAAGGATCCGTAAAATATGGATTCTGTTTTGGTGTCGACAATTTATCACGAATTAACTTAGGTAATAATGGCAGGTAGGCAAGTAGTTAATAAATACTTAAGACCCAAATTGCCTTTTACGCCGTGTCGGCAAGCAATTGCAATAGCGGCGTTATTGGGACGAGCATCGGAATAGTTTTTGACGTTTTGGCTAAATATTACATTATAATTGCCCAATATTTCGGTAAACGGCAGGATTTTTTACGCATACCAGTTGGCGATGGAAATACTTAATCAACTTAACGCAGTCCGATAATTTCATGCATGGATGGTGGTACAAATTATGATGGGAGCACTATTAGGATTATCTAACTTGTGTTAAGACAAAACCTGCGAGTTCTCAATAGAATTTATATGTTGAGACAGAACTGTCAATGTTATATAAAGTGTAGACATAACGGCCATTCGCCTCCATTATTATTTACGTTGTGGCGTGCGCAGGCGCATTGCAGTGTTGGGCGGTAAACTGAAAACACTGCTTCGTGCTAATAAACGGTGTTAGTGGTGAATACATGTTGATATAATATATTAATTATTCAGTGAACGTATTAAAAATGAGAATTGAAAAAATGAAGCAGCTGGTTTTACTTGTAAGTTGTTTTTAATATTTATTTTAAATTAATCGCTACTTCTCTACTAGTAATTTTATGTAAATCATAATAAATTGTGTTTATATAAATTAAATATAACATCAAAGATAAGATAATTTTAGATATTTCATTATATGTTGAAATCTAAAATAAAGTAAGGACAATCGATGAAGTATGGATATTTAATTATCAGTTGTTATATTGATGAATATGAGTTTTCTTTCATTCTTTTGATATTATGTATACTACAATAGATTTTTCGGGTCAATCTATTTCTATCATCTGATGCATCATATATTATGAAATAAATGGAATAAATTTATCGAGTGCCTACCTACGAGTACTTAGATTTAATTTCAAATATGTTTGGAACAATCAAGATAACTTAGGAAAATAATAGTGATTTTTAAAAGAGTTCATAAAAGTTGGAGGTTCTATGTTCAACTGTGTCTCTCTTTTTTTACTTACTCAAATGTAACTAGATTTCATTCATGGCTTTTGGATTTTCTTTTGAAAATTTTATTCCCCTTATGTTAACTATTTTGGGAACCCAAGAGACAAAATTAATATTCCAAATTAAAAAAAAAACAATAAGCTTATGATCTAGGCACTGCACGAGGATTACCTAATTTACATACTTGCATATAGATCCTGTGTCTTATGAAACTGATATAATTACAAGAAATTGGTGGCAATTCTGTTGGCACTTATTCGATTGAACTAAACTAAATTTAGTTTTAGTGCTGTCAAATTGTGTTTTCAGTTAAAATTTTCGAACAAAAAACACGATTTGATAGCAGTAAAACTAAATTTAGTTTAGTCTATTCCAATTTATGCCTACAGAATTCACACCATTGTTTTTTCTTAAATAGGTTCTGCCTATTGAAAATTCAAAATCGATATAAGCCTTTACAGGCGCTAATTGCCGATAAGAACGAAAACAAAATTCTAATAAGAGGTACTTAAATATTTTATATCGTATATTAATATGTCCGAACTATTGTTAAGATGTTTACCATTTCAAGTAGAGTTAAAAAACTACACCTGTTCAGAGGTTGAGAGAGCCTTCGCGAGAAGAAAGGCAAGAAATTCGAAAGGTTTACTTTTTATCTTCTCTTTAATTAAATCGCAATACAAGGTTGATTTTTAATATTATATAATTATACATTTTGGAAAAGTAGGTACCTACTTCATTGCTTCGAATGAATCGTAATATTAGTTATGAAGCTGCTGCTGGAATCCTTTTTGCTATAGTTGTTATGGCACAAAACATTCTTTATTTGTAGGGGGTGTAGGTTATATTATTTCGCTGTTCTTATGATACACTAGCTGTGCTCGCGAATTACGTTTCGCTTTATTTTTTTTAATATCAAAAAAAAGGGAAAATATCAAAACTTATCCGTAATAAATATCACTAATGTAACCACAAAGGTTTTTACCTAATATGTGCTAGGGCTCTACATTAGATCGTCTTAATTCAATTAATAGTACCCAACAAATATTATAAAACTCAACACAGTAGTGTCGCTATATTTTTTGGATGGGTATTTCTCAGTTTCTTGTGGGAATTTTGGAAAATCCTTTAGTGGGCCTATATAAGTCAAAGAAACTCTGTACCGAATTTCATGCTTCTATCTCCAGTAGTTTGGGCTCTACTTTTATACCTCAGTCAATCAATCATCAAAGCTATTTATAAACACAAAAGTATTTACTCATTATTTTGATATATCAAGTTGCAACAACCTTAAGATTTTGCTATCAAGCTTATGAAGTCTTGCCTCAAGGTATAATAATTAGCAAATTACGTTAATACACCTACTTGAAAAGTCCGAATTTCCTTTAAGGGCATTTGGATTAAAGCAGTTTTCTCACGATTCATCTGTCTGTTCGCCTCGACTGATTAGATCCACTTTCATCTTAAGCATCACTACAGCACTTAGCTCATTAAAACTATAACAGTCCGTAAAATAGCGCAGATTCCCATAACGACCTTGCAAGTAATCTGCTTCAATGTAACGGACTTAGAAAGTGCTCTATTGAGCCGATATCGGTCGAGATTAACTGATATTTATTACGGAAAGGGCCTTTTACATTAGGGCTGTAGTGTGTTTACTCCAGCAGGCTGGGTCTTCAGGGTATTGTAACAGCACCATTATAGGCTAAGTGCGATTTATTTTACTCTGACCCGTACAGTTTGAAACATTATCATTCAAATGTTATAATAGGGTACAAATTTGTTCGCTATTTAATCAGAATTCATTGTATGTACGTATATAATAAAAAAAATGATATTTGCTTAATTTTTATGTTGTCAATTTTAATAACAAGTTGAATAGTGTCACAAAGCTATCGTAAGTTATCAATACCCATTGCCCTAATACGTGGAAGGAAATGTTAATACCGAATGTCCAGCTGCTTTCAGATTAATCCATTATGGCACGTATCTAAGTAGGTATGTACCTAGTCGACAGAAAACTGAATACCTATGCTACAAATAAAATTGAAAATTAATATTACCTCAGTAAAAACGATGATCTCCTAGAAGTCTCAAAATTTTGCATCTACTCCAACATAATGATATGTTGTCTTTGTCTGTATTCTTATATTATTTTTAACTTTTGAGTATTTTTGAAGTCTGTTTTTATTTTTTGTATTTTTTTTATTTGTGTAAGTATATTAGAATAGTACATTGTTACCCTAGGGGTGAAAGTAACTTATTTAGTCCAGAGACGGTGTTTGGCGCCCGAGCGTAGCGAGGGCACCAATAGTTCGAGGGACTAAATAAGTCTTTAACCCGAGGTAAACACTGTGCTTTTCATTACGAATACAAGGAAAGTAAAAATAAAACAATGAAATAGCTAAAACTCAACAACTTCTGCTTAAGCCCGCTTTCTCTTATAAAATCAGGCGTTAACTCCATACATGAATCAGATGAACACATTGTGTTAATTATTAACACAATGTTATACAAGTATAATTTACAGTTAATACAAATCTCTGTTATACGGAAGTATTAACAAAACTCTACAAATGGAAAAAACAAATGAAGATCGCATTGCCGCTTTCCCGCTTATTTTGTTTTTTTTTCTGCGGCCGGTCATCTTATTCAGCCATTATTTATATCATTTTCATAATTTTAAAAATGGTAAATATTTGCCCAAATCTATGTTATTGTAAAGAAATAGTTGAAAATAAATTTCTTATAATAGTCATTTAAAAAATATATTCTTTAAATACTTAACATTATGTTATTTCAATTTTACACCGCGCTGTAATTGAGTGGCTGTATAGAAAGTCGGACCATAGTTCAATAAAAATGTCAAAAAAGAACTAGCTTCTTTTTAAAATTTGACAGCTAATGTCAGTTGAAAGTGATTCTCCCTAGGGCTGAAAAGTATTACTTTCAACCCGCTCCTCAGGCAATTTCAGACCTACTTTCAGAGTATGAGTAATGAAAAGTTTATTACAACATTGATCTAACGTATACCTACTATAAATACTAAGTTGTCAATGTCATGTAGATGCTATTAATGTTGAAAATACTTTCACCAATGGAATATTTACTTTTAATGGAATAAATACCTTATTTGTAACATTTTCAAGTCAATATCGCCGAACAAATCGCCTAAAATATAAAACTAAAACGGGTGAAATAGGAGTTAAACTAACTACCTGCATTGTTAAATCATAAAGGCCAAATATAGTTGGCGGGAACCAGTCTATATGCGTAAAGTATATAAAAATCTCGCGTCACTATGTACTGGATAAACTCAGAAACTACTTAATTAATTTTGCTGAAATTCATTGCAACTTAAAAGATAGGGTGGGGGGGGGGGGGAGGGGGGGGGGGTTAGGGTAGTTTTGGTCTCGATTTCCTGTACCACGGCTTGCGGCGTGGACCACCTACGGATGCTGCCCTCGAATTTGTGGGGTGTCGAGTCCCTGTGGGCTCGACACTAAAATACTTGGGGCTCGTGCTGAACTCGGGGTGGAAATTCACACCCCACTTCCGCCACACGAACTCCAATTTGACGAAGGCGACTCAGTCACTGAGTTGGCTGCTGCCAAATGTGGCTAGTCCTGGAGATCGATGCTGCCACCTCTTCACGGGGGTCGTGCGCTCCATGGCCCTATACGCCCTGACGGCCGCTAACAAGGCTCTTTTGCGAGCTCCGCAGTGAGCCATGGCCGTCAGGGTGATACGTGGGTACCGCACGGTGTCATTTGAGGCGGCGTGCGTTTTGGCGGGCACCCCGCCTTGGAACCTCGACGCTGTGGTTCTGGCAGAGGTTCATCGGCGGAGGGAGGCCTTCCGAGAGGCGGAGGGCTTCCGGCACGTACCCCCGCCGGTGGTGGAGCGGTGGCGGAAATCCGCGCAGCTCCGCACCCTAGACAGATGGCTAGACCGTCTAGAAGAGCCCACCGCCGGGGTCCGGACCATAGAGGCGGTCCGGCCCGTTTTGCCCCAATGGGTGGCATGGCTCACGGGGGTACTGTCGGGGCATGGATGCTTCGGCATGTACCTCCACCACATCGCCGGAAGGGAAAGCACTCCGAGGTGCCGAATGTGTGGCGGACGAGGACACCGCGCAGCACACGCTGGAATCCTGCCCAGCGTAGGCAACACAGCGCGCTGTCCTCGTCGCCAGTGTCGTCGGAGACCTCTCGCTGCCGGCCTTCATTAAGGCTATGGTCGGCAGCGAAGCAGACTGGGAGGCGGCGGCCATCTTCTGCTAGGAAGTCCTTGCTCAGAAGGAGGCCACCGAGCGGGTCCGCAAGGACGATCCCGACGTGGACCCGTGCGGCGGCGGCGGCTGGGAAGGAGGAGGCGAAACTACGCCCTCCACCAGCCGCCAAATGGGTCGCGGGCGACGGAGTGGGGCTCCCGTCGCTCGCAATAAAGACCCTAATGCAGAGGGGGTGCCTGTAGTGTTCCTCAGGCACTCCCTACCCTAGAAAGGGGCCCGGCATGGTTGGGCAGCACCGCCCTCGACACGCACAGCGATTGCGAAGAGATCCCTGGGCGTGTCGAGAAGGCGAGGGACGGAACGCCCCGGTGTTTTAAGTGGGTATGCCCAGTAGGGGCGAGTCCCACATAACCGCAGGCAGGCCCCACCCTGTCTGCGGTGGATATAAAATCTTTTCACCGGGTCAAAAAAAAAGTTTTGGTCGCGATTATTAACCTCAATATTTTATTGCGAATTAAGTTGTTTTTAATGTTAGTTTCATAAGTTTGAAACAGATGGCGGTGTGAGTTAATTTATTGACACAACACTTTGTGGTTGGGTAACATAAGTATTGTGTCATATTTATTTGTAAAATTGTTGGGGTTATAATTATATTATTAAGTTGTTTTTAATGTTAGTTTCATAAGTTTGAAACAGATGGCGGTGTGAGTTAATTTATTGACACAACACTTTGTGGTTGGGTAACATAAGTATTGTGTCATATTTATTTGTAAAATTGTTGGGGTTATAATTATATTACACTCACGGACACCTAAATCGAGCCTTCTTGCTCTTTTGGTTTATATTGTCTATAACCTTAAAAAAATATTTGGACAACCATAAAGTTGTAGCTGACATATTCATATTCAATCGGTAAGTCCAACTTCCAGAAAGAGGTAAATCGACGAATCCAACTCGGCTGGGCAGCGTTCGGGAAGCTACGCAGCATATTCTCGGCCAATCTACCGCAGTGTCTCAAGACGAAAGTCTTCAATTCGTGCGTGTTGCCAGTGATGACGTACGGAACTGAGACGTGGCCGTTTACAATGGGTCTCATCAGAAGGCTCAATGTCACTCAAAGGGCAATGGAGAGGGCTATGCTCGGGGTTTCTCTACGCGATCGCATCAGAAATTAAGAGATCCGTAGAAGAACTAGATTCGCTGACTCGAGTAAAACTAAATGTATTAAGTTTTCATTGCCAAATGTTAGGAAAGTGGATAATATTGTGGAAATGAATAATCATACTGTTGAATTCGTCGATTTTACTAAATTTTTGGGTATAACACTAGATTCGACTTTGCAGTGGGATCCACATATTGCGTCCTTAGCAAACAGACTCAGTTCTGCGGCATATGCTGTAAAAAAAATGAGACAACTTACTGATGTTGAAACGGCAAGACTGATTTACTTTAGTTATTTTCACAGTGTCATGTCATATGGGCTATTACTGTGGGGATCAGCCGCTAGTATAGAAAGTATTTTTGTACTTCAAAAAAGAGCCGTGCGGGCTATTTATAATTCACGAACAAGGGATTCTCTACGTGATTTATTTAAAGAAATTAATATATTGACTTTAGCAGGATAGTATATTTATAAAAATTTGATTTACGTTTATAAAAATTATAACACATTCGATACCAATTTTAAATTTCATAACTTAAATACAAGAAATAAAAATAAACTAGCCGTTCCAACGTACAGGCTCCAAAAAACTAGAGACTCATTTATGGGGAAATGTATATCTTTTTACAACAAAGTTCCACAGATTGTTACTGACTTACCTTTTCATAAGTTTAAAGCGCATGTAAAAAAGACTCTAATGAGTAAAGGATATTATAAAGTCAATGATTATCTGAATGATGTCAATGCTTGGTCTTAACTGTAGACTTAATTTATAGATTTAAATGTATAATGTACACTGAAACATCTAATCTTGTAATGGAAGTTGAACACAATCTTTACTTTTGAGTTCTGCTTCCAATTGACGACTCTGTAACAATACAGGGAGAAAAAAAATAGCCCTTGCTGGTTTTCTTGCTGGTTCTTTCCAGTACAAGGTCTCCCGCCGTAGACTTGTGAACCAATGGCGTAGCTTCTTTGACGTTCAAAAGTGATTGTAAAATCCCAATTGAATAAAGGATATTGAATTTGAATTTGACAGTGGGCAGGACACATAGCTCGCAGGACTGAAGGCCGTTTGGGTGGAAAGGTCCTTGAGTGGCGGCCGCGTACCGGGAGACGCAGCGTTGGTATTATTATATTTTTAGAGCCAACTGTCTGGTCTGGTAAGCGATTTTGGCTACGAAACCAAAGATTCTGGGTTTGAATCCTATCCAGCCAGAGCGTTTGTGCGTTGAACACAAACGAGACATAGTTGTTGTATTTTGTAAAAAGTGGTGAATGTAAGTCCTGAACGCAGTATCCAGTAATTCTATAAATGGTTTATACCTAGGATGCTGAATGGAAATGTTTAAACTTGTTTTGTAAAGTTCATGATTTGCAAAACTTTAAAATGACGAAACGTTAAAAAACTGATTAGAATAAATAGGCAACAGTGCACTACAAAAGGCAAACTTTAAATCCTTTAAACGACTTCGTTTGCGCTAAATGTGTAATTTGGCTGTAGGAGGGCAACATTCATTTTTACAATAGCGTCGGAGTGCCAGCTACGATTTTTGCTTTCGAATCAAACGGCCCGTGTGATCGGCAATTATTCGTTGCATTACCTTTAAGTCATCTGTGTTCCTACACAACGTTAGTTACTTTTAGAATCTATGTTGGCAATGTTATTAGTTTAAACGATTCAAAGGAAGTCTTTCTACATTTCAAATTTGGTGTGGCAAGGGCTTAAAATACTTACCTACATGTTTATTTAACTAACTTCATAAAAGAGGCTAGGCTTCGATAAGTTTGTATGTAAGATTGTCGGAACTGAAAATTGTTCACGTAATGATAATCTACTACGGTTTCCAAACAAGCCCTGCGAGCATGGACTTGTCGATCGACATAGGTATATCGATCGACAAAAACATCTGTCCTTTTCACTCCTTAGAAATATCTGTCAAATTTATCGATTTTTGTCGAGTATGTTGATCTTAGCTGTCAAATTTTGTTTATCGAGAGTTCCATGCTCGCAGTGTAGATATAATATACCTACCTACAACGTGTTAAACGTAAAATATCAGACACCCCAACTTATTTTAAATATAAAAGAATTATATAGGTACATCAATAAATCAAATTACCGCGGAGGATTTACGACAATATGTCCATCTAACTGTTTTGTTGCATATCTTGCAAACTCTAGGTATGTCGCGCGTTTGCGAACATTCGATTTGTACGATTGGTACGATGTTGCTGTTAAGGATCGTCGTCGCGCGTAGGGGTGTCCACTTAAAAAATATATCGATATGAGTATTCGATATAAAATATCGGTACGCGACATCGATGTTTTTCGACATATAGTTTAAAAACATCGATATTTTTTCAATATCGAATATTTTTCACACAAGTTTTATAGTGTCCTTTTGTTGTCAAAAGCAGAAAGTTTGCTGTTGTTTGTTTCGTATATACCAGAGTAACATAGATATACTAGTTGTATAACAAATTTTTTCTATGAGTGTTGCTTTAATTAATAGAATTGTACTACTATAAGACAGAGGTGAGATGATTTATACATTTGTAAGTCACTCACTACGAATTTATAGTCGAAATATTTTTTTAGATGACATAATACATATCTCCTCTACGCTGGAAGTTGTCAATGGTTGGGCTCACCGAGCTGGACTATTTGCCCCAGGTATATACCTGGGGCAAATAGTGCAGCTCGGTAAGCCCAACTTCCAGAAAGAGGTAAATCGACGAATCCTACTCGGCTGGGCAGCGTTCGGGAAGCTACACAGCATATTCTCGGCCCATCTGCCGCAGTGTCTCAAGACGAAAGTCTTCATTCGTGCGTGTTGCCAGTGATGACGTACGGAATTGACACGTGGCCTCTTACAATGGATCTCATAAGAAGGCTCAAAGTCACTCAAAGGGTATGGGAGAGGGCTGTGCTCGGGGTTTCTCTACGTGATCAGATCAGAAATGATGACATCCGCAGAAGAACTAGAGTTACCGACATAGCCCAAAGAATTGCAAACCTTAAGTGGCAGTGGGCAGGACACATCGCTCGTAGGACTGACGGCCGTTGGGGCGGAGAGGTCCTCGAGTGGCGGCTGCGTACAGGGAGACGCGGTGTTGGTAGGCCCACCATAAGGTAGTCCGACGATCTGTTGAAGGTCGCGGGAAGCCGCTGGATGCGGGAGGTGCAGGACCGATCGGTATGGAGATCCTTGGGGGAGGCCTATGTCCATAAGTGGGCGTGTCTTGGCTGAAATGATGATGATGATAATTTGTTTTGTGCTCTACGCTTAGTAGAGAATGTAGGTCAGAAACGTGCGAGGGAGGGGCAGCCCAGGCCGGCGGCGCGCGGGGCTGTAAGTTCAACGCAACCGCAAATATGGTACCTACAGTACTTCATGATGAATCATGTGCATCGGCTAATGTGCATGACCGACACATCTAGGCAGTATAATGATATAGAGCGGCTCTGCTGATTGATAATGATTTTAAGAGCCAAACTACTTTTTAACCGAATTAAAATGTACGGAAATGGACTCTATTTTGTGTTTAAAGGATAAATATTAAGCAAAACTACGAAATTAGTAAGGCCGTAACAAGCTTTAGAGTTATAATAGATAAAAGTCAAAAACATATATGTCAGTAATAAAAAAAGTATAAAAACATAAATATATTAAAAAAGGTGTGCAATCCTGCACATGGTCCCCTTTTAAACAGGTAGGGAAACCAGCTTCTTTAGGGGCCTGCGTAGTACCCCTGCGCGGGTGGAGATATCGGCCACTCGAACAACACCATCTTTCCCGAGGAACACTGCTGTAACTCGGCCCATGGATGGGCCGGGTGGCTCAAAAAGGAGGAGGTTCTTAATTCGAGGCGTATTGTTTCTATGTTTGTACACTGATTACACCGCGATTTCTGATCCGATGTACGTGATTCTTTTTTGTTCGATGCGGAATAGCTGCTATTTGGTTCCATAAAAATTTAATTCAGTTTTTATTTTATGAGCATTTTTATTTACTTAGACGATGTAATTTTCACGATACTTTGTTTATATGTAGGTACACCGATTACTTAAAGATTTCTGATCCGATTTATGTCTTTCTTTTTTGTTCGATGCGGAAGAGTATGCATGTCCATCAATGAATTTCTCCGCAACAAAGAAGGGATTGTGTCCCCGACCTTACATTTCATCATTATTAGCTTTGATTTTGATAAATTTTAAGGATAGTGCAGCTATCATCAAAATCGTTCACTTAGCATATTGATTACTGGTGTGCTGTCAAAAAACAAACATCACAAAAGCTGGGGGTGATTCTTATGAGCGTGTAATAAATGTTCAAAGTGAACCCTAAATAATATGTTCCAGTAAAAATTGATTGTTTTACGAAAAAACAAAGTTCGTACTAGGTATAAATACTATAAATGAACAATAATCATCCGATTTTTTTTGATAGGAAAATGGGAATATATTTGTTAAAATTTGATGTCAATTTTTTTTGGAAAATAGATTCAATGTAATTTTTTATTTAAATTACACTGTTTTCGGTATTATCATAATGTTGATTATACAATTTAGACATACAAATGACGTACGTAGACGTACGAATACTTAGACAAAAGTGCACTTCTTTTTCGCAGATGAAAACTTTCTCGTGTCACAGTGTTTGTAAACGAACGGTTTGACCGATTTTTATGATTTTTTTTGTGTATATTCGGTAGGTCTGAGAATTATTCGTAAATTATTTTTTAACCCTAAGTGATAAGGGTGTTCTTTTTGAAATTATTATGGCGAGACGTAGTTCGCGGGCACAGCTAAATAATATAACAATGATATTAAGATCCTTAACCTACTTAAGGCCTAACCTAACCTTACTTTTTTTCTCGCGCGTATTAACAATTTTTATCGTATTCTCCTTTCAACATTGGCTAGTTATTGATCTATAGTCACTTACAGCACATAGTCGACTTTTTCAACTCAGCAGTGTAGATACAAACTCTAAAAATACTTAAACGTCATTTTTATCGCGTTTAGTATTGTCTAAGAGTTTTATGCTTGTATTAAAATGTTGCATAGATTATTTGTTTATCGATGAATATAACCGATAATAAATCCATCGACAAGAACAATGCTCGTACAATAAATAATTCAAACATTAATTGTTTCGTTTGAGGACGCATAAACCAAATAATTATTCTAACGATGATTGTCGACGCCATTTACACACTGAGTTGGCATCAACCTTGAAGATTATCTCAGTTATGATGAGCAATCAGCGACTCTGTAAAAATATTAAACCTACTGCTGATTTAATTTCGACAAAATGGTAAAACAATTGAATGAAAACAAAATAATAAAATTGTTTATTTATTATACACATAAAACACGCATAGTACCTTACCGCAGTTATACAATGCAATGCAATGTGTATGACAATCGTAGTGTCAGCGAGGCTCGCATCACAGTGTCCGCAGTCTTATTAGAGTGTATTACATATCTGTAGAGACCGTCGCAATTGCTGCGATTATACAATTCATCATCATCATCACAGCTCATATACGTCCCCACCGAGGGGCACGAGCCTACCCTAACTAGTTAGGGCGATTAGGCCTTAGTCAAACCACGCTGGCCCAGTCAATTGGTTGACTTCACATACACCTTTGAATTACTTCGCAGGTGTATGCAGGTTTCCTCACGATGTTTTCCTTCACCGTAGGAGCATCAGGTAAATGTACATATGAAATTCGTGAAACGAAAAACATTGGTACATGGCAAAATCGATCGCGGGCCTCCCGATTCTACTTGGAGCACAGTGCAGAACCGATCTCATGGTTTTGCAAATGATATCATATGATATCATAGTACGAAAAATACGATTTCCGGTCAGATTTTTGATCATTTGTTCATTGTTTAATGATGACATCATTGAAATTATGCCATAGTGATGATATCATTGGAGATCGGTAATACGAAATGCAGCATTTCATGACTTCTTTTTCTCAAATTTATACCATGTCATACGATGAAAGATCCATAATTGGCCTGCAGTGCCGAGGCCACAGCGCCACCGACGCTCTTATTGTATAATGGATTGTACAATTAGTATAACAAGCTGTGTCCGCGAACTAAGTTTCTCCAGTAAAAATACTAATATCACTAATGCCAAAATAAAATTTGTGACCAAAAAAATTCTGGAGAGGGCCAGAGGGCCTTATCACCTTGGGGTATAAAAATAGTATATCTATTCTCAGACCTACACACAAAGCTGCGCGAGCGGAAAGCTATAAGTAGTCTTTTATATATCGATTCTGAACATGCTCCTAAAGGTGTTTACAGGGTTTTGTTACACACTGTATATTAGACAAGGGATGGTCTTATCTAATGATAGTCATAGGTCTAATTAATATCACTTAGTCATTTGTGCGATTTACGACATTAAACCTGTTTATTCAGTACAAACACCGAACTAAGTATATTAGTAAAAGTAACATTACAAAACTTAATTAAAATTTTATTATAATCAAATGGTGTTAGACGGAATCGGGTACGTTAAAGTCAGTAAATCAATTTCGGGAGGTAGAATAATTGTACCAAATGAATTGTAGCCCTTTCACCGTTCGGAAGTGATAGCACAATGCGTGCCAAAGGTATCGCTTACACAGCTTGTAGCCTAGATCTAGACTTTCTATGTAGAACTAGAAAGTACGCAGATATCCAATCCATTAGCCCTGACCACAAAACTAGATTATTACGATATTATATTATTGTTCTGGTTCTGGATCTGTTCTATTTGGCAGCAAGCAATAAATTGTAGCAGTTCTTTTTTAGGTATGTACCTAGGAGGTGCCTATGTAGAAAAAAGTTTATCAATTATCAAAGCAAAGTTTTGAATCAACTACTACAAAGAACACCTTGCTCGAATTGTTTAATTGCCAAAAGAGTAATTAAGATTTTTCAGTGAAATGAGTAGGTAAGTACCACTTATAGTATATGAAACCTACAGGTTGCTTGACTTGGCAGTTTGAGGTCACTGATCGATCAAAAGTTTTCTTAATTACTTACAAAATAGACGTGAAATACGAATAAAGCTCGGAATTTAATTTTACTTGCGAATCATCAGTAGGTATTTGAATTTGTGTTTAGTGGGCCTTTGTTCAGTTCTTCGATTCATTCGATTCAGTCTATCACTAGGCACCATAGTATATCCTTCCTGTGGGCATCCTTTGTCTGTCATGACGCTTATTGTATTGTCTAATATGCTTGCAAATATTACTCTGCTCTCTAGCATTCAATTTATCCATTTTATTATGGTGTCATTGATGGTACGTCTTCTTGCCATATAGGCACATTGCATTCCATGTAGGGGCCGTTTCATAAGCGGTCCGTCCTGGATATATCTGTCGGTGAGTTTCTACACCGATTCCAGCAGAAATGATAACAGTTTCAGTGGAAAGGAAAGAACGCCGTTGGAGTCACGCGTCGAAAGCCTTTCGATTCTTAGAAGGCCTCCCTCTGCCTATGCACCTCCGGAACCGTGGTATTGAGGTCCCAAGGTGTTGATCGGGAATTCCCTATGGGGGTAGTTTTCCTGCTAGGTTTGGTTGGTGGTAAGGCTTCTGAGCCCGCCTGGCTAGCTACCACCGTTTTACCTAAGTTTGTCGCCATAATACAATGTAATAGCATCGCCGTATTCCGACAATTAGAAGTAATATAGCCAGTTCCTTTATTTGTCGAGGAGTCCAGGTGAAGCTCGCTTCCACCTTCGGCCTTATCGTCACATACCATCAGGTAAGATGAAGGCCAAGCGCTTCCCTGTCGTATGTAAAAAAATATCTGTATAATAAATGCGCGCGCCAAGTTAAAGAGCGTGCTGCTTTGCTGTACAACCGGCGAAATGCCAAAACAATGCATTTCCAAGTCCAGTCAAAAAGACATTTTAATTAGCTAAAATTCGCATAGAGCTAAAAATTGGTAGGTAGACGTTAAATAAACCATTACAAATGATATGTCAATAAACCATTACAAATCGCTACTCTCCTAGAAGAAAAAACCCTACTCCCGCCTGCTCCAGAAAAACTGCAAGACGGACTGTAGTAAGAATTGTGGCTGTCAAAAAGTGGGATTATTTCGTTCGCCAGTATGTATCAATTGTCAGGGTCAGACTTTCTCCAATATTGAATCAAATACAACAGATGACAATACTTATGACATTAATGAAGAGAGCTGATGCATCTCTTTCTTAGAACAGTGTACAGAAATTCTGCAAGGAGAAGTAGAAAAAAGTGAAGATGATGAGGTTGAAGTTGAATTAGAAAATCTATCATAATAACCTTTCAACCAACCCGTCAAAGAAATCAACCTGTTCCACTTTGATCATTAGCAATAGAACTATTCTTTCAATCAATAGGATACCTACGATCTTTCTTTATCACAATAGATCGTGGAGTATGCCTACTGGGGAAACCACATTAGAAAAATGCGCCGAGTACTAACATTGGTGCGGAAATATTTGAATATTGTGTCCAATATGAATTTTTCAGTTTTAAGACGCGATATCCCATGAATGGTGATTTGTACGTACTTGAAATTTTTTTGTAGAGAATTGTTTTGACTGACCTTTTTTTACAAGCTTTTATTTAACTTTCAATGTAAGTATACACGGTGTTTCATAATAACGAGAGATTTATTTTTGTAGATAAAGAAGTAAATTAAATAATTTGATGTGAATAATTTTATACATTACAATTTTCAAACTAAGTAAATACGAGTAGATACTTAAAAGTACTCTTTTAAGTACTTTTAACTTACTACACACAAGTAAATCTCGCGACAAGCTTTTATGTCATATAAATTGTGTCAAATGTGAAATGACGTTATAAGTAAAAGTTTTAGTGTAAAAGTTTATTTTTTCTTTTTAGCGCATTTATATAAAAGCTTGTTTTTAAAAAGGTTTTTTACATTTAATTTTTTTTTGCTATAAAACTTGCCGTTGCAGAGAAAAATGAAAAACCTGATTTTTTTACCGTTGACCTTGGATACATTTTTATTGCAGAAGTAGGATCGAAGGGGATTTCTCACATTTCATTTGGAGTGGTTTATAAATTTAACGTCTATACCAATTTTCAGCTCTATGCGAATTTTGGCTAAGTTAGAACTTTTTTGTCAATTTTAACTGAACTAATTTATGATTTTTTGTTATTAATGATCGTTCTATGTACTTTCTTGATTATGACAAACTTATCTTAAACATTTTCGCAAGAATATTATACATTCGATACATTTAACGCCTAAACCTCTCAAAAGATTTTAATTTTTATTTGTATACAGATAGAAAGAATATTAGTCTTAGGCTTCATTGGCTATTTCTCGTTGCAAAATTAAAACTTGAAACGGGTGAAATAAGGTCAAGCGGTAACAGTAGGAACTAAAAAGCGATTCCCGTTGTAAAACTAGATTCTCAGCTGTATAATGTATTAGTGAGACTGTTGTTACTTAATTTTTTAATTGTTATTTAAAAAATGATTATTTTTTTGAAATTGTGCTTTTACTATCGTGTTTCTTGTGTAAGACTGTACCAGTGGCTCCCTAATATTTTCCAAACTCTTTTTTGCCAAGCTGTAGAAACAGTAAGAAACAGAATTTAATCAACACGTGTTACAACGTTCGTAAGATATCGAGCGTAGGGAGAATAAAGAACGTCTAAAATTATAATAAAAAATTTCATTAACACGAATCGAATAATGCCATATAACAGTCAGTTCGAATGGCGAAAATAAATCTTATTAAAATGGTGCATTGAATACCAAAAGATAATGGCATTTTAGGTTTTTATTAGAGATATATATTTCTTCAATTGATTTTGATCTTTACTAATTTCTGGAAACATTGAATTTAATTTCTGTTAAACATTAATTTCTGGAAACATTGGAAACATTGAAAACATAGTATTACGTAATAATATAGTAGTATGTACCTACATTGTGTTTAATAAAATTTCCGGGAACTTTTAAAAATTCCCTCCCTTTTGACAAGGAACATCGAAACAAGTCCAGTAATTTTCTATAAATAAGCTGGCTGACAACGGCCGTTATCTCACAAAGCCGGTTTACGTTACGCCCATGACCAATCTAATATTCCCGTCGAAAGTGAAAACTTAAGGCTGAATGCAGACGGCGTAATCATCATCTATACTTACTAATATTATATTATTACTAGCTTCCGCCCGCGACTTCGTCCGCGTGGAATAGTTACGTTGGGCTAACGCTAACTTTAGCCCGCAACTTCGTTTATATAGGCGAGTAAGTACTGGGTCTTATATCATGTAGATTATAGGTTATTCTCAAAAAAACTAAACTAATGTTTAAAGTACTTCTGCTTACACTATATTTTTAGTTTTGTTTTCTTCCGGCAGAGGTAGATAGCTAACTGTGGCCACCGCCCTTCCCCCTCATGACTGCCCGCTGGCTCTGCACATTGTGCGCGCAGTACTCGATCATTATTTTGCTGTGATGTTATTTTAAAACTGCAATATCTCCTAAGATATTCATTTAAATTGAATAATGTAAAGGGCAAATTTATTTTAAATTAAATACTTGTGATGAATAACGTATTTATTTGGATTAATATCATGTTTATAAAAACACCTTCCCAAATAATGCATTATTTTAGAACAAATTTGGTAAGCATAAAAAAGGTTATAGTGAGCTAACCTTAAAAGATTGACATATGCTGTCGCGGACTTTTTTTTAGAACTTTTAAAGGGGAACAATTCTGTTTTACATGATTTTTGCGAAACTAACCGTTTACGCAACGCACGCAGCGGAAGCTCTCAATAGGGAAAAAAAATCCCCCGATTTTGAAACATTCTTCATTGGTGCTCCGCTCCTATTAGTCTTAGCGTGATGATATATAGCCTATAGCCTTAATCGATAAATGGGCTATCTAACACTGAAAGAATTTTTCAAATCGGACCAGTAGTTCCTGAGATTAGCGCGTTCAAGCAAACAAACAAACAAATAAACAAACAAACTCTTCAGCTTTATAATATTAGTAAAAGTATAGATTATTATAAAGCTGAAGAGTTTGTTAAGTTGAACGCGCTAATCTCAGGCGCTACTGATTCAAATTGATAAATTCTTTTTGTCCATATATCGAGGAAGGCTTTAGGCTATATAACATCACGCTACGACCAATAGGAGCTGAGCAACAATGAAAAATGTAACAGCTAATATCGTACAGAAGTATACATGTTCCCGAAAACTCACCATGGATAATCTGCTGCATCACGAGAATCAATCTAGACCACAGAGAATAGTCTGATGAGCCGTCTGTAGGGTATCTCTTTCGTCCGAATGGAAAAGTTCACTATTTTTTTTATTCGCTATATTAATATTTAAGTCAAATTAAACAAGTGTGAAATTATTATGAAAATATCTCTACAAATAAAGAAGTTAAAGGTCCGCTTGCAAAAATAGTTTCACTCCTTGCGATATAATATCACGAACGCCCACGAACTACTTTTCGCCAGTAAAATTACTAATTTCGCTATTAAAAATGGGGTTGGTGGTGGAAGACTAGAAATGTAGGCTTATATTATGTATTTTTTGATGCCGAATCATAAAAAAATAATATAAAGAAAATCGGAGATGGTCACCCTATCACCTAGGGGTATAAAAATAGCCTACGACCTATTCTCAGATCTACCAAATATACACAAAAAATCATAAGAATCGGTCAAGCCGTTTCGGATGAGTAAGATAACAAACACTGTGTGTTTTTTATTCACGCGAATCGAACTCATTGGTATCTTTGGTATTAAGTCATTTCCGTGCTAAAGAGTCCTACAGATATAGTAATTTCTCGTGATATCTGAGACCATTGAGACTAAAAAGCAAGCGTGATTAGCTACGCTACGCTGCAATGACGCTACACTCGACTATCACGGTCAGCGATCGGCCAGACTCAACCCGCGCAGATTATCAAATTAATCAATTTCTCAGTCAAGAAATGACGGATTTAAAAAAGCACTGGCTTTATAGTATTGGTCTATATTTAAATGCTTCTATATCTAAATCTTGTCAAATATAATAATTTCAAAATCACAAGTTTTCTCCATTGCTACCGCAGAACGGAGTGCTTGTATTGCTGTGTCTGGGCACTGTGACTATACGTCTTATGTCACGAGTAAGCAACGTACCACTGCGGTCCTTGTAGGTCATCATCATCATTACAGCTCAGATACGTTCCCACCGTGGCGCTCGAACCGCTCTAAGCTAGGATGCTTAGGCCTTAGTCAACCACGCTGGCCCAGTGCGGATTGGTCAACTTCACATACATCTTTGAATTTCTTCGCAGATGTGCACGTTGATGCAGGTTGCCTCGCGATAGTTTCCTTCTTCGTAGGAGTTTCGGACAAATGTACCTATGAAATTTGAAAAACAAAAAATATATTGGTACGTTGCAGAATCGAACTCTGGACCACCAGAAGGCCAGTGCCGAGTTCACAGTGCCGACACTCCTCCTTGTAGGTCCTTTGTGGTTTCCCCACATGTACTTTAAGTAGCCACTTATTATGAGGTGGATAGTCTGCTTGTTGGTCAACTTAGTTGCCTAAAAAATACAAATCTATGTAGAAATCCGCATTTGTGCATTCAGCATCGTCGGTGATCCCAGTATCACGGCCTCAATGGAGACGCTGGAGCAAAGGAGAGACTTTGGTTCTCTTTGCGTGCTCTATCGGCTCCTTAACGGAGAGTGCTCTGAGGAACTGTTTGCAATGGTACCTTTACCTTTTTACCATCGCACTATCCGCCACCGCAGTAGAGTTCGTTCGTTCGACCACCTGGAACCGATCTGGTCTAGCATAGTTCAGTTTCAGCGCTCATTTCTTCCACGTACATGCAGACTCTGAAACGAACTCCCAGCTGCGGTGTTTTCTGAGCGCTATCTCTATGATATGTCAAACTTCTAACGAGGTTTCAAAAAGCACTTCTCTCCAGGTAGGCATTAACTGAGCTATGCTCCTGGCATTGCAGATGTCCATGAGCGGTGGTTACCACTTATCATCAGGTAAGTGGTAACCATGCTATTACCATTGTTATTATGGCGATAAAGTTACGTTAAAGAGTGGAAGCTAGTCAGGGGGGCTTCTAGATCACAGAGGCGTTTAAACTTATTACTTATATTTTACGTGAAAAAATAATTAAGCAAAACGTTCCCATTATTCAGTAATGCGACATTTTTGTTGTTTATAATTATTGTTAAGTGTGCTGTGTAAAGTTGGACGCAAAAAATAACTCATACACAAAATTGCGATGACGTTCATAGTCTACGTAAGCAACTAAAGTTATAATACACACTTTCTTAGTTACAGTTAGCCACGCAGTGTAGAGTTCGAGTAATAGTGATGTTTTAACATTCCCGTCTAGTTGCAAGAGCTGTTCGCGCTGATGCTCGGATTTTTCGCTGGCGTTTCATGTGAAAAAACCTCGTACTCGGAAATTCCACGAGATGTAATTACGGAACTTTGGAAGCGATGTTAATTCGGGGAAAATTTCGGATATACGGAATCTAGTGCTAAATAAGGATGAACTTAGTTGAGAAGTAAAAAGGAGGGCAAAATAAAATAGCGAGGAGATTTCTTCAATGATGATGCGAGTAAATGAAAATCAGACCAGTATAATGGTCCGAAGTATGCGATATGTTTGTGGTTTGTTCGTTGGAATGTGTATGTATGTGTTCCTGAACTTTTCTTGTTTTGTATTGATACAATTCTTGTCTAGACTTAATACCCAACACTCACGTAATCTCACTTATCGATATCTTTTTTACTCATATTCTACTGTAGTCTAGAAAATCTATAGCGATGTGTACCAAAACCGGCATAATTGTAGCAAGATCAAGATCAAGACTGACCCATGCAAGACTTGAGCAAGAGTCTTGCTAAAATCTTATGATCATCTTCGTCTTCAATCTACAGGATGGATTTTTGAGATGGGATTTAAAGGACAGGTACATTAACCGTTATAGTTACAAGAAAACATTGTTAGGCAACTATCCATAACTTTTTAAGATAAGAAGAGAACTTATTGATCTGCATTCACAGATTTTGGAAAAAAGTTACAGTCAACAAAAAAATGGTGATTTAGCAAAAAAAAATTTTATGCCTATCGATCCTATTTCATGTAGGGTTCAAAAGACTCTATGGGACCATTTAAGGTATGAGTACTAAAAATGACAGAAATCGCCAAAAACTTTTCCCATACATTTTGTACGGAAAATCCTCAACTCCTATTTCATACGGTGATCTCTCTACGAATCCCATTTTTTACTTTTAAGGGAAACTGTTAAGTTTATTTTCAACAAGATGGCGCTCCACCATATAACAGCCGCCGTACGCGTTCCGATTTGAACAGGACACAGTGGATTTGAACAGGGACACATGGTCCAATAAAGTGGCCACCTTGCAGCTCCGATCTAACGATACTAGATTTTTTTTTATGGGGCTACCTAAAAAACGAAATCTACAAAAAGAAATACGACAGTGTTCAGGAACTGAAAGATGCATTGACGAGGACTTTAAATAACATCCATCCAAGAAAATTATTAGCTGCTACGTCCTCAGTACAAAAGCGAGTAAACTTATGTATTCGTGAAGACAGCGGACATTTTGAGCAATTTATTTCATAGATAGATTAGATATTTTTGCGTTTGTTTAAAAATACATGTTTAAATGATTTAATTTAGTATTTATTTAAATTACAGATTCCCTTAAAAGTAAGAAATAGGATTCGTATAGAGATCACCGTATGAAATAGGAGTTGAGGATTTTCCGTACAAAATGTATGTGAAAAGTTTTTGGCGATTTCTGTCATTTTTAGTACTCATACCTTAAATGGTCCCATAGAGTCTTTTGAACCCTACATGAAATAGGATCGATAGGCATACAATTTTTTTTTGCTAAATCACCATTTTTTTTGTTGACTGTAATTTTTTTCCAAAATCTGTGAATGCAGATCAGAATATCTTAAAAAGTTATGGATGGTTGCCTAACAATGTTTTCTTGTAACTATAACGGTTAATGCACCTGCCCTTTAAATCCCATCTCAAAAATCCATGCTGTATACTTACTAATACTAATATTATAAAGCGAAGAGTTTGTTTGAACGCGCTAATCTCAGGAACTACTGGTTCGAATTGAAAAATTATATTTGTGTTGGATAGTCCATTTATCGAGGAAGGCTTTGGGCTATATCATCATCACAGTTCATATACGTCCCCACCGAGGGGCTCGAGCCTATCCTATGTTAGGGTGATTAGGCCTTAGTCAACCACGCCGGCCCAGTGCGGATTGGTTGACTTCACATACACCATTGAATCTCTTCGCAGATGTAGGTATGCAGGTTGCCTCACGATGTTTTCCTTCACCGTAGGAGCATCAGACAAATGTACATATGAAATTCGAAACGAAAAACACATTGGTACATGGCGGGTCTCGAACCCCGACCTCCCGATTGGAAGGCAAGTGCCGAGTCCACAGCGCCACCGACGCTCCTTAGACTGTAGAAGCTGTCCTTACGATGAGTGCGAAGTTTTGTAGAACCCAGCCGTACTATGCAGATAAGTAAGATATCGGAGCCGACAGTTCAGCTGATGGAGGAAATCGTGGAATGGATCTGCAGTCTTCTAAAGATGCTCGGCTCGTCGGACTCAAAAAACAGATCATTAATTCTCTGACTCGCGACATAAGCCGATTTAATACGGAACGTATTAATTGACCATCGAGCGGAACAATGGTTCCAAAGTATTTGCAAGAGATCTGTCACTCGGTCAGAGTCTGCTGACGAAGCTGAAGACAGAGGATAGTAGAGTCATTACATCCCGACCTAAGTTTATGGCCGAGATTAAACACGTCTATTGACAGCTTTAAGCAACATCGCAAGCAATTGTTATTCCGACCACATACCCTAGAGCCGAATTGACCTGGCTTTACACCGAAGACATCCCGGACGTCAGCCTATACCAGATTAGTGTTTCTCTCAAACAGCTAAAAAACAAGAAGGCGCCGGGTGATGATGGAGTTACAGCCGAACTCCTAAAAGCGGGTGGACTACCAGTCCGGAAGGTGCTGATGGTATCGTAGTCATGGCCGAGACCGTGGAAGATCTAGGCACAATGCTCGAAGATCTCTGTAGAGTTTCCCAACAAGTGGGTCTTAAAATGAACATAGACAAGACTAAAATTATTTTGAATTCCCGTGTAGTACCCACTCCTGTGAATGTTGGAGGCTCTACACTGAAAGCTTTTTGAAACTGAAAGATTGCAGATAAGTTGGCAAACAAGCAAACTGTCCACCTGATGGTAAGTGGTAACAGTCACCTATACATGTGGCTCCTGTGAGATTCGCAGCAGAACTGCAACCCCCACAAGAACACAAGAACCACAGTGTACGTTGCCAACTTGTGACTTAGGATGTAAAGTCACGGTACCCAGTAATTTCAATGCCATATCTTACCCTTCAAACTTGCCTTTCAGTAGATTCAAACGAGCGCTGTACATCTGGCTTAATGAAAACTGTTTTTATTCTATTAATGAATATCTCAATTTTCATTGTTAATATAGTTACTTCATGAATTATTGTAATAGGTTTGCTTAATATATGAATTCTCTTGTAATGATTATTTTTTCTGCAATTGTATTTAATAATTTTGACATTTGTAATTTTATTGGGATATTATGAGTAATGTGTTTAACTATAATTTTGCATGCTATTTGTATATGGCTAAATAAGCTGAAATTAATGTTACTTGACCATCTTCTGTGTACCTTATTTAAATGCAAATAAACGATTTCATTCATTCATTTCATTCATTCAAACCGGAACACAGCAATGCAAGCACTGCTGCTTTGCGGCAGAAGTAGGTCAGACGGAGGTATCCAAGTACACGCCCTGGTACAGAGTCTCCCTCCGGTAATTGCTGCTGACGAATATGTTTACCTGGGGCAAATCGTCCAGTTCGGTAAGTCCCAACTTCCAGAAGGAGGTAAATCGACGAATCCAACTCGGCTGGCTGGCGTTCGGCAAGCTATGCAGCATAATTATGGCCCATCTACCGCAGTGTCTGAAGGCGAAAATCTTTAAATCGCTCGTGTTGCCAGTGATGACGTACGCAAGGGCGGATCCAGCTTTGGCACCAGGGGAGGGTCAAAAAATCGTGATCAAGTCCCAAGAAGTTATAATTAAATTTTGATAATAAAATATATAGGTAAAAAATAGGTATTTTATTAATATATGTAGGTACTACAATTTTTAAGTTATTATATTACTTATATTGGAGTTTTAAAGTTTTTTAACTAAGATAGATAGATTCTTTATTGCACTACAGTGGGTACAATATGGTTCTTAATATTAATTAGGGTAAAGGCGGTCTTATCGCTAGAAGCGATCTCTTCCAGACAACCTTTGGTTAGGAAAATTGGTAAAAGAAATGAGTGTGCCAATAAAAACATTTTTGATTTAAAAAAATAATAATAAAAATAAAAACAAAAATGGAATTAAAACAACAAAAAAAATGATGTTGCAAGCAAGTACCCGCTACCGGCGCAGACCCAAAAGATGTTGATGCAGCTTTCGTTTAAAAATCGCTAGTGATTTGGATTTCCGAATAAGAGGCGGCAAATCATCCCATAACTGAGAAGCCTTGATTGTAAATTAATCCCTGTAATATCCCGATCGCTGTTTGAGTACATTATCCGACTTAGACCTCAGTCCACGAGAATGGTCCTATCGCAGAAATCGGAAACGCTCCTTTAAATAGGGAGGGGTGCGAGGATCGTACAGGACATTATAAAGGAGAACGAGAACATACCCCCTGACGGCGCAGTCCGACGGGAAGCCACTAAAATTTTTTTCTGTATTCGGACTTACGTAGTGGTCATGGTCAAACTTACGTAGCCCATAAACAAACCTAACACAGAGATTTTGTAGCCTTTGGAGTTTGCTGAGCAAGTCCTCGTCAAGGTCAATCAGACAGACATCAGCGTAGTCCAATATTGGGAGAAGTAGTGACTGTGCCAATTGAATCTTGGTTTTAATGGGAAGCAAATTTTTCCATCGTCGCAGAGATCCCAGAGCAGCAAATAATTTTCGGCTGACTTCTGCAACATGAGGAGCCCAACAGAGAGAAAAATCAAATAAGACTCCTAAGTTTCTAACAGTGTCATTATACGATATCACTACGCCATCGCAATAAAGTGGAGGTAAACGTAATCTCTTCATTTTAACAATTTGTCTAGGACCACCGATAATAATTGATTTTGACTTCCTAGGGTTTACTAGGCTCCACTCATGTACGGTAACAAGGTCAGCATTAAGTCGAGCAATCAATCCGTCAATCTGTCCCGCAGGAGCATGTGCGTATTTGCAGGTCGTCAGCATACAGATGATATTAGCAAAGAAGGAGAGGGCTAAGGAAATTTATGAAAATGGAAAAAAGGAGGTGACAAGACCCCACCCTGAGGCACACCGGCAGGAACGACGCAAAATCTTGCCATTTTACCGTCAACCCGAACACTTTGGCGTCTCCCTACAAGATAATTACGAAACCACTCAACCACCGAGTCCGAAACTAGTATACTTTTTAACGTGGCCAGGAGTATGTCAAGATCAACCGTAGTAAAAGCGTTACTAAAGTCTAATAAAACCATTGCAGTGACTTGCTGATTTGACATTTCTCAGCGTATGTCATCAGACACCTTTGTCAGTGCAGTAACCGTGCTATGCCCCGGGCGGAAGCCGGACTGGAAAGGACTTAGGTAATTATGGCGATTCACAAAAGTATTGATTAGACAGGAAAGGAAGAATACTAATAGGTCTGAAGTGGGAGGGTAGAGTGGGACGAGAGGTATTGGGGATCGGTATTATGGCCGCTTGACGCCAACACTCAGGAAAAGTTCCCGTCGCGAGAAGAAAATTAAAAATATGCGATAGATCGGTATCAGGTAATCCGATCCGTGAAGGATCATTCTCCGACTTATTCCATCAGTCCCTTCTGCATTAGATTTGATGGATTTTATGCTTTTTTCGACCTCCCTGTCAGTAACGGAGAGAAATGTAAAAGCAGGACGTTGAGGGTCTAGATTAGTGAGGAGGGATTGCAAAGGAGATGTTTTAGTGTGAGGATTAATAGGAGAGAGTTGTGAAATGCACATTTAATAATTCTGGGTCAACGCTAACAGGAACCTTTTTCTTATTTTTGCCAATACCAATGGAATTTACATACAAAAGCAGGCAAACCGCTACGGTCGACGTGAACGCACGTTCCGTCGGAGTTCCATTTTTTGGAAGCTACAAAACATCACGATGTCCGACGACATCGAAAAATTTATAGAATTAGTGCGAGAAAATGTTATATTTATAATTTGAGTGACGAGAATAATAGAATTCTCAATCACGTTCCCTCAATTCATTAATTGGATACATCCAGTACTTTCTCTTTTTCTTTGAATGTGCAAGGCCACAATAATAGAAGTTCATCTTCCAAAGATGAACTACTATCAAAATCTAGTGACATTTTGAAGCGAAAGAGCGTGTGCCGTGTTAACAGTAGTAAAGATTGAACTCCAGACCCCCTAGACAAGATGCCTTTCGATAATCGCTAACGCAATCGCTAAATGGAGAATGTATGAGATTTGACAACTGCGCTCGAAAGCATACATTTTCCTTCTAGCGATTGCGTTAACGATTATCGAAAAACGTCTTGTCTAAGGGGGCAGATTTCGGGACCGCTGACCGCTCAGTGTGCGCAGATGTGAACGCGGAACGCAGAACTCTGACCGCTAAACCGCATGCAGTGGGATCGGCGCCTAAAATTCAAATTTTAAATGCGTTCGTTCCCGAATAATGCGTTTGCCATCATACAAAGTATTATATTAAATATTAAGTATTATATTGAATTAATTAAATATTGAATTAAATATACTTACATAAAATCTATATTGTGACAAAAAATATATAAAAACATTATGTTTAACAATTTTCATTAGTGGTATACCTAGGTCCTGGACCCAGCCCAGGGGGGGGGGTCATGACCCCCATAACCCTCCCCCTGGATCCGCCCTTGGGCGTACGGAACTGAGACGCGGCCGCTTACAATGGATCTCATTTGAAGGCTCAAGGTCACGCAAAGGGCAATGGAGAGGGCTATGCTCGGGGTTTCTCTACGCTATCATATCAGGAATGATGAGATCCGTAAAAGAACAAGAGTTACCGATATAGCCCAAAGGATTGCAAACCTTAAGTGGCAATGGGCAGAATCCATTCCTCGCAGGACTGACGGCCGTTGGGACGGAAAGTTCCTCGAGTCACATACCGGGAGACGCAGCGTTGGTAGATCCCCCTCAAAATGGACCCACGATCTGGAGAAGGTTGCAGGAAGCTGCTGGATGCGGCAGGCGCAGGACCGATCGGTTTTTAGATCCCCGATTAAGGCCTATGTCCAACAGTGGGCGTTTCTTGGCTGAAATGATGATCATAATGACGATGAACCATTACTGACTAATCTATCAACACACAGCTTAAAATTACTGTGAAATTTGGCACGCACATAGTTATTATGACGTAGGCATTCGCTAAGATAGGATCTAGCTAGGAGAATACAATTTCTTACTTCGTAGCATTCGCTAAGATAGGATCTAGCTAAGAGAATACAATTTCTTACTTCGTAGTATTGCCAAAATAAAAAAAATATTGTGAATAAGTAAATCTTTGTCGGAAGTCTCGAAAGCCTCATTAATCCCGAGACTGGAGGTAGAAGTCTCGAGTCTCGAAAATATGAAAATATCGTCGAAATTCTCGATATTTTCGAGACCAAGACTCCCGGGATGAAAGCCCTAGTTTCTACCGTCCTTCCTTTGTTTGACGTTTTAACATCGTGTCAAAGGCATAATTGTGATTCCACAATTCCAGTGGCGATATCTAGGCTTTAGTTGAAATCTAGGTAAAAATCGCTTCTATTTGACGACCTAATCGACATGTGACATCAGGTAAAATTACGGTCAAGAGCCCTGTTATGAATAAAAGAGAGCATGGAGAACCAACTATAATATAATCATCAAATCTTATATATTTTTTAGTTACTCTAATATGTCACTGTATAGGATGTTTAAGAAAAATACGCCGTCGGTTACGAAATTCTTGCATGTAGATTAAAGGGATTCCGTTAAATGTATTCTTCTGTTAAATGTATACAGGGTTGATGAGTAATCATTAATTAGGTAAGCTATTCACGCATCCGGGCTTCGATAGAATTTTACCAATAAGCAACTTACATCAGATTAGATGGACGGCAAAAAGTTTGTTTCCGTACACGGTCCATTTCCTACGAGATCGCGGCCAGTGAACGTCTGACTTTATTTTTTTCCAATACAGCGACCGCAATGTACTAGGTGGTAGGATATTGCACAACAACATTTTTCTTACGACTCCTGTTGATTCTTATGTCATAGATGTAAACTTCCTTTTAGTGCATTAATGGAAACGTGTTCAATTTCTTCACATAATTCCGATTACACTGTATTCTACCTAAAGCGATTTGCCATCCTTAAGATGTGCGTCTGACAAGTTCTTTTGAGGATGTATTATTATTTAATAACGTGACGGAACCATGCCACTCATAACTAAAAAAAAAAAAACAAAAACTGAGAACACGTGTGCCAAACGTAAAATAACCTGCTCTATGGGGTAATTTTTCACATGTCATTAGGTACGTGAATAGTTTTAGAATTTTTATATCTTTTATTGTAAATTTTTGTAATAATATATTCATGTAGGTACTTTTTACACGAATTACTTTATACAAAGGTACAACGTACAATATGATTCAACCTAAAAGTTCAATTAAAATATTGAAAAAAGAAGCATAGGGTCGTCTGATTCTACCTTTTTTATTAAAACAATAAAAATATCGTTTTAGTAAGGGTATTCGTATTTATATCAAGGGTTAGGAAACTTGAGTAATATTTGTAAATGGGTGACGAAGATATTTTAATTCATATAATTTGGTAATTATAATTACATTATCTACATCAAATAAAAACACAACCTTAATTTGATTGATGTTTTTACTATAATCCCAATCAAGTTCTTTTCAAATAACTTTTTATTTGCCTAAATAGACATTGCCGCTCCTAATTTACGGTCTATTGTGACATACTTTACTTTAATTGCAGATTACGTGACGCCCTCAATAGCGGCAGTATGTTTTTTTACAGATACTTGTTTATTTATTCGCAGTGGTCGAAATAAGCCGTTGAACTTTTTTACTTGTTTCTTCTCTGTATCTAATCATGAACTGCATTTTATAAACATAGTTGCAAAAGATATTGAATAATATAATTTTATTTTTATTATGTTACAGGTATTGCCGCTAATAGTTTCTACGCTAGCAATTAAAGTACCTGTTGATTATAAAGATGAATCAGCTGATCTTATTAACACCACAAGCTCTATTGATAGCAAACCTTTATATTACATACAAAATGAAGATGATGTTGATAGCTATCTCATACCGCCAGATCCACATAAGCCTGAAGAAGTACTACCAGATTCAGTCATTACACCAGCCACTTACCTTCTTCCGCCCTCGCTGGATCAACAACCAGCTAATTATTATGCACCTACAGAGTCGGGAGATCAGAGCGACTGGTATCCGATTGGGCAAACATCACCTCAAGCACAAGAAGTAAAGTTGCTGCCACTTCGAAAAGAGGTCGCCCCAATACCTATATTTAACATGGCTTCTAATGATAATTCCGCAATACTTAACGTGATCCAAAATAATAGAGCACCCAAATCATTTGCTTATCCAATACCGTCCATAAAACTAGAACCACCTGCAGAAAATGCACCGAATGATTATACAATAAGGGTGCCATCTGAAGAGTTGGAATTACCTTCTGATGAAAGGTATTCTAGATTTAAAGGTCTTTACAGTGATCAAAGCCTTCAATTGAACGCAGACCAACCCGGGATAGTGACCCACCTGCTCCCACCGAAACCTTTTTACAAATTCAGAAACCCTACGAAATTATACCCTAAGAAATTTCATGGGAACTTTAAACCAGTTCCCATTCCAATATCACAATACGTAGAGGACCCTCCAGCCGAACTTCCCAAGGCCAAACCTGCTAAGTATTTCTTGCCCATTGAAGGAGTTGAAAGTCCCATACTGACGCCGCTTGATGAAAAGACAATATATCAACTGCAACAAGCTGAAGAGAAAAGAAAATTTAAAAAAGAAGGCGAAACGTCGCAGGTTTGTTTTTTTAGGTTTTCCTTAACAACTTTTATTTAAAGTTCACGGTTTAACATGCATAATAATTATGTAAATTTTTACAGTGTTATTGTTGGCCTTGCTTTGATTACAATGCTATTTCAGAATTAGTTATGGTTTCATTTAATTGATGGTGCCGTCTTTGGTATTAAGAGCTCGTAAAATTAATAATATACTTAAATGTTGTTTGCTGGTTCTTGTTAATTCTCCTTTCAATTGAACTACTGTTTGAATAAAAATATAAGCGCTTTTCTTAGCCCACCCATGTTAATTACTTTCTCAGTTAAATAGACAGAGTGCTTGCAGAAGCCAACGTTTATCCTCTTAATCAAGGGGAGTTCAAGTTAATTTGATACGAGTATCTGCGTTAAGTCTTTACGAAAATGTGTTTTTTTTCTAGGAAACGCACGAGTACCAGCCAACACCAAATAATTACAGCGATGTGTCCCCAACAGAGCAAGTTGTGTCGGAAACCAACTTCAGACAACCCGGACGTATGTAAACAACAACATTATTATGTAAATTCGCTTTCCAGGTCAACTTTGCTAATAAAACTTTTGTGGAGAATTAAGTTTATCTAAGTTATTAAAATTATTAGAGCGCAGAATAGGAATGTGAATAATCTGTTAGGTGTGAATACGACATTAAATAGGTAATGAATGTCATAGATGTTCCTTAAAAACGCTCCCTGGAACACGTTTTCATTGAACAATCACAACAATATTACATCAAATAGATTTTAATGAATATTAATGTAC
The DNA here is from genome assembly GCA_963935595.1 of Schoenobius gigantellus. NCBI lineage: Eukaryota > Metazoa > Arthropoda > Insecta > Lepidoptera > Crambidae > Schoenobius > Schoenobius gigantellus. Next base: position 22,985,865 of record OZ012549.1, on the reverse strand, counting down.
GAATAAGAAATAAAATATTGTGTAATAAATAACTGAAATATGCAACCATTGTCCACCATTGAGGTTCATTAAAATATGGATGAAATGTTTGTCATATGGGTAACCATGGAATACTGTAAAGGTACTGTAATGGTAGGAACCTTGCAATATTTCTGATTTGACGTCTTACTTTTTAACTAATATTTTGTATAATGATGTTCCTTTGAATTAATAGAAAAAGTCAAAATACTCACGTTACGGGCTATAAATATTTTATTTAAGAATTGCTTTAATTATGAATTCATTTATAAAATTACTTATTTTCTGTAATACAAAGCAACATCGGTAGGTATCTATTGTGCAAACGGTAGGTACGTACAATCGACAGCAACAAGAATATCATGAAAGCTGCGCGTGTATCTTTTGTCTACGAGCAACCGTGCTTGCAAATCAAACGGCTACACTTATATTACTGCAAGTTATTACTTGTTTGCGAGGTGTCGAAAATGTTCACTTAGCACAAATCTCGACGTTTATTGTATTCATGAATAGAAATGTGGTAATGCGAAATGAATTTCGTTAGTAAGCAATCGATTGTCATGGATCGAACACGAGTGCGAGAGAATAAGTTTTCAATTTCATTGTGAAGCAAGAAATTATTAATTAACGTAATCGAATTAATTCAATGCGCGTACGAGAAATTTCAGTCACATTTAACGTAATGAAAGACTTAAATAGCCAATTCGAATAGTCTTCACATAATACTGATAAACTTATCTAAAATTAAAATCATAAGGTAACTAAGGGACCTAAAGAGCTCTATTGAAGATAATTCAATAAATTAATTTTCCTTTATTAAAAGGCGGTAGTAAATTAATGTAGATATTATATTTGATCTTTCTTTAAAGCTGGATTAAGTAAAACACCTTTTTTTTTCATTTACAACGGAGAGGGTTTTAACCTTTATCTGACTTAAGTGATGATGAAGAAACTAAATCATTCATCATTCGGATTTGTCAGCAAGATTCGAAATAAATTTTAGTATCCTATTTCTAGGAGAATATAACAATGTTGTCAATTATTGCCACAGCCATACTGTTATGGAGGTAGAATAAGGTAAGATGGTAATAACTAAGGGACGTCCAAATCAAGCAACAAAACCCTGGTTCCTAATCTGAGCCTAGTGTGTGAGAAGAAAACAGAATTTCAGGAATATTGGCGATTACAATCATAAATAAAAAAAATACTTATACGATATTACGAGGCTTATACCAAAACTAAGGTCCGATTTCTTTTAAAAAAAACAAAATATTTTTTAAAAACATTTGTTATATTTTTATTCCTTCCATATTTCTCTATTCTTCTATCTAATTTCCAAGCTTATCACATTGTTCTAATGCTTTTGAATGCCTAAGTCGTAGAAATCGGCTGCCAGTGAGGATAACCAGTCTTTAACAGCTTCTTCTATCTCATCTTCTTTCACCTCATCATCTGTGGCGAAGCGCTTGCCGCCAAGAAACTCCTTTAATAGCGGAACAAATGTAAATCGCTCGGCGCCAAGTCCGGGCTGTACGGTGGGTGGTCCATCTGTTCCCATCCAAAAGTCTTGATTAGAGTTTGGGTTTCTTTCACAGTATGGGGTCTGGCATTGTCATGCAGCTATGTGTTAAAAGCCCACGTCGCTTATTCTGGATTGCACGTCGAAGTTTAGTCAGGGTAGCGCAGTAGTCGGCTTTATTGAATGTTGTCCCTCTTTCCATAACGTCGACTAACAAGACTTCATGTCTATGACCTTTCTTCACAATCGGCGGGACAATCAATTGTCTTAAACATTAAAAATCGACACTGTAAACAGCACACAGCAACAGTAACAACGCTAATGGCGGCGTTCGATGCGCAAAGCATCCTGAGCAGCGTTGGATTCAGACCCTCACAAAATTATTGTCTATGGAAATGAAAAATTTTTGTTTAGTTTTGTTTTTTTGGAGAGATCCAAGCAGTGGCGTGGCAACTATACCATCTGAGGCGAGGCCAGTGCCCCCCCCCCCACGTAAAAAACTATCGAGTGCACACTACTGATTGCTTGATATCACACACACATACCCGGCCGAAGCTTGTCGCAGGTTGATTCGATGGTGCCATACATACAGAACTTACGTATATTGTATGGTAGATACTTTGATTATTTAGTAAATAATAAAAAGGAGAATGATTGAACCAATAAAAGTTGTCAATCGCGCTGAGGATAAAATTATGGTACTTTCGCGTAGTATCCTGGCGTTACGATACTACATACTACACATCAGGAAATAATGGTACAAATAGTATAATTATACTACGAAATCCAACGCTGATCCTGAGACTAAGAGTCGCTGCGCATGCGTGTTTCAATATTCGCGCGAATTCAAATAGTTACGGTTAATCGGACCTTACTTTTGGAATAACCTTGATATTTGTATATTACATTATTTTCATGTAGAACATCCTTATTCTCTGCATCAACTGAAGGTTGTCTGGCTGATAATGCTCCAGGCAATAAGTCTGCCTTTTTACACAAAATTGTATGTACATAAATTGTTTTTTAATAAAAATATATTTTGAAAGTAATATTATTTTTGTTATATTTGAGACTATGCATTTTCAATAAAAGAGGTAAATAAATTTCCAAAAACATTGAAATCAATACAAATAACTTGGGCAATATTCGAAGTTTCATCTTGAGCATACAGTGTGGTCGTTTTGTTAAAGGTGCAAGGTGTTTGAACTTGCATGCAGATGCAAGTTTAAATCCTACCCGAGTTAAGATTGTTCTTGTATTGAGTTTATATTGTGTAAAATTTACTCAGCAATTTTTAAAGAATATCCAAAGTAACACATGTAAAGTTTGCTTGATTCTGTACTAATTTTCGCGAAGTGTCCTAAGTCATGTCCTCCTAGGTAAGTTCTCAATGGGCCAGCGATGTATAGACATAGAAATAGTAGGTATGTACAAAAATTAGAGCTTCCCAAATTTCTTATCTGATTCTTCTTCTATTGGCTCGCCTAATTTTCGTACGGTGTAGAGTCGACTTTTTTTCAAGTTGTATTTACAGGCGTTATAATAATTATTGTTGAGGTGTATGCACATACTAGGATAAATATAGAATATCTTAGCAAAATATTTTTGACGTCAATAAGTGCTACAAAATTTTAAGATTAAGTTATTTTTGAATTTGAATTGAATTGGCGAGATGGACCTTAAATTCAGCTATATCTTGTGTTTGTAATCCACTCTATAGAGGTTTTATTAAGGTTTTATAGGAAGCTCCACAATTCCCACACTGGGCTATACCTGCAAGTATGGTGCATAGTTGCATTTCCTGCGCCTAAAATTTTCTATAAAAATACCTTCAACAATTGGTCATCATTCTATAGCCCCTGGTTTGACCCGTGTCCCACCACGGTGGTCCAGTGTAGGCGGATGTAGACTATCATTATCTTAATTACAATTGGGATCTTCGATGATACAGACCAGATATATCGGGCAAGGCCGTCACCAGCACCCTTGAAGCAGAAGGCGGAGGCATCAGAGAACGTCGTGCAGGCTCCACCGGCACCAGATGATCGCACGGAGTTCCGGATGCATGGCATGAAAGGTCCCCACAGCTATCAGTTCGGATATGACACAGGGAAAGGGTAAGGATAACAGTTTGAACATGTTACACATCAACACAAATGAATAGCTGTGCCCGCGACTTCGTTCGCGTGGATATCGGAAAATAACAACATGTCGTACATTTTTTTCCGTTTTTGCAACATTTTTCATTGATGTTCAGCTCCTATTAGTCGTAGCGTGATGTTATATAGCCAATAGCCTTCCTCGAGAAATGGACTATCCAACACAAAAAGATATTTTTTAATTGAATCAGTAGCTCCTGAGATTAACGCGTTTAACCAATCAACAAACAAACAACGAAATAAACTCTTTAGCTTTATAATAATATTATTATTATTTTTTTTATTGCTTTAGAAGGCAGACGAGCAAACGGCCTATCTGATAGTAAGTGGTAACCGCCGCCCATGGACTTTGCCAATATCAGGGACATAGCGAAGCCGCTGCCTACTTTGATGTAGGCAGCGGCTATAGTAAGTATAGATTAGTTTTAGGACTAAGTTTTAGGGAAAACTATGTATTTTTTCTTCAAATCAAACAAACTATACTTAAAATATTTTTGGAAAGTCCTAAGAACACGACCCTGACATCTATTACGTGTTTTATGCGTTATGATTACCAGGGTTGTCGCTTGAAAGTTTTAATTCAAGTTCGTTCGTCTTTACCTAAGTTCTGGGACTCTGATTATTTTTTTTACAACTTTTCTATAAATTTCTTTGCTTTATTGGCATTTCAGCCACAACTAAGCCTCCACCAGAAAGCAGTTGGGCCATCTTCCTCCCTTTTGGCCTAATACGGATTAGTGCAGAGCACCAGAGTCTTGTTTTTTAATAAACTAACCCCGTCAGGTGTTAGTTTAATACCCCTATAGCATCCTAGAGGCTTTATTAATAGTTCCCATAAATGCTTATATTATATTGTTGACGGTCACTTCGTTTGATTACAATTCAAAGGGGATATCCTTCGAATTGTAACATATCAATATACCACTGTATCATATCAAAGCACTTATTAAATTTGATAAGAATGTAGTGTTAAATGCTCTCCGATTAATATAGGCGTGGGCTACAGACACGTGGACAGATTGATCTTTACGGATATGTTTATCGTATCGTTTTTACAAGACATTGAAGCAAGAATTATATTAAAAAGAGCCCATTAGTTTACCTTAAGAATCAGATTTTGGCTTTAGCAAACGTAAGTAATCTATACTTACTTCCCAAATTATAAAGCTGAAGAGTGTGTTTGAAAATTCTTTTCGTGTTGGATAGTCCATTTATCGAGGAAGGCTATAAGCTATATAACATCACGCTACGACTTATAGGAGCTGAGCAATACTGAGCTTCAATGAAAAATGTTGCAAAATCGAGGAAAAATATATGGCGAAACGTAGTTCGCAGGTACAGCTAGTTATCTATATGCATAGCGGTATTATTTTTTTCCCGACTAACCATATGCATAGCAGTACTAATAATTTCCCCTCAACTATCTTTGCCGTACAGTTCGATACATAATTATCAGTTTAAAGTGAATAACATAAATTAATTATTATCGTTTTGGTGTTCCAGAAAAAATCGCCAGTTTCGGTTCGAGGAACGCGACAACGATGGTATGGTGAAAGGACACTACGGCTATGTGGACAAATTCGGCAAATTGCGTGTTGTCAACTACAGCGCCCACCCTGAGTACGGCTTCGAGGCGCACCCCCAGGAGACTGCCAAAGAAGAATGAATCTAACCAAGAACCGACACGGTTGCAATAGGCTAGATGAATGAAAAAATAAAAATTGCTTTAATAGAAGCTCATTCTTATAATAAACAGAAAGGAAAAATCGGTTTTCGAATAACTATAAAAACAACCAAGATATAAGGTATTACAGATTTTACTCCATCTCTTTCTAGCAAAACGGCAATTTACAAGGAGTTTATATGGCCGTACTCAACAATGACGTCACCGTTGATGTCGGATCTCTCTGTCTAATCGCCTTCAAATTAACAACTTAAAATGCTTGTATCTAATGTATTTCTAAACCGATTTTAATTCTAATTTCACATGATCGCATCTTTTCTACGGTACTTTATGACGAGACGTGAAAATTAGAATTCAGACATCATCCCAATTCTGACAAGCTACCATCTAGTATAGCGCGACATAAGAATAGAGAACGACTTATTCGGAACTAAACATTTTCATTCTGGCAACCCTTGTCAATCAAAGTATTGGAGCTGTTAAATCATAGTCTATGCTGTGGTCATCTTAATTTCATTATTTGTTAAATACATGCTTTTGGTGGTTCTTAATATCGAAAATAGTAATATAATGAACAAAGTTATCCGTGGCGGATAGCGCCCTTGAAATAGTTTACAAGTTTTGCAAAACTGTGTTGCTATAATATGGCCTTCTGGACCTCCAATTAACACCAACTTTTGTCTAAGAAGCAATGAAAAAAGAGTGGAAAAAATGACGTCCTTTATTGCAGTTCTTCACCGAAACATGATCAATCAATAAAAATTTTTTTTTTAGTATTAGTACCTACTTCGAGTTTTAGTAAGAAAACTGTCAGTTTTCTCCTACATTATCGATGATCATCAGAGTTTATTAAAATTGTTCAGTGTAAATAATGAATAAAGGTAAGATGTTATTTAGCGACTTCAGCATCACTTTAACACATAGATGTTGGGCACGGGTTTTCTTAGACGAAAAGAAATTAGCTAATTACATAACTTGGGCTTGGTAGGTTTCTTCATAGAGGTGCAAATGCAATAAACTCCCTTAAACGACTTTTACGACTTACGAGAAGGAAGAGAACGGCGACACATATACTTAAAACCGTTACCGCATGGATGGTTATTATTTATCTTATCCTATAATAGAGATAAGATACATTTGAAGATAAATTAGACATTTCGACTTGGACCCCTGAGGTGTCCTGAGGATCTTTTGTGCTGCCCTTGTTTCTTTGTTTATTACTAACTTTTACCGTTAGGGGTTATTTGACTTCACTCCTAAGGCGAAAAAGCCCAGACGTCCTCTGGTTTTGGATTAACAATCCCGAAGCTGCATTCTTTCAGGGAGAATTGTAGTGGCACAATATGTGTTTCATGTCCCCTTCTTCTTCCTTGAATGCCCTGCAGGTTTCTGCGCTATTCAAACCCATTTTTATTAACACGCCATTAGTGCCACAGTGGCAAGTCAAAGCCGCAGGAGTCGGATTTATGTTCTGCTTGCAATGGTATGGTATGGTGAATTTGTTAAAGTTTGTCAGGCGCATTAATAGACTGGTGTACGCCATTCGTTTGGTGTCTTCTCTTTGCTATGGTTAATACTTAGTAAAACATTGATATGAAAGGTAGCGCGTTCAATAGATATGTGATGTTATGGATACTTTATAGGTTTTGTACTCATACATCGCTAGTTCTGCTAGCTTATGCGACTGTGATAGGTATTAGTTAAACCTATTGTGTACGGTTTCAGAGATGAGGTGTATAGTATATAGCTGTATAAATTTCATGTATAACCATGCTTCATTGTTTTTCTCCTTATTTGTCGAAGTACCTAAGCGACAGCAAAAATGTGTACCTACTTTTATACTCTTAGCACAGATGAAATCCTTAAAGGAGGTAAAACCTCAGGCAGGTTACAAAAAAATATATTTTGAAAAACGAAACAAATAGGTATATTACTATGGTGTTTTGTTTTATTAGTAGCTTCAGGGTTAATAAGATAAATACATTATTCGTAGTCATTGATAAGAATAATTACATAAGATTTATTATTTATGGAAGCGATAATACCATAATGAGGCGTGAGCTTCCGTTAATAAGCTATTGAATAAGCTCCCGTACACGATTTTCTTTAATGATGTATTGCCTGTTCGGTTATCTCTTGCATGAATAAAGCATAGGTATTGTATGCTACGAGTATCATAGCTCTTCTCTACCCACCACTGCCACCACTAAGATAGCATACAGTATGCTATCATAGTGCTGGCCATGCTGAGTACAGTATAAAGGTTTGTATTTATTTATAATTATATAGTTAGTAATATATGCCATCACCGTATTAAAAGATATTAGGCACAAGTTACATATATTTATGGATAATATACTTGTGCTGATAAAATTGACGCTAGAGCACTGTCTAAAATAAAAAGGGGTAAGGACTTTTCTAGTATGTTGTTCATTAAAAAGGATAATATTATGCTTTGGTATTTATTAAATATGAGGAAAAATATCGAAACAAAAAATTAAAATGTTTCATTTTTGAATTGACAGCATTTTATTGTATTATAAAAAAGTATTATTTTTTTATTTATGAAAAATAGAAACAGCACTTATTTGCTAATTTTTAAAAACATTGTTTATAATTATTAATAATAACACTTAAAATTATTTGTTGTAAATGTGACTTTTCTGCAACATTAATTTTAGTATTAAAATAAGTGTCATACTAAGTTTGATAAGTTGTAGTAATTTATAATTGTTAGAACTACTGAAAAATAAATGTTTTATTACTATTTTTGTGTTATTTATACCTTGACGAAAACAAGAATCATCAATATTTTTGAGAAGGACGGGGCTACAACAATGCTACAAGTATTATTCTATCGTTTTATATATTACTTGACTTTGTACCAAAATGTTACCTACAAAAATGCTAAGAACATTCTATTTTCAAAAGGCACTGCACAACAGTTATATCTTCTATAATATAAAATTCTCGTGTCACAGTGTTTGTTACCAAACTCCTCCGAAACGGCTTGACCGATCTTTATAAAATTTTTTGTAGTCTGAGAATAGGTCGTAAACTATTTTTTATTATGGCGATACGTAGTTCGCCGGCGCAGCTAGTCTAATATATAAAAATCTCGTGTCACAGTGTTATCGAACTCCTCCGAAACGGCTTGACCGATTATAATGAAATTTTTGTGTATATTTGGTAGGTCTGAGAATAGGTCGTAGGCTATTTTTTATACCCCTTGGTGATAAGGGTGGCCTTCTCCAGAATTTTTTTGTACAATTATTATGGCGAAACGTAGTTCGCGGGTACAGTTAGTAGGTATACAGGGTATAAGTGACGGTGTCCCATTTCTTTTACCAGTGAGTTCAGACCATGATTCTAATTTGAAAATTACTGAAATTTCCTCCCGGAAAATTCATAAATTTTCCGATTTTATTATTTTTTCTTAATTTTCTGGTGTAATATAACTTTGTTAACGTTTACAAACAATATTCTGTAAAAAATCAATAATTACACAAAAAAAAACATCGCAATGTTAATCGTATTACATTTCCATCATACCTACTGCGCTCGGAATCAGCTGTTTGGGTCATCGAACGTCAGCGCAGCGCACCGGTGTGATTAATAAAAAAAATTTCGCTTTTTTACCAGGGTCGTGTGCTTGGGTACCTCCGTCTTACCTATTTCTGCCGGAAAGCAGCAGTGCTTGCATTGCTGTGTTCCGGTTTGAAGGGTAAAGTATGGCATTGAAATTACTGGGTAAAGTGATTTTACATTAGTTTACATCCTAAGTCCTAAGACTGTGGTTCCTGTGGGGTTTGCTGTTTTGCTGCGAATCTCACAGGACAGGAGCCACATGTATTTAGGTGACTATGCTGTTACCATTTACTATCAGGTGGGCAGTTTGCTTGTTTGCCAACTTAATTGCAATAAAAAAAAAGCTTTTCCGGGAAAAATAAACATCGGTAAACAAATATTAACATTGGTCTGAACTCACTGTTAAAAGAAATGGGACACCGTCACTTATACCCGGTATACACGGTTACTTTTTTATCACCCCGGATAATTTGGGACGCTTCAGGACATGATAGTAAAATTATTTAAAAATTTATAAAAAATGGCTCACCTATTCATTTATAAAATATCAAAAAAATACTGCCCTTATTTAGTGCAGAATTAATTTTTAAATCATTCTACTAACGTGTCCTGAAGCGTCCCTTATATGTATTATCCGGGGTGATAAAGAAGTAACCGTGTATATAAAAAACAGTTAATAATTATAGTATAACAGCTTTATTACAAGTTTCATTCATTGCACAAAAGTTACTTACACACAGTTTACCAGTTTGCTTCCTTTGACCGTTACCACAGTCAGTCATTAAAATAAGTTCACTTAACTTACCGTACACTGTGCAAACGTCTACCCTGTTTGCTTTTAATCAACTTCAATCTACTACAGTTGATTTCTGCAAACGTTACGGCCACAGCAATTTTCTGGCAAACAACATTTCAGACATTTTAGATTTAAAACGTGGATCTTTATGATGAGACAGGGAGGTGAAAAAAAAAATGAGTCGTAATCATCGTCCTATTTTTAAAAAGTTGTACCCAATACACAGGACGTCCCACATGAATAGAAAGGAAAGTACCTTAAATACAGAAGATATAAATTTTACTAAAAAAATAGACATCATTTTAATTTCAAAAACAATTCCAACTGCATTTAAAGATTGTTAAAAACCATCTGTCTGAACTGGGAATCGAACCCGCCAAATGTATTCTGTATTTTTATAATACTGATCGATAGAGTCGATCTCAGGGAACAAATATCTTTGACATACATTATCTCAAAAACTTGGCGACGACCCTTATAATCTATCAGTACCTAATGTATAATAGGACAAGGCGAAGTAAACGAACGGTATTTCTTTATTGAGTTAAAAGTTTTAGAGAAATTCAACTAGCTTTACGTATTTTTTGTGGTTTTCGACACATTTTAGGGATAATGTATTTACTTAGGGTGAGTTGTTTCTTATGGTTGGCTCTTGGCTTTATCGAATGGTGTCATTAAAATGGAAGATGATATTTTTAAGAATTGGCGGGGTCATTTCCCTATCAAATAGGCTATTATTTTAGTTAATTAAAACGCAGTAAATAAATAAAAACATTTATTAGTACTTTATCTTATCCCACTACGTATTAAGAACTTTAAATTTTTTGTGATCCTCAAGTTTTAGAGCTAATTCAATAAAAGTTATGGCATCATTGAAAACTCGAAATTGTAAAATTAATTTTTCATTACTCATACTCTGAAAGTAGGTCTGAAGTTGCCTGAGGAGCGGGTTGAAAGTAATACTTTTCAGCCCTAGGGAGAATCACTTTCAACTGACAGCTGCTGTCAAATTTTAAAAAAGAAACTAGTTATTTTATCACATTTAATTGAACTATGTTCCGACTTTCTATACAGCCACTCAATTACAGCGCGGTGTAAAATTGAAATAACATAATCTTAAGTATTTAAAGAATATATTTTTTAAATGACTATTATAATTTGTTTTCAACCATTTCTTTAAAATAACATAGATTTGGAAAAAATATTTACCATTTTTTAAATTATGAAAATGAAAAATAATAGAAACTGAATAGCTGGCCGGCCACTGAAAAATGAAACAAAATAAGCGGGAAAGGTGCGGGAAAGCGGCAATGCGAACTTAATTTGTTTTTTCCATTTGTAGAGTTTTGTTAATTCTTCCGTATAGCAGAGATTTGTATTAACTGTAATTATATGTGTATAACATTGTATTAAGATTTAACACAATGAATTCATCTGATTCAGGTATGGAGTTAACGCCTGATTTAATAAGAGAAAGCGGGCTAAAGCAGAAGTTGTTGATTTATGTAAAATAAAATTTACACGTTTATTCTTTAGCTAATTCATTGTTTTTGTTTTTACTTTCCTTGTATTCGTAATGAAAAGCACAGTGTTTACCTCGGGTTAAAGACTTATTTAGTCCCTCGAACTATTGGTGCCCTTGCTACGCTCGGGCGCCAAACACCGTCTCGGGACTAAATAAGTTACTTTCACCCCTGGGGTAACAATGTACTATTCTAACTCCTCATACATTTTTTTCACAGACCCAACTATTTCTATGGGACGGACGTTTCAAAATATGTTGTCGATTCAGAAGCATTAAATTTTTTCGCTTAAAAATATAAGATGGGTTTTTATCGAAATTTATGTACTTTTTATGCTCCTAATAAAAAATAATTCTATCCCTAGGGTGAGAAGGGAATTTAGTATAATATTCAATCCCCGTTTTTCTGAGTCTGTAAATGACTTACTTTATGTTGGGGTTTCATCACACAGAATATGTTACTTTTGTGCAGGGTGTTGCGAAAAACATTGTTATTATAGCTACAAACTTAGGTAAGGCGGTGGTAGCTCAGAAGCCCCACCACCAACCAAACCAAGCAGAAAAATGTCTGCCTCCGTAGGGGATTGAACCTCGGATCTCCAGATCAATACCGGGTGATTTCACCACGGTACGGTCAAAAATATAATTTCTTCTATAAACGGTGTTACAAAATAACCAATAAATAATCAATTCTTTATCGAAAACTCATTATTAAAATGTCCCATCTCTAGCTGTTTCTACGTAATGTCATTCAACTCAAAATTGACATGTAAATCATAGTTAATTTTGGGTTGTATGACATTAAGTATAAACAGCTAGAGATGGGACATTTTCATAATGAGTTTTCAATAAAGAATTGATTATTTATTAGTTATTTTGAAACACCGTGTAATATGTATTTTGATATTACGTAGATATTTGGGGAGCGCGGTGCGCTGGCTATTCACTAAGGCCACAAATGTTTCAAGTTACTAATTAACTTAGAATAAGTAACTAATTTTTAATTTTATCGTTAGAAATTGGCGGTGAAACTCAAGCAAGACATTCGCATTTATAATATTGTGTGGGATAAATTAATAGCAACGGTTGATATAGGCCAATAGAGGTTCTAAATTTAGAAGATCTTGGTAATAAGTTTTCTTTAAGTTACAGTGTGTGTTAAATCATTGTCTATAATGACACACGCATTGAACATTGAATATTTCCAATGAAATTTAAAGTGAAAATAATTACGAAAATTGCGCTGCTAATTCAGTTATTTCATTACTTTCGTGACTCGAACGTATCAACACCTTTTTCAAGATGTACCTGCGTCTCATTGATTTGTTATATCTTAAATAATAAACAACAGACTCTAACCTCCCTCGCAGGGATTGTTCTTTTTAACGTTTATTTATGTTGCCGTATTTCCCATGTATTCGGGAATAGAGAGACGCTAATCAAGGAATAAATCTCTGTTCCCGGTAGAATTTATTGCGATCAGAGATTTGTTCCAGCTCGTGGGGCAGAGCGGCCGAAATAAACATTTCAGCAGACCATTACTATGATGGACATATATTACCATAAGGGGTATTCAGTTAGACAAAAAAATACCATTTTTATTTAATAAGAGGAACCAAATAGAAAATGATTAAATTTTAATAGATTTTTCAAACTCGTTTTTTACAAAATCTACGTTAAGTAGAAATACATACTTGGATAAGTCTTGAGTCATTAAACTTTGATCTTGTTTGCAATCTCTCAACAGAGACCAAACATCTAGACAGGTTCACTATTGACAAGTGATATAATAAGAGTATTGTTTTAAAATCACAGTGAGGCTTCCATATTAAGAGCCTGTGAACTTCTCCGAGCAAAGGCGCAAAATATGCTACGCCACCGTTTTTGTAAATAGCAATACCACAGAACACCAAAAGAAAATGTGTTCTGAGAGCAATTTTTTCTATTATTACCTACCTACTGTTGAAAACCCTGCAGTATTCCTGGTTGAGTTGTAGATTTTTTTAAAGATGTTCCTTTAAAAAGAACCTTAATATAAGAAAAAAAAATTAAAACGATTCTAATTTAAACTTGAAAACAATATTATATGTTTCATTAAAACTCATGCATTTAGGTTTAGTGTTGATTTTTGATTAGTAAAGGCATAAACAAATTATAGTTATTAATTAATGAGATAAAAACTGGGATGCACAAAAAAAGAAGGATGGCGGTATTAGACCCATTGCAGTCGGTATGGTGTGTCGACGCCTCGCGGCCAAAATTGATTGCGATAAAATTAAACCTAACTTAGAAAGCTATTTTGTTCCTTTGCAGCTAGGCTTTGGCAGTTTGGCACGCGAGGAGGCTGTGAAGCCGCTGTCCATTCCATACGAACATTTATTCATGAAAACTGTGGAGATGTGTTGTTGAAGGTGGATGTGAAGAATGCCTTCAATTCTGTATATAGAGGAAAGTTAAAGATAAAATTCCAAACCTTTATCAATGCTACGGTTCAGTTTCTAAATTAGCATATTCTGGTAAGGAAGTCATCTCAGCAGCTGGTTGTCAGCAAGGAGCAATTTTTAGTCTCGCCATTCGTCCCGTGATCCAACGCCTTAGATCAAAGCTTAATGTTTGGTATTTAGATGACGGCGGCTTTGGCGGAGACGTTGACGTCGTATTTGACGACCTTACTCTAATAATAAAGGAATTCAGGCATATTATAGGACTCGAGCTACATTTTTCAAAATGTGAGATGTTTTTATTTGATGACTGCCCTTCAAAATCTTTGGTTATTAATAACTTTAATGAATTGGCTCCCGGTATCAAAATCATTGATAAATCCGCTCTATGTCTCTTGCGTTCCCCTATTTCAGGCGAAGCGTTTCCATCTTTCATAGATAATAAAATTCAAAATTTTTGCAAAGTTCGGATCGCTTATCAAAAATCAACACTCACATGGCCTTTACTATCCTCAAATTTTGTCTTTTTGACTCTTAAGTTCATAAACATTCTGAGATGTTGTCAGCTTTGGAAGCACACTCCGCTGCTCCAAAACTTAGACAACATCTTTAAAACCACTTTCGCATCTATTTTTTAAATATAAATTTAGACAAGCGGGCGTGGCTACAGGCTTCGCTTCCAGTACGATGGGGTGGCTTGGGCATTAGAGCTATCTCTATACTGTGGCACTACCTGCATTCCTATCCTCCATTCATGCTACACAGTCTTTGTCAAAAAAAGTCTTTTAGCTTCTGTTGTTAACAGTTGTGAAATTAATAGCATGAGTAAGGCTAGGAATGCATGGCTCTCGGCCTGCCCAAACTCTGATTTCCCGAGCAATCCCAGTTTGCAGCGGCTATGGGACGGGCCGCTCTGCGAGCTAGTACGAAGAGCTATTAGTTACGTACTCAAGCTCTGCAGATCGAGGCCGCCTCTTAGCCGTTGCAGAGTGGGAATCAGGTTTGTGGCTACATGCCCTCACATCGCCTAACATTGGTACCTTGATGGATACCACTAGCTTTAGAATTGCAGTCCCTTCGCCTTGGCGCACCGTGTTGTGCTCCGCACCGCTGCCAGTGTGGTTACGCCGTGAGCCAGCTTGGTCACCACGGCCTAAGCTGCGTAAAAAAGTGCAGGCAGATTCCTTCGCCATACCAGCCTTAACGATATCATCCGTCGGGCTCTGACCACTGCTAACTGCGCAGTAGTTCTAAAACTATATGGTCAGAGTCGTGACGATGGTAATAGACCTGATGGAATGACTCGGTTCCCTGGAGGTTTGGGCGACCCTTAGTATGGGACGCTACCTGCGCCGACACTATGGCGCCATCGCATCTCCCAGGAACCCAGGCTAGGTCTGGTGCCGCGGCGGAATCTGCTGAAAAGCTCAAAAGGCGCAAATACAATCTTCTTGATAGTAGTTATATATTTGTGCCTTTTGAGGTAGAGACGTTTGGTCCGTGGGGACCAAGGGCCCACTCTTTATATAAATACATTTCATCCCGTTTATTTGAGGCTACACGTTGTCGAAATGCCGGTATTTACTTTGGTCAGCAAATAAGCATTGCCATCCAACGTGACAATGTTGCCAGCATTTTGGGAACGTTGCCCACTGGCTGCGGTTTAGTGGAATAGTTAAGTTAATTTTTGTTTAATATTAGATTTATAGCATATAATACCATAATTAATTAGATTAATATTATATATGTGAAAGTTTTTCTGCATATAAATATGGTTTAATGTTTGATATACCATCATATAGAAACAGATTAGGATGAAATTTGGTATAAAGCTTTTAAATCTACGACTGATTTGATTATGGGCACTACTTAAGCTACGTGTATGTTACACCAAAGAAAAGTAAACCAATTATGTTTTAGTATTGTTTTAAATATTTCGGTATATTGAATTGAAAATCTTGACATCCCTAGACTATATTTCTTGTCGTCGCCGTCGTGGCTCTCGGTTAACAAACGGGTAAAACAAAGAGTTTCGCCTTACAACTTTTAAAGGTATTACTGTTGTTATGTTGTTCGTGGGTCACTGATTGAATGAGAGTTTACACGAACTTAGACCCTTTATCCCAACTAAGTCACACTCGTTTCCCGAGAAACTGAAAGTTCTTGAGTTGGCGAGGGTTTTTATAAAATGATAAATTGATTTATGTACTTCTTATATGAAAATAACGATAGTTAACGCATTAATAGTATCAATTAACTTCTACTTACTACAAGATTTTGTTTCCAGCGCTTAGCACTGTCTATATGGCCAATGAAAAAATCACATCCACTTAATTTCTTTTTTTTTGGAGGGCCCGGCAAATGACCTCCTCCTGCCTGATGTTAAGCGGTGACAGAGGCTCAAATGACTTGACAGGTAGAGGAGAGACGACACCCTCTATCCTACCTGCACGCCCCCTGCCGGTCTAAAAGATGCTTTTTCACGCGTCTTTTGAAGGAACCCCTGTTGTAGAATGGAGGAAACACGTACGCAGGTAGGGAATTCCAAGTGTGGGATGAACGATAGAAGAAGGAATCTTGGAATTTCTTGGTACGGTGTGAAAAGGCGGATACAGTGTAAGGATGACTCCGAAGGCCCTTACGCGTGTTTCTGTTAAGGAATGGAGAGGGAGGGATAAGGTTAAAGAGCTCCTCAGATCATTCCCCATTGAACATTCGGTAAAAAGCGCTAAGTGAGCCGATGTCACGACGAAGTTTTAGAGTTTCGAGGGTGTTAGTTGCCATTACATCGCCAATTACGCGAATAACGCGACGCTGCAATCTGTCAAGAGCATCGAGGAGGTACTGAGCGGAGCCGTCCCAAAGGTGCGAGCAGAGCAATATTCCACGCAAGAACTAACCTGATTTTTATACAACAACAGGCATAGTTAGTCCGGCGCAAAATACCTACGAACCTTGTTCAGGATGTCGATTCTGTAAAATTCGAACAATAGCTCGCATCTCACTTCGATATTCACGCTCACTTCGCATAAGATACAAGATACCCTTACATAGTCATTATCACGAGTTATTAGCGATAAAATTCTAATAAATACCTCAGAAGTAGTTTTTATCACCTTGAGAAATAATTTTAAATGTATTTTTAAACTATGAAATAAATTTTGCCTGTTTTCACTCACAAAATAGCAACGTTTTATTTGACACTTTGTTTCGAGTTCGTGTGCGAAGTGAGCTTCGAAGTGATTAAGGAATTCCCTTTACGGAATGCCACTTCATACGTCATCCCATACTTATAATGTCAAAATCTCACGGTCACTCTAGTTCCACTCGCTACTACGCTCGCAAGTGTAGCGCTGTAGCACAGATTACTTAATAGTTTCTAGTAACTTCGAATCTACATTCGATTTTTGAGAATGCCAATCTAAGAACTCACTGTGGAATCAGATTCGAAATCTAAAGTGAGGTTTTACAGAATCACATTACAGGACACCGAGTTTCCGTGAGGCAGTAGTTATAATAGATTCTATGTAGTCTCTGGGGTTCAGATCGCAGCGAATGTTCATTTCGAGCAAGGTAATGTTGCTCTGCATGTGAAGGGTTGTGCCCTGAAGAGAAGGAAGGGGGAAGAAAGGTGACCTTTTCGCCGGGAACGCACACACCTGCGCATTGAACTCAACAAGATTGTTGGGACCCCATTCGAAGACGAGGTCCAGCGTTTTAATGATAAGATTGTGCTTCTCCCTACCAATATTACCACGAGCAGCCCCTGAGCTTCCGTGATATTCCCCATGCACTGTACTGTCGTGTGCATAGCAATGTATACTTCCCAAGGAAAGCATGTCATTAATATACAGAAGAAACAATGTTGGGGATAGAACGGAGCCTTTTGGAACTCCAGCGTTCGCTGCCACGAATCGCGAAGCGCAGCCGTCAACGACAACGCAAATTCTACGCTCGTGGAGGAAGATGACAATCCACGTGCAAAACTACGCGGGGAATCCGTATGCCGGAAGCTTGGAAAGGAGAGCCTTGTGCCAGACTCTATCGAAAGCTTTGGCGATGTCGAGACTAATAGCCACCAACTCGCCGCGTTTATCGACAGATTCACCCCATTTGTGTAAAAGAAACGCTAGAAGGTCACCTGTTGACCGTTTAGGACGAAATCCATACATATGTATGTTCCTTAAGCAATGAGTGACCTTCCAGGTAACGGATCAGCTGGGTATTAAGGATCCTCTCCATGATTTTACACAAAATGGAAGTGACGGCTATAGGGCGGTAGTTAGCCGGATCAGAAAGATCTCCCATTTTGGGAACCGGCTGGACATTGGCCTCTTTCTAAGATTTCGGCACACAACTAGCAGAGAACGACAGACGGTATAGACGCGTCAAGACTGGAGTCAACTCCGCCGCACACTTTTTAAGAACAATCGAAGGAATGCCGTCTGGTCCACTCGCTTTCCGAATATCGATCGACTGTAGCTCCGCCCGCATATCACGCTGTCTGATGCAGATATCGGGCATGGTGCTGCCACAAAGGGACAGGTTGTGCATCACAGTCGTCGATGCGGGAATGAGCCGCGAAGAGTTTTGCCAGGAGGTCGGCTTTCTCCTGCGGCTGATAAGTAAGTCGCAAGAGCAAGAGCAGTGAGCCATCGGCATGTCTCAGCAGTGGCAGTGAGGGTTGGCAGAAGTTTGATTGCACAGCTTTGGTCAGGCGCCAGAAAGAACGGCTACCCGTAGGGTGCGCTAGGAGTTCCTGACCCACTTGTGCAATGCGCTGAGCATCCGCTCTAATGTAAGCCCTCTTACACAACTTGATGGCATTGTGTAGGCTGTTTTCAGTAGGCTAGTATTGGCATCCCTTGAAGCTCGCTCCTGCGCGTAATCTGCCACCCGACTTAAATGTTCAAAAAGTCGAGTTGTCTCCAAGTCACCACGATAGCAGAAGTAGACACGGCAATGAGTGCCAAAATCGACGTCTACTGCAAGGAGGAAAAGGAAGGTACCTTCAAACAGCGCAGGCGACGACAGCAAATGTCTGCCCGGACGAACTTAGAAATCTTAGGATTAAATGCAAGGATTTTATAGAGAATAGGCGATATTTCGGGCTTTTAGGCGATATTCGGAGTTTGGCATATGCTAGGATTTATAATGACGGTTGGTAAGATGTTGGTTTTGGGAATTTCTTAACAGTTTCATGATTCGCTCGCTTCGCTCGTGAGTGCACAATATTTAACCAAACCAAACCTACAGTTTTCAGTTTTTTTTGATCCTATAAGTTTCGATAATAATTCACTATTCGGACCCGCGGCCGTACCGCCTAACTCAAAGCGAGCACTCGCTATCGTTATTATGACATAGAACAATAGTTTTAATGTCACAGGTGACATTTCAACTATTGTTCTAATGTCACGAAAGCAATAGCGAGTGATCGCTATTATAGCGAGTTAGGCGGTAGCCCCCCCGGGCGAGAAAAAATAGCGACGAGGTGGATTTTATTTATTTATTGATTTTTGCGAGCGGAGCATGAATGATGCAGTTTCATGTATGTATGTGTATGTGATCACAATGTCTAACCTTGTAACTATTGCCATTTTCCTAGGAGAAAACAGGGTATTAGGTTTGTATGGAAAACGGTCCGTATGATTATCATATTTTCAACATTTACCGCGTCTTGGTGGTAAGTTCTAAGATTTACCAAAAATAATAAAGTCCGAAATTGACAATGATCACACAACATTTCGGACTTTTACCATTAACAGTTGGTACAAATATTCATGTATTTGACAGCTGCGCTAACCGTAGGCTCAGTGAGAGGCTACCATGAAGCAAATTGCTTCGTGATTACTACAATGAGCCTGTCATTTTTTTACGCAATAACTGCAAGCGACGACCGTAGTCGTTGCAGTCGTCCGCTGTTGCCTATAGGCGATAGATGACGTTGTGACAACAGAAGTGGCTTTGTCGTTAACAGAGCAACAGTCTGTTGGTAGTACTTTTAATGCTCGAAAAATCTGATAACTCACATTAGCCATAATACACATTTACTACCAGCTACATTACTAGCAGCATAAAAATTAAGGTGGCTTCCAATTTCATCATATAATGATAATATTTTAAATAATATCATTATTAATAGTCTTCTATTTACTGTACGTGTTTATACAATGTTAGTTATAATAATTTGGGTCTAGCGTGACAAAACTCTAAGAACTAGCCTTAAATAAACACTTCTGTCAAACTGATCACATCCCCAAATATATCAAAACGAACACTTACATCTATAACCTCCTCGGCTTCTCCTGTAACTCAGTATTTCAACTTTAGTTCTGTGACTGATGACGACGTCCATAAAGCTGTCTCTTCCATAAAAACCAATGCGGTGAGGTGCGATGATGTCACTAGAAACATGATAATGTTACTCCTTGACTGCTTTCTCCCTGTTTTATGCCATATATTTAATTTTTCTTTGACAACCGGTACTTACCCTTCTATCTGGCATAAAGCCAGATAGATATACCATCCCACTCCCAAAAACAAACAATCCAACTTCTCTCAGTCATTTTAGACCTATTTCTATACTACCTTTCTTGTCTAAGATTTTAGAGTCCTTAGTACTTAAGCAGTTAGTACCAAATTCATATTTTCTAACGATTTTATTTACCCTTATCAATCTGGTTTTCGTTCTGGTCATAGTACATCTACCGCATTGTTAAACGTAATTGAGGACATTCGGGAGGGAATGGAGCAAACCGAGGTAACGGTTCTGGTTCTGATTGATTTCTCCAACGCATTCAATGCCGTAGACTACGACGTTCTGTTGTCCATTCTGACCTCCTTGGGCCTGTCTACATCAGGACAGAACTGGTTTACTTCCTATCTTCGAGAGCGCCGGCAGGCAGTGCGTGTTGACCACTTTTTATCTGATTGGCAGGAGCTGTCGGCTGGTGTTCCTCAGGGCGAAATTCTATCCCCTCTTCTTTTTTCACTTTTCGTAAAGTCCATTACTAAAACAATATCGTCATCCCACCATCTGTATGCAGACGATCTTCAGTTTTATGTGCAGGGTAGTGTTCACGATATTAATAAGCTGATCGCACAACTGAATACGGATCTATCTAAAATCTCCGAGTGGTCTAAGAGCTACGGCATATCAGTTAATCCGACCAAGTGTCAATCAATTATTATTGGTAGCTCGAAACAACTAGCTCTCTTAGACCACAATAGGCTTGATTCGCTTATTTATGATAATTGTGTTATACCTTTCCTGCCGGTTGTAAAAAACCTGGGGTTGCTTATCGACAGTACTTTGAGCTGGCGGCCGCACATGAGCTTGAAATTTGTCGTCGCGTAAATTTTACATTGCGTTCTCTTTACCGACTAAAGTTCTTTTTACCGTCCAACACCAAAACAAATGCTCATCCAAGCCCTTATCTTTCCAGCACTGGATTATGCCGATGTTTGTTTCGCCGATGCTAATCAAAACCTTTTAAACAAATTAGACCGTCTAATAAACAACGGCATTCGGTTTATTTACGGGCTACGCAAATTTGACCACATCTCCTCTTATCGCAGGCAGTTGATGTGGCTTCCTGTTCGACACCGCAGGAATCTTAGAATTGTTTGCACTCTGTACAATGTCCTATTCAACCCTAAAGCTCCCTTCTACCTTAAATCCCGTTTCCAGTTCCTTAGTTCCTCACACGATCGTGACCTCCGTTCATCAAACAACCTAATCCTGAAAGTTCCCGCTCACCGCTCCAGTTTCTCCTCGTCATCATTCTCAGTCACAGCGGTTAGGCTTTGGAATGATCTGCCTCTCTGCATACGTACGGCACCCAGCAAATACAGATTTAAGAGGCTGGCCCGCGAGCACTTCTTAAACTCACAAACCTGATATTGTAAGAGCTAATAGGTATATATTATATATGTTTAAATATCTGTATATATATAATTTATATGTATGTATTGTAAATACTTATTCAGGAATAGGTTATTTTATCTAATAACGCATATATATTGTTACATCTTTTTGCAGCAAATACTTTTTTTTTTACTTTCCGTTCGGTTGACTGGTAGAGAATGCCTTGTTGCATTAAGTCCGCCCTTTGTACAGTTTTAAGTGCAATAAAGATTAAATAATAATAATAATAACTAGCCCAAGTCTATAGCATTTAGAATGTTGCTGCATGCTTCAGCCGGCTGACGATGAAAATCAGATTTATGTCAAGTGCAAATTATCTAAATGCTGAGAGTCCCTCATCTCATCAATACACAAATTGGGTATTTGCATTCGTGTTAAGCGTTAAAATTGTGTGGACATGTCACTGTCAAAAGCCATAAATCAGCCGCCAACGCTGGAGGAATATAAAATAAATGCAGAGTTGGTTGTAATTAAATGGGATTTCGCCGCGTGACACAGAGACGTGACTCGACGATGGATAGAGATGCAATTAACACATTTTTATAGAATTTAAGCTTTCGATAACATTCCAAGGATTCTAGAAAGAGTCAAACATGAAAAGGGTTAAATCAAACAGTCAATCATATGATTTGTTCCGTCAACGCTGATTGACGTTACCAATTTTGACTTTTAGTCTAAGATTATTATATTTTTCTTGATGCTTAATGCTTAGTAGTCAATGACTTAATACGAATTCTCTAATGCAAAGGAATATAATGGTTATGTAATTACGAGGACTCGTTCTGTCAGTCTCGCTTATTGTCATTATATTCTTGAGTGAATTAGTTAATGCATATTATAAACCATATAAAGAGGCTTAGAGCACCAACAGTCTCATCCTTACATCTCTCTACAAAATCTTTGGTAGTGAAAAAGCTAAAACATGTTCTGTTTTCTTTCTGCATAGATGGATTTTGATCATAAAGGACCCCCTATTGTAGTCTTTAGCGGTTATCATGTCAAATGATTCGAGCATCTTTTTACCTTATGTACATGTAAAAAATGCAAAATGATGTACCGTAATAAATAATATTACGGTCCGGGAAATGATACTTCACAAAGGGGTCCCCATTGTGAAGTCCATTTTTTTGTATGTTACCACAATATCTTTGTTACGCGGTTGATATAATCGACACATCGTATCCGAAATTACAAAATTATCGTAATCATTTCATCTTTAGTCTGAATGATATAGTTGTTTTGATGTTTGATAAACCGAATAATCGCAAGTAAAAATGTTTGGAAGAAATAGTTTCCGGATAATTTCTTATCTGAATAGCTACAAGTTACAGCACTGTGTGTCATCACTTAATGCTTTAATTTTATAATTAGGTAGCTTACAATAATTTAAGTCTAGAGAAGCTTCGTTGGTGGTTTACCAACGACCTTTAACCTTTGTAATAATATTTAAAAAGGCTAAAACTTTAATGGTTGTAAAACAAATGAAGTGAATTATCTTGCGGCCGTTACAGAGCGCAATTTTACTGGGCATCATTCAATCTTGAGTAACGTTGGGACGTTATGGTTTAACTGCGCCATAACCTTTGCTTTCTAATGAATTTTGGTTATATCTGTATATTTAGTTTTGCCGTAAGCGTTGGTGCACCGAAGATATACTACGGGAGAGAGTTTTCATGTTTCAGACGTGACTAATAAAAGGGGTGAGCAGGGGTCCGATAAATCATGGAAACCTCTGGAGTTGAGATTTATATTTCTATTAGGTCGGGCCGCGGCGTCACTCGTGGAGAGAAAAGCTTATCGAACATTTTGTTTGAAAAGTTGCCCAAAATATTTTATTAGTATTAATAAAATGGCAGGTAGGTAGATAGGTATGCTACTGCCTCTAAATTTATCTTTTTTCTTTTCTAAAAATGCTATGGTTATTAAATTTTAACCTCATACTGGTTACTTATGTCGTGAGTGTGGATTTTTTCAAACATAGGCATTTTAACCTATACAGGGTTACAGGAAAAGTCGTACTGAATATTGAAGGACGTTATTATTTAGGTCATTTCTGATGAATTATTGTACATTAAAGATTTTTTTTAGAAATACTATTTTTTTTGCCTTTTTAGTCGATTTTTCCGTGATTAGGGCCCCTAAGGTTAATTTTTTTATGTATCTACTTAGAAGACATGTCAATTAATAAAAATGATCAAAAAAATGTGAGCACACTACTAATATCTGCCAAAAATTGCTCGACAAAGGTTGTAGTTAATAATTTTTTACTAATAGTTTTTAACTTTAAAGTGCTTTTAAAAAAAATAAATGTTTAAAAAATATTATAAAACCGGACTTAATACTAATAATAACACAAACATAAAATAAAATGCGAAGGTTTTTAATAAGTAAATAAAAAGTAAATTAATAAGTAAGTAAATAAGTAACTTCCCCATCATATCTAAAGTCACAGTTCTCTTTTCGGTCCACTTCTTCGTGTCGTATTTTACGATCGAATTTTAATTTAACTCTTGACATTCCACCCCACAGTACTGATTTTCTTTCACACTCTTTTCCCGCATATGCCGTTCGGCTATGGAACTCTCTCCCTGAGAGTATTAAGAGAGCTCGTACACTGGAGTCCTTTAAGAATCAAGTTCGAAATCACTTCCTATCCTTAAATCTTTAGCTAAATCACTCCTTCGTTGTCCATATTTAGCTACTACTGCACCCATCCCCGATTTGAATTCCCTTTCTGTATTTCCCTGATCCAAGGTTGCCTGGAAGAGATTGCTTTTTAGCAATAAGGCAGCCTGTGTTGTACATGTGTTGATTTAAAAAATTCTGTTTCTATATTTTTGTGTGCAATAAAGTATTTATTATTATTATTATTACTATTAAAATTAAAGTGAGAGAATCTGACTCTTTTAGTAATTTGTTGGCAATACATTGCGATATTTATGAAGGTACTTTGATATACAGGATGGAATCAAAACTTATTTTTATTGAACGAGAAAAAGATGTAATGCTAATTAGTTGTTCGAAATGGGCCTCATGTTGTTCGATTTTTTTTCTTTTACTTAGAATGGGCATACTCTTGATCCCAATGATTGAGGCAAGGATGAGATCTACGGTGGGACGAGTTTGCCCAGAAAATGCCTATCCACCCTTGCTCTGAAGACTTCTGGGTTGTATGAGCTCGGGAATATAGACGCTGGCAAAGAATTCCACACTTTGGATGTGCGCACTATAAAAGAAAACGTGTAGCGCTTTGTGCGACCAGCGGGAATGTCAACCAGGTGGCAGTGAAATTACTGGGTACTGTGATTTTACATCTGGTGTCACAAGTTGGCAATGTACACTGTGGTTCTTGTGGGGGTTGCAGTTTTGCTGCGAATCTCACAAGAGCCACATGTATTATAGGTGACTGTTACCACTTATCATCAGGTGGGCAGTTTGCTTGTTTGCCAACTTTCTGTAATAAAAAATAAAGGTGAGGGTGGTCACCAGACGTGAGTCTAGATTCCCGATAGAAAAAAAGAGAAGGCGGTATCAGCTCATGCAGCCCCTGAACACACTCCCCAAAGTACAGCCAGTAGAATACAGATAGACAGGCAAAACTGCGCAGGTGAGCCAGGCTGTGAAGCTTGGTTTTCATTAGCTTCTTGACCCCAATAAGTCTCCTGGCTTGGCGTTCCACTGAGTCTAGTGCGGCGAGTTGGTTTTTGGCTGAGTCATCCCAGAGGTGACTGCAGTACTCCATACACGATCGGACTTGTGCTTTGTAAAGAAGTGTGAGAAGCTGTCTTGGTGTGAAGTACCGCTTAACCTTGTTCAGGACGCCTAACTTTTTGCCGCTGTTTGCACTTTAGACTCAATGGTGTCACCAAAATTGATATTGATATATAGTCAACCTCATGCCTAAAAGTTCAAGGCTATCCGCCACAGGAACATTTGCACCTCAGAAAGTTGGAATCGGCCCAAAAGGACTCCTTTTTGCGCTGAAAATACACGCCTGTGTTTTAGTGGTGTTGAAGCTGACCAGATTGTTGTCGCCCCATTGGGAGACAATACTTAAGGTCGCATTCATACGTTCCACCATGGCCTCTCTATACAGGCGAACTTCATCCCTGCTGGTCCTAGCATCGGACATATACCCTCCACGACTGTGCTGTCATCCGCATACCTAACAATGCCTGGGATCAGCAGGTCATTAATGTGCAGCAGGAAAAGAGTCGCAGAGAGGACAGACCCCTGAGGAAACTCGGCATTAATAGCGATACATAAATTTATTCTTTTAAGGAACTTATTTCAAGTAACTTTTAATAGCGTGTTGTGGTGAATGTTCAAAATACTGTGAGCCTCAGTTCTTAAGTTGCTTACAGTTGCCTAGGATTTTCGATAAGTTTTATTTTTTACATATCCCCATAAAAAATCAAGAGCGGTGAGGTCTCTTGATCTCGCAGGCCATTAGATTGCGCTTTTTGTACCAATTCAGGTGTTGAAGTTATTATTCAAATAGGATGTTGGTGATTTGCTGTAGAATTATACGGTTTCGCTCGTCCTTGGGCAAAACATTGAACTCATTTCCCAAGAGCTCCAGCATTTCAAGACATTTGATAGTGTTTCGATGACCTTCATAAATGTGGATTAACACAATTAAATCTCCATTGTAGAGTACTTTCCCTCAAGGTGGCATAAAATAATTCCATCCCGTATATTAGTTTATTTTAAATATTTTACTTATGTATTAGAATTTTATGTGAAATTATATGTCGTCTCATTTTATTTCTTGGTACATCTATCATTCCCTACCTCTGCACCACCCTAAGGTTGACTGGACGAAAATGGCTTAAGCATTAATTCCGCCCTTGTATAAAATTTTATTTAAAAATATAAAGATAAATAAAAGTTTGGATTATTTCTTCAACTGAATTTTGTAAACAATGCAATATTTTCAGATCACATTTATGTTGCGTTGCGTTTAAGTTGATATGTTTGTGGTATTCTTATTCTTCTATAATTTCTGAACTTCGCGAGCAGGTAGCAGCCTCCATAAATCTCGCAGCTTAGGAGATGACAGTACTAAATTGAATTCGTATAGCTCCGACAAGATACGAGATTTAATTTGATTCAGTTCACTCACTCATTAATTCAGCCGTCGGCTAGCGTAGACAGACAATATAGCTCATTGGAGAAACGGGTCAATACAATAGCGACTAAAATGTTGTTAGGTATCAGTAATAGAAAGTCTCAGATATGCTTTATGGTGAATAATATAATCTTACCGGTAATGAACCCCTAAAATTATTAAATAATTTAAACATATGTAACGATAAATATACTTTATTGTTAACATTTGTCCCCCTTATAAATAATTGTGAATATCGAAATAGTTAAAAAAGGTGACTTTTTTGCTTCTACTTTGGGTAAAGAAAAGTTGATCTACGAAATGTGTGATAATGAAGGGAAGAATATTAATGAAGGGGAGAATATTAAATCTGTAATCCGTAAGTACAATGACAAAAAATACAATAACTTACTTCAACGTAGATAATTTTTGAGCATTGGATGCAGTTCATCTTCCTGATAATCATTAGGTTCCCAGTCGAAAGTCAGGGCAGTTTTCTAAAACCTTATTAAGAACTGTTAGAGATAAATAAATGTACGAATTATGAATAGTGTTCTTAGCTCAACTTATTTTTACGAGTACTTGGTGTGGAACCCTTTCTTAGATCCTAGTCCAAGTACCTACCTCTTTAGTCGTTTTTCGGTCTGAAACGAGGGATACCAGCTCCTTATTAGCATTGTTTTTCATGATCTTATCGGCGTGATAATGTTTTTCTCGAAATTGCGATTTTTAATCTTATCTGTACATCAAAGGGAAAAGTGACTTGAAAAAACACCCTAATCTTTTACACAGAGCGGTATCTAATAGACACAAACTTCGGGGGTAAATTGAGACACTTCTAAATGAGCTCCCTTAAACGATAATTACCCCGTTTTTGATCTAAATTTAGGAGTATTATCACTCAACAACATTACGAGTTGGTTGAAATTACTTCATTCGTAGCTAAATTACCAAGGAAGGCTGGCTTTAATTCTACTTCCTCTAATGGAATTCATTCACTTTTCAACAATTTGCTGTCCACTTTCTTACTGGAGAGCTTTAAAAAGGGACTTGTTGTCCCTGCCGCTTAATCAGACCGATGGTTACTTTGATTATGATTGCGGTTCCGAGAATATTGTGCTTTATAGGAAAGTGCTTGGAGCTCTTTGTGTATTTGAAAATGGTTAAAAAGAAATTGGGGATTTATTGACGCTTTGTTCGCTAAGCGCTTTGAAAATTCAAGTGAGGAACAAAAAAAAAAAAAAAAGTAACTATATTAATAAAATTTATCTTATATTTTTTAAGACTTTCCAGACGATCATTGTTTGGCACCGACTTCAACATAAAAATGTGATACGAGTATTGTATGTATTTTTGGTGTGTTTATTTTTTGTACAAATATTTTTATTTCAATCTTGTTAGTTGATACATGAATACATGCGTATTAGCATTTGACTATTTGACATTTCATTCTCTTAGCAATTCAGAGTTTGAGATTTTGTGATTAGTCAAGGAATGACTATAGTTAGAAAAATTCATTCAGTCACAGGCTAATTCCAAAATCCCGAAAACTAAGTACTTGACCTGTGAGGATGAAGTTTGGCAAGGAGGTAGATTATGAGTCGAAGACGTCAGCTAAATATTATCTTTTGGAAACTTTCCACCCTTAAAGTGGTAAAATGGTGAGTGAAAGACTGTTGTAGTTTCGTCACTTTTGTACGCTTAGACATGTCAAAATCAGAATGTTTGTTAAACTGATTATATTACATTTTAAAATGAACTTTATTAATACTTTGGCATTATATTCTTGCAGAGGGTAAAAATAAGAATGACAGTTTAATTAGGAAATGAACATAGTGAACGTATGCACATAAATTTGTACGACAAATTAGTGAATTTAGAACTACTCAATATTCACACTTTTATTTGGCATTTTTCATACGAAAATCTGCGATGATGAAGCCGACGAAGCCGCTGGCAAACGGCTAGTCTTTTAATATGACGGCTTTAATCATCATAACAGCTCATATACGTCCCCACCGAGGGGCTCAAGCCTACCCTATGTTAGGATTCTTAGGCCTTAGTCAACTACGCGGGCCCAGTGCGGATTGGTCGACTTCACATACACCATTGAATTTCTTCGCAGATGTATGCACTCAGGTTGCTCACGATGTTTTTCTTCACCGTAGGAGCGTCAGGCAAATCTAAATATGTAATTCGAAAAACGAAAAACAAATTAGTCCGTGGTGGTCTCGAGCACCGGACCTTCCGATTGGAAGGCATGTGCCGAGTCCCCAGCGCCACCGACGCTTTAATTTAAGCTTTAATAAACTTTTTTTAAAATTTTGTAACATTCTATGTATAATTAAAAGTTTAAAAAATGTAAATGTGTTTGTTAGGATAACTCACACTCCCATTTAGAATAAACTTACACGGTACAAGAAACATTAATTACTAAAACATTTATGTTGCAACATCATTATCATCATCGTTTTGTGCTTCATATTTGTAGTTAAAGTATAGTTGCAATCAAATTATATCGTGCATGGAAACGCCAGAAAGTCAACAAACTCACAAATTTATGTGATTACGTTGTAAGTAGGCATACGCATAAATTGCGAAATTAAAGCCAATTCACCGTAACAGGTAGCAGTAGGCGGCACGGGGATGAAGTGCTCCTAGAAACCGCCGAATGTTTTCACATACGTTTACAATTTCACACTCGGCTGCCTCGCTTAATTAACCCGTTCAGCGTATTTTAATGAGACACACGTTACAAGTATAGCTCGTAATTTGGAACTTACGTCTTCAAAACTGTTCGGACTGACCTGTTTACACTTAAACTTTTCCCTCCTTCGGGCCTGTGTAGTCTTGTTGAATCTAATTGAAGACAGGGTTAAACTGGGCACAAAAACCGATCCGCCCTTTCCCCTGGCCTGTCTACCGCAGGCTTCGTAGTATATTATGAGCAGAATTCAAAGACGTTTATGCAGGAGTTAACCGCTGTTTACCCGTTTAAACAATCGTGTTTTTGCTAGTTAAAACCTCGCCATTTGCAGTTAAAAGACTGTTGTAAATTAGGGCGGCAGTTGAAAAATCTTTCACCAAAATGAAATAATAAGAATGGTCCTTGTTGCTAAACAGCTTTGGCACGTATGGAATCATTTGATAGCCAAGTACCTCCTAGGTAATGTTTATAGTAACGATGTAAATTAAATTACTTGTATAAAACATACTCTTTATTTGTGATGTGTATTAAGGATTATAAGAAGAAGAAGAAGGCTTAAGTAATATGTTTATTTATTAAACTTTGCGTACATAATATAACATTGACATTATCATATTCTATCAGCACGCAATATGTTTATTTGAAATTTCCAATAAATATAGAAATTCACACTTTTCGAGAAGAAATTTCAAAAATCCCGTTTTATCTAATTTACATGTTATCATACAAAATAACTTACCACGCGACCTTGAAAATATCGAGCTATATATTATATGATGAATGAATTACTCACCACAATGGTGAGTAATTCATATAGAAGATCATTCAGATAAAGGGTAAGTAGTGAGCCGTGTTTTCAAAGTAAAATTTATTTGTCAACTTAAGTCAACTATCTAATTCATTGAATGTTACACTTTGCTGGCTTTTTCAAAATTTTCTGCTTATTTTTTATTTTAATCATTTTACATTGATGTTAAGTGTTTAGGCGACTTTTCTTGAATTATTTGTGTCGATAAATAAGTGTTAGTATTTTTTATTTCTTTATATATAGTTCGTTCTTTATACATATATACATGATTACTTATTTGGTTAGCTCTAGATAATTTCGCAACTTAGATAAATTAAGTGGCAAAATGGCGGCGAAAATACAAAAGATTTTCATGTAATTGGATAAGTAGAGATAGAAACTGTTTTCAAATAATGTCATTTCACTGGAGTTTGCGTTCAAGACGAAATTGTTTTGATAGGCAAGGTGACTTATTAAAACTTTTAAATTTTATTTTAGAATTATATTCTATAATCATCTCAGCCGAGAGACGCCGACAATGATTGGACTTGCATATAATCTAAACACGAACGCTTCTTTGTCTAACTAACCATTAAGGCCCGATTTTACCAAAGTCAGATAAGTTTTATACCAAGGATAAAATCATGAGTTACTCTCAGATAGGACAATTTTAATTTCACCAAATACTTGTACTTAGAATAAAGCCGTTATCCGAGAATAGGTTTTATACCGTCGATTTTGACGGTATAGCAGATTTAATACTAGGATAAATAAGAAAGATGGCGTGTAGTGAACAGCTGATTGGCAAGCTGTCTAAAGTGACAGTAGTCGTAACTGACGTATAATCCTACTAGTTTAAAAAACAACTAATTGGCTATGTGATTTACGGAGAGAATGTACTATTTAATTTCGCAGCATTATCATCCATTCGTTCACATAGATAAAATAAAACTCTATTTGGAAGAATAGCTAAACCAAGTGTGGTGAAACGTAAAATGGGTTATCCGAGAATAAATGTAGTGTATAAATTTATTCACGGTATAGTTATTCTAGTTTTGCGTTCCTGTTGGTGAAATCGGGCCTTAGTATCAGAGTCGCAGATTCCGTGTTAAATTTAAATATGTCGTATTTAAATTTAAGCATAATGGAGCGTCATTGGTGCTGTGGGCTTAGCACTGGCCTACTAATCGTGAGGACCGGGGGTCGATACTGCCAAGTATCAATGTGTTTTTTCGTTCTTCGAATTTTATATGTACATTTTTCCGACGCCCCCACTGTGAAGGAAAACGTCGTAAGGCAACCTGCATACGCCAGTCAAGAAATTCAGAGGTGTATGTGAAGTCGACCAATCCGCACTGGGCCAGCGTGCTTGACTAAGGTCTAAACACCCTAACTTAGGGTAAGCTCGAGCCCGTCGGTGGGGACGTATATATGAACTGTGATAATCATGAAATTTAAATAAGGAGCCACATTTACTTCAGAGACTTGCCCCTTACTATGAGCGCTTAAAACAATATTATATCGACCGTGAAAGCGAGATGGTGCTATTCGCAGCAAGAGTAGTGTCTCTCTTTCAACATTGCTTTAACCTTGCTCTAAAAATCATGGTAAGGCCCTTGGTACCGGTATCAGAAACAAAACCGTTCTGTGTAAAAAGAAAAAATAGCCTTTTTTTCTGTTAAATAATAAATTTTGTACATAAATAATCTTATCAAAAATACATTTGAACAGGGAAACCTAACTTATTTGCAATAAAAATTGGAGCTGTATAAAAAAATAACTACATATTTTGAACTGTATTTTATTCGAAAAATACCCATTAAAATATTTTACAAAAAATAAAAACCGACTTTAAAAACACTGAAAAGTTAAAAATAATATAAGAATAGGTACAGACAATATCACACTTCTATATTGAAGTCGGTGCCAAATTTTAACTTTCTAGGAGATCATTGTTTGGCACCGACTTCAATATAGAAGTGTGATGTTTTCTGTACCTATTCTTATATTATTTTTAAGGTTTCAGTGTTTTTAAAGTCGGTTTTTATTTTTTGTCAAATATTTTTTATTTTTAACTTTTTAGCGAAAGAAATCCTGGTTAGGGTTTCCCTCGATTTTCATGGGATCCCATTATCAGATCCTGACTTTGGTGACCATGGGACCACCCTTGGAGTATACCTACTTTGTCGAATACAAAAAGAATTTTGAAAATCGGTCCACAATTGGAGGCGTCATCGCGTAACATACACATAAAAAAAACATACGCATCGAATTGAGAACCTCCTCCTTTTTTGAAGTCGGTTAAAAATTTATAATAATTATCGTGAAGATAGTCGTTTATGTGGTGGCTAGAAATTATATTTCAAATTTGGCACCTGATTAAAAGACTACTTTCTATGTATAGACATACAATATCAATACATATTATTATTATAAAACAAAGATCCCCGTCTCGCCTGTCTGACTGTATGTTCACGGTAACCCCAAAAACTTCTTTTTGAGAACACAGTTCTCGTTGCATAGCAACGGTTGTTATGGACTGACATAAACTCTTTCTCTCACTAACACTTCTAAAGGAAGTTTTCAACATAAATAAAAAAAATATTCAAAATGGTGCATATACATATACAGCTAGGGTTATTTTTTATCACCCAGGGAATTTAAGGGACGCTTCACGACATGGTAGTAGATTGATTTTAATATTAATAAAAAAAATAACTCACCTACTTAATATTATATTAATTTTCTAAAATATCCAAATAGTACTGCACTAGTTGAGAGCAGTATTTTTTGAGATTTTTTTAATTTTTTCAAACTTTTTATTTTTATCTTTTTTATTTCATTTTTTTTTATTTTTATATAATAAAGGATGTGCCCTGAAGCATCCCTTAAATTTTCCGAGGTGATATAAAAATAACCATGTATAATGCATTAAATTAAGTTTTTATTTATGTAAAAAAACAATATTTTGCATCCAAGTTAATTTCAGATTGTCCGTACTCCGTAGCTTAAACTTTTCCAGCAGCATACGGCCAACAGCCCCCTAACCACGATCGCTGAAAACAATAATAAAACCGCACTGAAAGCGAGATGGCGCTATACGCAGCAAGAGCAGTGGCTCTGTTTCAATATTGCTTTAACCTTGCTATAAGCGATCATGGTAAGGCCCCAAGTAGATAAACATAAAAGGGATCAAAGCCCGCCAAATGGCACCCAGCTGGAGATGTTTGAATCGAAATTCAATTCGCAACGTTTAAATAAGTAATTTTATTTGCTTTCATTTCTAACGTCGCAAATAATAGCAAAAACAATTTAATGAAATCGTCGTATCTTAAAGCGTTCGAGTGAATCTCAGTGAGAGAGTAATGACACTTAAAATAACTCTTGGAGATATCAGTTTCACGGCTGGCCGGATCTATAGAGCTATAACTCATAGAATAAGATCCTACGTGGCCTTAAAAGACCAGAAGTTTGGTGTACTTTACATTAACTTTGGGTTAACGCCAGTCTAATTACGGAAGTTTCTGAGAGTTCGCTAATATTATAAATGAGCCGAAAAGAAGTTGAATACTTCGGATTATTATAATGATATTACTTCTCACCGCACGGGAAACATTTCCACAAAAATCCGTATGGGCCTGGAACTTTTTGAAAGGTTTCGAAATAATAAACCATCAAGCTTTTGATGTTAGCTATATTTATAAATTCTCATTGTTTACGCCACTTAACCATCTTCAAAAGAGCACTAAAATGATGGATAGTAATAACATTAAAGAGTCTATTCCGTTCCATTCTCCTAATAAGGGAAAGCCAATAGATGATCTTAGGAAAGTGAGCCATATTTTGAAGGGTAGATTAACTCTATTCAAAAAATACGTCATTTTCGGGTGCTAATTTGACAAATAGCGGATATGAAATTATGTATACACATAGCTATTGACGTGTTAAAAAAAAATCATTCAATGCGAAGTGATATCGAACTGTATTCTTTGGAAAGCGCTATATCTTGTAAGCGTCGATGGCGTAGTGCGTAAGGCTGTCGCCTTCCAATCGGGAGGTAGCGAGCCCCGCCACGTACCAATGTGTTTACAAATTTTGAATTCATATGTACGTTTATTCGACGCTTTTACAGTGAAGGAAAACATCGTGAGGAAACCTGCACACACCTGTGAAGAAAGAATTTCTTTACACCTGTGAAGAAAGAATTTTAAGAAACGGATCATTCGATCAATATGGCTAGAACTTGAAAATAATTCATACGTTACAATGATTCACGAGCGATCCGACCTTAAAACATCCAATACTTTTGTGTAGCAAGCATTACTACGATTTCCTTCATGAATGTTCTTGCTTCTATTCGTGAATGTTGGTGGTCGCTGAGTGCTCGAAATTTGGTAAGAAAAGGAAGGAAGGAATAGATAACCCACAAATTGTCTACTCATATAAAGGCAAAACATTGTTGGTGCGGAAAAGGAATTGCCATTATTTCTTGAAAATAATTCGAATGATATTGTAGATGACGCAGCAAACAATAATATTAAATTTAAATTCATTCCACTATACTCTCCTGATTTTGGCGGACTTTGAGAAAGTAGGGTATGATCATGTAAGTATCACTTTAGACGTATCGTTGGTAAAGCTAGGTTAACTTACGAAGAGAATATAGCACGATCTT
The DNA here is from genome assembly GCA_963935595.1 of Schoenobius gigantellus. NCBI lineage: Eukaryota > Metazoa > Arthropoda > Insecta > Lepidoptera > Crambidae > Schoenobius > Schoenobius gigantellus. The sequence goes on along the minus strand of OZ012549.1, from coordinate 22,950,932 downwards.
GGCACAAATCGAAATCATATTGAATTCTCGTTCGCTATCTCTCCTTTCTTCAGATCCCTTGAAACCAGATCACTTCCATATAAGCCGATCGATGACTGCGCCTTCAAGTACAGATCTCACCACTGTCTCCGCTGCATCTTTATCACGCTACGACAAAATTGAGCCGCTGTGTCAGGACTTCTGTCAGCGTTGGTCTAAGGAGTACATCGCGGTCCTTTCAAACAGGGTCATGCCACTAAAGTCATTGCCACTCAATTCGTCCAAATTTTATATGTCTTGTTTTTACGATGTTTCCTTATTTTACGTCTTTAATTTGTTTCCCTCTATACTCCCTCTATACTTCCCTCTATATTTATCTAAAGCGCATAACTTCGGTCTACGGGTGTTTTCTTGACCTCAGTCGAGCTTTCGATGGTACCATTTGTTACGATACTCTATGAGAGAAACTTTAGAGCTACTTCTGTGCCAACCAAAATAATCGACCTATTAGAGTTTAATCAAAATAATCGGGTTAAATGGCAAAATAGTTTTTCGGAGTCATATTATAAGCTTGACTGTGGAATATGGCAGGGCGGTATATATGACCTCACCTTTTTATTTTTTCCTCGGGGGGAAATGCATAACCGCATCGTACCCGCCGTTGGCTAGACGGCGAGCGTGTGTGGGGCTCTCCCGGTAGAGTGCCAGCCCTACCCTCTAAAACCTTCCGGTTTTCTCCCTGCCTTTTTGGGCGCGCTAGGTAAGGTTCACACTGTGACTCCACTACCCACGAGCCCGGACGGCCGGACCTCACCTGTGCTTTAACCTATACGTGAACGAACTGACTGAGGAGCTTAGCAGAACCCGCTCCGGCTGCCGGTCTGGTGGCCTGGCCTGCGTCAACAACCTGAGCTACGCCGACGACATGGTGCTGCTGAGCCCCTCGGTCAGTGGATTTCGCGAGCAGCCGTGAGTAGCCGCATATTTTCCACAGATAACGCAACGCAAGTAGTACGGTTATATATCTATTTGAGTTATAGTGTTATTTTCATCAAACTACATTGATTTATCGAAAAAGTATAAAAAAAGGTATAATTAAATTAGTAGATTTGTCTTAAAGCAGTAGTTTAATATTTTTGTTAATAAATAAAGTCTATTACTTGAAATATAATAAACTAGTTGACCCGGTGTACTTTATATCGCCATGTTTTTTTACTAAATTACTGAAGTGTTTCGAAGATCCATTTTTATTGTATTATTTTTTATATTACACAAACCTTGTCCTAACAATAACGAATACATAAAACCAAGAATTATCCAATTTGGTGCAGTCGTTCAAAAGTTATGGGCGTACATAAATTTCGAAGATCCATTTCTATTTAGGTATATAGATAAACGTTTATATTTAACCATTATTTAGTTTTGTCTACAAAGGATATTGCGATTTTTTTACCCGCTACTTGAAAAGTCGCGAACAAAAACCAAAATACTTTTGGATCCTGCTGCTTTTATCCAGCTTTCATTTTCTGTAGTTATTTAAATTCAGACAAATAGGGAACGGAAATTAGCAGTGTTTATATCTGCAAATATTTCGTTGATTTTTCTATACTACTCGTAATTAATTATAAAGAGGGAAGATTTGATTGTTTGTTTGCATTGAATAGGCTCCGAAACTACTGGACAGATTTTATAAACACTTTCACATTTAGAATCCTACATTATTCCTAATGAACATCGGCTAAAAAATTGTTTTTCCCAAGGGAAAATATAAAATTCCTACGGGAACATAAAAACAACGCGGGCAAAGCTGCGAGCGTATACTCGTAGCTAGTCTTCTTCTTCTTTCTTTCTACTTCTTTTATATATAAAAATGAAACGCTGTGTGTTTGTCTCGCTAAAACTCCTAAACGGCTCGACAGATTCTTACGAAATGTTCTTTGTGTGTCTAAATAGGCCCATGGAAGGTTTATATGTAACGCAATAATCGGGCAGGACAACGTCTGCCGGGCCCACTAGTCTTCTTCTTCTTTCTTCTTCTTTATATATAAAAATGAAACGCTGTGTGTTAGTCTCGCAAAAACTCAGAAACGGCGAGACCGATTCTTACAAAATTTTCTGTGTCACGTGTGTTTGAATAGGTTCAAAGAAGGTTTAAACGTACAGTTGGACCCAGTAGGTGGCGCTGGAATCGGGCAGGACAACGTTTGCCGAGCCCACTAGTATTAGAATAAAAATGACCATCCAGCAAATTAAAATATCACTTCGTGGTATTTACCATCTGAATAATGTCTGTAATGAGTTTGGAATGTTTTGTTCGGCTCACTCCCTCTTCCTCTCTCTCTCTCTCTCACTCGCATAGTCTCGTAAAACAGGTTATGTCACGTGCGCCTGCGCCAGTTGACAGCGTTGCAAGAATGTTCCTTATACGTTACTTTTAAGACAAAGACTAACCCACCCTTCCTTTAAAACTTTATAAAAATAACAAAAACCTTTAACCGCCTCCATGGTCTAGTGGTCGAGACCATTGGGTGTTGATTGGGAGGTCTGGGGTTGGGGCAGAAGTTTTTCTGCTCAGTTTAGTCGGTCGTAGTGCTTCTGAGCCCGCCTAGCTAACTTAACACTAGACCCAGCATATAATAATTTCAAATATTTACTAAGTTTTCTGCGCTAGAGCGTCCGAATCTCGCGTATTCCTCGAGTATTAATCCCCGTAGTGGCCAGTAGCGTCTCGTACCCCGCGGCACACGGAATTTTGAGAAAATCGTCGTCAAACTGCAAGGGCTACACGTGTAGCCCGCGTGACCACTAACGAGAGTTTTTTTTCAAGTGTACATTTTGTGAAATAGAGGTAAATATAACACTTATTTTGCAATTAATGGTGTAAGAATATCCTTTTTTGTTTATTTAGTGTACTGAGTTCGTGTTTATTTCAATATTCAATCTTCAGCGCCTTACGCGCTTTATTAAACCATTGAGGTCATTGGGTGCTATGTGTGCTTATCCAGGTATTATATATTCTGGTATAGTTGGATAATTTATATTTTTTTGTTATTTTTTGATCGCAAGTCGTTCAGACAACTTGACTACTGAAGACATACAAAGATGTTTGCAGGAAGATGATGAAAATGACTATGTGAGCGGAATTGAAGAGGAGGAAGAGAAAGCCAGTTCCTCAGTTGTTGAGGAGTCCAGGTGAAGCTCGCTTACACCTTCGGCCACATCTTCACTTACTATCAGGTGAGATGAAGACCAAGAGCTTTCCTGTCGCATGTAAAAAAACAGTAGTGTAACGGAACGCATCCAAAAAAGTTTTCCATTCATAGTGTTGGCGCACTTGATTAAAACAAATTGAGTGACGCGACGACCGCGCGCGAAAAGCTGTCAGTTCGCCATCCGTTGTGTGATCTGTTTAACTACTGTTATCTCCCTGTATCTTGTGTTAGGATGGATGCAGCACAATAAAAATCAAAATCATCAATCAATCAAAAAGATTGCGGCGGGCCTGATAGGAGAAGCTTTTATATACAACTTACAGTACTATAGGCATATAAAGCAAATAGCACAAAAACAAAAATGCAATTGCCCTTTTGAAATATCACTTTTGTACTGATATAAACGACTGGATATCTACGAGTATAAGTCTCCACTTGGTAGTAACACTGTAACGAAACCAAATCTAGCTCAATGGTCGAAGCGTCTCCATTGATTTTATCTCCATGTTTTCGTCCGGTCAATTATTTGATCAAAGAAGTATTGTTGTAGAAATATGACAATTAAAAATTAATATTTTAAACTGGGAAGGATTTGATTTTGACAGGAATGTCACAGTCATTTATTGAAGGGAAAACATTACGGAATTTCGTGCAAGCGGGTTGGTCTTCGTCGCGCTCTTTGATTTTTCATATTTCATTTGAATTAATTTGTGTTTGCAAGGATTTGTGAATTTTAAGATATTAGTGTTTCGAGTTCGAATATCGAATTGTGAAGACCTAAAACATCGACATGGTTCGATGGACCACGGTCGGGTCACCTGACGGAGATTACGACAGACTGTGGTTTTAACTCCCTTCGGGGAGGGCGTTGTTTGGAACATATCAGCGCAGTCACTCTTTACCGACATAGTGGCTCAAGTTCCCTGGTTTCTTTGGGAAGTGTTTAGCGGCGGGGGGACTGTCGAAGTGGACCCATGCCTTAATTGCACCCGTTTAGCTACGCATGGACTAAAGAAGCTGGTCCTCTATTTATATATGTATATTTACACCACGTATATAGGGTTCGTGAGCACACGGCGATCCCAATCCACCTGCCCGTGCTCGCGCATACACGAGTATAGGGAAATAGGCACACAGAGGCCCTTCTCACCTCGCTTTCTTATTCTTTTAATGTTAGGTGTCTTACATTGCACTTCGTAAGACAACGCAACACACCACACGTTTAAATAACTAAAATGGGGTTAGTTTGTTCTTATTGAACTACACAAATTGAAGCTTATAGATTCGGTTAGACACGATACATCAGGTAGGGACCCTTAAACTAAAATCATTATCTTCATCATCTTCATCAATGAAATTAACTATTAATTTTACTGAATCTAATCAGGTTACTCCGAAGGAAGCCTGCTACGCTATTTATTCAGGTCCCTCTATATGAAACCTGCACCCGATTATTCAGGTCACTCCGAAAGGAAGCCTGCTACGCTATTTATTCAGGTCCCTCTATAAGAAACCTGCACCGTTATTCAGATCCCTCTGTAAGAGGTCTGCACCGTTATTCAGGTCCCTCTATATGAAACCTGCACCGATTATTCAGGTCACTCCGAAAGGAAGCCTGCAACGCTATATTCAGGTCCCTCTATAAGAAACCTGCACCGTTTATTCAGGTCCCTCCGAAGGAAACCTGCAACGATTATATTTATTCCTAGTTTCTCGAAGAGATTCTAGTGGCTTATTCCAATATCTGAGAATATTGAGTGGATTTTGGATCATATTTTCCATTGAGCTCGACTATGAAGTCCGCTCTAATAAGAGCTTTGTGTTTGATGCACTATTTGACTCGTGAGTGAATTATTTTGGCACTGTGAAGTGGTTGTGCTTACATATAAAAAACTGAAGAGATGTGGAGGGATAATATTATATTGGGAACATTATCTGCAACGGCAACGTGTCAGAAGGTTAGGCACGTTAGTCGACTATTACTAAAAAATATTTGCTTCAGTGTCAGAAGGTTAGGCACTGGAGAGTTGTTCCCTTCGACGACATCTCCGACACATCTTCTTTATCTACGAATCGACGAATTATTTACACTATGGATCGGTGCCGAAATCTTGAACTCTTTGCTAAAACTAAAGTGATATGTGCTATTTGAAGTGATTACTTTGTGTTGTGCAAAATGGAAATTGTGATAAAGATCTCATGTAAGTTTCATCATCATTATTTCAACGTAAAGCTAATTTTGCTAAGACATTAAATGTCTTAGAGATTAATCTCAAATGTATTGAGAATATGAACTGGTAGAGTTTCTTTCGCTCCTTTCTTCTCTACAAAACTAAAGTTCTGAAAGGATGTAATTCTCAAGCGTAGAGAATTTTAGTAGTTTATAAAGTATGTTGGTAGGGCGAAGTAAGGTTCATTTGGAATCTTATGGAGCCCGAGGGTTAAGGGACTACCTTCCTGAAGGTATCAAAATCCCAATGTTAGCTTCAGAAAGTAAAGACAGCGGCGGTAACATACTTAAAAATCAAAACATTTGTTTTCTCATTACTGAGATCGTAAAATTCACTCAAAAGAACAGATTGTTATTTCGTTACTATGGTAGCGAGTTTAATAAGCGTTTGATCATGGTTGATAGAATAAATAAGGTATAGGGATAGTTTCGGCAATAGGAGTTCTATATCTATCCACTTGGAAAAGATCTTGGGTTACATAAGCGGTTGCAACGTAGATCCTAATAAAATCACTAGTCGATCTTTGGCCAAACTTCAAACAAATCAAAGCAATTTTGTGCGTTTCTTTTAAAGGCATAAATTGTTAGTAAAACTACGAATAGAACTGTGTAAAGGGGTTTTCTATTTAGGGTTCCGTTTGACGTTAGGTTGGATCGTTACAATTTGGTGCCGTGACCAGGATGAAAATAATCTGGCCGGCTTATAAATAAAATTTATCACAGATGGGAAACTTATTATTTCATGTTATAAAAATAACATTAGTTGTCATGGTGATCAGGTTGATATTGTAAATTCGTAGTAAAATAATATTTTCGCAAAATATTGCTTTGATTTGTAATTTCGTGACTTGATAGTCACAATTTGTTGTCAGTGAAATGGACAAAGTGGATAGATAGTTAGGATAGGGGAAAGAAAAAAAGTCTCACATGAGCATAAATTCATTTTATAAATTTCACGAAAAAATAGATTCGGGTTGTCTTGTGTATTAAACATGTTAAAAACCAATAAATAGGTCATTTCATAGTTGCGAGTTAGCTCACAATAGCACAAAATGAAAATATAACAACCCGATCTGAAATTATGGTTTCGAATTTCTTATGTTCAATTTCTTCAGGCTAAATAAATATCTGAAACCAAAAAAATGAAAATACAATTTAAATTCTTATATAGGTAGGATAATATACAAATGTTATCTCTCACTATTAAAATTAACAATTTGTAGCAATTATATTTGTTTGATTTTGTTGACATTCAAAATAAAATGAATTATTGTTGACAGGAGTACAGACTAAATAGAATAATGGTATAATATTTTCTCATAAGTTCATTCGAATGAATTAATCGATTTTTGCGAGATTTTATTTAATAAAAAAAATAACTTGAAATATTTATTTTTCGCTTTATAAATTCTCTATTCATGAAAAATCGGAATCAAGCGTGTTAATCGAATTAATTAATATTCTCTCAGTTTGAATAAAAAGCATATTCTGTCTTTCGATTAATTTTAAGGTAGATTTAGAACCCAAAGTATGCGTAATGCCAAAGCGTAGTTGAAACATGAAACATGCCATTCATTACACTTACAGTACCCTTACAGTACACGTTACAACCAGAACTCAAATCATTTGTACATACAATAATACTATACGCGATTCCCAATGGAATCAACATAAAGTTGCGTTAGGCTTTGGGTGCTAATATATCACCCTAGTCGAGCCAGCTTAACACTTACGGCAGTGCTGTGAGGGAATACCTCCAGTGTATCCTACATACAAGTGAGTTTGGCGAACACTTTCCTAGGGCAACTCTTGCCGACTTTCTAGAGGTGTTCAATATTCTCAAACTTGAACTCTATACATTCATTACATTAGTAACTTGTTTTGCCATGCATGACATTTACAGTACTCTTACAGTACACGTAACAAACGGAACTCAAATCATTTGTACATACAATAATACTATACGCGATTCCCAATGGAATCAACATAAAGTTGTGTTGAGGTTTGGGTGTTAATATATCACCTAAGTCCGATACGCTTAACACTTACGGCAGTGCTGCGAGGGAGTACCTCCAGTGTATCCTACATACAAGTTGGGTTTGGCGGGCACTTTCCTAGGGCAACCCTTGCCGACTATCTAGAGGTGCTCAAAATTCCTAAACTTGAACTCAAAACATGCACTACATTGTTTTAGTATTAGGTAATGTAGGAAGCGTAGATGAGTAAGCGTAGTAAACAAACTGAAAGTTAGACAGATTTGCTTTTACATTTATAACTTGACAGAGAGTAAGGCAAATCTTGGAACGTAATCAGTAATTACATTATTCTGGGCGTTTTGAAAATGTGTGTAGTCGTAAATTAAAATTTGAGTTGTTGCTTATTTTGGTCACCCATCATAGGGCTGACCATAGCGAACGTTGCTTAACTTTAGTTATCTTTCGCTGAGCGCACGCATCAATGCGCCACCAAGCTCCACGGAAATAGGTATAATATGAATGTCTGTACTCGTATTGTTGGTAGTAATAGGTTGGTGGAATAAAATTGCGTATATTATTTATTATGCAATGATATTTGATAGGATAGTAATATTGCTTATCATTGCCAATCCTAAGCGATTATCGAGATAGAAATTAAAAGAATAAGATTAATATAACAAGCCATAGAATTATCATACTCTTAACGAATCCGTACTTACCTCTGCAAAAATTACGTATCTTCTTGTGTAGTTTATGAAAGATTTGAAAAAATTTGGAAAAAAATTGAAAAGAAAAATGAAAAAGAAATATGAAGGAAGGAAAAAAAAGGAAGTAATCCAGTACGGACATAAGTTCGTCTTTACCACGCCTTTAGTTATCTTTTTCTATGTATAAAATGTGCAATAAAGAGATATACAACAGCAAAATCTCTCTATTGCGTAATGAATTGGGGAATTTATGGACTTATGTTTAGTAGAAATTTCTGACAGTCAACCTGCCAGTGTGTTAGCGTTTGTGCGTTTTATTATTAGGAAACGCTAAAAATGATAAATATTATACAAAGAGGAGAATATAGTGAAATTGTAGCAAGGGTGGACTTAAGTTTAGGGGAAATTTCTGCCAGTCAACCTGTCAGCGCATAAAAGATTACGCGTTTTATTTTTAGGCAAAGCCAAAAAAATATAAATATTATACACAGGCTTTATATAGATATAGATTTGAAAAACTAAAGACTTTTAAAATAGTTTTATAGACAGATTGGTATTATGACGGTTGTGTCGCCGATATTTTCGAGGGTCAAACTAAACTCACTAAAATTTTAAAGCTGTTGAGTCTGCTGGTTAGGGCGAACGCGCTTAGTCATCGGAACTGCTGGTTCGATTTGAGGAGTTCCCTTAGTGCTGGATAGACAATGCCCACACATTCCTCGATAAATGATCCTCGATGTATCGGGCAATATAACATCACGCAGTGATCAATGCTGTTTCGCGTAAGCGGGGCTGCGGACATGCTAGTGTGAGATATGTATACGGAAATGAAAACCTAGGTTGTAACAATAATATTTGTACGGTCAGCACATTAGGCAGGATAGTATGTGAGCGTTATCCAGTACTAGGTGCAAATAAGATAATCCTTACGAGGAGTCTATACGTACGGTTTTACAATAAAGACCAGTATTAATTTTTATTAAGGAGCTTTGTTTGGGCAAATATAAGATTTCAATCGTAGATAGACTTACGGGTAGGAATTATATTGATTATAGTATAAATCTAATATGGGTTTATTAGAAGAGTTACAATTTGATGTAGGTATATCTTTATCTTTTGCTATTCTTTCGGTTTCGAGTAATTCTTTCGATAGTTCCGACAGGAATTTCTGTGTATTTAAAAAAATTATAATACTGTAACGTTGGGAAAATGGAGACAATAACAATTTTTGAAATTCGAGTATACGAGGAGCATCGCTTACACGCAGCCCCTGAACGAGTGATAGGATTTAACCCTTTGTGTTTTGGTTGCTATTTTCTTTGACATTTGCATCACTTATATTAATATAATATTGCGATCGTTCACAAGCCCTATTGCTAAGTTGACTTAGCTAGTGAGTGTTTAGGTTTTGCATTGTGAAAGATGTTTCGAAATTTACTAAGGTGGGATGGAATGATGGCTTTAATATTAACGTAAGAACTTGTGTTGGGTCTTATTTATTGATTGCTTGACCAGGTGACACTATACTACAATGGATTTCTGTACTGTTTGGTGTTAGGTTAAATAAGGTTCTTAGGCGAGTTGAAATAAAATCTTGTCTAGGACTATAATATTTACAAAAATCCATACTCTACACGCAGGGCACAGGCTGCCCTAATGCCAAATTCGCACACTATACAAGCACCAACTTGGGAAAATTATAATGGGCTAGAGGTTATTCTGGATAGGGAAAAGGGAGCAGTTGGATAGCTATCACTTATATTCCGTTGATGTTTTACCATATCTGGGACGAGACCTGTAGGTCTTTGCAGTCTCTGAGGGGGCCTTTGCACTCTACGGATAACTCCTTCTGACTTTAGTCGCCTCACAACCGGCTACTTGTCCGGATATCGGTAATAAGGAGGTGCGGTGATATTTGTTCATGCTTGTGATGCCTATTGTTCAGAGTCTCCGATGGTTTATTATGGTTTATTCAAGTTGGTTGAAAAACACACCACGCCACAAATTTCATACCTGTTAAAGCAACTAATGAATATCCATTTATTTTATTATAATTGAATTCAAAAAAAATATGATATATTTAAAAGAAGGCCATCGTGCCTTACTGCCTTACTCATAGTGGGGGGAACCAGTTCATAGACAGTTAGAAACATAACAGAATAGATAATAAATAACTGGACAAAGCATATTTAAAAGAACAAAATGGAGGCCTTATTGCCATGGACAATTTCTGCTAGGCAACCTTTATCAAACTATAGTACGATCACAAGGGATTTCATAATATTCAAAGAATATAGCACCGAAACTATAACTTGTAAGTACTCGTACATATTAGGCATACAGTAAGGTGTACAAAAGACGGACTTAGTGCTTGAAGAATTCTCTACCAATCAACTAATAACAATAAATAACAAAATTTATATTGTTCATTAAAGAAATAATATTTCTTGTTGGGAAAAATATTATGTATTATTATGAAACTGAGTCTGAAGGCTTACATCGGATTTAATTGAGTCTTGGGGGTCGTAACAGTTGAAATTAGGATTAACTTGAAATTATGCTTAGAATACGTTTACGTTTCCTTTTCAGGATGGTGACAGCGTTCGTTCTTATAGGCCATAAAGGCGGGGGGTCGTTAGGTCAATTAATATATTTTGTTTAAGATTTGAGAAAATAACAGCAAATAATCATAAAGGCGGGGGGTCGTTAGGTCAATTAAGATATTTTGTTTAAGATTTGAGAAAATAACAGCAAACAATCATAAGGACGGGGAGTCGTTAGGTCAATTAAGATATTTTGTTTAGGATTTGAGAAAATAACAGTAAACAATCATAAAGGCGGGGGGTCGTTAGGTCAAAAATGTATTGAATAAAATATTTTGGTTAGGATTGTTTGAGAAGATAACAGTAAGCAATTATAGAGGCGGGGGGTCGTTAGGTCTATTAGAATTAAAATAGACATAACAGATAGTTTGCTTAGGGATCCGTAGGAAGGGAACTTAGGGAACAATAAATGAATAAAGTTCAATGTTCAAACTCAAAATATACATTTTGATAAAGTCTCATAAGAACGATTAGGTTAAATAACTGGTTTGAGAAATGACATGAGCACTGGACACACACGAACGTGGTGTATATACATATAATTGAATTTTCGGAGCATATGAAAATTACCAAAATGTCGATATTCTCGAAATGTAATCATCAACTGTGAGGACCGGTCGCTGCTTGTACAAATTCACGTTATACTAAAGTTAACTATAGGGTGAATTAATTTGGAAAAGGGGAATGTTTTACAAAAATTAATTGTAAATGAATCAGAAGTTGAGTTTCATTGCGATAAACTATCTATATAGCTAGTTGGGGAATCTTTGGAGCTTCGTTATGATAGAGAAGGAAAACAGATGCATGAAGAATGTTATATGTATTATATAATATTATTTTATTTATGAAGAAAGAACTTGGGAGGTCCAAAGATTTGTTCGACTGGTTTTAATAGATAGTAGTTTAATGGGTTGGTATCTTAAAGCACTACTCTGAACAAAGGATTGTCTTCATATGTGTCTTGGTGTTAGGTTTAATTTTGTTTGGCACTAACTGCTTGGTTTAGCTAAAATTGAAGACATTGCCTTACTCCACAAGAAGCTAGGACCACTACTGAAATGACACTCTACATTTTCCTGGCTGGTTATAATTTGTCTCGGAAGGGATGTAACAGCTTAAACCCTTTTGAAGTAGGATAGTAATGTTTGCCTTTGGACGTTTGGAGTGTTTCGATGTGGGGCCAATGAAAATGCTTTGTGCTGCCGCTGCTAAACCAAGGCCTGGGTAGTCAAGGTAGATACATTGGACGTCATTAGGGCGGGTTTCCCACTAACAACCGGAAGTTTCTTCTCGGAGCATGCCAAGCTAGAGGGTGGAGCCTTACTAGATTAGTTCAAAAGGAGTTTGCTTTTATTATTGATTCTTGGATGAAGAGTAATTAGTTCAGGTTTAAAAACACACCACATAAAATACATTTTGAGATACTAATTTACTAAACTTATTACGTTTCTTCGTTGTTGTGTTGGAAGTTGAGATGAGTCAAATAATTGACTAGTCAGGGGTTTAAAAGTTTTCTCCAGTAAATTTCAAAAACTTTGGGGGTCGATTGTAACGAAACCAAATCTAGCTCAATGGTCGAAGCGTCTCCATTGATTTTATCTCCATGTTTTCGTCCGGTCAATTATTTGATCAAAGAAGTATTGTTGTAGAAATATGACAATTAAAAATTAATATTTTAAACTGGGAAGGATTTGATTTTGACAGGAATGTCACAGGCATTTATTGAAGGGAAAACATTACGGAATTTCGTGCAAGCGGGTTGGTCTTCGTCGCGCTCTTTGATTTTTCATATTTCATTTGAATTAATTTGTGTTTGCAAGGATTTGTGAATTTTAAGATATTAGTGTTTCGAGTTCGAATATCGAATTGTGAAGACCTAAAACATCGACATGGTTCGATGGACCACGGTCGGGTCACCTGACGGAGATTACGACAGACTGTGGTTTTAACTCCCTTCGGGGAGGGCGTTGTTTGGAACATATCAGCGCAGTCACTCTTTACCGACATAGTGGCTCAAGTTCCCTGGTTTCTTTGGGAAGTGTTTAGCGGCGGGGGGACTGTCGAAGTGGACCCATGCCTTAATTGCACCCGTTTAGCTACGCATGGACTAAAGAAGCTGGTCCTCTATTTATATATGTATATTTACACCACGTATATAGGGTTCGTGAGCACACGGCGATCCCAATCCACCTGCCCGTGCTCGCGCATACACGAGTATAGGGAAATAGGCACACAGAGGCCCTTCTCACCTCGCTTTCTTATTCTTTTAATGTTAGGTGTCTTACATTGCACTTCGTAAGACAACGCAACACACCACACGTTTAAATAACTAAAATGGGGTTAGTTTGTTCTTATTGAACTACACAAATTGAAGCTTATAGATTCGGTTAGACACGATACATCAGGTAGGGACCCTTAAACTAAAATCATTATCTTCATCATCTTCATCAATGAAATTAACTATTAATTTTACTGAATCTAATCAGGTTACTCCGAAGGAAGCCTGCTACGCTATTTATTCAGGTCCCTCTATATGAAACCTGCACCCGATTATTCAGGTCACTCCGAAAGGAAGCCTGCTACGCTATTTATTCAGGTCCCTCTATAAGAAACCTGCACCGTTATTCAGATCCCTCTGTAAGAGGTCTGCACCGTTATTCAGGTCCCTCTATATGAAACCTGCACCGATTATTCAGGTCACTCCGAAAGGAAGCCTGCAACGCTATATTCAGGTCCCTCTATAAGAAACCTGCACCGTTTATTCAGGTCCCTCCGAAGGAAACCTGCAACGATTATATTTATTCCTAGTTTCTCGAAGAGATTCTAGTGGCTTATTCCAATATCTGAGAATATTGAGTGGATTTTGGATCATATTTTCCATTGAGCTCGACTATGAAGTCCGCTCTAATAAGAGCTTTGTGTTTGATGCACTATTTGACTCGTGAGTGAATTATTTTGGCACTGTGAAGTGGTTGTGCTTACATATAAAAAACTGAAGAGATGTGGAGGGATAATATTATATTGGGAACATTATCTGCAACGGCAACGTGTCAGAAGGTTAGGCACGTTAGTCGACTATTACTAAAAAATATTTGCTTCAGTGTCAGAAGGTTAGGCACTGGAGAGTTGTTCCCTTCGACGACATCTCCGACACATCTTCTTTATCTACGAATCGACGAATTATTTACACTATGGATCGGTGCCGAAATCTTGAACTCTTTGCTAAAACTAAAGTGATATGTGCTATTTGAAGTGATTACTTTGTGTTGTGCAAAATGGAAATTGTGATAAAGATCTCATGTAAGTTTCATCATCATTATTTCAACGTAAAGCTAATTTTGCTAAGACATTAAATGTCTTAGAGATTAATCTCAAATGTATTGAGAATATGAACTGGTAGAGTTTCTTTCGCTCCTTTCTTCTCTACAAAACTAAAGTTCTGAAAGGATGTAATTCTCAAGCGTAGAGAATTTTAGTAGTTTATAAAGTATGTTGGTAGGGCGAAGTAAGGTTCATTTGGAATCTTATGGAGCCCGAGGGTTAAGGGACTACCTTCCTGAAGGTATCAAAATCCCAATGTTAGCTTCAGAAAGTAAAGACAGCGGCGGTAACATACTTAAAAATCAAAACATTTGTTTTCTCATTACTGAGATCGTAAAATTCACTCAAAAGAACAGATTGTTATTTCGTTACTATGGTAGCGAGTTTAATAAGCGTTTGATCATGGTTGATAGAATAAATAAGGTATAGGGATAGTTTCGGCAATAGGAGTTCTATATCTATCCACTTGGAAAAGATCTTGGGTTACATAAGCGGTTGCAACGTAGATCCTAATAAAATCACTAGTCGATCTTTGGCCAAACTTCAAACAAATCAAAGCAATTTTGTGCGTTTCTTTTAAAGGCATAAATTGTTAGTAAAGCTACGAATAGAACTGTGTAAAGGGGTTTTCTATTTAGGGTTCCGTTTGACGTTAGGTTGGATCGTTACAACACCAAAAGCAGCAATATGCTTGAATGGTTTAAGGCGCATAGTAAGGTCAATCATAAAAATTCACTGCAGAAAAAACCGGTTCTCTTCATAAATATTGAATAAAAAAATCTTTAAAAAAGATATGTTATTATTGTACGCATTCTTTAGAGGATGGTCTTTTTAATTTTTTGATAAATTAATTAAAACTTGGTTAAAATGTGACCCAAACATGCCTCGATTTTAAAACTTTAAACCTAATCGCGTCGTAAATATTAGGTTAAATCATATACTTTTGATTTCAATATATAAAGTGAACAATATTCTAGAGGATGGTCTTTTTAGATTTTTTTTATTTGCTTTTATTAATGTTTAATTTAAATAATTCATCTTACGCGTAAAGGTTTGCTTAAATATTCCCCTCATTCTCACTCACTCACTCCTATGTAATCAGTGCGGGACGAAAGACGCAAGGTCATTGGGAGCACTATGCGCCTTAAGCCACACAGGTATACACGCTTTACCAAATACCTACTGTTTGTAATTATGCGGGAGCTGAAATCGATTACGTATCCGAATAGAGGACACATGATGCTGGTTGAAATACCGTATTGTGAATATATACCTCGAGTCACTACGATTACTCACTAGGCGAACATGTACCACCAACATTCAGCTTATAGTCTGTACGGAGGAGTGTCCGGTTATGAGCGGAAAAGCAAAATGTCTAAAACCAATCTAGTCGAACTTATCAAAAAACTAGGAAGCAAAACGTATAAAGTACAAATTGTCATTGACTTTTGTCGTATTAAAAATAAACAATCAAAGTTTTATATTAAAGTTGGTGCCAAATATTGGTCAGAATTCTGTAACACAGGGAATTTGAGTACAGGTTCTTCGCTCTCACGACGGATAAACCATAGAGCCTCAGCACACTAGCTACTTTTAGTAGCGGCGATCGGCGATTTAGTCGCTTTTTAGAAGCTAAATGCAGCGACCAAACGTTCCACACCGCACACTTAAAAACGCCAAACGCGGCGACCGAGTCGCTTTTCGGAAGCTCGACTCAGCGAATGAACGCTACACTCCTCCGCACACATTCGGATGCCGATCACACACAGGCAGTCCCCAAATCGTAATGCAGCATCAAAATAATCGCTAAAACGCGCGTTTCCGATGCTGCGACCGAACGCCGCTAGTCGCGAAAACGCGATGCAGCATCGATGCCGCCGCTTCAAAAAGTAGCTAGCGTGCTGAGGCTCTTAATGCGACTATGTTTAAGTTTACATAATTCCCATAAAATTTGTATATTTTGTCATTGCTTCTAGTTATTTTAAATTTTATAATATTTAACTGACATTCTGTCATACTTTTGAAAACTTTACAGTTGATCGTCGCTGTGCATTGAATTTAATAGGTACTTATATAAAAATTTGTTGATTTTTTATATTCAACTAAGGAGGTAAGTAGCAGCCTGCCCACCTGATGGTAAGTGGCTACAGTGTCGTATAGTGAACTGTCTTGTAATGAACATATCGAGATTATCACTGCACGTATCAGAAAAATAATTTTCATTTTTAGCAGGTTAAGATCTGGGGTCGATCAATCTACTGTTAAACTAATTATTTTGCTCTGGTTCAATCTATAATAACGTACTGTATTACGTCTTGTAGGAGGTGACCCCAATGTCTGCGATAAAGTATCTTGGCTAATGCAGGTGATAACGCATTTGTACTTTACAGTTCACACAAGTTCAGAATCAGGACTCGACTAAATTATACATTTGAACATAATACATTCGTCCTTTCTTTCTTTAATGGTCGATTTGTTGTGTTGCAAATAAATTATTATTATCAGTTATTATTATAGTAGATGTGGTTCCTATAAGTCTTGCTAATCTACCGATTTAATTAAATTTAATGCACGTTGCCAACTTGTGACAAGATGTCAAGCCACAGTACCCAGTAATATCACTGTTTGTCTTACCCTTTAAGCGGGAACAGAGTAATGAAAGCACCTCTTTTTGGCGGCAGAGATGCCCATTTTTTTTGGGAGGGGTAAATGCTTTTACGCATCCCTCGTGGCTAATCCAATCCACGAGGGTATGTGGGACTCCCCAGGCCATATCGGTCCAGGCCTACCCACCAAAAACGCCCCAGCAGCTCTTCTGTCCGTCACAAGACACGGGGAAGGGGACAACAGGAAACCTATGCAGTTGACTCTGGTACAGAGTCTCCCTCTGGTAAGACTAACCTAATTATTATTCGACTTTAAATATTATGTTTAACTATTGCGTATTTTTTTGAAGTCGCTTTTATAAAATTTTTAATAATACTATAATATTTTTTGTTTTAAACTTTTAATGAATTTGTTACATGTGTATAGGAATTTTATAAGTTTTGAGATGTTTTTTAAGTTTTTATAACGCTCTACATGGCAATCAAAAGAATTATTTCCTAACTTATTACCATTGTACATTCCATATTCGTATCACTTGAAAGAATTCAACTGAGGGTCAAAACAAGTCATAATAAAACTTTTTAACAAAAAATTGAACCGCCGAAAAAACTAAAAAGCATCAACACTGAAAAGTTAAAAATAATATAAGAATAGGTACAGACAACATCACACTTCTATATTGAAGTCGGTGACAAATTTTAACACTTTCTAGGAGATCATCGTTTGGCACCGACTTCAATATAGAAGTGTGATGTTGTCTGTACCTATTCTTATATTATTTTAACTTTTCAGTGTTTTTGCTTTTTAGTTTTTTCGGCGGTTCAATCAATTAGGTTCCTTCAATTAGGTTTCTTTAAGTGAACAACCACGTTGGCTAATGTTGAGTCTGTGGATAGAATATTATTGTGTCTGTATGTATCGCAGTGTATCGATACTATTTACTATGATTGTATTGCGACCCCATCTCTTGACCTCTTTTTTTCCGCTTGGACGTTGTCAAGATGAGGTCGATTAAATCTGGCCCTTTCCTGTTTTGAAGCGTGGAAGAGCAGTCGCTTGATATGAGCTGACCTTAATCACTTAATATTTTAATTCCTACCCATCATGGGCTGGACTAAATTTCTTACTCTATTTAAAACCCACGGAGAACATGGTAAATCGTAATTTTCATCGCAATTTTGCTATGACGTAGGTCCGCCATTACATGACCATGTTCTAATAATTGTTATTTTGTCTTAGGGTTTTTCATTTTTGTTTCACTTTCCTCATTTCCAATTATACCTAGGGACTGCCGTTGCTTGGGAGCCTTCGGACACCTATTTATAACGTTTCTCTTGGATTTGGACGGCCTATTATAAAATGTCTGCAGCTTTCACACTAGGCTAGGCACCGATTCATTTTCACATTGTGTGAGCTTGAGGTAATACCTCTTATTATATATATATTTTTTTTCTAATTAACATTATTTTTGGAGTATATTGAGGAGTAGGTATTCCATTGGCGATCTTCGTTCGGAACTTATAACTTTCCCTTCAAGATCATCACTTTGCACACTTGGTATAGTTTGCTTTCACGACCACTAACGAGCCATTGAGAGGAAGCAGTCACCAGATTTTTGTTTCCCTTTCAAGAGTAAATGGAGACGATGATTCCCTATTTTGGCAACATATCAGTGGGAATTTGCAAAAGATGTGCTACCTGTAAATTAAATAAGCCTACACAATGTTTGTAGTTAGGGTGATGAAAGTTCCTCTAGATTAGAACCTTGTAATATATTATTTCCATATAAGAGAAATAAACAGCATGCTTTACAAAAACTGTGTACTTTATTGAATTATTTCCACAACTGAAGTCTGATTGTATTTGCATGGAGGCGCCCCTCATACATATATTCATGCAATTCTCCAGGCACAGCACACATTTAAATAAGCTACCCACGACCTGACCTAGCTTTGCTTAAGTTCTCTATCTCATGCTCACCGAAAAAGGTTACAGTGGCGCCCCACGTTGGGCACCACTGTAACCTTTTTCGGTGAACATTTTTTCGGGCAGCATGAGAGAGAATGTGAGTTCATGTAACGATTCATCTTTCAATAGGCATTCAACAGAACAACCTGCAGTAATAAAATCCATATTAGTAAATAATATGCAAGATATGCATATTATAAAAAGAATGTTTTTAAATACAAATGGGACAACAAATGTCAAGACACAGACTAACATCAAGTTGAAAAATTATTATTAAATCATTCCCTTCTGAAGTCTTCCAGGCCCCACGTTGGGCGCCACTGTAACCTTTTTCGGTGAGCATGAGAGAGAATGTTAGTTCAAACAGGTCGTGGGTTATAATTTATTAGATTGTATAAGAGCCAACCTGGAGAAGTGCATGAATATATATAAAGGGCGCCTCCATAGTCCATACAGGTGCAAACAGACTTCAGAGGTTAGAAATGATTTAATAAAGTACGCGGCTTAATTAGTACATGCAATTTATTTTCATTACATTAATATAAAAATATAATGAGGTGCAAACAAATATGAGGGGGGCACATTCCAGTAGTTAAATTCCTCTCGGCGCACTACAATAAAATTAAAATTTTAAGTATAGAAATGGGTTGATACAAATTATACTAAAGAACCATCTTCCTCGTTCGCATCCGGTGGAAATGTAAGAGCTTGTGACTGCTCCTTCCCTCGTGGATCATGGATTTTTAGTGGGATAACGAAATATAAATCATGGCACGTTACCCTCTGACGTGCCTAAGGTTACGTCAACGTGCCATGATTTCTATTATATTCGATAGCTGTAATGAATAAGCTTAAGGTTTATTGAGTGTAATATATTTGACGAAATTTCTGGGATTAGTCAGGTCGAATACCAAAAAATACTGTTGAAGTGATTGTCAAGATTTTTATAAAATTATTTTTATCGCAACTTGTACTGATTCAATCAATTCTAAAATAAAGAAAGAATCAAATTAGAATTGCATCAAAGCTGACACGCTAAGTCAACTGTAGCACGAGTATTCATATCGTCATCGTGAAATATTTGTATGAGAATTGTACAGGGTGTACTTGGAACTAAATTTGGAAGTGTTGGGAACAGGCCGCTTTAGTATGTTAGTTGTCATGTCTTGTGTTCTTTGTGGTTGTCAAGTATCTATGTCAAAATTATTCCGAAATTATTGCTAATCAGATTTTGTTCGATTTTATTTGCTTTCTTGTAAACTGAAATAAATTTGTTAAATAATCATTTATCCGTGTAATTTCTTATATTTTGTGGTCCTTCGAGTAAAACGTGAACCCGAAACGTGCTTAAAATGGTAATTACAAGATCGCAAAATAATATCCGTCCAACACCAACAAAATCTGACGAGCATGATACTGCATCGGAAGCCACAGTTGTGCACCCAGCGGACATTAACCCACCCGAGGGACGTATCGATACAACTGCAGCTTCAAGCTTCAACAAAGTTACAGATAACCGACAAACGCGTTCTTGCACGAGCTCTCATCGTTCAGCAGCGTCGCTCCGAGCAGACATGCTAGCAGCGGAAGCACAAATGCGACGCCGCAAAGCCGAGCGAGCGCGCGAGATCGCTCGTCTGGAGGAGGAGGCGGAGGAAGCAGAATTAGCACACATGGCTGCCCTTCAGTCGGTCAAGGCCAGTAACATTTCATCTGGTTCCGTAGCTAGAACTGAGGAATGGGTCAAACAGGTAAGGAACACACCTTCAGTACCACCGCCATCATTACCAATCGAGGAGCACGAGTCAGTTTCTCACGCGATTGACACAATGATGCCGACGGTAGGACAACCGATCCTTACCGCACTTGACAGACCCGCGATTCCTCAGCCTTCCTCCGACATTTCACAGCTAGCGAGTGCTATCGCTGGACTAGCTCGACAGTCAAAACAATCAAAGCTGCCTATTTTCTACGGCAACATTAAAGAGTGGATGGTATTTAAAAGCTCTTATGACAAATCTAAGACCAATTTTTCTGATACAGAGAATTTGAACCGTTTGAGTCTGGCGCTTCGCGGCGACGCACGAGAAGCAGTGGACTCACTTTTATACTGCGGGGAGTCGGCGGATGAAGCAGTACGGGCCTTGGAGCAGACGTACGCACGCCCGGAGCTGTTGATCGCGCAAGAAGTAACAGCTTTGCGAGCTTTACCTAAGATAAGTACTGCACAACAGTTGAATACCTTTGCAAACAAAGTACGTAATTGTGTCACTCGCATGAAACTTTTAAAGCAACACACGTATTTATATTCACCAGAATTATATCGTTGTATACTTTCAAAAGTAAGTGACATAACGAAATCTCGATATTCCGATTACGCTGCTTCATATGATCCTGATACACCAAAATTGGAAATATTTTCAAAATTTTTGGTGATCGAAGCCGACAAACAATTGAAATTCACGTATGTGTCTGATTTCAACTGTCCCGTACCTACTACTTCTAAAGCGCATAATCACACAGCAAAGCGTGAGTATGTAAATGCAGTTATTGGCCCGAAAATAAGGTGTACTTATTGCAACGATGAGCACTTAATTGCTAAATGCGACAGTTTTAAATCTCTTAATATTACTGAAAAATGGAATCATATTCGCAAGTCTAAGCTGTGCTATAGATGTCTTAAAGGGCATAGACATACCTGGAACTTATGTAAGGCCAAGCCCTGTGGGATCGACGGTTGCACTAGGCGACACCACTCATTGCTTCATGAAAGCAATACGCCGCAGCCTGCAAGCGACATAAGCGTTAACGCCACCAGCACACAACCTAATATAGACCTAAATAACAATACAGAGAGCACCAGCAAGCATGTTGATGTTGCAAACACAGCTGATATCAATCAAATTACAGGTACAGCGCCGAGCGAAAGAGTTTTGCTCAAAGTTTTGCCGGTAATTATCTCCGGAAGACAAGCTGAACTGAAAACTTTCGCCCTGCTCGACGATGGTAGTACAGCGACGCTCATTGACGCTGACGTAGCTGCCCAGCTTGGCGTTCAGTCACGTAATATCGGTGCTGTATCTATACGAGGAGTTGGAGGTATGGAAAAATCTATAGACGTAAATCTCGTGGATTTCCACATTCGTGGTCTCAATACCGCTTGCTACGCGGTAAAAAATGCGAAAGCCGTCAAGTCTCTTAACCTGTGTACTCAATCTGTCGATAAGGCTAGTTTGATGAGCTATGAGCACTTACGTGACTTGAACGGTGTTCTTTCGTATGAAAATGCTACACCCACAATTTTATTAGGAGCAAGCGACTGGCAATTATTACTTAGCGACAATATACGTAAAGGGAAACAACACGAACCCGTAGCTGCGCATACTCCACTCGGTTGGGTTATCTATGGAAAACTGCCTTATAAACAAAATGAAAAGCTTTTCGTTAATTGCACATTAAGTGAAAACGTCTCAACTGAACAAATGGATAATTTAATAAAAGAACAATTTAAGCTTGACGCCATAGGAATCTCGAAATGCAATTCTGTATATAGTACCGAAGATATGCAAGCCTTAAATATTTTAGAGACCACTTCGCGACGCCTTGAAAATGGACATTTTGAGGTTGGTCTACCGTGGAGGTATGAAGACACGAAAAATCTCAAAGTGCCCGACAGTTATTATCAAGCGTTGTCACGTCTGAAGTCTTTAGAGCATCAGATGGCTAAGGATGCTCAATTCGCTGCCGCATATAACGTCTTTATAGACGGTATTATAGAAAAAGATTATGCAGAGGAATGTGATCCAAATACATATCATAACTCTGCCAAATCCTCATCGAGCCAAATAATATGGTATTTACCTACGTTTGGCGTCTACCATCCACAAAAGCAAAAACTGCGAGTGGTTCACGACGCCGCGGCAACTAATAACGGCGTAAGCCTCAATAGCTTACTATTAACTGGTCCTGACCTATTACAATCTTTGCAAGGTATCTTGTTTAGGTTTCGAGAAGGTAAGATTGCAGTTACGGGCGACATAAGGGAAATGTTCCCACAAATAAAGATAAGGGAGCAAGATCGCGACGCTCAGCGTTTCCTTTGGCGCCGCGGCGATTCAACTCTTCCAGTAAAAGAATACCGTATGAGCTCTATGATCTTCGGTGCTGCCTCAAGCCCGTGTACAGCAATTTATATTAAAAACAAAAACGCGCTCGAATTTAAAGAACAGTATCCTCAGGCAGTACATGAGATCATAGAGAATCATTACATGGATGATTACATTACTAGTATGGACAACGTAGATATAGCAAAACATGTCGCTAGTGACGTAGTCACCATACATAAACTCGGCGGTTTTGAAATGCGCGCTTGGATATCGAACGACTTTCAGACTCTCTCTTTGATTCCAAGAAAACTTTGGGGAAGCCCTGAGTCGGAAGTAAGCTTACCTAATCAAGACGTAAACACCCTTGGTATCAGATGGAACCCATTAAATGACACACTTGGTTTCAGAATTGGTAAACAAACCTTCAACGCTTTTGAAACCATCACTAAACGAAAAGTGTTATCATGTGTAATGAGTGTATACGATCCCTTAGGTTTGCTCACTCCCGTCACTATTAAGGGCCGTATACTAATCCAAAATCTATGGAGGAAAAACATGGGTTGGGACGAACCGATACCATCTGAATTTTTACAGGCTTTGACCAACTTTCATAATGAACTTGAACACATTTCCAAATTGAGAATTCCCCGATGGTATCTAATTCATCCTAATCCAGTCGATATCCAGCTGCACATATTTGCTGATGCCAGTGAACAAGCGTACGCATGCGTTGCATACTGGCGATATGTGTACTGCGACAATTCTGTAACTTTATCATTAATCACATCCAAAGCCCGCGTGTCACCGCTAAAACCCACAACGATTCCCAGGTTAGAGCTCCAGGCGGCCCTAATTGCTACACGCCTTGCAGACACAATAATTAAAAATCATCGATTCACCTCTTCCAGAACATTCTACTGGACCGATTCTATGATCGTTCTCAAGTGGATTCGAAGCGACGCTAACCGCTACAAGCCATTCGTTGCGCATAGGATAAGCGAAATTTGCGAGAGTACGGCAACAACAGATTGGCATTATGTACCCAGTGCGCTTAACGTCGCTGACGAAGCCACACGCACCAATGCCACATTGGACACCTCACACAGGTGGTTTATGGGGCCATCGTTTTTGTTTCAAAATCAACAACAATGGCCACAAGAGCCACCGCAGACACCTAAAGTGGACGCATCATCTCTTGAGCTAAAAAAGACCACAGCTCCTGAGACGGTGGGCCTTCTTATAGAACAAGAGACACTTATCCCTCCGGTACCGGACGCTACGCGGTTTAGCCGATGGATCCGACTCCTGAGAGCCACCGCGTATGTTATTAAGGCTGCCAACGCCTTTCGACGTTTCATTCGGTCCGTTAATGATCAAAATTCTAATATTCTTCTTAGTAATAATCATTTTTCCTCAGCATTATCTATAACAGACATCGAACAAGCCGAATGCCTTCTACTGCAAAAATCCCAGTTAGACTCCTTTCACGAAGAAATCGTTAGACTGAAAACTTTGAAGCCCCAAGCCAAGAACAGCCGTCTGAAGGGTCTCTCGCTAGAACTAACAGACGATGGCCTCTTACGTTTAGACTCTCGGACAAAACGATTGCACGGGTCTGATGAGATACAGGCGTCCATAATTTTAGACGGTAAACACCTAGTCGTGCGTCTTCTCGTCCAACATTACCACATTAAGGCAAATCACGGATTCAACGAGCTTGTTTTAAATGAACTCCGCCAACGCTATTGGATTTTGTGCTGTCGTAACGTAATTAAAGCCATTGCCAGTAAGTGCCTAGTATGTCGGCGTTTAAAATCACAGCCGCAGACTCCACCTGTCGGGGACTTACCTTTAGAACGTATAGAGCATCATTCACGGCCCTTTACTAACGTGGGTCTAGACTACTTTGGCCCACTCGAAGTGACAGTCGGAAGACGGCATGAGAAGCGATGGATCGCACTATTTACATGTTTAGTAGCAAGAGCTGTACATTTGGAAATAGTTGCAAGCCTCTCTTCAGATTCTGCACTTATGAGCTTAAGAAGATTTATTTCTCGGCGTGGTTGTCCAAAGAAGATTTTCTCGGATAATGGCACATCCTTTGTAGGTGCAAACCGTGAGCTAAAGGCACTGCATGGAGACTCACTTCACGACTTCGCCACAAATAACAGCATCGAGTGGATTTTCATACCGCCGTCAGCACCTTTCATGGGCGGCGCTTGGGAGCGCATGGTACGCACAATTAAAAACGCATTAAAGGCTACCTTAAAGTCACACGCGCCCCGAGAAGAAATTCTTCACACTTTACTATTGGAGGCAGAGAGTATTGTTAATTCACGACCACTAACATACGTACCAACCAATCCCGAGGATGTTGAAGCAATAACTCCAATGCACTTCATACTCGGAACCTCTTCTACGGCAGCCCCAAATATCAAATTGAGCGACGACGATCTAGTGCGCCGATCGAATTGGAAACGTGCAGTTCGCCTTGCTGACCACTTCTGGACGCGTTGGCAGAAAGAGTACCTTCCTCTCTTATCACCACGGCGACCCGTTGCACAAGGCCATAAATTTCAAAAAGGAGACGTAGTTCTGATAGCGGACCCCTCATTACCGAGAGGAACCTGGCCAATGGGAAAAATTGTCAAAACCTATGATGGTGCGGACAATATAACACGTGTGGTAGACGTGCAGACAAAGGCAGGCATAATGAGACGACCTACACGTCGACTAGTTATTCTAAGATTAGCAAATGAATAAATTATGTATAGTGTAAAATAATTATTTAGATATGTATGTGTACAGCCTGTTTCCATTTTACTTAAGAACTCGTGTTGCACACTGGGGGCCCAGTGTTGGGAACAGGCCGCTTTAGTATTTTAGTTGTCATGTCTTGTGTTCTTTGTGGTTGTCAAGTATCTATGTCAAAATTATTCCGAAATTATTGCTAATCAGATTTTGTTCGATTTTATTTGCTTTCTTGTAAAACTGAAATAAATTTGTTAAATAATCATTTATCCGTGTAATTTCTTATAGGAAGCACGAACCTTTTGTGTAAAGTTTCGTAGCGTAACGTAAGTGTACGTTACACGCTGAGCCGTCGCATGGAGCATAATTACCATGTCCTATAACTTCTTTACCTATAGAGATATTTTCGTGATTCTTTCTGTGACACTTATGTTTCATTAAGCGTCAAATTTTAATATTAAAAAAAATACTAAGCTTTCCTATCATGTGTTGTATCTCCACTGTTGTGTGGTCTGATAAGATTGTTTTCGTGTTTCTAAAAGACAATGCCAGAAGTTCTATAGAGGTTTGCCCCACCCGATAAAATTAATTTACACGAATGCGATAAACGACATTTGATAGCTGTAATATTGGTAATTAACATATAAAAGTAAAAAATCCTCTAAATGTTGCGGTTTTTTCAATATACTAAAAACGAGTACAATTATCTTACGTTTTTCGAAGTGCATTTGTGCAGAAAATTGTAATTGCCATAAATTAATAGTCAGGCGCATTCATAATCCTTATAAATAAGTAGTTCCTAGGTACCTATTCGTTCGTTTTTCGACAATTAAAGAAATAAGTATATTAATCTTATAGCCCACTATTTATTGGTAAGTCGAAGCAATCAATATTGTCGATATAGATTACCTGTGCCCCCACATAGGCTACGATCTTGTGCGATATCAGAGATATAGCTAATGTATGATGCTTCATTTCTAACGGTAAAATAATTGTATGAATCGGTTAAGCAGTTTCTGAGTTTATTCAATACAAACAAACTTATAAACTCTTCCTCTTCAAAATGTAAATAGGTAATTGTATTCTATCGCAACACACGCAAATAGCAATTTATGCATCCCAACATGATTCCAAATCACAAACAAAACATTGGTAACCTAAAAACAAATCCACAAAGTCGTATAGACGGCATGATCGAGTCCATATTAAAAAGCAAAAGTCGTTATTATATTTTTCAAAAACCCGATCCGTCTTCATTTCGTTCACTTTGTCAGTTTGTCACCAGTTTACCACACCACAGAGTCATAAGAAAAAGTAAATGTCAAACAATATCAATCCAGAATTGGCGTTTAGTTTCATATATGTAGTTAAATTATACCGTTTAGACGCAGAATGTCCACTTCGCAAAAACGTATGCAAAAACTTATTTATAAACATTAATAAATTATAACCGATATGCGTATTAGATCCATAATGTTAAAAAGAGATTGGCATTTTTCGAAAACTTAATTGATGTTTTATTCTGTTTGTACCTACGTCGTACAACAAAACGTATGCGTCATTCTTCGTTCTTATCGCAACGGAAATGGTAGGTGCACATTATTTTAATATCTATTCAATATCCGTAACTCTTAAAGGGTAATAATTAAATCGGTGCAAGAAAAAAAATCATATAGATTTTTTCGTAGATTTCATATTGCAGTAAATGGTGGGGCAGAATCTGGCATTGTCATTTAAATTTCATGTTTATCAGAAAGACTTGCTTCATCCGCTATTGTAACTAAGTTTATATTGGGTAGGAAAGAAGATTATTTCATCATTATAAATTGTTTCTATCGATAAATAACCTAACATACACACCTAACATACCTACAGGCTGCTTATTTGATACATTTGGCCGGTACTCTTACGAGCTTTGACGATTGACTTTACAAATACCGTTGATACATTTATTATACTCGTATCTAAAAATAAAGTAATGGATCCGTTGAAAAACATTTTCAAACTTTGATTTTTAGGGTTTTTCCCCTCAGAGGGTCGTTGGTTTCCACACTGTATATTCGTTAAGGCATGTCGACTACATCTTTATTTCAAAAGGCGCCGTAGGTAAAAGTTAAATATTTGTCTACAGAAAATCTCACTAAGAAAGGAATTTCTCAAATTAAAATGCTCAAAACTCTTCACATAAAAGCAAGCAACGAGGATTTATTCATTGTGGCATTTTTATTATGTAATAAGACGAATTCAGATGGATAATATCTAGCCGTAAACGAGGCGGGAATACCACTGGCACGCTTTAATAATATGAGTCATCCATAAAAATTCTGAACGACTTATAGTTCTCAATCTCTGAAATTGAATATTTGTGTACATTCTGTTTTCATAAAAAAATATTTGTAAGAACTATGCTACACTAAAATATAACATATTTTGTATATTTTTATGTAGCATAGTAGCATATAATAATACCTAACTTTTTAAGCTCTAACATATAACTATTAAAGCTAGGCGTATTATGAAATTGGACTACCAATTTCTTTTTATAACGCTCGGGGGTAAAATAAGGTTGAAAGTTTGTATGGAACTTCTTCCTTTGTACTTGGGCTAAAAAGAGAAATGAGTGAACATACCTATATGTTTTAGTTTTTCTGAGATTTCAGCCTTTAAGCGGATGAAATAGAGGTTGAATGTTTGTATTACTTTCACGTATCACCATAACTATTAAGTAATCTGTGGTATCACGTTAAAACTACTTAACCTTCACGTATTTCATGGACTAATTTGCTAATGTTCCTATTTATATTATAGCCATCGTGGATAGGAATCTTTCTACTTCGTTATTGACGCGAGAGAGGTCGCGGGCGGGTATGACTAGAGCATGCACCCGGTTCTGTAAACTTGCAAACTTTGCAATTTCATTCGATGATTTGACCTCTGATTTACTACGGACTGATGATCACTGACCTGATTTTAAAGTGTAAAGTTGTTATGTTTCATTATTTTGATTTTATTTTAAAATGTGTAATGTTTATTTTATTAGAGAAACAGTGTAAAATGCTGATCTGCTAACTTTCTATATATTGTTTTGTGATTCTATAATAAAAAAAGGCATTGAGAAGTTAAATGAGTAAATTAAATAATAATATATGTTGATTTGATGAATCAAAACCATTTTATCTTATATTCCTTGTAACACTTTCAAATTGTCTGTGCTTTAATTTTTCATAATGATTAGAATTAAAAATTAAATCTACCGGAAGAACCAGTTCCCCGGTTTTCACTACACCCGAGAATCGGTTCTCAAAAATCATAAACCGGAAACCGCATGCCGTAGGTACGACGACGCGGACATTGCTGCTTT
Source organism: Schoenobius gigantellus (assembly GCA_963935595.1). Lineage (NCBI taxonomy): Eukaryota > Metazoa > Arthropoda > Insecta > Lepidoptera > Crambidae > Schoenobius > Schoenobius gigantellus. The sequence continues at coordinate 22,922,111 of OZ012549.1, read as the reverse complement.
CAGTAAATGATAAGAACGATTACATTCTTTCTATTCCCAGGAATAATAAAAGTGAAATATGATGTTAATTGTCATAATCCCTATTTGGGATGAAAATGTTTATCAGATTTATTATTTTAAATTAAACTTTTTTCTTTTATTTTAGGTAACTGCTATTAAAATCATTAAATAATCGTTTATCAATTTTGTATAAATTTCACTTTTAAAAATAAAGGTGAAAAATTTCTTTTGTGAATTTTCCAAAAGTACTATATTTTTACCGCATTTTGAAAAGAATACTGTTGTCTGAAAAAGGTAGCATGCCTATTTTCAGCCTCCATCAACATACTCTTGAATTTTACCATTAAAACTTTTTGTTTTTTCTGTTAATTTATGGGGCGGCAAACCTTACGGGCCCGGGAGCTGAATTTTAAAATACGCCGCTGAAATCAAGGTTATTGTAGGTTTGAAATATGCTTACAATGCTTGGATATTTGCTATGTATGTATGTTGATATAACTGAGACATTTGGCGACCCAGGTTTAAGGGCCCCATAAATTTAAATGTATGGTTACATAGATGTAAATGTAATCTTCACATAAACTATCAAACCAGTGGACTGGCTGTGTCTATACAAATGATAGTAATTTTTTTGTACTCATTTGAAGCGCCACTCATATCATATGTGATATCGAGAACTAATTTTCGAATTTTAAACATTTAATTCTATGACCCATCGTATGTGCCAGTGCCAAAAAGGCGCTTGTCAAGCGGTAACAGGAATTTTTTGATAGTAAGATGTGAAATATCCAAAACTGGATATTATCAGTAACGGTTATCGAACACGACACTTAATCAAAGTTCATCATGAACACGACCGCCGATTGTCATAGTTAAAAAAAACGAATTCAAGTTGTAACCTGCTTCTTTCCACGTGCAATAAAGTGTAAATCAACCCTGAAGTTTATTAAAACATTTTGAAATAGGCCCTAAATGTAACTTAAAAATATTAAACAAGGTAGTATTCAAATTCACAAAGGCTCTTGTTTGGCCAGCGAGCATTAAGAGCTAGCTTAAAAGTAAACAAGAAGTGTCCACTTCGGGCGTTCGCTGAATAGCTTTGTGCTTTGTACAATAAATTTGTGTAACATAGTCTGTTGTAAGAGTGAAACCAAAGGAATTGATATTTGGACAGAGTTGAATTGTACCAACAGCTGAAGCCGTGACAGTGTGTACGTATGATCCGGGGGGTTATGTCTAAGAAACGATCTATCACGATCGCCTTGAAATTGCTAATCATTGCGGCGTTAATACAAGACTATGTGTCGACTGTCTGATAAAAAAGTAATGGATGCCATTTACTGTCAACATTGAAAGCAATCGCGATAGATTTTTGTTACACAATCAAGGGGCCGGTGCGTGTGTACAGGTATATGGGTACAATAAATGCACCACAGATGTCAGCAAATTTTATTCAAAGCAAATATACCATTTCATTCACCATTCCTATAAAAACTACAATAATTTAATGGAGGATTTTTGAGAAGTCTCGTACAAGAGCTAGGACTCGAATTTGTCAAATAATGTAAAAAATTAAAAAAATTTATTGAGCATTAATAATTTATTTAGCAATTTTAAAGAAAATGCAAAGTTGTATATAAAATAACCGTTTTGTATTACTACGATACTAGTAATCGATAGGATTAGTTATAATATGAGAAACAAATCCATAAAATACATATTGCCTCTAAAATTTGATTGTAAATAAACCCAATGAAAAATTAACATAAATGTACGAATTACGAGGTAAACGGGATAAGATAAAGCCTTTGACTTTTGGATACTAACGGATTTATTTTAATTTTTCATAAAATAACAATTCCCTCTCCGTTGTCCGTTAAGATTATAAGAAAACTTGTATTTTTCATTTCTACATTTTGTTATTTTCATTTCTAATATTTTTTTTGGTAAAATTTGTTAACCTGGTATTTTTCTTATAGGGGCATTGGTTTGACTCATCCTGGTACCAATACAATAAATGAGTCAAACCTGAGTATTTCCAAAAGTGAGTGCATTAATTTTATTACCAACGGCCCAATTGCTTCTTGAATGATCTCTATGGCTTATACTTAGTAGACGTATTGTGCCTGAGTTGTTTAGGTATAAAAGTAAAAATAAGCATACTACATAGGCATATGGTCTTAGAAAATCAATGTAAACACAGTTAAATATCAGTCATTGTGAATTTGATGTAAGTACCTAGTGGTAGCAAACATTATCACCAGAAATGGCATGTAAAAGTAACATAACAGACATAATAATTATGACTTTGTTTTTGTTAACATTTTGCAATTTGTGTTTACTCTCGTTTATTTTGTGGGAAACGCCCCTATTAGAAACATTCTCGAATCTCCTAAAAGTTACTAGAAACATCTTCATAGACTTTTACCCTCAATTATTATTATTTGGTTAAAATTTAAAAAATCATCTCAGATTTCTGAGTAAAGTCAATTTTATCTACTATTTATTTTGTAAATTAAATTAATAATCGAGTAAAGTTGTCTTTTTGCAGATTTATATTCCGCTATTAATAAAAACAGCTAAGACGGTACTGGAGTTATTAAACGGAAACTACAAAAAGGCCTTGTTTGCGAAGCTTTTATTCAGAAATCTAATTTCGCAATAAAAAGTGGAATTATGAGCAGTGTAAATGAAATTTCGTTTCCATCGGCTTAATTGAAATTCCCTAAATGGATTTCAACGTCTTTTTCTAATTCCTCTGTTGGGTGGTCGCTATTTCAGCGAGCAAACTTAAGATAAATGTATCAAACTGCGAACTTAGAAGTTTCTCTCGGGTAGAGAACTACTGCGGCAACGTACGAACTACAGTTCGCTATACACTTAATATTTAACTGAAACTTAATTCCGCGTACGGCTTGTTATCTGCTCGTGAGACGGTCTACGATAAAGTTGTAGAACTAACGCTGGTAAAAGGGGACTAGACACTGTCACCACCTGCCTGTGGTGGCAGCGCTAACAGTTGCAGCTCTACAGCTATTCGAGTGATAATAATACTGTTTCTAGATAGCTTTGTCTTCCCTTGTGCTTATGTAAATTCAAAATCATTGGAGTTGACTTCACTGTAAATGACTATACCGGGTGTAACTGAACACCCCATAATATTTAAGGGGCATATAAGTTAGATACTAAATGGACCTTCGGTGCTTGTCTGAGATCTGGAATCCCTATACTTCCAGAGTTATTTGATTTTAAACTGAAAGCAAACACTTTTAAGTGACAACCATAATCAGCTCTTAACAGAAAAGAAATTTGAACACAAAATGACACGTGACAGACGTGAGCGTAGTATTCCTCCTACGCTTACGTAAGGCTGTCGGCACTTAATACCAAAAAAAAAATTATTTAGTTTGTATGACGTGAGCGTAGTATTCCTCGTACGCTTACGTAGGGTTGTCGGCACTTAATACTAAAAAATAATTTATTTAGTTTGTATGGGAAAAAGGTAGGTTTGTTCGCCCTAATATTTTTTCTACAGCATCTCTACTTCTGATGGATACATACCCTTAAATGTTATTGGGGTATTCAGTTACACCCTGTATATTGCAATTGTACATTAGACTGTGGGTTTTACTAATGTTGCAGTTTTAAACAAACACTTATAAACTCTGCGGTTAGTTAATTTCACGTCAAAGAGCTTTATAATATATTTATATTTATAAGCAAATTCGTGACTTTATTTATGGATGCGTTACTCTTATTTGACTGATTTACTAGCTAAAACCTGTGGACAACGAGAAAAAAATCTTATTTCTTTTCTGTTTTTCCAATCAATAGTATATTCTCATCTGTCGTTTCCACGAAGTTTCTAGAGAAACTCGCGGAGCGGATGGTCTGCTAATAAAATCTCCAGCTGATGCAAGGAGCGTGATTCCACATAAAACATTGTTTGCGCGCTGAGAGCAAGGATTAAGTTTCCTCTAAGAGGACACAGTGCAGCAACTCATTGTTGTTTACGTACTCTATTGAGGTCAATGAAAATAGCCACAGATAAATAGGTTAATGGAGAAAAATAGAAAATAATTTTGTGCGATTGCGAAACCAGCTTCGCTGATTCAGGTTTCTTCGAAATTATGACATAAATACGAGTATAAATGGTATGGTATAAACGAGTATAAATCGAAATGTATAAATGGTATGTTTTTATAACAAAAATGCATTTCTGTGATTTTATAAACATGATATGAAATTGATTTGATGTTCTGATTCTTGCAACGTTTTACGTTCAAGAATCAGAACATCAAATCATCAAGAACATCAATCAGAAATCGAAATTCGAATACGAATTGAGAATACGAAAGAACGTTGCTAGATTATTAAGATACATCTTAATGTATAAAATTCTTGTGTCATGGTGTTTGTTATTGAACTCCTCCGAGAGGGCTTAGACGATTTTTACGATTTTTTTTGTGTATAGGTATGTGGTAGGTCTGAGAAGAGGTTGGCTATTTTTCATACCCCTAGGTGATAAGTGTGACCCTCTGCAAAAAATTTTTTGGACAATTATTGTGGCGAAACGTAGTTCGCGGCACAGCTTGTGTTTATATTTATGATTGTCAAGATATTAAAGCTAGACAATTTGGCCCGCCATACTCCTTTAATGTTGCTAGCATAACTTCTCAGTTATCTAGGTAAAGCTGGCTTCCATCAGGTGACATGAAGACCAAGGTCTGTTGTGTGTAAAAAATACCCACAGCGAAAAGATTTTTGGAAAGGACATTGCTCTGCGTCCATACACTGTTCGCCCCAATACCAACAGCAGTGAAAACATGCTTTTCGTATAATTAGACATTAGTAAATACTGTACGTCCACATCAATAAGGCACTACGGACAAGCCTCGAAATCGAATTATATACTTATCAAAATTAATTAGATTTTGAGGTTAGTTGAAGTAACACTTTATTTCGTTAGAGCAATACATATAGTTCATACCTATGCAATTAATAAAATAATAATTATTGCAATCAATCAAAGAACGTTATTATAGCCACGTAGTTAAATAACAAGAAGTCTCGAAATTATAAAGCAAGTCAAAAACACAACGAACTTACAAGCGACAGCGCGTGAGTAGTCAATTGACGTATGTTTTAATTTAATATTTACGTTGTAAATTGTGAAAGAAGGTATAAAAAAAACATAATTAATAAATAAACATAAGAAATAAATGTCCATACCTACATAAAATCGTCTCAATTCTATTTAGTCGAGCAGAGGTAACAATAACCATTCGTATATTTTACTTCATTTGGTTTTGGTTTTGAAAGTACTTTTATATATTTTTGATTTGTCTGTCAATTACGTCATATATTTGTTATGATTGTTATGAAATATGCATATAATTTTGACGAAAGAAAAAAAAATTAAAATTTTATATTACACTAGCTGTGCCCGATTGATTTTTATAAATCAACTCAACTATTATATTTAATAAAATTTTGCACATAGCTGTAGCTCCGAAATAGAACATAGGTACTTGAATAGAACGTAATATATAGAGTTCTGTTCCTGTGCTTTGCTACAATTAGCAATGTCGGAATGAATTACGGGCGCCTATCGTCTCCGAGTATCTACGCTTAATAGAGGCGCGATTATTACGCGCCGGAGTACACTGCAATTTATTAACCGCTAATTATTCCGCTCGGGCTGGATTTTCCCGATAATTGAATTTGCTTCACACTTACTCTTGGAATGTCTTATAACGCCTATCACATGATCCTTTTCATAGAAAATAGACGACATACTGTAAGAGCTTGATGGTTTTAAAGCGATGAAAAATATATTTTGTTTCAAATAGATAAAAGTATTCAGCCAACCTTCCGTGGAGAGGCACCGGGAGTAGATGAAAGAGGTAATTTTTGATAAAACATTTTTTTTATTTGCGTGGCAAACAAACTAAAATTGATAGAATTCTGATTATAAGTACGTATCGTTCAACCAAACAAAGCTTAATGCTCCACCTATGACTTGAGAAAAGTAAAGAAGTAAAAATATAAAAACAAAGACGGAATATAACCTAAATCTGCTATAAGAATGAAGCTGCTATGACGCTTATCAACAAGCTTAGAATCCATAAACTAAGCGCTGTGCTCGATAATGGGAATCGCTCAATTTGTTTATATAGATCATATTAGGAAAAAGGTTTCCTACGACTTTCCAGCGATAGCAATTCAGGTGTACGAAAATCACAAATTGTTGATGTTTATTATATTGCGTTAGCAAAGTGATACAACTAAGTATCAGACGATTGTGCTAAAGGCAATAATAAGCTTGAGTTGTCAGGTGATATCAATAATGTGAACGGAAACTCACAAGAAAACTGTATTGCTTAACGATGATAATAATATTATGTGCAGGAAAGGTGTGTGCGGTGTTATGAAAGACTTCCGATATATATATTTGTTGAATAATGTATTGTATAATCAAGTTCGTACAATAAAGATTTCCGAGTATTTCCGACTTTATTCTCGGATCTTGGCCGTGTGAGGCTTTAGCTTTTTCCGACCTCCAATAAAGATAGCCGGGAAGTATTAGAGAAAATACCTGGCAACGTAATAACTCAGAGATTTCATTTGAACTGAATGAAAATAGTGAACATTTTTTTTTATTAAGGAAACAAACAGCATGAATTATTACATGTGATCTTATAAAATACAAAATAACTTAAACACTAGCCTAATTAGTTTCCTCAGATAAGTATAACATGTGATCTGTTGATCGAGAGATCGAATCAGGTACGATATAAATAAAGGAATAGGTAACTGATCTGACTTAACTGTACAGTGTTTACATTAATTTACAGAAATAAATAAAATAAAGAAAAGAAAAAAAAAAACACTTTGGCAAACAAACACTGCCTTAAAAGCTACAATGCAGGTATTCGTTACTTCAAACACCGACGAAATTGGCCTAAATTCGCATGAAATATATCGATGTCACTATATGTGGTATTATATTTTTTAATAGCTCTAATAAGAAAACTATTACCTCTATAATTAGTTTTGCAAAAGGGAACATCAAAAGTAACCATGTGTCTTGCGTTGGGCCTAGAACATTTAAAACCCAATCTAGTCAACAAAAATGAAGAATCTACAAAACCATTTATAACTTTAAATAATAAGATCTGGTGGGTGATTTTGTAACTCATCGGCAATCGACTATCGCATTCTGTTTGATTAAAACTGATTTTTTAAATGTTTAACGTTTTGCAATGTCGTCGTCTAAGTAGTCTTGGTATATTTGTTGAATAAATCAAACAATGCTTATAGCTAATGATGATAATTTCGCTCTTCTTTATTAAGTCATGCAGTCTGATAACGATTGCCGATCAATTGATGAGTTACAAAATCACCACCCTGGTCTTTGTGCTCGCGGCGAACCAACAAAGATTCAATGTTATTGGAGTCGAAGTTCCTGAACCTATACCCCAGCCGTTTGACAAACTTCTTTTGAATCCGTTCCAACATGCCTATATATTTAGAGTACATTGGGTTCCATACAGATGACGCATATTCTAACTGAGACCGAACGTACGAATTAAAAAGTAGTATCAAGGATAAGGTGTTAACATTTTTAAAATCTTTACTTTGGCGTAAAATGAAGCCAAGTAATCTATACGCCTTCGCAGTGATTTTGTTAAAGTGTGGTTCAAAATATAAACCACAGTCCAATTGTATGGCCAGATCTCTCACCTCAGTAACCCTCTTTATTAATGTATTATTAAGTTTGTAGTCAAATTTGATGAATTTTGCTTTCCTTGTAAAAGTTATTGTGTGACATTTATCTACATTTAAATCAAGTCCATTAGAAGAACAATATTCACATAGACGATTAAGATCATTTTGAAGCAACTGACAATCGTTTTCAGACTTAATGGCTGCAAATATTTTAGAGTCATCCGCGTATAATAATATCTTGGAATTTAAAAAGCATTTAATAACATCGTTTATAAAAATGTTAAAGAGCAAAGGCCCGAGATGCGATCCCTGGGGAACACCGGAAGTTACGGGGGTAAAAGTTGAAACGAAACCTTTTATTGTAACGGCTTGAGTTCGATTTCTGAGGTAAGACGTTAACCAACGCAGGAGATCACCATGCACGCCGATTGTTTCAAGCTTGGAAATCAATATTGAGTGAGAAATTTTGTCAAAAGCTTTAGAGTAGTCAGTGTACACGGCATCTACCTGCAAACCTTTTTCCATTGATTCAAGAACATTTTCCAAAAACTCACATAAATTTGTCTCCGTTGACCGCTTAGAAACAAAACCGTGTTGGTGAGTTGTTAACAGTGGACTAATAGCAGGGTAAAGAGAGTCATAAACAATTTTCTCGAAGGTTTTAGGAAGAACAGAGAGCTTGGAGATACCACGGTAGTTTCGGACATTGTGTTTATCGCCGCTTTTATGAATAGGGACCACAAAGGAACGCTTCCACACCGCAGGCATAACACCTGAAGATAATGATAACTTAAACAGCAGTGCGACGGGATATGACAACTGCTTACTACACTTTGTTAAAAATTAGGGATGTAAGCCATCAGGCCCATTACCCTTAGAAACATTAATTTTTTTGAGATATTTTTCCACAATGCCCGGCGTAACTTCAACGTTATTAATGACGACAGAGTTAGATTCTATAATGCAAGGATTGACTAATATATTACTGTTATTTACAAATACTGACTGAAAAAAATTATTAAATAAATTCGAAATTGATTCACCGTCATTGGCTACCTCTTGGTCTAGATTAAGCATATCAGGAATGCTATTAATGTTTTTTTTAGATTTAATGTATGTCCAAAAGTTCTTAGAGCAGCTGTTGATATTTGTTTCTGTTCTAGTAATAAACGAATTATAGCACGAAACTTCTAAATCTTTTACCTGTTTTCTTAAATTAGAGAAATTTTCATAGTCAGATATTCTGCCATATGTTTTCCATTTTTTGTGACTTTTATTTTTTTTCTTAATCGTTTTAATTAATTTATAAGAAAACCAAATGGGATAATCTTTATTACAATTGTTTGTTTCTTTTTTAGGTACATTATCATCTATTATTTCATTAATTATTAAATAGAAGCTCGCTAATGCACTCTCTATATCCGTATTAGATAAATATTGATTCCATGGAACCCCACTTAACTCCTTGTTGATAAGATCATAATTAGCGGCATGAAAACGGCGTGTTATGCGGGGAGGCTGCTTCAGACAAATATCACTAATCAGGACTAATGCGTCTATAGCCAGCGACGGATGATGACTATCCTCTGGTTCAGACAGGGGCTCAGTTCTGATTACTCTGCTTTGAAAACTAGAGAAAACCAGATCTAAGGCCCTTGCATTATGATTAAGAACGCCATTGTACTGAAACCATCCCGTAAAGGACATGAAAGTAAATACTTGAGCGGTCATTTGTTCTTATCATTACTGATTTGAAACTAATACTATTGTTAGTAAGGTTATTTCAAGCTTCGGTGTCACAGGATTAGCTATGCTAAGCAAAAACAGCAACCTGCGATTTTTGCTGTGCAAAAATAAATCGGATTTAGAGGTGACGACATCCAAACAATTGATGTTATAAATAAATTAATGGTTAACGACATGCGCGAATCTTTTATTAACGTTACAGATTTAGGCCTCTGTTGCTTTATAGCAAAATAATATCAAAAGTGAATTATTTAGAAATGTTTACAAACGGAATTAGGTCGGTTGTCTCACGCTAACAGCGTTAGCCATTGTTTTGCCTAACCCTAACATTTAATATGTGGGTTGTTAATGAACAGGAAGCAACGTGGCCAGAAAAAAATAATGAGGTACCTATATGGTATAGGCGAGGCGGACTAGAACTATTTCTCTTGAAAATTTATATGATCGTGTAATTATTTTAGAGTACCTTTTTATTCTTATATAATCTTATAATATATAATGTTTTTTGGTTTTATTACACGACTTTTGTCGGGTTTATAATAAATACCCCGTCCCAATCCCTTTGGGAAAAAAGGTAAATATTCCCACTGAACATTAAAATGCAATTTTGTATCTAACTATTAATTTTATGAATGTGGTGTTTGTGGCGTGGTTGTGGATGTCTGCGTGTTTGGTGTATGATCGTCTTGTGTGTTATGAACAAAAACTGTATCTCCGAGTACTTTACTGAGGATGATGGATGTGTGTATTGCTGCTTGTTTCTGTAGTATGGTAATGTCTATGAATGAGTCTAATTTATCTATATATCTATGAAGGCTTTTGGCAACTACTCCTGTAGCGCCAATAACAATTGGGATGATAGTCGCTTGTGTATTCCACAGGCGATTTACTTCAGATTATATTATATAATTATAATTATATAATATAATATTATATAATCTTATAATAATAATAGAATCTTCAAAGCAAAGTGTGTGGTATATTTAGACTTTTTAGAAATTTCGCCCTTATTACATTTTTGTATCAATTTTGTATTTGTTTTATTTTTTGATGATTTAAAATCATTTGAAGTATACAGATATCAGGATAATGTTATGGTTATTTGTACTTCAGAGAATTCGGAATTGAGTTGCAACATAAAAATAATGATTTCGTAAATTTGATATTTAATTTCTTTTCTCTGTCGACAGTAGGCAAAATGAGGCATTGATTATGTATCTATCTGTATTGCAAGTAGATATTTTGTCTATTATGTAAAAAATAATAGATGGTACGATTTCCGACTATTCACAATAATAGAAAATGAATATAGCTTTCTCACCCCATTGCCTTTAGTTTCCAGCGCAATGACTTGCGACATTGTTGTTCGACTTACTAATGAGTTCTCGATTTAGCCCAGACTATGTCTGTAAATGTAACTACACACTTCCCTACAATTACATAATGTGTTTTGGCATGTTGGCTGCAGAATTGAGACGATAAAACGAAGGAAGGTGACAAATATGTTAACAAGTGACTGTTTAATATTCACAACATATTCGGGGTAGGGTGAAAAGGTTTTATTGGAAAATGTCTAGTAAAGCACGGTCACCTCTGTCCTAAACCACTGACTTATATTTACATTCCTAATTGCTATGCGAGGACAGCAAATTTACCTTTACGCATTTTGTGTAGGTGCGCGTATGTAATCTCCTGTCACGTTATCAGTTTGTCACTTTCATTTTATTAATACAACCCAAACTTTGGATAGGGCTTTGCTTGCGTAAAATATAACTGTTTGACCTTTCACGTGGGATATATTTGCTTGGAAATGAAAATTTTGAACAGGGTTATGTTATTCCATAAGGTAGAATGTGCAAGGATTATTTTTTTTACGATACGATAGGGTGACTCTTGGCCTTCATCTTACCTGTAGGGTTACTCTTGAACTAATTTCGATGGATCGTCATTGGGATTGGGATTTTTCATACGCTTGAGTAACAATACTAGCGCCAAATTGGATCCGTATTTTGAGAAAAATTTATAATACTGAGTTTGGTTTACCCAAAATCCGCACAATACGGGGTTAATTTGGAGCCATTGTGCAAAAATAAGCGTGCGAAAAATCACAATCACAAAGCCGATCGATCGGATTCGGTTCAAGAGTAACCCTACTGATGGTAAGTGAAGATAAGGCCGAAGATGAAAGCGAGCTTCACCTGGACTCCTCAACAACTGAGGAACTGACTATTTTACCTCATGTAACAAATTTGTATAGCTTCAAATTCATATCATTGTTATAGTGATGGTGCTAAAATATTTACGATCGAAATCAGATTATAATAATAGTTTTTATGGTCCTGTTATGGGGGTCAAGTTCATATTATAGCGCCACAGCTATCTTGGGATTTCCGGGTAGTCGATCTTTCCACTTGAATATAAATTACATCATCATATTGAAGTGCGCTTGAATAGATGGATGATATGGTAATCAATTTGGATCTTGTCGCTATTTTAATTTTTAATAAAATAGGCATACGAATTAAAGAGAAAAATGAAATATACAAATGTATATTTGAAAATTTCAACGGGTTTATAATTTGTAAACAACATACTTTTATTTGTAATTTCAAACAGTTATACTCGTACTATAGCAACTATAGTATAGCATATGTCATAAAAACTTAATTAATTCGTTTTATATTTAAAAAAAATATATTATGTATATCCTCAAAGGTGGGTAGTATTGGGTTTGGAAAAATTAATTGTTTTGGGCTCTAGGTAATTAATTAAAGCATTAAATCACGCAAGCGCGATATACAAATTGCGAACAGCAGAGCATTGTAAAAGATCCTTAAAAAATTGGAAAAACGTCAGTCACAAAAGAAGTAGCATAGCTCATCGTTGGATTGCTTTACAACAGGGGCATTTGAGATTTACGGTCAAGCTCATCATTATTACAGCTCACATACATCCAAACCGAGGGGCTCGAGCTTACCCTATGTTAGGGTGATTAGGCCTTAGTTAACCATGCTGGCCCAGTGCAGATTGGTCTTCTTCATAAACACCATTGAATTTTTTCGCAGATGTATGTAGGTTGCCTCACGATGTTTTCCTTCACCGCAGGAGCGTCAGACAAATGTACATATGAAATTCGAAAAACGAAAAACATATTGGTACATGGGGGTCGAGCCTCAGACCTACCGATTGGAAGGCAAGTGCAGAGTCCACAGTGCCACCGACCATCCAGGTCAGGCTGCTGCTGATGAAATTGCGAAAGATTACAATCAAATTCAAACAAAAAGATTTCGATCAAGAAATCCTGATTCTTGATCCGGGCCAAGTCGCGCGAGCTGCCAATCCAAGTGCTGACGCACCTTTTGTTTCGGTTAAGCACATAAGTGCTAAGGACCTGTTATTACCAGCTAAACGATTGAAATCACAATCATTGTTATAACTCGGAGGGCGCTCCCTATAAAGTTATAGATAGATCGATGCACCCGAGTAGTCACTGATTATCGCGCGAGTGAGTAGTTGTGTAGTGTACGCGATCTGGTTTTGCGCTGTCCTCCATCCTCGTGGTGTTTTAATAATAGGCTAGTTGACCCTTTTTTAAAGTAGGGCTTAAAATGTTCATAATTGTTGTATTAGACCATAGCACATGAATATTATTTTTTTCGATGGCTAAAAAGTGCAAAAAATCTATTTTAAATTAAGATTTTAAATTTTGGACCGAAAACACGGTCAGCCATGATAGTCTGTTCATTATCTGTGGCAATGACGTCAGTCTTATAGTAAACAAAGCACGGGGGCGAAATAACCTCACAAAAACAATGCTTTCTATTAAATATCACAAAATATAGTAAAACTGTATATGGAACGGGACAATAGAACAGGAATATAATAACCTCTTAAAAGACTCCAGGAAATCTGTGGATTAGACGTACCCAGTGATATAGACATGCGAAATAATTGGTTAACACTCGCTTGAAGAAATCCTGTAACTATCTACTGAAACTCAAATATATTTTTGCAAAAATCACATTAATGTAAGCACTATAACTGAATAACTCAATCTGTGTAGGTACTTCAGTTTGAACTTAAACAAAATATAAGTTTTTAGGATGTATGTAAAATCAAATCTGTATGTAAATTAATTAAATTTTTATCTTTCAGTTAGAATGAAAACTGACTGCAGCCGACCAACCAAATTTTAACTTGACCAGAAAACTGAGAGGAAACTTGACCATTCACGCCTTTTTGATTTAATTTAAGTTATACACTGACACTAGATGACGTTTCAAAGAAAAGAATATGTACTTATGTCCAATTGAATAATGATGTAATTGAATATTAATTAAAAAGTATGTATTACAAACAAAAGTATCAGAGTTTCATAATGAATATATTTATCTTAAAAACTTTTACTTGAATTTACTGAGTACCTAATTAAAATTTGTTGCTTTTAGTGGTTACTTAATGAGAACTATTGTGTACTAATCTGTTCTCCTTTTGACAACGAGATTGATAAGGCAGTAAAAGTTGTGCAACATAATACAAAGCAGTGCATGCTCAGCCACAACATCAAAATGTGACCCGTCAACTAGAACAACATTATGTCAACAAAATAACTCAAGTATTCATATACCAAAGCACCGTAGAAGTAAATAGGTCCAGTTTGGTAAAACTGAAAGATGTTATATCTTCACTGATTAAACCTGCTGGCCACCATGGCTGGTAAATTTCAGAACAGCTTACGCAAGAATATGCAAGTTATCCATTTTAAAGCCGTATACAAATATATTAAATGTGATTGCTGTGTTGTCAGCCTGTGCTCTTCTTAATTTACAAGACCCTTCTTATTAAATAAATAATATAAATTTTTTTTTTCTTTACTTTATACATAACTAACATCTAAAGATGACATAATAAATTTTTGTACTACATTAGTCATTATGTTCTTCACTAAAAAAATGTTCTATGTTTATTTGACAATAATGACATGTAAAGGTTTTTTCAACACACTTCCTCATAAAGTGGCTCTAATCCCATGGCAATTAGGCACATAATGACACCTATAATCAAACTGTGACTTTTTCATTACTATTATTCACGAGTGAGTACATAATAGTTTTTTTTAAATATTATTGGTTGAGTTACGCTTACACTTGCGCTAAAATGCTATCCGCGAAAAGCCCAAAAAAAAGAAACCTCATTTTTTAGTCTATGGCCGATGCGCGCGCATAGGAAAACTGATTAATTTTTCCCGCCATTACGAAACATTTTTCACATCTCGTCTCGTTTTCTCTTTTGAAGTTATTTAGTTAGTTATTAATTAAGATGTCTGCAAATACAATTTATGAAGAAAATGATTTATGTTGTACACCGCCCGATATAAGATGTGAAGCCCAGAACGTTATGGAAAGTTTACTACCAGAAAACTCAAAGGAAAAATATCTATTAGCGTACCAAAATTTCATACAATGGCAGAACAACAAGAATACGCGGTCTTTTTCAGAAAATGTGTTCATGGCGTACTTTAAAGAATTATCTTCTAAGTACAAACCTAGCTCTTTGTGGTGTATTTACTCAATGTTAAAAAGTACAGTCCGAACAAAGAATGGAGTGGACTTAAAAACATACTCGAATTTGTCAGCTTGTCTAAAGAGACTATCTGATGGATTTAGAAGCAAAAAATCAAAGGTTTTATCATCTGATGATATTGAAAAATTTATTAAAGATGCTCCAGATAACCAATATTTGGCTACAAAGGTTAGTTAAATTAATTTTAATTAAATATTTAATAGCAGCTTGTGTTGTGTGTTGACCTTAATTATTGTTTCTTTTGTTTCAGGTTGCTTTAATATTTGGTGTAACTGGTGCCTGTAGGATACAAGAATTAACAAATATAACTGTAAAAGATATAGAGAACCATGGCCAGATGCTTTTAGTGAAGATACCTATCACGAAAAATAAAATACCTAGGTCATTCACCATACACGGCCCATTCTATGATATTGTTAAGAAGTATGAAAGTTTGCGTTCGCCAAAAACAAAAAATGACCGTTTCTTTCTAAATTACCAGAATGGTAAATGTACCTGTCAGCCTATAGGTATAAACAAATTTGGTTCTATGCCTAAAGAAATCGCTAAGTTTTTGGGTTTAGTAGATGCTGAGAGCTACACTGGACATAGTTTCAGAAGAACTTCAGCTACATTGCTGGCAAATTCAGGAGCTGATATAATGACTTTGAAGCGACATGGCGGGTGGCGATCTAGCAATGTAGCAGAATCATACGTAGAAGATTCCATACAAAACAAGAAGGAAATTTGTGCAAAAATCACAAAAAGAATTCAACTTGATTCTGAGACGCATCCTACTGGCGAAATACCAAGTACGTCCAATGATTGGATTTCACCTACCTACACGAATAATGAACCATCACAAATAACAATAGAATATGAAAGTATTTCAATAAATAATCTATCTGATGAGACCGCTATGTCATCAAAAATAGTTAATTATAATTTTACTAACTGCACATTTACTAATTGTTTCTCTAAGTAAACTTTTTATCTACTATGTAAAATGGTTTTTTATTTAAGTATTGTTTTATTCAGAAGTGTGTTGAAAAACGTTGTATGATACACGTGTGTATTGATGGTTACCGTCCTCGGCTTCTTAAGACCCTCGCCTGACGGCTCGGGCCTCAATGCGTCTCAGCGGTAATCACCAACATTACACACTTGTACCATAATGTACTAAAGTTGAATCAAAATATTTTAATTTGAAATACATGTGTTTTATTTTTCCGTTACACCTTAAAAGATTTATAATATTTTATAGATTTGTTGCTCATATTTATCATTGAATAGGTTGAATAGAGTTAGATCAAATTTATTAATTTGTATATATTGCCTTAAGGTCGCAGGTAATAAAAGTCAAAATAATAGTAAAGTGATTTATTATGAAGTAATACTTTCATATAACTTAGGAAAAATGTAGTATAGTTTCCAAAATGGCACTATTTGATCAATAAGTTTTTTGACATACAGATTGTTAGAAATAGCTAATATTGTCACCTTTTGAGTGTTTTCAAAATTACATACTGCTAGCAACACAAAAGTATATAAGTTTTGCTTTAGCACAAAACATCTACATCTATACTTGAGTTAAGCATACTGTTCACAGTTTTCCGTCTTTGATAATTAACATTTTCTTCAGTAAAAGAGCATGACAATTTTGTATTAATCTAATTTTATGGATACCGTTTGTTGAATAGACTATTACAGGGTATTAATCAGAAATGAAGTCACATTTTGCAAATTTCAACCCAAATCTTCATCTTTCAACTTTTATCCACATTTCATTATACTCGTAGGTGTCTGCAAGATTTCCCACCAAAAATATTCCCAACAAAAGAACCATCATGTGTTATGCACTGGCTGACTTTATAGCACATGGAAGCTGCTATTGTTTATAACGAAGCGCGAACTAAAGAGCACTTCTGTATTGATGATTCGTGGTTTAGTTTTCTATGCACTTTATTCTTTCTTCATTGAAGAGGTCTTTTATTTTTTAAGAAATATGTCACAATCTGTGTCTGTGAATGTATATATATTTTTCCTCCCAGTAATTTTTTTCATGCTTGACAAATGAACAACTGCCAATCTTTCTCTTTTTATGTTCATTTACAAATTCTTGCAGTACTACACTGGTATTTGACACATGATCCTGATGTTTTCTTTTCAACATTTCTCTTGAAGTAAACACTTTTAGTGTTTATTTGACTTTTGAGAGATAGAATTCTATCCAATAGCATTCAACTGCTGTACAAAATAGCTTCTCACTGTGATGGTGCAACCACACCAAAAATGCATGTTTGCAACTCTCTTCTGCCGCGTGACAATCTTGACAAGTACACTTGTAACCTGTTCTTCATTAAAACAGTATTGAAACTGTACTTATATTGTTTAGAGTGATACACAAAGAATCTCCTGACCATCAATCTGTCTATTTTCGGAAGATTTGTACTATCTGCTCTCACAAATCCAACATCAATGGTTGATTTTACTATTAATACAAATAATTTACGATATTTACAAATATAATAACGGAGACTTGGACGATTTTTTGCCAGTTTTAGGAAAGAATAGTGCAAATCGACGAGTTGTTGAATCAAATTTGACATTTATTTGTTTATTATATGAGTGACGTCACGGCCCTGACCACAGGATATCAAAGCGTTTACGGCGTGAGATAAAAAAATATTATTTCTAGCATTTTCAAATTAAAATTTTACAGTAATCATTCATCGTTATTTATTAAAATCGGTATATTGTGGAACCTTATGCCAAATACTGTTAGAAATAAACAATATTTTAATAAATTTTGATATGAGTCAACTACCCTATTGAGTCAAGTGTCTTGGTAGCCTGTTAGTTGGCCCCCTGTCAGTGTGCTATTGTGGTTGGTATTACCTACTCTGCAAGTGTCGTCAAGTTTAAAGAGAAGTAAGGCCTAGTGCTGGGCTTTGATCGGGTGGATTGGCCGTAGGGGGAGCGCTCCTCCCAAACCTGCTGCTGCTGCTCAGGAACTGGCGACGAGACAGAGTTGCCAGTAAATTAGTTTTTATTTATTTAGATTACTTTAAGGTGTAATCTAGTGCCGTGTTTCGCAGATATAGGTACGCCCCGGCGTTTTGTTGGTTAGGTTAGGTTAGGCAGGTGCAAGACGGTAAGGGCAAGGCGGTTCTGCCCTACAGACGACCGGCCGTGTACCGAACAATCATCAATTGGGTCTGATGGCATTCTGGTGTTTTTTGTTAAAGTCTGTATAAGTATACTTGTAAAGCCTCTCCTCCACAAACATAATGTGTCCCTACAGTATTCTGTCTTTTCTCAGTGCTAGCTCTCTGGAGTAACATCTATCCCCAAAGGGGATTCCGGTACACATATCGGGTTACAGACCAATTGCTGTGCTTTTAGTATTTTTCGGTACGCTACTTGAAATTGTCATTAATCGCCAAATTATAGACCGATTTTGCAAAACATTTAATAATTGTCAGCATGGCTTTCGCAGGGCAGGCTCTACAACAACTTTGATAACAAATTTGATAGCGTTTGTTGAATTTGTTCACTCTAATGGACAATGAAATGAACGAAATAAGCTGTGTCAACTTAAGGCCAACTTGACACATCATCATCATCACAGCTCATATACGTCCCCACCGAGGGGTTCGAGCCTACCCTATGTTAGGGTGATTAGGCCTTAGTCAACCACGCTGGCCCAGTGCGGAACTTGACACAGCTTATTTCGATTTTCGAAAGGCATTTGATATGATGGATAGCGACATATTTTTGGAGAAATTAGCAAAAATAGGGTCTGAAGGTTTGTGTGTTAGGTAACCAATCTGTGGTTTCAGTAGTTTGAAGGGTGAAATATAGACAGGCCGTGAAATTACTAGGTACTTGTGATATGATGGTCACATTTTTGCAGGGTTTGCAAATTCTTACAAAAACAATGTGGTTTTCTATTAAGGTCCGCTATAGTTGACTGTAGCCACTTAACATGAACTTGGCGGTCTGCTTATTTGCCAACTGTAATAAAACTAAAAGGATTAAGCTGAGATCTTGTTCAGATGACAATTTAACAGCAGTTGGTGATAAATTCTTAAGCGTTCTCTTAAACCACTTTTAATATAAATCACACTTTTAATATATTCACAAAAATAAAATATTTTTATTAAATTAAAATTGATTAGCAATATTTCTGTAACTATAAGATGACAAATAAATGTGATTGTATTTATTATATACAAAGGTTTTCAATAGACGACATTTGTAACAAAGATAACGATATTACACATCAAAGCGGGGCTTATTCACTCCATATGCTGCTTCCTTAATGGGAGTATCAAAACATAAATACACCAGACATCGGAATTCCTTTTCCTATTCTGAGTCGAGTTCGATACCGATAGAATATGCCGTGATGCATGTACTTAGCGAAAATGTCGCGCAAACGAGAAATCTACGACCCAATCAAAAACAGATAGCAAGTTCGCCATCCTGAAATGTTATACAGACGGCTGTATTATGCGAACGGCCACAGCCCGCTCTTATATAACTTTATTCTTTTTATTTTTGTGATCTGTGTGTTATGCTCTGGTGTATATGGGAGCGGTGTGTATGGAAAGCATTACACTTTGTATATTACCCTTGGCATAATAGCAAAGATTTTTGTCATAGAGAGCGTTTGTTTTTATAGCTGATATAAAATCTAAAGTTTTGTGTCTCTTTTATGTGTTCTGATATTTTATTCTTGTATTTATTCATCTTGCTGTTGAAGAATGTGCGATTTCGTCAAAATGTTTTATTTTGGTTTAAGTATGTTTTAGATAATCCTTACTCATACAGTATGTAACAAGAACCCCGTAAATCCTTAAAGGAGCGTATATGTTTACTTATAGGCTTACCAAAAAAGAAGTGAAAAAAAAACAATTATTGACTAAATAATGTCCACTATAAGATTATTTTAAAATTGATTCACTTGAAAGCCATCAGTTTACCAGTCAAGCAATAATCACCGAAATCCGTTTTTGGGTGATTTATTACCAACCATCTAACCATTCACAATTATAAATATTAGACGTACCTACATCGTCGAGATTTTATTTTTATTTTTTTTCTGTAAAAATCCGTGCAACCAGATTAAAGAAGCGGGATTCCAGTGTTATACTGCCTAATTACCAACCGCTGGTTTGCACAGACTTCGTTAAAAAGCCCTCTCAAAATTTCGGGGCAACCACGATCTGTAAATTAAATTTTCAGAAGCGTAATGCTTATGAAACTTTCTGAGCAGGCTATTTAATAAATATACGTGACTTATATTATTTAAACTTATGAGTCGTTTATATAAATTTGGGTTCTGATTTAAATAACAATGTAGGTATATGATACAATTCATAATTATTTAAATGATACCTTGAAACTGGTGTTATCAGAAAACAATGAAATAGATTTCTTTAAGAAAGTAATATCTAGTCAACTATTCCGAACTCAATATTTACCATCAATTAAGATTTGTTCTCGAATTACATGAATTAATATCCAGAAAGGTGATATCAATTGACTTCCACAAAGCCCAGACTTGAACCCAATAAGTCATTTCTGAAGCTATCTTAAATTTAGTGTTCACAACAGCAACTCTAAATCCTTAGAACTATAAGAAATTCGCCGACAAATATAATTCCAAGAGAAGAATATTCCTCTAGTAATGGAAGAAACGAGCACTGAAAACAATGAAAAAAATTTTAAGTAAGTACTAATTGTTTCGGCAAATGACAACTGACAACAACATTTTTTTTAAAGTCTTGTGCCTTAAAATTACTCACTGTGGTCATTAGTCTATATTATTATTGATACATGATTTAATTTAAGACTTTGATAGTTCGTAATTTAAGCCCAGCACATGCAGCAAAAAATAGTTCTCAGTCTCTTGTTGAACAAATAACCGATAGATATGTGTAAGAACATGACAAAGTACGGAATGTGCATGTGATTTTCTGTTTGTAACTGCACCCACTATACAGGAGAAAATCCTAGTGTGGAGCGACGTTCTTAAAAAAAACCTAAAAAAGCTACAAAATAACTAATCCGATGATAATCCGAGGAGGTGATTATCCAAAATGTCATAGTAGCAAATGTTTTAATTTTTTATTCGATAGTTGGGTGCCTGCATGCTTGTTGAATGTATGTCTATACCTACACTACTGACAGACTGATTTTTTATTTTTGTTTAGAAAAAAGTGATTAGGTATGTATAAATACACTTACCTGCAATGAAATCGACCCACCTTTACGTTTTGGTTCAGATTTTGACAAATCAAAATCTACCATCAATAAATAATATATTTTTCATCCCCCCATCTCGGAAAGAGTATTTTTGCTATTCGATATCTGACCGCCAAAGCCATTTTATCCGCTTGAGGTTAAAGTAAATTTGAATTTAGAACATCGCGTGCACTAGGTATGTGATTTCAAAACATCAATAAACCTATTTACTTCCATCTCCATGGTGCCGAATTTATCATACAACTTTTTTACGTGTTGCACTCGAATGCAAAGATTTTTCACCTTGTGCTCTTTTGATTCCCTCGCTAACGCTCAGAGCTGCGTTCAGAACCTACGCTCGAGTGCACTCCGAGTGCACCCTGACAGCAACCGACCCGTTCAGAGCCTCGGGGTAACAAACGCTCTGACAGGCGGTTAGTACACTCTGTGCCCGTTCAGAAGCTTCGAGTGATGCAACCAAACAACCGACTCAAGCGTAGGGTGAAAAACACTCTGACAGATTTTATGTCAAAGTCGATGTCAAAAATAAGCTAATTATTTATTATTTTATTAAATAACACTACTTTGAACTCTTTTAAGCCTAATACAAGGGAAATATAGTGATTTCTATGTGTTGTAATTATTTTTAAGCAGAAAAAGGATATTGACTGTTAATTTCATAGTAAGGATTAGTAATATTTTGCCCTTTGCTTGATCTTGATCAGCAAGATACAAACTTAAAAAAAGATTGCAACTGACCCGTTCTGAACCTCGGAGCGAGTGTGAAAAACACTCTCGGTTGCATTACCCTGACCCTCGGAACGCAACTCAGGGTTCTAATTTTTGAATCACTCGCTGCGTTCGTGGTTCAGTTTTAGAATCCTTCGCTTGCTCGGTCATCAAAGTTCAGCACGCGGTTAAAAAGCAACTTTGCACTTATGTATAACAAATAACTATTAACTCTGTTTCTTATACAAGAGCATAAGCTTACATTAGACCAGTTTTTACTGTGACAGATATAGGTTTATTGATTTTATAAACTGAAAACTAAAATTTCTAAATATACCTAATTTTTTTTGGGAAAATCAGCTCAATTTAAAAGGTCAATAAATCTGTAGGAATAATCAATTTTTGAATAAACATTGATTCAATTAACTTTTAACACTCTGTACATTTACATTTACAGATTTACTTATAATGGAAAAATGAGAAACAGGGTTTTCCAAGGAAATAAGTCTATTATCAGCATTAATTCTTTTTCAACACACTTCCTCATAAAGTGGCTCTAATCCCATGGCAATTAGGCACATTATCAAACTGTGACTTTTTCATTACTATTATTCACGAGTGAGTAATAGTTTTTTTTTTAATATTATTGGTTAAGTTACGCTTACACTTGCGCTAAAATGCTATCCGCGAAAAGCCCAAAAAAAATGAGGTAAAAATGAGGTAAAAATGAGGTAAAAATGAGGTAAAAATGAGGTAAAAATGAGGTAAAAATGAGGTAAAAATGAGGTAAAAATGAGGTAAAAATGAGGTAAAAATGAGGTAAACATGAGGTAAAAATGAGGTAAAAATGAGGTAAAAATGAGGTAAAAATGAGGTAAAAATGAGGTAAAAATGAGGTAAAAATGAGGTAAAAATGAGGTAAAAATGAGGTAAAAATGAGGTAAAAATGAGGTCGCGCATAGGAAAACTGATTAATTTTTCCCGCCATTACGAAATTTATTAGTCTATGGCCGATGCGCGCGCATAGGAAAACTGATTAATTTTTCCCGCCATTACAAAACATTTTTCACAACTCGTCTCGTTTTCTCTTTTGAAGTTATTTAGTTAGTTATTAATTAAGATGTCTGCAAATACAATTTATGAAGAAAATGATTTATGTTGTACACCGCCCGATATAAGATGTGAAGCCCAGAACATTATGGAAAGTTTACTACCAGAAAACTCAAAGGAAAAATATCTATTAGCGTACCAAAATTTCATACAATGGCAGAACAACAAGAATACGCGGTCTTTTTCAGAAAATGTGTTCATGGCGTACTTTAAAGAATTATCTTCTAAGTACAAATCTAGCTCTTTGTGGTGTATTTACTCAATGTTAAAAAGTACAGTCCGAACAAAGAATGGAGTGGACTTAAAAACATACTCGAATTTGTCAGCTTATCTAAATAGACTATCTGATGGATTTAGAAGCAAAAAATCAAAGGTTTTATCATCTGATGATATTGAAAAATTTATTAAAGATGCTCCAGATAACCAATATTTGACTACAAAGGTTAGTTAAATTAATTTTAATTAAATATTTAATAGCAGCTTGTGTTGTGTGTTGACCTTAATTATTGTTTCTTTTGTTTCAGGTTGCTTTAATATTTGGTGTAACTGGTGCCTGTAGGATACAAGAATTAACAAATATAACTGTAAAAGATATAGAGAACCATGGCCAGATGCTTTTAGTTAAGATACCTATCACGAAAAATAAAATACCTAGGTCATTCACCATACACGGTCCATTCTATGATATTGTTAAGAAGTATGAAAGTTTGCGTTCGCCAAAAACAAAAAATGACCGTTTCTTTCTAAATTACCAGAATGGTAAATGTACCTGTCAGCCTATAGATATAAACAAATTTGGTTCTATGCCTAAAGAAATCGCTAAGTTTTTGGGTTTAGTAGATGCTGAGAGCTACACTGGACATAGTTTCAGAAGAACTTCAGCTACATTGCTGGCAAATTCAGGAGCTGATATAATGACTTTGAAGCGACATGGCGGGTGGCGATCTAGCAATGTAGCAGAATCATACGTAGAAGATTCCATACAAAACAAGAAGGAAATTTGTGCAAAAATCACAAAAAGAATTAAACTTGATTCTGAGACGCATCCTACTGGCGAAATACCAAGTACGTCCAATGATTGGATTTCACCTACCTACACGAATAATGAACCATCACAAATAACAATAGAATATGAAAGTATTTCAATAAATAATCTATCTGATGAGACCGCTATGTCATCAAAAATAGTTAATTATAATTTTACTAACTGCACATTTACTAATTGTTTCTCTAAGTAAACTTTTTATCTACTATGTAAAATGGTTTTTTATTTAAGTATTGTTTTATTCAGAAGTGTGTTGAAAAACGTTGTATGATACACGTGTGTATTGATGGTTACCGTCCTCGGCTTCTTAAGACCCTCGCCTGACGGCTCGGGCCTCAATGCGCCTCAGCGGTAATCCACGTTTAGAGTATGTTAAATAAAGCTTATAAAAAAATGCTTCCAAATTGTATTTCCAGTTTTTGTTTGTATAATTTTATTTTTTATATACCGATATTTTCAAATCGACACCTATGAGGTGGGTCACTGGGTCGATTTTATTGCAGGTAAGGGTAGTAGATAGCTTGTGTTAGTATTTAATAGCAAACGTATGCCAAATGTATTACAAAAATGTGTACGATTTGATTACTTATGAGCAATAATAAGTGAAAATAATTTTTATTTTATTTTATTAATTTATTGTAGGGAAACAAACAGTATACATTTTGAAATAATTAGCACATTAAAAATAGTTCATAAACCATGACAATTTTATGTGATTCGTTACCTATGGCAAATGAAACGTTATTTCTTATGGATATTATTTCAAAACAAATATGGCAGTCGAAATAATATCAAATGAAATTACCTAGGTAAAACTTTAATAGACTATTGGCGACGTGGCGCGATGTACTGGATACGAGCGCCGCGTACTGTTCGAGCTGTGGTTTCCCCAATAGGTACTCGTTAGTACAATAATTTCTCAGCACCATTTCGCAAGTCGCATCACTGGTTGCTGTAGTCAGGAGGTAAGGCTGTTGGAGTATGATTCTATTAATTATTGTTATGACGGACGTGAAACATTTGTTTTTGCGCTCCGAGTCATACGACGTGAGGTCAACCAATTTCAATATAAAACTGTGATGTTGTATGTATTCTTACGAGTGTATATTACTCGTATATTATTCGGTTTCATTTTTACAAGCTTTTATTTAACTTGCAATGTATGTATGTTCGGGTGGAATCTTGCAACTCAATTTTGAAGCAGATATCTTTAACCGATTGAGCTGAAATTTTGTATACACGTTCAGTTTGGATGACAATGCATGGTTGACTGTGTGACGTCATTTTAAATCCAAGATGGCGGCATACTCAAGATGGCGGATCAATTATTTTTAATGCACCCCTACAATATGGGTATCAAATAAAAGGTCTTGCTAAGAGTAACTCGAAAAATTATGTGACGTCACTATTTATCCAATATGGTGGACTTCTAAAGCTTGAAAATCAATTTTGAAGTAGATATCTTTAACATTGAGCTGAAATTTTTTATACACACAGTTTGGATGAAAATGCACGGTTAACTGTGTGCCATCATTCTAAATCCAAGATGGCTGCATACCCAAGATGGCGGACCAATTATTTTTAATGCACTCCTACAATATGGGTATAAAATAAAAGGTCTTGCTAAGAATAACTTGAAAAATTAAGTGATGTCACTATTAATCCAATATGTCGTACTTCTAAAGCTAAAAATCAATTTTGAAGTAGATATCTTAAACCAATTGAGCTGAAATTCTGTATAGACGTTCCGGCAAACATCCTTGCAACAATGATGCGTTGAATGAGATGAACAGACTAAGAAACGTGTCCAGTGATAACTAAAAAGTAAAAAATAAATTAAATGTAAAAAAACGTTTTTAAAAACAAGCTTTTATTTAAATGCGCTAAAAAGAATTAATAAACTTTTACACTAAAACTTTTACTTATAACGTCATTTCACATTTCACACAATTTATATGACATAGAAGCTTGTCGCGAGATTTACTTTTGTAGATAAACAAGTAAATTAAATAATTTGATGTGAATAATTTTATACGTTACAATTTTCAAAGTAAATACGAGTAGGTACATAAAAGTACTCTTTTAAGTTACTACACACAAGTAAATCTCGCGACAAGCTTTTATGTCATATAAATTGTGTCAAATGTGAAATGACGTTATAAGTAAAAGTTTTAGTGTAAAAGTTTATTAATTCTTTTTAGCGCATTTAAATAAAAGCTTGTTTTTAAAAACGTTTTTTTATTTTGTAATATTTTTTATGCCACTGCATCGACTCTTGCTTTGACTCATGTTCATAAGGTGAACCTGAGTCAGAGCAAGTGAACTTCTTTCTTTCTCTCTCCACAGATCACCAAATCTGGCGAGAACACTCGCTCGACACGCTAGCGTTTTTGAAGTGGCGTGAGCACTCTCGGAACCCATCTTGCACTCAAATTCAAATTCAAATTCAAAAATCTTTATTCAACATAGGCCTTTACAGACACTTATTGACGTCAAAACAAAGCAAAACAATCTAATTTAATGAAATCATATTAACCTTGTATGTGCATACATCCTGAATATACTCAAGATGTCTGCAAATACAAGTAGGAATGAAAAAAAAAAGTTGACTCTACACCTGTTCGGAAATTGAGAGAGCCTTCTCGAGAAGAACAGGCAAGAAACTCGAAAGGTCAAAATTTTTTATCTCCTCTTTTAAATCGCCATTTACAATTTTGATTTTGTTACAGGGTCGTCAATTGGAAGCTGACCTCAAAGCAAAAGTTTGAGCTCAACTTCCATTACAAGAAGAGATGTGTTAATTCACATTATATAAGCTATTTCTGAGAGAAGTGCGTGAACTTATAAATTGCTCTCACTGAATGTTTCTTTGAAACAAAACGCAGTACATTGTTAAATATTAGAAATGAGAGTTCAAACCCAAGCTTTTTTGTCCGTCATGTAATCAGATACTTTATAATATGCTTTTTTAATAAGTACATCTTTGATTGCAACTTTAAATTTGTTTAAGCTGAGTTCTTGTATACAACTTGGGATTTTATTGTAGAAACGTATACACAGGCCTCTAAAAGAATTATTGATTTTTTGGAGCCTGGTATTTGGTAAAGCTAACATATTCCTTTGTCTAGTATTAACTGAATAAATATCACTATTTTTACAAAACAAATTAATATTTTTACGAACATATATTAGATTCTCATAAATATATTGCGACGCTACTGTCATAATACCAATTTCTTTAAATTTTTCTCGCAAAGAATCTCTCATTTTAAGGTTATAGATAGCTCGAATAGTCCTTTTCTGGAGCACAAAAACGATCTGAATGTCGGCAGCATTTCCCCACAACAAAATGCCATATGACATCAAACTATGAAAGTAAGAAAAATATACAAGTCTTGCTGTATCAACATCAGTCAACTGACGTATTTTCCATACAGCGTGAGCTGCAGAACTAAGTCTCTTTGACAATTTATCTATATGTGGGCCCCATTGCAGCTTAGAATCAAGTGTGATCCCAAGAAATACTGTGGTGTCCACAAGGTCAACACCTATATCCTTTATTTTTACAGTGGTGTGAACCTCTTTTACATTGGGTAAAACAAATTTTATACATTTTGTTTTCCCTTCATTAAGTGATAGGTTGTTTACATTAAACCAATGAACAATTCTTGAGATAGAATTATTTACATCGTCATTCATTTGCAATCCTCTTTTAATTTTAAATAAAAGTGAAGTATCATCTGCAAATAACACTATCTCATGCCTGTCCTGTACAAAATCAGGGAGGTCATTGACATATATAAGAAATAGAAAAGGACCAAGAATCGAACACTGCGGAACTCCCATTTTAACTGCGGAACCTTGAGACCTTTTTCCATTGACGTCTACTTTTTGAATCCTTCCACTTAGATAAGAGAGTAGAAGATCCAGTGCAGTATCACGAAATCCATAGTGGTGTAATTTTCTGATCAAGGTTTCGTGATAAACGCAATCAAATGCCTTAGACAAATCACAAAAAATGCCTAACGCATCGTGTGAGTCTTCCCAGGCTTCAAATATATGTTGTATTAACTCAACACCAGCATCGGTTGCTGAGCGACCCCTCCTAAAACCAAATTGTTTAGAGTGTAGAAGATTGTTCCTATTAAAATAAATTTGCATTTGCTCCAACATTATTTTTTCAAAAATTTTGCTAAAGGTAGGTAGCACAGAGATAGGTCTAAAATTACTGGGGTCTGATGTGCTACCTCATTTATGTCAAGGAATAATTTTACTCAGCTTCATTAGATCAGGAAATACACCACAGTCAATGCAATCATTAAAAATGTTAGCAAGTATTGGAGCTATTGTTTCAATTACGGATTTAGTAACATCAACGGAATTGCCCCACAGATCCGCAGTTTTCTTCATATTCAAAGTTTTAAATGATTTTATTATATCCATTCCACTAATGTGTACAAATTTGAATTTATCATCACAAGCTTCAACATGATCTTTCATTATAGATTCAGCAATAGCGGGGGAGGAATCCAATGACTTTGTGATTGAGACTGGAATGTCAGTAAAGAACTTTTCAAATTCTGCAGCTACTTCTGTGTCAACTGTTACCTTCTTACCGTCAATATTCAAACAATATTGATTATTAGTAGTTTTCGCTTTTCCAGTTTCATTATTTATAATATTCCATGTCATTTTAATTTTATTATTACTGTTTTTTATTTTTGAACTTAAATAATTAGATTTAGCAAGCCTGCACGCTTTTTTGAATACTTTGGAATAAGTTTTCACATAAAGTTTAAACTCGTCGCTAGTATTAAATGAACGTTCATTATAAAGTTCAAAAAGTTTGATTCTGCTTTTGTGAATGCCTGGTGTAGCCCATTCACTAAAAGCTAAAGTACCATTAACGGATATAGTCTTTGGAACAAAAATATTTTTAAATTCAGAACAAAATGTATGAAAAAAATTTTCATATAATTGATTTGGGTTTTCTTCATAACCTATATAATTTAATTTAATACCAATATTATTTTTCAGCCGTTCTAAGCGACCAGCAGTTTTTGGCACAACAGTGATATTCTGTTTTTCTATGCATTTACGTTTAAATGGAATGATAACAATTTGCCCAGAATGGTCAGATTCTAAATTATTAAAAACTCTTTTTGCTAAAGGAACAATATTTGTATAAATATTGTCAATGCATGTGGCAGACGACTGAGTTATTCTGGTTGGCTCCAAAAATAAGTTTACAAGGTTATATGACCAAAACAGATTTTTAATCCTAATAGATAAACTAGAATTTTCTAATAAGTTAATATTAAAATCACCACAAACAATGGTTCGTTTCGTGGAATTACACACTTTTTTCAATACTTCATCCATAGTATCTTCAAAAAGGTCATATAATCCTGAAGGAGGCCTGTATACACTTAATACAATAATCTGGTCCAGCTCCACGCAGGCTATTTCTATTGTTTGCTCAATCGAAAGGCTCACAATATCCTTACGATCCTTAAATTTCAGCTTTTTATTTAATATTATTAAAGAACCACCCCGAATTGCCTTTTCTCGACTGAACAAACTACCAACCAAATGATTACTGAAATTAAATATAAACTGATGGCTTTTAAGCCAATGTTCAGTAACACAAAAAATGTCAACATTACTACAGTTTAAAAATAATTCCACTTCCAGATCCTTGCCTGACATTCCTTGAATGTTCTGGTGCACCAGGTTGATGAGATTTACATTATCTTTGTTATTAAATGGGTTTTGCAATATATTATCACTTACAAAGTTTACTGTATCTTTTCTACTTAATAAGCAAGAGGATGTCTCTATTGTCTCATTACTTAATTTAAAGAATTGTAAAAATTATCATCAGTACTATTACTGACAGTCGTTTTATTATCACAGGAGTATTGCTTAATAGGAGCAATTTGACTACTGTGAGTGGGCTGCTCAATAAAAGCATTGTCAGAGAAAGAGTTTATAGCCATGTTTTTGGCTAAAGTTTTTTTAAGAACATTGATAAATATAATCTATCATTTGTTAAATAAGCATTATCTCTAACAATTGTCAGTTTGTTATAGTCAATAATATGGATTTTATTTGATGATGGATTTTACTGATGATGATGATGTGAAGATTTAGATTACTTGATTCTGATACTCCAACCGATGCTGCGAGCTGCTTTTCCTTCAACCGGGTATCTTCCATTACAAGTTTTTTTTTATTTTTTAGACGATTTCCGGCGTGGTAGTCGTCTTCAATGGACTCTCTTCCTTGTTTGAAAAGGCCATGCCACTCGCAAACCGTGGTTTTACCAGGGGCAGAGTCCGCGTAAACTGCTAACAGCTCTTGAAAAACAGTCTGAGCGGATTTTCTTTGTTTGGTAAGGAACTTAATAACGGCGCGGTGTTAAATTTTTTCCATACTGGCTGACTTTGTCACGATTCAGATGTTTGCAGGTAAATAACTCAAAAGTTTAGGGCCCGATTAGGTTTGTAACAACCCCCCCCCCCCCCTCTCTACTTCTCTACACTATCCTACTCTACCCTAAACCCAACCCAAACCCTAAATCCTAGCCTAACCTAATCCTAATATAATATAAATATAACCCCACCTTATTTCTAACTAAAAAACAGACTAAAAAACCTAATCTACCAAGATGAACAAAATCTAATTTTTACTCCTATCTAATCAGCATTAAAACTTAATGAGAAAGTCTTACTCCTACCTAACTGACATTAAAACCTAATGAGGAAATGTTCTACCTAATCGGTATTTATACCTGATGAGAAAATGGTCTACCTAATCAGTATTTAAACCTAATGAGAAAATGGTCTACTTAATCAGTATTTAACCCTAATGAGAAAATGGTCTACCTAATCAGTATTTAAACCTAATGAGAAAATGGTGAGCTCCAGCCTCGCTCCACATGGTGAGTGTCTATGCCAAACCTGCCTTATACACTCCCCCCTTCCACAACCACACGGAAGTTCCTCATCGCAGGGCCCTACCTATTTAATAGTTCCTAAAAGTCTCCCTACAACCTATTAGATTTATTATATACATTACAGAGGAGAGCCAAATGTAGTGCCTGGGGCTTACGACCCAGGTGCAGGTTTAAAATAGCTATTTTATAATATATTAACATTCACCTTCACTACTTCTCTCTCTGTCTAATCATATTAAATATGATTCATAGTAATAAATCTTTATGTCTTATTCTAACAACGTTTAGCCAGTGATCATCTAGTGATCATAAAGGAACCCATATCATGCCGCAATTAACCCTAGTTCTTTTAGGAAACAAAAGAATGATACAACTACTCCCTAATACACCTATTCCATTGATTGCTATGCATCCTATTAATCTTTAGCTACTTAAGCAATTTCATAATGTTAAAAGAAACAACTTTCCCTTAGAAACCTAGTATGAAATTAGTTTGTAGATGAACTAAATATCTTCAATTTCTTTAATAAATTATAGTTTGTTAAGTAAATACAGTAATATTAACCACAGCAATATTAACTTCTGGTTAGACTTGAAGATAACAACATACACCCTTTTATTTTTGAGTCATTGTTGTAGGCTGCCTTTGGCTCACCTGAATAACACTGAATTAACATGCCATAATTAATAGCAAACAATGGATAATTTTCCCATTTACATAATAAAGAATCATTTCATATGATTTTATAATCATGTTATTGCATATCAACATTTAAGGACATACTTTAGAATATTTAATAGCTGTATTCTATTTACATTTTAATTAGTCATTTTGACTTGGAAAATTGAAGAGTATTTAATTTATCATGATATTAATTTCATTATAACTTTGAACAATTTCCATTTTTAGAGCATTTCCTTACTAGTTAAATTTATTAATAATATTCATTATTTCTCAAATTGACTCCTTCAAACTTTATAAACCTTCTCTCTGAGAAGTAGTTTCCATGAAACTCAGCTATTTCCTTGATTTTAAATTCAAATATTCCCTACCTTTCTAGCCTAGCTCAACCTAAACTCTATCATCAAATGATACTTAGCAACATCTAATGATCCTATCCCTATCAACTTATTCCTAGTTCCCATTCTATTTTCCTATCCTGCCTATTATCCTATCCATGTCTACTTTATAATCCTAATCTGCTAAATTAATGAGAAGATAGCAAGCTAAGGATCAAATCCTTTTTATTACGTTAATCGTGTGGTGTGTTCTGTTGTCTTACGAAGTGCAATGTAAGACACCTAACTAACTTAAAAGAATGAAAGGCGAGGTGAGAAGGGCCTCTGTGTACCTATTTCCCTATACTCGTGTAAGTGTGAGCACGGGCAACTGGATTGGGATCGCCGTGTGTTCACAAGCCCTATATACGTGGTGTATATATATACATATATAAGTAGGAGACCGACTTCTTTAGTCCATGCGTAGCTAAACGGGTGCAATTAAGGCATGGGTCTACTTCGACAGTCCCCCCGCCGCTAAACACTTCTCAAAGAAACCAGGGAACTTGAGCCACTATGTTGATAAAGAGTGACTGCGTTGATATGTTCCAAACAACGCCCTCCCCGAAGGAAGTTAAAACCAAGGTCTGCTGTCACCACAGGGTAACCCGACCGAGGCCCACCGAACCATGTCAGTGTTTAGGTCGTCACAATTCGATATTCGGATTCGTATACTAATATTTTGAAATTCACAATATTTGCAATCACAAATTAATTCGAATTAAATACACAATATCAAGAACGCGTTAAAAACCAACCGGCTTGGATAGAATTCGCAATTCACTCGAGGCTTGCTTTGAAACTCCCGGCAAGACGACCCGACCAACCTCCGACCTATTTATACTTAAAACGACAAGGCGATCTCGGCGATCTGGGCGAGCTGCGCAAGCTGAACCATCACTAGCGACGCCGCGATCTCGACAGACGCGGGGATGACACGCCATTTTGATATCAAAATATGAGCAATAATTCCGCTGTTAGAATTCATAATCGCTTGTACCAACTATACTTAATACATTTTTACATGCATTTATGCACAACAGCCGCGTCGACAGGCAGGCGTCTAATATGGGGTCTATTCTCAATGTTTACATGACTCTATTAGGCCACTATTCTAATTATTTGTTTCTTAATTGACTTTCTAAATTTAATTGAAGCTGTATTTAATTTATTTATTTAAATTCTCTATGTACATAGTATGCACCAAAGCAGACCTATTGTCATTAAGCATTTTTGCCAATTTACCCTAGAATAATTGAGAAACTATCAAGTTTTACATTGCATGATGTATTTTATTATTCCCTATTTGTAACGAATGCTTAAAACTCAATGCGTTCCGTTACAGGTTTAAACTAAGTATACTCTTAATGATTTGCTTAACTAGTGCTTACCTGGACGAGTAAACCAACCCCCACTAATTACTCCATTTCGCGAACTATTATTTCTCGAACATTTCATCAAAATCGCGAGACTTCGAGAAGTGTGTCGAACGATCTAGAAGGTTCCTGGACCTACTGGAAAGCTCTGGAACCTAATAGTAAAGTCTAGAAAAATATCGAACCTTTTGGAACTTGAAGTGCGTGTAGTGCGTTTAATGTTGTGTTGCACTGCGTAATACGGAGCATAGTACATTTTAAGTGGAGTTGTGTGCTGAGTTTTTGTTGTCGAGGGCGTAATAACCGTTTACTATTCGTAGGAGTTGGCATTTTTTAATACCCGCGCCCGTAAGAATATCATATTAATATTCGTTGTTTTCGTATTTTGAATAAAATTCAAATGTTTGTTAAAATTTTCAGAAACAGATCCAAGCAAGTCTGCGTATGTTAAATTTCAAACAAAGCAGGCATTTGTGTAATTTATTTACGAGTTAAGTATTCAGAAGTTACCTAATCTTAAAGGCTTTTCGCAATAGGAACAAATGGGTACGCACGTTCAAAAGTGTTGAATAATAAACGAGGCTTTATGCCTACAATGTTCGGATACACGGTTTAGTGATTTTATCGAAGGTGCAAATTCGGGAGACCATTTATTATTATCAGCAGCTCGGGGCTATGCCACGATACGGCACTCTTATAGTTTGCTAACTAGGCCCGGTGTCTAAGAGGCGTCTGATTTACGCCCCTGAACATTTACTGCAAACTGAAACTGTTATGCCTATTTAGGATGATTTGTTACTACATTGGCAGTTTGACAGATGTTTTGTATATTATTAAGCACAGGTCCGGTCGTGCATGGAATATTGCAGCCACCTTTGGGACGGCTCTGCTAAGTACCAGCTATCTGCCCTTGACTCGGTGGATCACCGGGTGAAGAGGTTGATCGGTGAAGACACTGAAAATTTCAAATTTCCAGAGTCTTGAACATCGCCGCGCAGTGGCCCGTTTATCGGTTTTTTACAGGTTACATTTCGGAGAGTGTTTCCAAGAGCTGTTTGATCTTATTCCACCATCTCCCTTTTACTACCGAGGCACCCGGAGAACTTCCACTGCTCCGCACGAAGCGTTTCGCTTCCACTTTTTTAATGCGTACTGCAAAGGAATGGAATTCTTTGCCGTCCTCTGTGTTCCCACCTCATTGCAACCCGGGTCTTTTCAGGACTAGAGTGAGTCGGCACCTAATGAGTAGGCACGCTCCACCTTAGTCACCACCTTTGCTTACCATCAGGCAAGATGAGGACAAGTGTCTACCCATAATCTATAAAAAAATATAATTTCGTTTGTTCTTAGAATGACAAGGAGTCATTCAAATACAGCTTGCAAGATTTTACCTAAACATATTTTCATTTCTCATGCTCCGAAAGTACGCTTGAAGTTATCTAAACAGAGGGACGAAAACAGTAGTTCTCTCTAGGGGAAATAATTTTCCCCACTGTCAAATTAGAAAAAACACATTTGACATTTCTATTCAGCCATGTCGAAATTTCCTGTAATGTCACATTTATATTTTCAACTCTTTAATTAAAATAAAAAAATATATTATTGTCAATTTTGTAACATAACTTTTTTCTTATGTTCATTCTATTTATTTACATACAGTTGAGCTTAATTTTTATCTTTTTCAACGATAAAAAACTACTAGCTGTTAGATTTCGAAAGGAAATGCGAAAACAAAATGTATGATTGTGTATTGTGTAAATGTGAAATGTGAATGCTAGTAGTAAGATGTACTTAAAACTTTCATAAAACAATAATTAATAGAAACTAATTTAATACATCCGAAATTAACACCTACTTCATAAGTGTTTTAACACCAACACAATTAATTTAAAGGTCTTAGTTTCGACCTAAATTATTAAATTAAAACTTCTAACATAGAATCGAGAACAAAGAACAAAGAGTATTTGACGAAATTAATTAATTTTGAAGTAAGTTGGAGTGCGTTATTAACAAATGAAATTTGTAAATAATGATATAAGGAGCCACTGATCTTATTATGACCCGAGACGTTGACTTTATTTTTAATACAGTTGTTTTAGAATCCAGACAATAAAAATTCGCAACTTTCCCCAACTAGCGCAATAATGGAAATCTGTGACATATATACAAAGTGTAAGTTCGCATACCGAGCAGTAATCAAACTTGAGTTGGCTGTATAAATTTGAATGTATCATTTGGGTAAATATAAACAAACAATAATATAATAACTGGTATAAGAAACACCTTCAAACTTCTCGAAAGCGCAGCCAGATCGGACATGTTATATTTTTCGTTAACAATTTCAAGCTGACACAAAGTTTTACGACGCCATTACGTCCAGGAAATAATAAAGGCAGATTCCTTGAGCTCGGATTCTTTGTTAATTAAATTATTTAAATGACTTAAGTCCTTCAAACTGCAAGATACTGAATTATTTGGTACAATTAAGTCAGTTGAAACCTTTTGGATCTCCGCGATGTCTTTTAAGACCAGACTGTAAAGTCTTCGTAATTAAAAAGGCCCGAAGAGCACTGATGTTGTTAATGATATACAAAAATGTTTGAAATAAAGATAGGTAATAAAATAAGTGTTTATTATTAATTCAGGCAACAATCTCAAAAGAGAATCTTGATGTTAATGGTTGCCTGAAATATATTTGAGACTTAATTACGCAATTAATATTCAAAGAATTAAGACTTGAATAATCGTAGTGAATTTGTTTCTTATATTTTTTTTTTTTTTGTAAATTTTTCTTTTACGGAGAAACGACCCAAGACCTAACAAAGTTGCTGTTAACAAAGTAAGTTACTTAATGAATGATAACATATTTGTTTTGTAATGGAAAATAGGTTTCGTATTAAATTAAAAAGAGGTAGAGATTGTAGGTACCTACTGATTAACTCAAAAATACATGTTTTGGTTAAGCTGTAACTAAAATAAGTTGCATTGTCGAAAGACAGAATCTTCTAGAAAAATTTAGTTGTAATTCTTTATTGATTTATAAAAATAACGAACGAATGTGACAAAAAAAATATAAACTGCTAGCTGTACCCGCGAACTACTTTTGGTCATAATAATTGTCCAAGAAAATTCTGAATAGGGCCGCCTTTGTTACCTAGGGTTATAAAAAATAGCCTACGATCTATTCTCAGACCTACCTACCAAATATACACAAAAAATGTATAAAAAACGGTCAAGCCGTTTCGGAGGACTTCGATAACAAACAATGTGACGCGAGCTTTTTATATATTAGATTAGTATAATATTATTTTGTGTGTCTATGTTATACATTCAATTATTCAATTCATCAGTCAGAAAACTACAAAAGTCCTCTTTTTATGAAGTCGCTTAAAAGTCATCAAATTAAAATGGTAATTTGAAAAAAAATGTGCTATTATTGATTTAAAAGGGTATAATAATGGATGTTTATTTACTAGTATACTTAGGATACCAAACAGCACACTCTGCAAGAAGAGATACTACTACTTGTGATTTTAAGCAACTCCTTAGGCTTCTTTATGGTGAGTCCTATGAGTTATATTCTATGTAGGTACTGGTATTTTCCAACGCATTTCACGAAAATATTGTAATGTATTTTTCATCCCCCCATCTCGGAAAGAGTATTTTTGCTATTCGATATCTGACCGCCAAAGCCGTTTTTATCCGCTTGAAGTTAAAGTTTTGAATTCTGAACATCGCGTGCACTAGGTATGTGATTTCAAAACATCATTAAACATACTTCTATCTCCATGGTGCCGAATTTATCATACAACTTTTTTTAAATTTGTTAAAAGCTCAGACTCTGAACCTCCTTGGTGTACTTTGTTTTTAATTTGCCTTGTTTCATTTTCTCGCTGAGGGGGGATGAAAAGTTACGTGTTGCACTCGAGTGCAAAGATTTTTCACCTTGCGCTCTTTTGATTCTCTCGCTAACGCTCAGGATTATAATTTTTGAATCACTCGCTGCGCTCGTGATTCAATTTTAGAATCCTTCGCTTGCTCGGTCATCAAAATTGAGCACACGGTTAAAAAGCAACTTTGCACTCATGTACAACAAATAACTATTGTAAGTTCTTTTACAATATTACAGACGGCTAAAATAAGGAAACTTTATTTCTTCTTAAGTGCTTACTGTCATTCTTTCCTAAGTAGCCGTGGCTCTGTTTATTGGCAGGACTTAGAATATTATTTAATGGCTGCTTTGTAAACAGGCACTTACATATATTTTTTGATATTGTAATAAAGGCTTTGGATTGTTTAACAAAATTATTTGGATTATTAATATGTAAACTTTACAGCGGACCCCGAGGAGAGATGGGAGATTTTTGCCACTGAACTCCCCGGGTCTTGAACAATGAACATCATATCGAAATGGGGTATAGAACATTTTTTGATTTCAATGCAAGAAAACCCAGGTGCGCGCATTCTTTTATTATTACGTACAACATGTTAGTTCTTAGCCTTCATCTCACTTACCATAAGGGAGTATAAAGCTGAAGATGGAAGCGAGCTTCACCTGGATTCTTCAATAGCTAAGGAACTGGCTTTCTTACTGTTTAAATGGGATAACCTTGTGGCTGAATTTTACCAATGCCAATAAAACGCAGGTGTGCGCGAGCCGTAAAAACGTCACCGTTTCTTCACCTTCGCTCTCTTCAGGGCACAAGACTCCGGCTGCAAAGCAGTATCACCATGCTCGGTATGAATGTGCGCTGCGACCTAAATCCAAAGGGCTAAAACATCGAAAGCCTGTTTACATAAAAACAGCTTCACAAAAACTCGGTGTCTTGAAAACGGTGTCTCGATTCTTCACAGATGATGAACTGTGCTTTGATATACCATGAGCAAGTGCGATCTTTTATTCCGTATTTCACCCACGTTGGTAACTAATAAACAGATACAAAAATGGAAAAATAACTCTTCTCCCTCAACTAGTTACTAAACAGCGAAATAAATATCTTCTCTTGTATGTAACTGGTTCGGTAAGCTTATAGTTACCAACATGGACGAAGAGTATTGCTTGCACCTCTGGGATGGCTCCGCCGCTTACTCGATGCTTTGGCTGAAGTGGTTACAGTGGCGTGCAACACGCATTATTGGCGATGTAGAGGTGATTCACAACCTTCTCTTCAATTGCGTCGGAATGTTTACCAAGCGCATTCTATTGCACGTCGAGTGTTCTGAAGAGCTTTCACCTTATCCTTTGCTTTAACTACACTTGCTGGCAGGCGTTGTCATCGTCTTACTGTGCGACTTACTGTGTGTCCAACGCGAATGAGGAAATTTGGCAACTCATTTCTATGTCGCACAATCAAAAACTTTTTAAAAAAATAAAACCAACTTCAAAAATACAAAAAAGCCATATAAGAAGAGCCCAGAAAGGGATGACAACAACCACAAGCCTCATCCTATTCACCAAATAGGACTCTAAAATAAAACTAATAAATAAGCCATATTCGATCATAGGGGATTCTAGTGGCGTAACTCTCGGCACTGGATTGGACTCTTGTGATGGATACGTATGATAAACAATACAAGTTTGTGTTTGATGTAGCGCTTACTACATCCAGGCCGGACATTTTGTTTTACTCTCAGATACCAAAGCGCGAACTTACCGTGTCGTGGGAAAATAACATTCCCAAAGACCACGCATTTAAATTAATTAGGTACTACGATCTTACCAACGATATCACAAAAACGGCTATTATGTTTACTTATATGCGGTAGAAGTAGGCGTGAGAGGTATTCCGGCAAAATCCTTATATACATTGCTGAAAGATCTAGGCTTATCGAGAACGTCCGTGAGCGCGTAACAAAAGCGGAACTTACGGAATCGTATCAAATATGGTTGGGCAGAGAGAGGAGCCGAGGTGGTGAAGGTGAATATTGATGCATTGTAAAATAGCTACTTAAACCTTTCTGCAAGGCTCTTTTCTCTGCAACGCGATGGACCCGGCCCTGCACGGCGAATCCATGGAATGCTAAGTTATCGTCTCTCAACATGAGTTTTATATTGAAGTTGGTGCCAATAATTTTCTGTTTTGCTTTGGATGTTTGAATACAGCAGAAAATTAGGTTGATTTTTGAGGTTTATGAAGGTTTAAAATCTCTTTTAATAATTCACTTAATAATAAAAGGAAAACATAGGAACATGCTTATAGTGGCCATTGATTTTATTGGAAAAAATAGAGTTTGGGGACATGCCCCATTTTACTGCATGACTTCAACGCCCTTACGACGACCAGACTTTGCGAATGACTTGATTCCGTTGACAAATTCAGGTCCAAAACAGTCGGTCTTGAATTCGATTCAGCGATCCCATAGGAAGATGCACACGGAGAAAACCAGACTTCCAATGCCGTGAGTTTGCAGCGCTCTTAGTCATCGAGACATTTTTTTATCGCGTTTGCTGACTATATCACGTCGGGGTCACCACTTTGGGGACATGCTCCTTTTTACTGCATGACGTGAATTGAAAATAAAACTCTGACGGCGAGGCAAAACTTGGTGTAATTACAATATATTACAAGATTATAATTATTATATGCTAATCATCGTAATGTGCAAATCCCTCTCTTGTTATTATCGTAACCATAGCAACCGTACATGTCACAAACCTAAATATATATTGACAACTGAAAAGTTTGTATTTACAATTGCTATAAAAAGTTTATATACACAAAATGTGGGAATACGCCACAAGAGCAACTAGTGCCATTATCCAGGAAGGAAACAGGGGACTACATTTCTATAGAAAAATGGACTGTACGATTTCCTCTTAAGTAATTATTCAATTGAAAAAAGCTGGGAAAAAGTGGCTTCATGACGCACAAGAGCGCGACGAGTGGCGTAGTTTGAAGGAGGCCTACACCCACAGG
Organism: Schoenobius gigantellus; assembly: GCA_963935595.1. Taxonomy (NCBI): domain Eukaryota; kingdom Metazoa; phylum Arthropoda; class Insecta; order Lepidoptera; family Crambidae; genus Schoenobius; species Schoenobius gigantellus. Next base: position 22,881,626 of record OZ012549.1, on the reverse strand, counting down.
GTCGAGTCAGGCTAAGGAGAGAGAGGAGATCGAATTGAATAGCTACTTCAAGTGCGGAATAAAAAGGAAGCAGAGACCGACATAGCGCAGAAGTAGAGAACCTTTAGTGGAAGAGGTCAAGACACATTGCTCGCAAGACTGTTGGTCGATGGGGCAGAAAGGTTCTCAAGTGGCGGCCGCGTACCAGAAAATGTAACGTTGGTGGATGACTTGGTGAAGGTTGCGTGAAGTTGCTGGATACGAGAAGTGCGGACCGATCGGTTTGCAGGTCCTTGGGGGAGGCCTACATCCAACAGTGGGCGTCTGTTGGCTGAAATGATGATAATGATGATAATGATTATAACCATGATCTGGTCAATTGTCAATTAAGTGTACTAGGGGTAAATAAGCGTTACGTTACACAATGAATATGTCGATGCTCAATATCAGAGTAGTCATTGTTTTTCTCGTACATAGTACGAGGGAATATTTATTAGGTTGTGTGTGACATATTTACCGTGTGCCAAATATTAACCAAAGAAACAATCCCCGGCTTTCAGTAAGGAACTTTGTGGCAGGTAATAATTCTGTATATAACAATTCTGTTGGCGACATAATCATGATAAGGAATCATCTTAGCGTTCCATTGTTTTGTTCGTAAGACTTGCGGTCTTTGTACCTTGAGCCTCTCGTAAAAAGCAGCCGACATACTCTTACATAGATTGTGATGGAAAATATTATATTGAGGTAGCTAATTTACTTCTTGGTTAAAGTTGTTATTAGTAAAGTATTTACCAGAGGGACATCTGATACCGAGTTGTTTTAGTTGTTACCTATTTCTGTCACAAAATAGCAGTAGGTACTTGCATTGCTGTGCTCACTTACTCTTTCATAGATTGTGATGGAAAATATTATATTGAGGTAGCTAATTTACTTATTGGTTAAAGTTGTTATTAGTGAAGTACACCAGTGGGACACCTGATACCGAGTTGTTTTATTGCTACCTATTTCTGCCACAAAGTAGCAGTACTTGCATTGCTGTGTTGTTGAAAAAGAAAACAAGTTGTGAAATCACTGGGTACTGTAATTTTATATCTTATTTCATGTCATGTCACAAGATGGCAACGTACATTGTGGTTCTCGGGGGGGTTGTATTTGTGAATGTTACAAGAGCCGTCATATGATTTTTTATCAAAGTAAATAAGAAAAACACAGTGAAAGTAATAACCCTCGATTAACTAGTTCTGCACGGGTGCACTGGTATTAAAGCCGGTATCGGATAGTAGTTTAGAATCAACAAACTCTCGAGATGTCTCAGCCAAATGTTGCCGAACCTTGCGAGTCGCGTGACATCATTATTAAGTCGTTACTTACAAGTCGCGCGTCATACACATCTGTTGCTAACTCCATCGTCGCCGTCTCTATGCATACCTACGCTTTCCAGACAACTGTTAATTATTATTCATTATATTGGAGGTTGGTAATAAAAATTTAAAGGACATGTCCTCTTTTGGGCCAAGAATATAATTATTTATTAACCAACATGTTTCAGGTATTATTGTAAAGAGTACTCAAAAATCTAGGGTTTAGAATAAAATTTAGGTTTTTTTAGGCCTGCAAATTCAAAAAAACAGCAATTTTATGATTGACTTTCATAGTATGTAAAACAAAGCGATTTTTGTATGGAAACCAATGACAAGTTACTGAAACGTGTCACAAACGAATAAATAAGTAACAAAAGCGCACAAACGATGTGATAGTGAGTGACTTTCTGACTAAAATTCACATAAATTACATTTTTAATGTTTTATCAAGATTTACGAAAAACATGGCTGTATGAACTTAGCTCCATTTGCCTTCTCTTGCAGAAGTGACAGCGTCAAAAAAAGCCTCGTTTAATTTTGTGATTTTAATGATCGTGATCGCTTATAATCTAAGCAATCACAATACATCACAATACTTTTTATTAAGAAGTGCACAATCTTGTGTTGTTGCCGCAATGACTGTCAAATTAAAGGCAGCGCAGATGTATTTTTCCTTCGACAATAAACCCCCAGGTGACCACATATTGAATTGGATTGCAAATTAGCAGCATTGCAGGTCACTGCTGGTAACAAACAAGCATCTCTGACTCTGCCCAAAAAAATGATACATGTAATCAATAGGTCCATGCTATTAAAATGAAATCTAGCACAATAAATGCATTGGTTGGTGGCAGATGACTTCTATACTTTACTTTGTAGCAGTGTGTTTGTGCAGCATTTGTTAGGATGAGCCCCTGGCTGTAGTGTCTAGTGTGTGATACCTGTTTTACTCTGCCTACTCTTAGGATAAGCACCTACCTCACAGTAATGAAATATCAACATAAATAAAATATACTGGTCTGTTCTTAAGAATGCTACAGTTTTACTATTTCAATAACAAAAGATTTTTTACAAAACAAATGCTAATTAATGAATTCATTATAATGAACTAAGTGCAAAATTCTGTAAGATTACTATAATGCTAATTCAAAGTGTAAATATTTACTTCTATATGACTACATACCCTAGATTTTATCATGGGTACTAAATATGTAATATGAAGTGTTGAATAATTATAATAGTGGAAACTATGTGAAAGAGTTGTAATATAGAAACTGGTTGCAGGTATGAAATAAAACCCAGAAATTATGTAATTTTTATTTATTCAATTTCAACATCTTCCCTCATTAGTACGTCATTTCAAAATTGAGCCAGTGGTGTTATATGAGTTTGGTGCGGAGCCCATCCTAAATTCATGGATTTCATTTGATTTTTCCTCTTATCAGCAGTCTCATGTGATGGATCATTTTCTTGAATATGTTCCCCAAAATATGACTTAGCTTGCTTAATTTAATATGTTCCAAGACTGATTAAAATTAAATTGAATATTTTCATTCTGGGGAACATTCAAGTGTGGAATTTAAGCATCAATATGTACACCTCATTTAAGCATCAATTGACCACCAGGTTGGTTGGTCGCTTACTGCAGCTAGCAGTGTAAGTTATAAGATTTCTTTTGAAATAGGTAATTAGAGGACTTTTGTAAGTAACATTTTAGTAACCTCTAATAAAACAATGGAATTGTTTGAATCAGACCCAAAGAGTATAACGTATAGTTAGATTTCTACTGGACAGGTTTTCCCTGCTTATATGGGCTATACCTAAATGTAAAGGTGCATATTGATTTTTGAAGCAATAACACTTTTTTATATAAGTAAACATGAGTTTTTGAAATGCATACCCGAGAAGCAATTCTGCAAAGGGATTCCTTAGCCCATAGTCTGACTTAATATAAACCTAAGGCCTTTTTAGGCTTTGAACAAACCTCACCTAATTGAGTTAAGCAAGAGAACAATAAAACAAATTGTGTGACTGTTAAACCTGTCCAGTATTTACATACTATATCAGTGGAATTTTCTATATTTTCAAATTCAATTAGTTTCTGTTCTTTGATTTTATTGTTAGTAAGTCAAGCATGAATTATTTGGTGTAAACAATACAGTGAACTTATATTACCGTAAAAATGCAAAATCATATTGACTCATGTGATTTTCACAGACTCTGGCGTTACTTTACGAATATTTTACAATCCCCGAGGATCTTCTTTCTTAAATATAATGGTACCCTTTGACATTCCAAATTATAGCACTCTGGTACAAAAAAAATGAGAAGTTGTATCAGGAGTGCGACTGTAACCTGGAAGTATAACATTTTGTTGTTCAATTCTTGGGTCTGGTTACTTCGTACGTTCAAATTACGAGAAAACTTAGTCCAGTTAGCAAGCCAATATTTAAATCACATGTAAAATCAACAACCTGAGCATAGCTGTAGAAAATAAAAGATACTATTTTATGAAAGGAAGGAAGGTTACACACATACACACAAACAATAAACAAAAGTCAAAACGACAGCTACAGTGGCATTGACAATGACATCCTTTTAATTGCCAGTAAAAAAAACTAAATGTGGCCCTGCTAAAGAAACAATAAAAAAAACATTTTTAATTTTTTTCTCCTAAATGCAGGCCATAATATTTTTAATATTCATGGATTAACATCCTTCTCATAAAGTTCTATTTCCGTCATAAAGGACAATGTCGAAAATCGCCCCATGACCAACAAAGATTTGATTTGCGTCATAATTATATGCATATTTTATAACACTCATTACAAATATATGTATTGGCCGGACAAATCAAAAATATATAAAAGTACTTTTAGAAACAAAACCAAATGAAGTAAAATATAGGAATGGTTATTGTTACCTTCGCTCGACTGAATAGAATTGAGTCGATTTTATGTAGGTATGGACATTTATTTATTTCCATAAATTAAGATCTTCATAACTTACAACGTAAATTAAATTAAAACATACGTCAATTGACTACTCACGCACTATCGCTTGTTAGTTCGTTGTGTTTTCGACTTGCTTTATAATTTCGAGATTACTTGTTCTTCATTACGTGGCTATTATATCGTTCTTTGATTGATTGCAATAATTATTATTTTAATAATTGTTTAAGTATGGACTATGTGTATTGCTCTAACGAATTAAAGTGTTACTTCAACTAACCTCAAAATCTGATTCATTTTGATATTTAATTCGATTTCAAAGCTTGTCCGTAGTAATTGATGTGGACGTACAGTATTTACTAATGTCTAATTATACGAAAATCATTTTTTCACTGCTGTTGGTATTGGGGCGAACAATGTATGGACGCAGAACAATGTCCTTTTTATACTGGTTAAAAAAGGTTCAGAATAAAATTCCACGTTCCATACAAAAAGTGGACATGTCCTTTCAATCAAATGTAAGATATATTACATACTGATCTTTTTAAATTAATAATTTTTATAAGTATATAACTATTTATTAAAATAACTTTTCTAAACTAAAATATAATATAAAACTAATATACGATTCTGTACTATTAATCTACGCTTCTAATATAAACTAAACTAAATCTAAAAATGGCCCTTACCTAATGTACTACACTGAGAAAAAAATATTGTCAATTGAACAACAAAACTTTAACGCCACACAACCCACATAGTAAAGTTGTCTATGAGTTAACATTTATATTGTCGCCGCAGCTTTCTCAATGTAACAACAAACCTTAACAACTTGAAACTTGTTATATGTGCAAATTATGATGACAAAGTTAACAACGTTGTCAAACAGTCAACTTCAATTTTCACCAATTTTGTCACCCTGACTACATGAATATTGTTAATATGACAAGAGGGCTATGTCAATGCAGCAATATATCGATCAAGAATTAACAAACATTTGTCACCCTGACTACATGAATATTGCCAATATGACAACATAGCTATGGCAATGCAGCATCGTTCGACCATGAATTTGTCAGTGTGACAACAGAGCTATGTCACTACAACAATGTTACAACCATGAATTAAGAAATATTTGCTACCCCTACTACATGAATATTGTCAATATGACAAAATAGTTGTCTCTGTAGCAATGTATCCGATAAGCCGTTGTTATTGTGACAACTTTTGTTGTGATGCTAACAACAACGATATTGTCAATACTTTGTTATGGTATTTACTTTCCTATAGTACTTTGTTGCTGCGTTCAGTTAATTTTGTTAAAAGAGCAAACTAACTGTTGTTACTGTTACAAAGGTACGTTGCTATGTTGACAGTTCTATAATCACATTTAGTTGTCATTCTAACAAACTAGCCCCCCTAGACAAGATGCCTTTCTATAATCGTAATCGTCATCGCTAACATAAAAAATGTATGGGATTGACATAGCCGATATAAAAGTCAAGCGATCGGTTCAATCCCATACATTTTTTATGTCAGCGATGACGATTACGATTATAGAAAGGTATCTTGTCTAGAGGGGCAGGGCGACAAGTTCTGGTCTTCACTTTACACTGTCTTGACACTGTCCAATAATTATTCCATTAAGCCATTAGCTTCTTTGAGTCGGGAAACGTCTGTAGCAGACATTAGCGTGGATTTCTAGAGTTGACGGAGAATGTATCCGTTGACGTTTTCAGATTACCAAAGATACCAATGACTCAATGGAATAACTGTGGGACTGTGTCGACAGTGTAAGGTGAAACACGGGAATTGCCGCCATATATTACTACCCTATTAATAATTTATTACATTCCTTCAAGGTCGCATTATGTCACTGAAGTATAACGTAGTTGAACAAAGAAATTAACTTTCAAAAACATGAGGATACAGACACTGTAAAAGCTGATAGGGTAGTAACGAATTTCTGATTTGTAGGAATGACAAACAAAATATTTGTTTACAGAGTGACAACTTAAAACTAATAATACAATAACATTTAACTCTACACAATTAAAAATATAATTTCGAATATAAAACAATTAGTTTGCCCTCGATGTCTATATGAGGTAGGTATAACGGATATTGAATAAAACATTAAAATTAAAACAGTGTGCATTTATTTCTTTGAAGTTACTATCTATATTAAATTAACAGTTTCAGAAAAAAGACTAATCCTAAAATATACGAAAAGAAAGTGGCTTACATTGGTAAATCAGATTTTCAGATTTGGACAGTCTGTCATTTAATAAATTGCAGGTTTTTTTGACGTGACAACGTCTTGTAATAATAATGGACGACAATGGCAGAGGCCGACACATTCACAAAAAAAACTACATATAGCTATGTACGTGGTTTCATTGTGTTTTAACATTTTTTATACATATTATATTTATAAATTTACTTACATTCAATATTAAAAGAAAACATGACAATACCAACCTAACCTACACTACTGGTGGACCGGATATCCTTACATCAACCAGCAATGTTTGCCAAATTAGTATGAAATTATTAATTAAAAATCAAATTGTGTAATTAGGTTTTAGATTTCGCCAGTCTGTCTCTTACGCCTATTATAAATGGTAGTACAATTTATTGTACATTTTTACAAACATATTTTTTTGTAAATATGTACATGGTTTCATAAATTTCTTATATTTAATACAAATTAATTATATTTTTTAACCTCGTAAGGCCGAGGGCTAAATTATGGCGAGTTCTAAGTAAGACCGAATGTGCCTCCTGAAGAACATATTTTTTATAGTCGTTAAGGCCGACGACTTTGCAGCAGATTCTTTTCATGTTAGAGATATGGTATTGAGTTCATACTAATATGAGCCATATATTAATATGTATAGAAGCCATTTATGAAAAAAAATATGATTTGTTTTTTGTTCCTTTAAAAGGCAATCGGCCTTACTGACTATAATGTAGAAAAAATATTTATATTAATAAAAGTAGGGAAAATAGGAAGATTAATTAAAAATGTTGTAATTATCCTGTAGAACTTATGATCATAATTACTTGAAATAATAAATTTAAATTGATTAGTTAATAACTTGTATTTTATTATGACCTTAAAAATTTGTTCCTAATGAAGACCAATCGGCTTTAATTACTTTATTATAGTGTTCTGCTATTGTACCGTGCCAACCCATATAAAAGCATTTTATTTGGGTACTATCAAATTAATTAAACACAAATAAATAAAACATATTTATTATAAAAAGAAAACAAAATTAGGCGTCTCTCCTTCAAAAATAATTTGTCAACATAATTCTAAATTTTTATCATTTTAATGAATACGACCCGATGTTCTTTGCACGGAACAAATATTTTTCGATAAAAAATTTTTGTACAAAATTATGAGAAATTTGTGTAATTATTATTTTAACATATTGACTAGTGTTTCAACTTACAAAATCATGACTGATTTGGCAATTCTACTTTTACATCAAACAAAAAAACTAATAATTTAGTCAACTTTTACTCTTGGACGCACCATCTTGCCGGCAAAAATTGAAAATTTATCCTCTGACGTCTTTTTTTAAATAGTTACAACACCCGGAAACATAAACTGAACAACCGTCGCTATTGACTAGCACGTTACTATTATACTTGGCGCGAATTTTTAAACTTAAATTTATCGATAATGTTTTTGTACCTGTGGGGACACATCCGGCGTTAATTTCAACTTGCTGATATTAGGGTCTCGGCCTTACCGAATATAATGAGTTTGTTCCTTTATAAGAACATTCGGTCTTACGAGGATAAATTACTAACACAAAATGTCAAATGCTTATTATTAATTTACTAAAAAAATTATAGTGAACTTTCAGTCCTATGGCAGGTAATTCAAAATTTGAAGATTTTTATTTACATTATGACTAACGCCCGTCACAGACATAGCTATAATACATGGTTTCATAAATTTCTTATATTTAATACAAATTAATTATATTTTTTAAATTAC